>CM059786.1:0-1214441 GCA_030435695.1 Brachymystax lenok tsinlingensis
TGCGAGTTGAAATTGGAGACAGTTTAGTTGTTTTTCTGCTGTGAACTATATTTGTAAACAGTTTTCAATGAACATGTTCTAAATCATGTTTTCAGGCTGATTCCACACTTCAACTATTACAACACTGGAATGCTCGATAGCAAGAGTCACTATATGGCATTTTAGACACTTTTCCAAAAACATGTTCCAAATCATGTTTAACTCAATGTTCAAGCAAAAACTAGTGCAGTACTGGTAGAACTGATGATAGGGGACTCTATGAGACATGATTTACCATGTTGTAACTTTCAAATCAAGTTTTAAACAGTTGTCCATGAACACATGCAAAAATCTGTTTATTCTGCCATTCAAAAGCAAGAACTTGAACAGCACTGTTATGCGAGTTGAAGTTGGAGACAGTTTAGTTGTTTTTCTGCTGTGAACTATATTTGTAAACAGTTTTCAATGAACATGTTCTAAATCATGTTTTCAGGCTGATTCCACACTTCAACTATTACAACACTGGAATGCTCGATAGCAAGAGTCACTATATGGCATTTTAGACACTTTTCCAAAAACATGTTCCAAATCATGTTTAACTCAATGTTCAAGCAAAAACTAGTGCAGTACTGGTAGAACTGATGATAGGGGACTCTATGAGACATGATTTACCATGTTGTAACTTTCAAATCAAGTTTTAAACAGTTGTCCATGAACACATGCAAAAATCTGTTTATTCTGCCATTCAAAAGCAAGAACTTGAACAGCACTGTTATGCGAGTTGAAATTGGAGACAGTTTAGTTGTTTTTCTGCTGTGAACTATATTTGTAAACAGTTTTCAATGAACATGTTCTAAATCATGTTTTCAGGCTGATTCCACACTTCAACTATTACAACACTGGAATGCTCGATAGCAAGAGTCACTATATGGCATTTTAGACACTTTTCCAAAAACATGTTCCAAATCATGTTTAACTCAATGTTCAAGCAAAAACTAGTGCAGTACTGGTAGAGACTGATGATAGGGGACTCTATGAGACATGATTTACCATGTTGTAACTTTCAAATCAAGTTTTAAACAGTTGTCCATGAACACATGCAAAAATCTGTTTATTCTGCCATTCAAAAGCAAGAACTTGAACAGCACTGTTATGCGAGTTGAAATTGGAGACAGTTTAGTTGTTTTTCTGCTGTGAACTATATTTGTAAACAGTTTTCAATGAACATGTTCTAAATCATGTTTTCAGGCTGATTCCACACTTCAACTATTACAACACTGGAATGCTCGATAGCAAGAGTCACTATATGGCATTTTAGACACTTTTCCAAAAACATGTTCCAAATCATGTTTAACTCAATGTTCAAGCAAAAACTAGTGCAGTACTGGTAGAACTGATGATAGGGGACTCTATGAGACATGATTTACCATGTTGTAACTTTGAAATCAAGTTTTAAACAGTTGTCCATGAACACATGCAAAAATCTGTTTATTCTGCCATTCAAAAGCAAGAACTTGAACAGCACTGTTATGCGAGTTGAAATTGGAGACAGTTTAGTTGTTTTTCTGCTGTGAACTATATTTGTAAACAGTTTTCAATGAACATGTTCTAAATCATGTTTTCAGGCTGATTCCACACTTCAACTATTACAACACTGGAATGCTCGATAGCAAGAGTCACTATATGGCATTTTAGACACTTTTCCAAAAACATGTTCCAAATCATGTTTAACTCAATGTTCAAGCAAAAACTAGTGCAGTACTGGTAGAGACTGATGATAGGGGACTCTATGAGACATGATTTACCATGTTGTAACTTTCAAATCAAGTTTTAAACAGTTGTCCATGAACACATGCAAAAATCTGTTTATTCTGCCATTCAAAAGCAAGAACTTGAACAGCACTGTTATGCGAGTTGAAATTGGAGACAGTTTAGTTGTTTTTCTGCTGTGAACTATATTTGTAAACAGTTTTCAATGAACATGTTCTAAATCATGTTTTCAGGCTGATTCCACACTTCAACTATTACAACACTGGAATGCTCGATAGCAAGAGTCACTATATGGCATTTTAGACACTTTTCCAAAAACATGTTCCAAATCATGTTTAACTCAATGTTCAAGCAAAAACTAGTGCAGTACTGGTAGAGACTGATGATAGGGGACTCTATGAGACATGATTTACCATGTTGTAACTTTCAAATCAAGTTTTAAACAGTTGTCCATGAACACATGCAAAAATCTGTTTATTCTGCCATTCAAAAGCAAGAACTTGAACAGCACTGTTATGCGAGTTGAAATTGGAGACAGTTTAGTTGTTTTCTGCTGTGAACTATATTTGTAAACAGTTTTCAATGAACATGTTCTAAATCATGTTTTCAGGCTGATTCCACACTTCAACTATTACAACACTGGAATGCTCGATAGCAAGAGTCACTATATGGCATTTTAGACACTTTTCCAAAAACATGTTCCAAATCATGTTTAACTCAATGTTCAAGCAAAAACTAGTGCAGTACTGGTAGAACTGATGATAGGGGACTCTATGAGACATGATTTACCATGTTGTAACTTTCAAATCAAGTTTTAAACAGTTGTCCATGAACACATGCAAAAATCTGTTTATTCTGCCATTCAAAAGCAAGAACTTGAACAGCACTGTTATGCGAGTTGAAATTGGAGACAGTTTAGTTGTTTTTCTGCTGTGAACTATATTTGTAAACAGTTTTCAATGAACATGTTCTAAATCATGTTTTCAGGCTGATTCCACACTTCAACTATTACAACACTGGAATGCTCGATAGCAAGTCACTATATGGCATTTTAGACACTTTTCCAAAAACATGTTCCAAATCATGTTTAACTCAATGTTCAAGCAAAAACTAGTGCAGTACTGGTAGAACTGATGATAGGGGACTCTATGAGACATGATTTACCATGTTGTAACTTTCAAATCAAGTTTTAAACAGTTGTCCATGAACACATGCAAAAATCTGTTTATTCTGCCATTCAAAAGCAAGAACTTGAACAGCACTGTTATGCGAGTTGAAATTGGAGACAGTTTAGTTGTTTTTCTGCTGTGAACTATATTTGTAAACAGTTTTCAATGAACATGTTCTAAATCATGTTTTCAGGCTGATTCCACACTTCAACTATTACAACACTGGAATGCTCGATAGCAAGAGTCACTATATGGCATTTTAGACACTTTTCCAAAAACATGTTCCAAATCATGTTTAACTCAATGTTCAAGCAAAAACTAGTGCAGTACTGGTAGAACTGATGATAGGGGACTCTATGAGACATGATTTACCATGTTGTAACTTTCAAATCAAGTTTTAAACAGTTGTCCATGAACACATGCAAAAATCTGTTTATTCTGCCATTCAAAAGCAAGAACTTGAACAGCACTGTTATGCGAGTTGAAATTGGAGACAGTTTAGTTGTTTTTCTGCTGTGAACTATATTTGTAAACAGTTTTCAATGAACATGTTCTAAATCATGTTTTCAGGCTGATTCCACACTTCAACTATTACAACACTGGAATGCTCGATAGCAAGAGTCACTATATGGCATTTTAGACACTTTTCCAAAAACATGTTCCAAATCATGTTTAACTCAATGTTCAAGCAAAAACTAGTGCAGTACTGGTAGAGACTGATGATAGGGGACTCTATGAGACATGATTTACCATGTTGTAACTTTCAAATCAAGTTTTAAACAGTTGTCCATGAACACATGCAAAAATCTGTTTATTCTGCCATTCAAAAGCAAGAACTTGAACAGCACTGTTATGCGAGTTGAAATTGGAGACAGTTTAGTTGTTTTTCTGCTGTGAACTATATTTGTAAACAGTTTTCAATGAACATGTTCTAAATCATGTTTTCAGGCTGATTCCACACTTCAACTATTACAACACTGGAATGCTCGATAGCAAGAGTCACTATATGGCATTTTAGACACTTTTCCAAAAACATGTTCCAAATCATGTTTAACTCAATGTTCAAGCAAAAACTAGTGCAGTACTGGTAGAACTGATGATAGGGGACTCTATGAGACATGATTTACCATGTTGTAACTTTCAAATCAAGTTTTAAACAGTTGTCCATGAACACATGCAAAAATCTGTTTATTCTGCCATTCAAAAGCAAGAACTTGAACAGCACTGTTATGCGAGTTGAAATTGGAGACAGTTTAGTTGTTTTTCTGCTGTGAACTATATTTGTAAACAGTTTTCAATGAACATGTTCTAAATCATGTTTTCAGGCTGATTCCACACTTCAACTATTACAACACTGGAATGCTCGATAGCAAGAGTCACTATATGGCATTTTAGACACTTTTCCAAAAACATGTTCCAAATCATGTTTAACTCAATGTTCAAGCAAAAACTAGTGCAGTACTGGTAGAACTGATGATAGGGGACTCTATGAGACATGATTTACCATGTTGTAACTTTGAAATCAAGTTTTAAACAGTTGTCCATGAACACATGCAAAAATCTGTTTATTCTGCCATTCAAAAGCAAGAACTTGAACAGCACTGTTATGCGAGTTGAAATTGGAGACAGTTTAGTTGTTTTTCTGCTGTGAACTATATTTGTAAACAGTTTTCAATGAACATGTTCTAAATCATGTTTTCAGGCTGATTCCACACTTCAACTATTACAACACTGGAATGCTCGATAGCAAGAGTCACTATATGGCATTTTAGACACTTTTCCAAAAACATGTTCCAAATCATGTTTAACTCAATGTTCAAGCAAAAACTAGTGCAGTACTGGTAGAACTGATGATAGGGGACTCTATGAGACATGATTTACCATGTTGTAACTTTCAAATCAAGTTTTAAACAGTTGTCCATGAACACATGCAAAAATCTGTTTATTCTGCCATTCAAAAGCAAGAACTTGAACAGCACTGTTATGCGAGTTGAAATTGGAGACAGTTTAGTTGTTTTTCTGCTGTGAACTATATTTGTAAACAGTTTTCAATGAACATGTTCTAAATCATGTTTTCAGGCTGATTCCACACTTCAACTATTACAACACTGGAATGCTCGATAGCAAGAGTCACTATATGGCATTTTAGACACTTTTCCAAAAACATGTTCCAAATCATGTTTAACTCAATGTTCAAGCAAAAACTAGTGCAGTACTGGTAGAACTGATGATAGGGGACTCTATGAGACATGATTTACCATGTTGTAACTTTCAAATCAAGTTTTAAACAGTTGTCCATGAACACATGCAAAAATCTGTTTATTCTGCCATTCAAAAGCAAGAACTTGAACAGCACTGTTATGCGAGTTGAAATTGGAGACAGTTTAGTTGTTTTTCTGCTGTGAACTATATTTGTAAACAGTTTTCAATGAACATGTTCTAAATCATGTTTTCAGGCTGATTCCACACTTCAACTATTACAACACTGGAATGCTCGATAGCAAGAGTCACTATATGGCATTTTAGACACTTTTCCAAAAACATGTTCCAAATCATGTTTAACTCAATGTTCAAGCAAAAACTAGTGCAGTACTGGTAGAGACTGATGATAGGGGACTCTATGAGACATGATTTACCATGTTGTAACTTTCAAATCAAGTTTTAAACAGTTGTCCATGAACACATGCAAAAATCTGTTTATTCTGCCATTCAAAAGCAAGAACTTGAACAGCACTGTTATGCGAGTTGAAATTGGAGACAGTTTAGTTGTTTTTCTGCTGTGAACTATATTTGTAAACAGTTTTCAATGAACATGTTCTAAATCATGTTTTCAGGCTGATTCCACACTTCAACTATTACAACACTGGAATGCTCGATAGCAAGAGTCACTATATGGCATTTTAGACACTTTTCCAAAAACATGTTCCAAATCATGTTTAACTCAATGTTCAAGCAAAAACTAGTGCAGTACTGGTAGAACTGATGATAGGGGACTCTATGAGACATGATTTACCATGTTGTAACTTTGAAATCAAGTTTTAAACAGTTGTCCATGAACACATGCAAAAATCTGTTTATTCTGCCATTCAAAAGCAAGAACTTGAACAGCACTGTTATGCGAGTTGAAGTTGGAGACAGTTTAGTTGTTTTTCTGCTGTGAACTATATTTGTAAACAGTTTTCAATGAACATGTTCTAAATCATGTTTTCAGGCTGATTCCACACTTCAACTATTACAACACTGGAATGCTCGATAGCAAGAGTCACTATATGGCATTTTAGACACTTTTCCAAAAACATGTTCCAAATCATGTTTAACTCAATGTTCAAGCAAAAACTAGTGCAGTACTGGTAGAGACTGATGATAGGGGACTCTATGAGACATGATTTACCATGTTGTAACTTTCAAATCAAGTTTTAAACAGTTGTCCATGAACACATGCAAAAATCTGTTTATTCTGCCATTCAAAAGCAAGAACTTGAACAGCACTGTTATGCGAGTTGAAATTGGAGACAGTTTAGTTGTTTTTCTGCTGTGAACTATATTTGTAAACAGTTTTCAATGAACATGTTCTAAATCATGTTTTCAGGCTGATTCCACACTTCAACTATTACAACACTGGAATGCTCGATAGCAAGAGTCACTATATGGCATTTTAGACACTTTTCCAAAAACATGTTCCAAATCATGTTTAACTCAATGTTCAAGCAAAAACTAGTGCAGTACTGGTAGAACTGATGATAGGGGACTCTATGAGACATGATTTACCATGTTGTAACTTTCAAATCAAGTTTTAAACAGTTGTCCATGAACACATGCAAAAATCTGTTTATTCTGCCATTCAAAAGCAAGAACTTGAACAGCACTGTTATGCGAGTTGAAATTGGAGACAGTTTAGTTGTTTTCTGCTGTGAACTATATTTGTAAACAGTTTTCAATGAACATGTTCTAAATCATGTTTTCAGGCTGATTCCACACTTCAACTATTACAACACTGGAATGCTCGATAGCAAGAGTCACTATATGGCATTTTAGACACTTTTCCAAAAACATGTTCCAAATCATGTTTAACTCAATGTTCAAGCAAAAACTAGTGCAGTACTGGTAGAACTGATGATAGGGGACTCTATGAGACATGATTTACCATGTTGTAACTTTCAAATCAAGTTTTAAACAGTTGTCCATGAACACATGCAAAAATCTGTTTATTCTGCCATTCAAAAGCAAGAACTTGAACAGCACTGTTATGCGAGTTGAAATTGGAGACAGTTTAGTTGTTTTTCTGCTGTGAACTATATTTGTAAACAGTTTTCAATGAACATGTTCTAAATCATGTTTTCAGGCTGATTCCACACTTCAACTATTACAACACTGGAATGCTCGATAGCAAGAGTCACTATATGGCATTTTAGACACTTTTCCAAAAACATGTTCCAAATCATGTTTAACTCAATGTTCAAGCAAAAACTAGTGCAGTACTGGTAGAACTGATGATAGGGGACTCTATGAGACATGATTTACCATGTTGTAACTTTCAAATCAAGTTTTAAACAGTTGTCCATGAACACATGCAAAAATCTGTTTATTCTGCCATTCAAAAGCAAGAACTTGAACAGCACTGTTATGCGAGTTGAAATTGGAGACAGTTTAGTTGTTTTCTGCTGTGAACTATATTTGTAAACAGTTTTCAATGAACATGTTCTAAATCATGTTTTCAGGCTGATTCCACACTTCAACTATTACAACACTGGAATGCTCGATAGCAAGAGTCACTATATGGCATTTTAGACACTTTTCCAAAAACATGTTCCAAATCATGTTTAACTCAATGTTCAAGCAAAAACTAGTGCAGTACTGGTAGAACTGATGATAGGGGACTCTATGAGACATGATTTACCATGTTGTAACTTTCAAATCAAGTTTTAAACAGTTGTCCATGAACACATGCAAAAATCTGTTTATTCTGCCATTCAAAAGCAAGAACTTGAACAGCACTGTTATGCGAGTTGAAATTGGAGACAGTTTAGTTGTTTTTCTGCTGTGAACTATATTTGTAAACAGTTTTCAATGAACATGTTCTAAATCATGTTTTCAGGCTGATTCCACACTTCAACTATTACAACACTGGAATGCTCGATAGCAAGAGTCACTATATGGCATTTTAGACACTTTTCCAAAAACATGTTCCAAATCATGTTTAACTCAATGTTCAAGCAAAAACTAGTGCAGTACTGGTAGAGACTGATGATAGGGGACTCTATGAGACATGATTTACCATGTTGTAACTTTCAAATCAAGTTTTAAACAGTTGTCCATGAACACATGCAAAAATCTGTTTATTCTGCCATTCAAAAGCAAGAACTTGAACAGCACTGTTATGCGAGTTGAAATTGGAGACAGTTTAGTTGTTTTTCTGCTGTGAACTATATTTGTAAACAGTTTTCAATGAACATGTTCTAAATCATGTTTTCAGGCTGATTCCACACTTCAACTATTACAACACTGGAATGCTCGATAGCAAGAGTCACTATATGGCATTTTAGACACTTTTCCAAAAACATGTTCCAAATCATGTTTAACTCAATGTTCAAGCAAAAACTAGTGCAGTACTGGTAGAGACTGATGATAGGGGACTCTATGAGACATGATTTACCATGTTGTAACTTTCAAATCAAGTTTTAAACAGTTGTCCATGAACACATGCAAAAATCTGTTTATTCTGCCATTCAAAAGCAAGAACTTGAACAGCACTGTTATGCGAGTTGAATTTGGAGACAGTTTAGTTGTTTTTCTGCTGTGAACTATATTTGTAAACAGTTTTCAATGAACATGTTCTAAATCATGTTTTCAGGCTGATTCCACACTTCAACTATTACAACACTGGAATGCTCGATAGCAGGAGTCACTATATGGCATTTTAGACACTTTTCCAAAAACATGTTCCAAATCATGTTTAACTCAATGTTCAAGCAAAAACTAGTGCAGTACTGGTAGAACTGATGATAGGGGACTCTATGAGACATGATTTACCATGTTGTAACTTTCAAATCAAGTTTTAAACAGTTGTCCATGAACACATGCAAAAATCTGTTTATTCTGCCATTCAAAAGCAAGAACTTGAACAGCACTGTTATGCGAGTTGAAATTGGAGACAGTTTAGTTGTTTTTCTGCTGTGAACTATATTTGTAAACAGTTTTCAATGAACATGTTCTAAATCATGTTTTCAGGCTGATTCCACACTTCAACTATTACAACACTGGAATGCTCGATAGCAGAGTCACTATATGGCATTTTAGACACTTTTCCAAAAACATGTTCCAAATCATGTTTAACTCAATGTTCAAGCAAAAACTAGTGCAGTACTGGTAGAACTGATGATAGGGGACTCTATGAGACATGATTTACCATGTTGTAACTTTCAAATCAAGTTTTAAACAGTTGTCCATGAACACATGCAAAAATCTGTTTATTCTGCCATTCAAAAGCAAGAACTTGAACAGCACTGTTATGCGAGTTGAAATTGGAGACAGTTTAGTTGTTTTTCTGCTGTGAACTATATTTGTAAACAGTTTTCAATGAACATGTTCTAAATCATGTTTTCAGGCTGATTCCACACTTCAACTATTACAACACTGGAATGCTCGATAGCAAGAGTCACTATATGGCATTTTAGACACTTTTCCAAAAACATGTTCCAAATCATGTTTAACTCAATGTTCAAGCAAAAACTAGTGCAGTACTGGTAGAACTGATGATAGGGGACTCTATGAGACATGATTTACCATGTTGTAACTTTCAAATCAAGTTTTAAACAGTTGTCCATGAACACATGCAAAAATCTGTTTATTCTGCCATTCAAAAGCAAGAACTTGAACAGCACTGTTATGCGAGTTGAAATTGGAGACAGTTTAGTTGTTTTCTGCTGTGAACTATATTTGTAAACAGTTTTCAATGAACATGTTCTAAATCATGTTTTCAGGCTGATTCCACACTTCAACTATTACAACACTGGAATGCTCGATAGCAAGAGTCACTATATGGCATTTTAGACACTTTTCCAAAAACATGTTCCAAATCATGTTTAACTCAATGTTCAAGCAAAAACTAGTGCAGTACTGGTAGAACTGATGATAGGGGACTCTATGAGACATGATTTACCATGTTGTAACTTTCAAATCAAGTTTTAAACAGTTGTCCATGAACACATGCAAAAATCTGTTTATTCTGCCATTCAAAAGCAAGAACTTGAACAGCACTGTTATGCGAGTTGAATTTGGAGACAGTTTAGTTGTTTTTCTGCTGTGAACTATATTTGTAAACAGTTTTCAATGAACATGTTCTAAATCATGTTTTCAGGCTGATTCCACACTTCAACTATTACAACACTGGAATGCTCGATAGCAAGAGTCACTATATGGCATTTTAGACACTTTTCCAAAAACATGTTCCAAATCATGTTTAACTCAATGTTCAAGCAAAAACTAGTGCAGTACTGGTAGAGACTGATGATAGGGGACTCTATGAGACATGATTTACCATGTTGTAACTTTCAAATCAAGTTTTAAACAGTTGTCCATGAACACATGCAAAAATCTGTTTATTCTGCCATTCAAAAGCAAGAACTTGAACAGCACTGTTATGCGAGTTGAATTTGGAGACAGTTTAGTTGTTTTTCTGCTGTGAACTATATTTGTAAACAGTTTTCAATGAACATGTTCTAAATCATGTTTTCAGGCTGATTCCACACTTCAACTATTACAACACTGGAATGCTCGATAGCAAGAGTCACTATATGGCATTTTAGACACTTTTCCAAAAACATGTTCCAAATCATGTTTAACTCAATGTTCAAGCAAAAACTAGTGCAGTACTGGTAGAACTGATGATAGGGGACTCTATGAGACATGATTTACCATGTTGTAACTTTCAAATCAAGTTTTAAACAGTTGTCCATGAACACATGCAAAAATCTGTTTATTCTGCCATTCAAAAGCAAGAACTTGAACAGCACTGTTATGCGAGTTGAAATTGGAGACAGTTTAGTTGTTTTTCTGCTGTGAACTATATTTGTAAACAGTTTTCAATGAACATGTTCTAAATCATGTTTTCAGGCTGATTCCACACTTCAACTATTACAACACTGGAATGCTCGATAGCAGGAGTCACTATATGGCATTTTAGACACTTTTCCAAAAACATGTTCCAAATCATGTTTAACTCAATGTTCAAGCAAAAACTAGTGCAGTACTGGTAGAACTGATGATAGGGGACTCTATGAGACATGATTTACCATGTTGTAACTTTCAAATCAAGTTTTAAACAGTTGTCCATGAACACATGCAAAAATCTGTTTATTCTGCCATTCAAAAGCAAGAACTTGAACAGCACTGTTATGCGAGTTGAATTTGGAGACAGTTTAGTTGTTTTTCTGCTGTGAACTATATTTGTAAACAGTTTTCAATGAACATGTTCTAAATCATGTTTTCAGGCTGATTCCACACTTCAACTATTACAACACTGGAATGCTCGATAGCAAGAGTCACTATATGGCATTTTAGACACTTTTCCAAAAACATGTTCCAAATCATGTTTAACTCAATGTTCAAGCAAAAACTAGTGCAGTACTGGTAGAGACTGATGATAGGGGACTCTATGAGACATGATTTACCATGTTGTAACTTTCAAATCAAGTTTTAAACAGTTGTCCATGAACACATGCAAAAATCTGTTTATTCTGCCATTCAAAAGCAAGAACTTGAACAGCACTGTTATGCGAGTTGAAATTGGAGACAGTTTAGTTGTTTTTCTGCTGTGAACTATATTTGTAAACAGTTTTCAATGAACATGTTCTAAATCATGTTTTCAGGCTGATTCCACACTTCAACTATTACAACACTGGAATGCTCGATAGCAAGAGTCACTATATGGCATTTTAGACACTTTTCCAAAAACATGTTCCAAATCATGTTTAACTCAATGTTCAAGCAAAAACTAGTGCAGTACTGGTAGAGACTGATGATAGGGGACTCTATGAGACATGATTTACCATGTTGTAACTTTCAAATCAAGTTTTAAACAGTTGTCCATGAACACATGCAAAAATCTGTTTATTCTGCCATTCAAAAGCAAGAACTTGAACAGCACTGTTATGCGAGTTGAAATTGGAGACAGTTTAGTTGTTTTCTGCTGTGAACTATATTTGTAAACAGTTTTCAATGAACATGTTCTAAATCATGTTTTCAGGCTGATTCCACACTTCAACTATTACAACACTGGAATGCTCGATAGCAAGAGTCACTATATGGCATTTTAGACACTTTTCCAAAAACATGTTCCAAATCATGTTTAACTCAATGTTCAAGCAAAAACTAGTGCAGTACTGGTAGAACTGATGATAGGGGACTCTATGAGACATGATTTACCATGTTGTAACTTTCAAATCAAGTTTTAAACAGTTGTCCATGAACACATGCAAAAATCTGTTTATTCTGCCATTCAAAAGCAAGAACTTGAACAGCACTGTTATGCGAGTTGAATTTGGAGACAGTTTAGTTGTTTTTCTGCTGTGAACTATATTTGTAAACAGTTTTCAATGAACATGTTCTAAATCATGTTTTCAGGCTGATTCCACACTTCAACTATTACAACACTGGAATGCTCGATAGCAAGAGTCACTATATGGCATTTTAGACACTTTTCCAAAAACATGTTCCAAATCATGTTTAACTCAATGTTCAAGCAAAAACTAGTGCAGTACTGGTAGAACTGATGATAGGGGACTCTATGAGACATGATTTACCATGTTGTAACTTTCAAATCAAGTTTTAAACAGTTGTCCATGAACACATGCAAAAATCTGTTTATTCTGCCATTCAAAAGCAAGAACTTGAACAGCACTGTTATGCGAGTTGAATTTGGAGACAGTTTAGTTGTTTTCTGCTGTGAACTATATTTGTAAACAGTTTTCAATGAACATGTTCTAAATCATGTTTTCAGGCTGATTCCACACTTCAACTATTACAACACTGGAATGCTCGATAGCAGGAAGAGTCACTATATGGCATTTTAGACACTTTTCCAAAAACATGTTCCAAATCATGTTTAACTCAATGTTCAAGCAAAAACTAGTGCAGTACTGGTAGAACTGATGATAGGGGACTCTATGAGACATGATTTACCATGTTGTAACTTTCAAATCAAGTTTTAAACAGTTGTCCATGAACACATGCAAAAATCTGTTTATTCTGCCATTCAAAAGCAAGAACTTGAACAGCACTGTTATGCGAGTTGAAATTGGAGACAGTTTAGTTGTTTTTCTGCTGTGAACTATATTTGTAAACAGTTTTCAATGAACATGTTCTAAATCATGTTTTCAGGCTGATTCCACACTTCAACTATTACAACACTGGAATGCTCGATAGCAAGAGTCACTATATGGCATTTTAGACACTTTTCCAAAAACATGTTCCAAATCATGTTTAACTCAATGTTCAAGCAAAAACTAGTGCAGTACTGGTAGAGACTGATGATAGGGGACTCTATGAGACATGATTTACCATGTTGTAACTTTCAAATCAAGTTTTAAACAGTTGTCCATGAACACATGCAAAAATCTGTTTATTCTGCCATTCAAAAGCAAGAACTTGAACAGCACTGTTATGCGAGTTGAAATTGGAGACAGTTTAGTTGTTTTTCTGCTGTGAACTATATTTGTAAACAGTTTTCAATGAACATGTTCTAAATCATGTTTTCAGGCTGATTCCACACTTCAACTATTACAACACTGGAATGCTCGATAGCAAGAGTCACTATATGGCATTTTAGACACTTTTCCAAAAACATGTTCCAAATCATGTTTAACTCAATGTTCAAGCAAAAACTAGTGCAGTACTGGTAGAACTGATGATAGGGGACTCTATGAGACATGATTTACCATGTTGTAACTTTCAAATCAAGTTTTAAACAGTTGTCCATGAACACATGCAAAAATCTGTTTATTCTGCCATTCAAAAGCAAGAACTTGAACAGCACTGTTATGCGAGTTGAATTTGGAGACAGTTTAGTTGTTTTTCTGCTGTGAACTATATTTGTAAACAGTTTTCAATGAACATGTTCTAAATCATGTTTTCAGGCTGATTCCACACTTCAACTATTACAACACTGGAATGCTCGATAGCAAGAGTCACTATATGGCATTTTAGACACTTTTCCAAAAACATGTTCCAAATCATGTTTAACTCAATGTTCAAGCAAAAACTAGTGCAGTACTGGTAGAACTGATGATAGGGGACTCTATGAGACATGATTTACCATGTTGTAACTTTCAAATCAAGTTTTAAACAGTTGTCCATGAACACATGCAAAAATCTGTTTATTCTGCCATTCAAAAGCAAGAACTTGAACAGCACTGTTATGCGAGTTGAAATTGGAGACAGTTTAGTTGTTTTCTGCTGTGAACTATATTTGTAAACAGTTTTCAATGAACATGTTCTAAATCATGTTTTCAGGCTGATTCCACACTTCAACTATTACAACACTGGAATGCTCGATAGCAGGAGTCACTATATGGCATTTTAGACACTTTTCCAAAAACATGTTCCAAATCATGTTTAACTCAATGTTCAAGCAAAAACTAGTGCAGTACTGGTAGAACTGATGATAGGGGACTCTATGAGACATGATTTACCATGTTGTAACTTTGAAATCAAGTTTTAAACAGTTGTCCATGAACACATGCAAAAATCTGTTTATTCTGCCATTCAAAAGCAAGAACTTGAACAGCACTGTTATGCGAGTTGAAATTGGAGACAGTTTAGTTGTTTTCTGCTGTGAACTATATTTGTAAACAGTTTTCAATGAACATGTTCTAAATCATGTTTTCAGGCTGATTCCACACTTCAACTATTACAACACTGGAATGCTCGATAGCAAGAGTCACTATATGGCATTTTAGACACTTTTCCAAAAACATGTTCCAAATCATGTTTAACTCAATGTTCAAGCAAAAACTAGTGCAGTACTGGTAGAGACTGATGATAGGGGACTCTATGAGACATGATTTACCATGTTGTAACTTTCAAATCAAGTTTTAAACAGTTGTCCATGAACACATGCAAAAATCTGTTTATTCTGCCATTCAAAAGCAAGAACTTGAACAGCACTGTTATGCGAGTTGAAATTGGAGACAGTTTAGTTGTTTTTCTGCTGTGAACTATATTTGTAAACAGTTTTCAATGAACATGTTCTAAATCATGTTTTCAGGCTGATTCCACACTTCAACTATTACAACACTGGAATGCTCGATAGCAAGAGTCACTATATGGCATTTTAGACACTTTTCCAAAAACATGTTCCAAATCATGTTTAACTCAATGTTCAAGCAAAAACTAGTGCAGTACTGGTAGAGACTGATGATAGGGGACTCTATGAGACATGATTTACCATGTTGTAACTTTCAAATCAAGTTTTAAACAGTTGTCCATGAACACATGCAAAAATCTGTTTATTCTGCCATTCAAAAGCAAGAACTTGAACAGCACTGTTATGCGAGTTGAAATTGGAGACAGTTTAGTTGTTTTTCTGCTGTGAACTATATTTGTAAACAGTTTTCAATGAACATGTTCTAAATCATGTTTTCAGGCTGATTCCACACTTCAACTATTACAACACTGGAATGCTCGATAGCAGGAGTCACTATATGGCATTTTAGACACTTTTCCAAAAACATGTTCCAAATCATGTTTAACTCAATGTTCAAGCAAAAACTAGTGCAGTACTGGTAGAGACTGATGATAGGGGACTCTATGAGACATGATTTACCATGTTGTAACTGAAATCAAGTTTTAAACAGTTGTCCATGAACACATGCAAAAATCTGTTTATTCTGCCATTCAAAAGCAAGAACTTGAACAGCACTGTTATGCGAGTTGAATTTGGAGACAGTTTAGTTGTTTTTCTGCTGTGAACTATATTTGTAAACAGTTTTCAATGAACATGTTCTAAATCATGTTTTCAGGCTGATTCCACACTTCAACTATTACAACACTGGAATGCTCGATAGCAGGAGTCACTATATGGCATTTTAGACACTTTTCCAAAAACATGTTCCAAATCATGTTTAACTCAATGTTCAAGCAAAAACTAGTGCAGTACTGGTAGAACTGATGATAGGGGACTCTATGAGACATGATTTACCATGTTGTAACTTTGAAATCAAGTTTTAAACAGTTGTCCATGAACACATGCAAAAATCTGTTTATTCTGCCATTCAAAAGCAAGAACTTGAACAGCACTGTTATGCGAGTTGAAATTGGAGACAGTTTAGTTGTTTTTCTGCTGTGAACTATATTTGTAAACAGTTTTCAATGAACATGTTCTAAATCATGTTTTCAGGCTGATTCCACACTTCAACTATTACAACACTGGAATGCTCGATAGCAGGAGTCACTATATGGCATTTTAGACACTTTTCCAAAAACATGTTCCAAATCATGTTTAACTCAATGTTCAAGCAAAAACTAGTGCAGTACTGGTAGAGACTGATGATAGGGGACTCTATGAGACATGATTTACCATGTTGTAACTTTCAAATCAAGTTTTAAACAGTTGTCCATGAACACATGCAAAAATCTGTTTATTCTGCCATTCAAAAGCAAGAACTTGAACAGCACTGTTATGCGAGTTGAAATTGGAGACAGTTTAGTTGTTTTCTGCTGTGAACTATATTTGTAAACAGTTTTCAATGAACATGTTCTAAATCATGTTTTCAGGCTGATTCCACACTTCAACTATTACAACACTGGAATGCTCGATAGCAAGAGTCACTATATGGCATTTTAGACACTTTTCCAAAAACATGTTCCAAATCATGTTTAACTCAATGTTCAAGCAAAAACTAGTGCAGTACTGGTAGAGACTGATGATAGGGGACTCTATGAGACATTATTTACCATGTTGTAACTTTCAAATCAAGTTTTAAACAGTTGTCCATGAACACATGCAAAAATCTGTTTATTCTGCCATTCAAAAGCAAGAACTTGAACAGCACTGTTATGCGAGTTGAAATTGGAGACAGTTTAGTTGTTTTTCTGCTGTGAACTATATTTGTAAACAGTTTTCAATGAACATGTTCTAAATCATGTTTTCAGGCTGATTCCACACTTCAACTATTACAACACTGGAATGCTCGATAGCAAGAGTCACTATATGGCATTTTAGACACTTTTCCAAAAACATGTTCCAAATCATGTTTAACTCAATGTTCAAGCAAAAACTAGTGCAGTACTGGTAGAACTGATGATAGGGGACTCTATGAGACATGATTTACCATGTTGTAACTTTCAAATCAAGTTTTAAACAGTTGTCCATGAACACATGCAAAAATCTGTTTATTCTGCCATTCAAAAGCAAGAACTTGAACAGCACTGTTATGCGAGTTGAAATTGGAGACAGTTTAGTTGTTTTTCTGCTGTGAACTATATTTGTAAACAGTTTTCAATGAACATGTTCTAAATCATGTTTTCAGGCTGATTCCACACTTCAACTATTACAACACTGGAATGCTCGATAGCAAGGAGTCACTATATGGCATTTTAGACACTTTTCCAAAAACATGTTCCAAATCATGTTTAACTCAATGTTCAAGCAAAAACTAGTGCAGTACTGGTAGAACTGATGATAGGGGACTCTATGAGACATGATTTACCATGTTGTAACTTTCAAATCAAGTTTTAAACAGTTGTCCATGAACACATGCAAAAATCTGTTTATTCTGCCATTCAAAAGCAAGAACTTGAACAGCACTGTTATGCGAGTTGAAATTGGAGACAGTTTAGTTGTTTTCTGCTGTGAACTATATTTGTAAACAGTTTTCAATGAACATGTTCTAAATCATGTTTTCAGGCTGATTCCACACTTCAACTATTACAACACTGGAATGCTCGATAGCAAGAGTCACTATATGGCATTTTAGACACTTTTCCAAAAACATGTTCCAAATCATGTTTAACTCAATGTTCAAGCAAAAACTAGTGCAGTACTGGTAGAACTGATGATAGGGGACTCTATGAGACATGATTTACCATGTTGTAACTTTGAAATCAAGTTTTAAACAGTTGTCCATGAACACATGCAAAAATCTGTTTATTCTGCCATTCAAAAGCAAGAACTTGAACAGCACTGTTATGCGAGTTGAAATTGGAGACAGTTTAGTTGTTTTTCTGCTGTGAACTATATTTGTAAACAGTTTTCAATGAACATGTTCTAAATCATGTTTTCAGGCTGATTCCACACTTCAACTATTACAACACTGGAATGCTCGATAGCAGGAGTCACTATATGGCATTTTAGACACTTTTCCAAAAACATGTTCCAAATCATGTTTAACTCAATGTTCAAGCAAAAACTAGTGCAGTACTGGTAGAGACTGATGATAGGGGACTCTATGAGACATTATTTACCATGTTGTAACTTTCAAATCAAGTTTTAAACAGTTGTCCATGAACACATGCAAAAATCTGTTTATTCTGCCATTCAAAAGCAAGAACTTGAACAGCACTGTTATGCGAGTTGAAATTGGAGACAGTTTAGTTGTTTTCTGCTGTGAACTATATTTGTAAACAGTTTTCAATGAACATGTTCTAAATCATGTTTTCAGGCTGATTCCACACTTCAACTATTACAACACTGGAATGCTCGATAGCAGGAGTCACTATATGGCATTTTAGACACTTTTCCAAAAACATGTTCCAAATCATGTTTAACTCAATGTTCAAGCAAAAACTAGTGCAGTACTGGTAGAACTGATGATAGGGGACTCTATGAGACATTATTTACCATGTTGTAACTTTCAAATCAAGTTTTAAACAGTTGTCCATGAACACATGCAAAAATCTGTTTATTCTGCCATTCAAAAGCAAGAACTTGAACAGCACTGTTATGCGAGTTGAATTTGGAGACAGTTTAGTTGTTTTTCTGCTGTGAACTATATTTGTAAACAGTTTTCAATGAACATGTTCTAAATCATGTTTTCAGGCTGATTCCACACTTCAACTATTACAACACTGGAATGCTCGATAGCAAGAGTCACTATATGGCATTTTAGACACTTTTCCAAAAACATGTTCCAAATCATGTTTAACTCAATGTTCAAGCAAAAACTAGTGCAGTACTGGTAGAACTGATGATAGGGGACTCTATGAGACATGATTTACCATGTTGTAACTTTGAAATCAAGTTTTAAACAGTTGTCCATGAACACATGCAAAAATCTGTTTATTCTGCCATTCAAAAGCAAGAACTTGAACAGCACTGTTATGCGAGTTGAAATTGGAGACAGTTTAGTTGTTTTCTGCTGTGAACTATATTTGTAAACAGTTTTCAATGAACATGTTCTAAATCATGTTTTCAGGCTGATTCCACACTTCAACTATTACAACACTGGAATGCTCGATAGCAGAGTCACTATATGGCATTTTAGACACTTTTCCAAAAACATGTTCCAAATCATGTTTAACTCAATGTTCAAGCAAAAACTAGTGCAGTACTGGTAGAACTGATGATAGGGGACTCTATGAGACATTATTTACCATGTTGTAACTTTCAAATCAAGTTTTAAACAGTTGTCCATGAACACATGCAAAAATCTGTTTATTCTGCCATTCAAAAGCAAGAACTTGAACAGCACTGTTATGCGAGTTGAATTTGGAGACAGTTTAGTTGTTTTTCTGCTGTGAACTATATTTGTAAACAGTTTTCAATGAACATGTTCTAAATCATGTTTTCAGGCTGATTCCACACTTCAACTATTACAACACTGGAATGCTCGATAGCAGAGTCACTATATGGCATTTTAGACACTTTTCCAAAAACATGTTCCAAATCATGTTTAACTCAATGTTCAAGCAAAAACTAGTGCAGTACTGGTAGAACTGATGATAGGGGACTCTATGAGACATGATTTACCATGTTGTAACTTTCAAATCAAGTTTTAAACAGTTGTCCATGAACACATGCAAAAATCTGTTTATTCTGCCATTCAAAAGCAAGAACTTGAACAGCACTGTTATGCGAGTTGAAATTGGAGACAGTTTAGTTGTTTTTCTGCTGTGAACTATATTTGTAAACAGTTTTCAATGAACATGTTCTAAATCATGTTTTCAGGCTGATTCCACACTTCAACTATTACAACACTGGAATGCTCGATAGCAAGAGTCACTATATGGCATTTTAGACACTTTTCCAAAAACATGTTCCAAATCATGTTTAACTCAATGTTCAAGCAAAAACTAGTGCAGTACTGGTAGAACTGATGATAGGGGACTCTATGAGACATGATTTACCATGTTGTAACTTTGAAATCAAGTTTTAAACAGTTGTCCATGAACACATGCAAAAATCTGTTTATTCTGCCATTCAAAAGCAAGAACTTGAACAGCACTGTTATGCGAGTTGAATTTGGAGACAGTTTAGTTGTTTTTCTGCTGTGAACTATATTTGTAAACAGTTTTCAATGAACATGTTCTAAATCATGTTTTCAGGCTGATTCCACACTTCAACTATTACAACACTGGAATGCTCGATAGCAAGAGTCACTATATGGCATTTTAGACACTTTTCCAAAAACATGTTCCAAATCATGTTTAACTCAATGTTCAAGCAAAAACTAGTGCAGTACTGGTAGAACTGATGATAGGGGACTCTATGAGACATGATTTACCATGTTGTAACTTTCAAATCAAGTTTTAAACAGTTGTCCATGAACACATGCAAAAATCTGTTTATTCTGCCATTCAAAAGCAAGAACTTGAACAGCACTGTTATGCGAGTTGAAATTGGAGACAGTTTAGTTGTTTTCTGCTGTGAACTATATTTGTAAACAGTTTTCAATGAACATGTTCTAAATCATGTTTTCAGGCTGATTCCACACTTCAACTATTACAACACTGGAATGCTCGATAGCAAGAGTCACTATATGGCATTTTAGACACTTTTCCAAAAACATGTTCCAAATCATGTTTAACTCAATGTTCAAGCAAAAACTAGTGCAGTACTGGTAGAACTGATGATAGGGGACTCTATGAGACATTATTTACCATGTTGTAACTTTCAAATCAAGTTTTAAACAGTTGTCCATGAACACATGCAAAAATCTGTTTATTCTGCCATTCAAAAGCAAGAACTTGAACAGCACTGTTATGCGAGTTGAAATTGGAGACAGTTTAGTTGTTTTCTGCTGTGAACTATATTTGTAAACAGTTTTCAATGAACATGTTCTAAATCATGTTTTCAGGCTGATTCCACACTTCAACTATTACAACACTGGAATGCTCGATAGCAAGAGTCACTATATGGCATTTTAGACACTTTTCCAAAAACATGTTCCAAATCATGTTTAACTCAATGTTCAAGCAAAAACTAGTGCAGTACTGGTAGAGACTGATGATAGGGGACTCTATGAGACATTATTTACCATGTTGTAACTTTGAAATCAAGTTTTAAACAGTTGTCCATGAACACATGCAAAAATCTGTTTATTCTGCCATTCAAAAGCAAGAACTTGAACAGCACTGTTATGCGAGTTGAATTTGGAGACAGTTTAGTTGTTTTTCTGCTGTGAACTATATTTGTAAACAGTTTTCAATGAACATGTTCTAAATCATGTTTTCAGGCTGATTCCACACTTCAACTATTACAACACTGGAATGCTCGATAGCAAGAGTCACTATATGGCATTTTAGACACTTTTCCAAAAACATGTTCCAAATCATGTTTAACTCAATGTTCAAGCAAAAACTAGTGCAGTACTGGTAGAACTGATGATAGGGGACTCTATGAGACATGATTTACCATGTTGTAACTTTCAAATCAAGTTTTAAACAGTTGTCCATGAACACATGCAAAAATCTGTTTATTCTGCCATTCAAAAGCAAGAACTTGAACAGCACTGTTATGCGAGTTGAAATTGGAGACAGTTTAGTTGTTTTTCTGCTGTGAACTATATTTGTAAACAGTTTTCAATGAACATGTTCTAAATCATGTTTTCAGGCTGATTCCACACTTCAACTATTACAACACTGGAATGCTCGATAGCAGGAGTCACTATATGGCATTTTAGACACTTTTCCAAAAACATGTTCCAAATCATGTTTAACTCAATGTTCAAGCAAAAACTAGTGCAGTACTGGTAGAACTGATGATAGGGGACTCTATGAGACATGATTTACCATGTTGTAACTTTCAAATCAAGTTTTAAACAGTTGTCCATGAACACATGCAAAAATCTGTTTATTCTGCCATTCAAAAGCAAGAACTTGAACAGCACTGTTATGCGAGTTGAAATTGGAGACAGTTTAGTTGTTTTTCTGCTGTGAACTATATTTGTAAACAGTTTTCAATGAACATGTTCTAAATCATGTTTTCAGGCTGATTCCACACTTCAACTATTACAACACTGGAATGCTCGATAGCAGGAGTCACTATATGGCATTTTAGACACTTTTCCAAAAACATGTTCCAAATCATGTTTAACTCAATGTTCAAGCAAAAACTAGTGCAGTACTGGTAGAACTGATGATAGGGGACTCTATGAGACATTATTTACCATGTTGTAACTTTCAAATCAAGTTTTAAACAGTTGTCCATGAACACATGCAAAAATCTGTTTATTCTGCCATTCAAAAGCAAGAACTTGAACAGCACTGTTATGCGAGTTGAAATTGGAGACAGTTTAGTTGTTTTTCTGCTGTGAACTATATTTGTAAACAGTTTTCAATGAACATGTTCTAAATCATGTTTTCAGGCTGATTCCACACTTCAACTATTACAACACTGGAATGCTCGATAGCAGGAGTCACTATATGGCATTTTAGACACTTTTCCAAAAACATGTTCCAAATCATGTTTAACTCAATGTTCAAGCAAAAACTAGTGCAGTACTGGTAGAACTGATGATAGGGGACTCTATGAGACATGATTTACCATGTTGTAACTTTCAAATCAAGTTTTAAACAGTTGTCCATGAACACATGCAAAAATCTGTTTATTCTGCCATTCAAAAGCAAGAACTTGAACAGCACTGTTATGCGAGTTGAAATTGGAGACAGTTTAGTTGTTTTTCTGCTGTGAACTATATTTGTAAACAGTTTTCAATGAACATGTTCTAAATCATGTTTTCAGGCTGATTCCACACTTCAACTATTACAACACTGGAATGCTCGATAGCAAGAGTCACTATATGGCATTTTAGACACTTTTCCAAAAACATGTTCCAAATCATGTTTAACTCAATGTTCAAGCAAAAACTAGTGCAGTACTGGTAGAACTGATGATAGGGGACTCTATGAGACATTATTTACCATGTTGTAACTTTGAAATCAAGTTTTAAACAGTTGTCCATGAACACATGCAAAAATCTGTTTATTCTGCCATTCAAAAGCAAGAACTTGAACAGCACTGTTATGCGAGTTGAATTTGGAGACAGTTTAGTTGTTTTTCTGCTGTGAACTATATTTGTAAACAGTTTTCAATGAACATGTTCTAAATCATGTTTTCAGGCTGATTCCACACTTCAACTATTACAACACTGGAATGCTCGATAGCAAGAGTCACTATATGGCATTTTAGACACTTTTCCAAAAACATGTTCCAAATCATGTTTAACTCAATGTTCAAGCAAAAACTAGTGCAGTACTGGTAGAGACTGATGATAGGGGACTCTATGAGACATGATTTACCATGTTGTAACTTTCAAATCAAGTTTTAAACAGTTGTCCATGAACACATGCAAAAATCTGTTTATTCTGCCATTCAAAAGCAAGAACTTGAACAGCACTGTTATGCGAGTTGAAATTGGAGACAGTTTAGTTGTTTTCTGCTGTGAACTATATTTGTAAACAGTTTTCAATGAACATGTTCTAAATCATGTTTTCAGGCTGATTCCACACTTCAACTATTACAACACTGGAATGCTCGATAGCGGAGTCACTATATGGCATTTTAGACACTTTTCCAAAAACATGTTCCAAATCATGTTTAACTCAATGTTCAAGCAAAAACTAGTGCAGTACTGGTAGAACTGATGATAGGGGACTCTATGAGACATTATTTACCATGTTGTAACTTTCAAATCAAGTTTTAAACAGTTGTCCATGAACACATGCAAAAATCTGTTTATTCTGCCATTCAAAAGCAAGAACTTGAACAGCACTGTTATGCGAGTTGAAATTGGAGACAGTTTAGTTGTTTTCTGCTGTGAACTATATTTGTAAACAGTTTTCAATGAACATGTTCTAAATCATGTTTTCAGGCTGATTCCACACTTCAACTATTACAACACTGGAATGCTCGATAGCAGGAGTCACTATATGGCATTTTAGACACTTTTCCAAAAACATGTTCCAAATCATGTTTAACTCAATGTTCAAGCAAAAACTAGTGCAGTACTGGTAGAACTGATGATAGGGGACTCTATGAGACATGATTTACCATGTTGTAACTTTCAAATCAAGTTTTAAACAGTTGTCCATGAACACATGCAAAAATCTGTTTATTCTGCCATTCAAAAGCAAGAACTTGAACAGCACTGTTATGCGAGTTGAAATTGGAGACAGTTTAGTTGTTTTTCTGCTGTGAACTATATTTGTAAACAGTTTTCAATGAACATGTTCTAAATCATGTTTTCAGGCTGATTCCACACTTCAACTATTACAACACTGGAATGCTCGATAGCAGGAGTCACTATATGGCATTTTAGACACTTTTCCAAAAACATGTTCCAAATCATGTTTAACTCAATGTTCAAGCAAAAACTAGTGCAGTACTGGTAGAACTGATGATAGGGGACTCTATGAGACATTATTTACCATGTTGTAACTTTCAAATCAAGTTTTAAACAGTTGTCCATGAACACATGCAAAAATCTGTTTATTCTGCCATTCAAAAGCAAGAACTTGAACAGCACTGTTATGAGAGTTGAAATTGGAGACAGTTTAGTTGTTTTCTGCTGTGAACTATATTTGTAAACAGTTTTCAATGAACATGTTCTAAATCATGTTTTCAGGCTGATTCCACACTTCAACTATTACAACACTGGAATGCTCGATAGCAGGAGTCACTATATGGCATTTTAGACACTTTTCCAAAAACATGTTCCAAATCATGTTTAACTCAATGTTCAAGCAAAAACTAGTGCAGTACTGGTAGAACTGATGATAGGGGACTCTATGAGACATGATTTACCATGTTGTAACTTTCAAATCAAGTTTTAAACAGTTGTCCATGAACACATGCAAAAATCTGTTTATTCTGCCATTCAAAAGCAAGAACTTGAACAGCACTGTTATGCGAGTTGAAATTGGAGACAGTTTAGTTGTTTTTCTGCTGTGAACTATATTTGTAAACAGTTTTCAATGAACATGTTCTAAATCATGTTTTCAGGCTGATTCCACACTTCAACTATTACAACACTGGAATGCTCGATAGCAAGAGTCACTATATGGCATTTTAGACACTTTTCCAAAAACATGTTCCAAATCATGTTTAACTCAATGTTCAAGCAAAAACTAGTGCAGTACTGGTAGAACTGATGATAGGGGACTCTATGAGACATTATTTACCATGTTGTAACTTTGAAATCAAGTTTTAAACAGTTGTCCATGAACACATGCAAAAATCTGTTTATTCTGCCATTCAAAAGCAAGAACTTGAACAGCACTGTTATGCGAGTTGAATTTGGAGACAGTTTAGTTGTTTTTCTGCTGTGAACTATATTTGTAAACAGTTTTCAATGAACATGTTCTAAATCATGTTTTCAGGCTGATTCCACACTTCAACTATTACAACACTGGAATGCTCGATAGCAAGAGTCACTATATGGCATTTTAGACACTTTTCCAAAAACATGTTCCAAATCATGTTTAACTCAATGTTCAAGCAAAAACTAGTGCAGTACTGGTAGAGACTGATGATAGGGGACTCTATGAGACATTATTTACCATGTTGTAACTTTCAAATCAAGTTTTAAACAGTTGTCCATGAACACATGCAAAAATCTGTTTATTCTGCCATTCAAAAGCAAGAACTTGAACAGCACTGTTATGCGAGTTGAAATTGGAGACAGTTTAGTTGTTTTTCTGCTGTGAACTATATTTGTAAACAGTTTTCAATGAACATGTTCTAAATCATGTTTTCAGGCTGATTCCACACTTCAACTATTACAACACTGGAATGCTCGATAGCAAGAGTCACTATATGGCATTTTAGACACTTTTCCAAAAACATGTTCCAAATCATGTTTAACTCAATGTTCAAGCAAAAACTAGTGCAGTACTGGTAGAACTGATGATAGGGGACTCTATGAGACATTATTTACCATGTTGTAACTTTCAAATCAAGTTTTAAACAGTTGTCCATGAACACATGCAAAAATCTGTTTATTCTGCCATTCAAAAGCAAGAACTTGAACAGCACTGTTATGCGAGTTGAATTTGGAGACAGTTTAGTTGTTTTTCTGCTGTGAACTATATTTGTAAACAGTTTTCAATGAACATGTTCTAAATCATGTTTTCAGGCTGATTCCACACTTCAACTATTACAACACTGGAATGCTCGATAGCGGAGTCACTATATGGCATTTTAGACACTTTTCCAAAAACATGTTCCAAATCATGTTTAACTCAATGTTCAAGCAAAAACTAGTGCCGTACTGGTAGAACTGATGATAGGGGACTCTATGAGACATTATTTACCATGTTGTAACTTTCAAATCAAGTTTTAAACAGTTGTCCATGAACACATGCAAAAATCTGTTTATTCTGCCATTCAAAAGCAAGAACTTGAACAGCACTGTTATGCGAGTTGAATTTGGAGACAGTTTAGTTGTTTTCTGCTGTGAACTATATTTGTAAACAGTTTTCAATGAACATGTTCTAAATCATGTTTTCAGGCTGATTCCACACTTCAACTATTACAACACTGGAATGCTCGATAGCAAGAGTCACTATATGGCATTTTAGACACTTTTCCAAAAACATGTTCCAAATCATGTTTAACTCAATGTTCAAGCAAAAACTAGTGCAGTACTGGTAGAACTGATGATAGGGGACTCTATGAGACATGATTTACCATGTTGTAACTTTCAAATCAAGTTTTAAACAGTTGTCCATGAACACATGCAAAAATCTGTTTATTCTGCCATTCAAAAGCAAGAACTTGAACAGCACTGTTATGCGAGTTGAAATTGGAGACAGTTTAGTTGTTTTTCTGCTGTGAACTATATTTGTAAACAGTTTTCAATGAACATGTTCTAAATCATGTTTTCAGGCTGATTCCACACTTCAACTATTACAACACTGGAATGCTCGATAGCAGGAGTCACTATATGGCATTTTAGACACTTTTCCAAAAACATGTTCCAAATCATGTTTAACTCAATGTTCAAGCAAAAACTAGTGCAGTACTGGTAGAACTGATGATAGGGGACTCTATGAGACATTATTTACCATGTTGTAACTTTCAAATCAAGTTTTAAACAGTTGTCCATGAACACATGCAAAAATCTGTTTATTCTGCCATTCAAAAGCAAGAACTTGAACAGCACTGTTATGCGAGTTGAAATTGGAGACAGTTTAGTTGTTTTCTGCTGTGAACTATATTTGTAAACAGTTTTCAATGAACATGTTCTAAATCATGTTTTCAGGCTGATTCCACACTTCAACTATTACAACACTGGAATGCTCGATAGCAGGAGTCACTATATGGCATTTTAGACACTTTTCCAAAAACATGTTCCAAATCATGTTTAACTCAATGTTCAAGCAAAAACTAGTGCAGTACTGGTAGAACTGATGATAGGGGACTCTATGAGACATGATTTACCATGTTGTAACTTTCAAATCAAGTTTTAAACAGTTGTCCATGAACACATGCAAAAATCTGTTTATTCTGCCATTCAAAAGCAAGAACTTGAACAGCACTGTTATGCGAGTTGAAATTGGAGACAGTTTAGTTGTTTTTCTGCTGTGAACTATATTTGTAAACAGTTTTCAATGAACATGTTCTAAATCATGTTTTCAGGCTGATTCCACACTTCAACTATTACAACACTGGAATGCTCGATAGCAGGAGTCACTATATGGCATTTTAGACACTTTTCCAAAAACATGTTCCAAATCATGTTTAACTCAATGTTCAAGCAAAAACTAGTGCAGTACTGGTAGAGACTGATGATAGGGGACTCTATGAGACATGATTTACCATGTTGTAACTTTCAAATCAAGTTTTAAACAGTTGTCCATGAACACATGCAAAAATCTGTTTCTTCTGCCATTCAAAAGCAAGAACTTGAACAGCACTGTTATGCGAGTTGAATTTGGAGACAGTTTAGTTGTTTTCTGCTGTGAACTATATTTGTAAACAGTTTTCAATGAACATGTTCTAAATCATGTTTTCAGGCTGATTCCACACTTCAACTATTACAACACTGGAATGCTCGATAGCAGGAGTCACTATATGGCATTTTAGACACTTTTCCAAAAACATGTTCCAAATCATGTTTAACTCAATGTTCAAGCAAAAACTAGTGCAGTACTGGTAGAACTGATGATAGGGGACTCTATGAGACATGATTTACCATGTTGTAACTTTCAAATCAAGTTTTAAACAGTTGTCCATGAACACATGCAAAAATCTGTTTATTCTGCCATTCAAAAGCAAGAACTTGAACAGCACTGTTATGCGAGTTGAAATTGGAGACAGTTTAGTTGTTTTTCTGCTGTGAACTATATTTGTAAACAGTTTTCAATGAACATGTTCTAAATCATGTTTTCAGGCTGATTCCACACTTCAACTATTACAACACTGGAATGCTCGATAGCAAGAGTCATTATATGGCATTTTAGACACTTTTCCAAAAACATGTTCCAAATCATGTTTAACTCAATGTTCAAGCAAAAACTAGTGCAGTACTGGTAGAACTGATGATAGGGGACTCTATGAGACATTATTTACCATGTTGTAACTTTGAAATCAAGTTTTAAACAGTTGTCCATGAACACATGCAAAAATCTGTTTATTCTGCCATTCAAAAGCAAGAACTTGAACAGCACTGTTATGCGAGTTGAATTTGGAGACAGTTTAGTTGTTTTTCTGCTGTGAACTATATTTGTAAACAGTTTTCAATGAACATGTTCTAAATCATGTTTTCAGGCTGATTCCACACTTCAACTATTACAACACTGGAATGCTCGATAGCAAGAGTCACTATATGGCATTTTAGACACTTTTCCAAAAACATGTTCCAAATCATGTTTAACTCAATGTTCAAGCAAAAACTAGTGCAGTACTGGTAGAACTGATGATAGGGGACTCTATGAGACATTATTTACCATGTTGTAACTTTCAAATCAAGTTTTAAACAGTTGTCCATGAACACATGCAAAAATCTGTTTATTCTGCCATTCAAAAGCAAGAACTTGAACAGCACTGTTATGCGAGTTGAAATTGGAGACAGTTTAGTTGTTTTTCTGCTGTGAACTATATTTGTAAACAGTTTTCAATGAACATGTTCTAAATCATGTTTTCAGGCTGATTCCACACTTCAACTATTACAACACTGGAATGCTCGATAGCAGGAGTCACTATATGGCATTTTAGACACTTTTCCAAAAACATGTTCCAAATCATGTTTAACTCAATGTTCAAGCAAAAACTAGTGCAGTACTGGTAGAACTGATGATAGGGGACTCTATGAGACATGATTTACCATGTTGTAACTTTCAAATCAAGTTTTAAACAGTTGTCCATGAACACATGCAAAAATCTGTTTATTCTG
Organism: Brachymystax lenok tsinlingensis; assembly: GCA_030435695.1. Lineage (NCBI taxonomy): Eukaryota > Metazoa > Chordata > Actinopteri > Salmoniformes > Salmonidae > Brachymystax > Brachymystax lenok. The sequence continues at coordinate 29,747 of CM059786.1, forward strand.
CCATTCAAAAGCAAGAACTTGAACAGCACTGTTATGCGAGTTGAAATTGGAGACAGTTTAGTTGTTTTTCTGCTGTGAACTATATTTGTAAACAGTTTTCAATGAACATGTTCTAAATCATGTTTTCAGGCTGATTCCACACTTCAACTATTACAACACTGGAATGCTCGATAGCAGGAGTCACTATATGGCATTTTAGACACTTTTCCAAAAACATGTTCCAAATCATGTTTAACTCAATGTTCAAGCAAAAACTAGTGCAGTACTGGTAGAACTGATGATAGGGGACTCTATGAGACATGATTTACCATGTTGTAACTTTCAAATCAAGTTTTAAACAGTTGTCCATGAACACATGCAAAAATCTGTTTATTCTGCCATTCAAAAGCAAGAACTTGAACAGCACTGTTATGCGAGTTGAAATTGGAGACAGTTTAGTTGTTTTTCTGCTGTGAACTATATTTGTAAACAGTTTTCAATGAACATGTTCTAAATCATGTTTTCAGGCTGATTCCACACTTCAACTATTACAACACTGGAATGCTCGATAGCAGGAGTCACTATATGGCATTTTAGACACTTTTCCAAAAACATGTTCCAAATCATGTTTAACTCAATGTTCAAGCAAAAACTAGTGCAGTACTGGTAGAACTGATGATAGGGGACTCTATGAGACATTATTTACCATGTTGTAACTTTCAAATCAAGTTTTAAACAGTTGTCCATGAACACATGCAAAAATCTGTTTATTCTGCCATTCAAAAGCAAGAACTTGAACAGCACTGTTATGCGAGTTGAAATTGGAGACAGTTTAGTTGTTTTCTGCTGTGAACTATATTTGTAAACAGTTTTCAATGAACATGTTCTAAATCATGTTTTCAGGCTGATTCCACACTTCAACTATTACAACACTGGAATGCTCGATAGCAGGAGTCACTATATGGCATTTTAGACACTTTTCCAAAAACATGTTCCAAATCATGTTTAACTCAATGTTCAAGCAAAAACTAGTGCAGTACTGGTAGAACTGATGATAGGGGACTCTATGAGACATGATTTACCATGTTGTAACTTTCAAATCAAGTTTTAAACAGTTGTCCATGAACACATGCAAAAATCTGTTTATTCTGCCATTCAAAAGCAAGAACTTGAACAGCACTGTTATGCGTGTTGAAATTGGAGACAGTTTAGTTGTTTTTCTGCTGTGAACTATATTTGTAAACAGTTTTCAATGAACATGTTCTAAATCATGTTTTCAGGCTGATTCCACACTTCAACTATTATAACACTGGAATGCTCGATAGCAAGAGTCACTATATGGCATTTTAGACACTTTTCCAAAAACATGTTCCAAATCATGTTTAACTCAATGTTCAAGCAAAAACTAGTGCAGTACTGGTAGAACTGATGATAGGGGACTCTATGAGACATTATTTACCATGTTGTAACTTTGAAATCAAGTTTTAAACAGTTGTCCATGAACACATGCAAAAATCTGTTTATTCTGCCATTCAAAAGCAAGAACTTGAACAGCACTGTTATGCGAGTTGAATTTGGAGACAGTTTAGTTGTTTTCTGCTGTGAACTATATTTGTAAACAGTTTTCAATGAACATGTTCTAAATCATGTTTTCAGGCTGATTCCACACTTCAACTATTACAACACTGGAATGCTCGATAGCAAGAGTCACTATATGGCATTTTAGACACTTTTCCAAAAACATGTTCCAAATCATGTTTAACTCAATGTTCAAGCAAAAACTAGTGCAGTACTGGTAGAGACTGATGATAGGGGACTCTATGAGACATTATTTACCATGTTGTAACTTTCAAATCAAGTTTTAAACAGTTGTCCATGAACACATGCAAAAATCTGTTTATTCTGCCATTCAAAAGCAAGAACTTGAACAGCACTGTTATGCGAGTTGAAATTGGAGACAGTTTAGTTGTTTTTCTGCTGTGAACTATATTTGTAAACAGTTTTCAATGAACATGTTCTAAATCATGTTTTCAGGCTGATTCCACACTTCAACTATTACAACACTGGAATGCTCGATAGCAGGAGTCACTATATGGCATTTTAGACACTTTTCCAAAAACATGTTCCAAATCATGTTTAACCTCTTAGCGCGCCGATCCCTTTAGCGGGATCGTTTTCAGAGCAAACATAACGCGCCAAATTCAAAATACATATTCGTAATACATATTCGTAATATTTAACTTCGATATACAAGTGTTGCATAGTGTTGCATAGCCATCAAAAGCTCTGCTTCTTGGCAATATCACTGCGTTGTCAGATTTTAAAAAGGCTTTACGGCGAAAGCACTACATTTGATTGTTTGAGGCTAGTACCTCACATATTTTCCACATTAGCATAAATTCATATCCAGCTCGGTTCTCAAAATATCCATATCACAGCTAATATAAATCGCTTACCTTTCAAATAACTTCTTCTGAGGTCTTCCCAAGTGTCCAAACAAGATAATCCATGGTTCTTTTGTTAGAAAAAGTAAATAATTATATCCATAAATATCCGTTGTTTTTGGCACGCTACGCTCAGCTACTCCACCAAGCATTGTCAGTCTACTCGCCCGCTTTACAGTGAAGGGATCGCGTTCAAATTATACCTCTCATCTTTTCACAAACAAATCAAATATCATTAATAATGCATCCTTATGTATTCTTTTTATGAATAATAGCGATCATATTTTACAAGAACGGTAAGTGAAACGTTAAAAGACGAAAAGAAAGTTGGTCGCGCTGGGCGCGTTCACGTTCTCGTGAACGCACGCCTGTTTACCTTTTTCCCTACCCGTAGTAATTCTCTCTCAAGGATCTGGTCAGAGCTTTTTCCTCCATACCCTTTCCAGAGACTGTTGACATCTAGTGGAAGCCATAAGTACTGCAACCTCGGTCCTATTCCCCATAGAAAATATTACATGGGCTTCAAAATGAGAGGAGAGCAACAGAAAAATAAATTCCGGACAGAAATCTCTCTGGTTTTTGCCTGCTAAATCTGTTCTGGAATAGCCACAGACTATATCTTAATGGTTTTATAAACTTCAGAGTGTTTCCTATCCAATAGTACTAAATATGTAAATATCCTAGTTTCTGGCCATGAGTGGTAGGCATTTAACTTTGGGCACGTCAGACAGGCGAAAATTTGGAAAATGGGACCCTAGCTGGAAGAGGTTAACTCAATGTTCAAGCAAAAACTAGTGCAGTACTGGTAGAACTGATGATAGGGGACTCTATGAGACATGATTTACCATGTTGTAACTTTCAAATCAAGTTTTAAACAGTTGTCCATGAACACATGCAAGAATCTGTTTATTCTGCCATTCAAAAGCAAGAACTTGAACAGCACTGTTATGCGTGTTGAAATTGGAGACAGTTTAGTTGTTTTTCTGCTGTGAACTATATTTGTAAACAGTTTTCAATGAACATGTTCTAAATCATGTTTTCAGGCTGATTCCACACTTCAACTATTATAACATTGGAATCCTCGATAGCGGGAGTCATTACATGGCATTTTAGACACTTTTCCAAAAACATGTTCCAAATCATGTTTAACTCAATGTTCAAGCAAACACTAGTGCAGTACTGGTAGAACTGATGATAGGGGACTCTATGAGACATTATTTACCATGTTGTAACTTTCAAATCAAGTTTTAAACAGTTGTCCATGAACACATGCAAAAATCTGTTTATTCTGCCATTCAAAAGCAAGAACTTGAACAGCACTATTATGCGAGTTGAATTTGGAGACAGTTTAGTTGTTTTTCTGCTGTGAACTATATTTGTAAACAGTTTTCAATGAACATGTTCTAAATCATGTTTTCAGGCTGATTCCACACTTCAACTATTACAACACTGGAATGCTCGATAGCGGGAGTCATTACATGGCATTTTAGACACTTTTCCAAAAACATGTTCCAAATCATGTTTAACTCAATGTTCAAGCAAAAACTAGTGCAGTACTGATATAACTGATGATAGGGGACTCTATGAGACATTATTTACCATGTTGTACCTTTGAAATCAAGTTTTAAACAGTTGTCCATGAACACATGCAAAAATCTGTTTATTCTGCCATTCAAAAGCAAGAACTTGAACAGCACTATTATGCGAGTTGAATTTGGAGACAGTTTAGTTGTTTTTCTGCTGTGAACTATATTTGTAAACAGTTTTCAATGAACATGTTCTAAATCATGTTTTCAGGCTGATTCCACACTTCAACTTTTACAACACTGGAATGCTCGATAGCAAGAGTCACTATATGGCATTTTAGACACTTTTCCAAAAACATGTTCCAAATCATGTTTAACTCAATGTTCAAGCAACAACTAGTGCAGTACTGGTAGAACTGATGATAGGGGACTCTTTGAGACATGATTTACCATGTTGTAACTTTCAAATCAAGTTTTAAACAGTTGTCCATGAACGCATGCAAAAATCTGTTTATTCTGCCATTCAAAAGCAAGAACTTGAACAGCACTATTATGCGAGTTGAATTTGGAGACAGTTTAGTTGTTTTTCTGCTGTGAACTATATTTGTAAACAGTTTTCAATGAACATGTTCTAAATCATGTTTTCAGGCTAATTCCACACTTCAACTATTACAACACTGGAATGCTCGATAGCAAGAGTCACTATATGGCATTTTAGACACTTTTCCAAAAACATGTTCCAAATCATGTTTAACTCAATGTTCAAGCAAAAACTAGTGCAGTACTGGTAGAACTGATGATAGGGGACTCTATGAGACATTATTTACCATGTTGTAACTTTCAAATCAAGTTTTAAACAGTTGTCCATGAACACATGCAAGAATCTGTTTATTCTGCCATTCAAAAGCAAGAACTTGAACAGCACTGTTATGCGTGTTGAAATTGGAGACAGTTTAGTTGTTTTTCTGCTGTGAACTATATTTGTAAACAGTTTTCAATGAACATGTTCAAAATCATGTTTTCAGGCTGATTCCACACTTCAACTATTACAACACTGGAATTCTCGATAGCAGGAGTCACTATATGGCATTTTAGACACTTTTCCAAAAACATGTTCCAAATCATGTTTAACTCAATGTTCAAGCAAAAACTAGTGCAGTACTGGTAGAACTGATGATAGGGGACTCTATGAGACATGATTTACCATGTTGTAACTTTAAAATCAAGTTTTAAACAGTTGTCCATGAACACATGCAAGAATCTGTTTATTTTGCCATTCAAAAGCAAGAACTTGAACAGCACTGTTATGCGTGTTGAAATTGGAGACAGTTTAGTTGTTTTTCTGCTGTGAACTATATTTGTAAACAGTTTTCAATGAACATGTTCAAAATCATGTTTTCAGGCTGATTCCACACTTCAACTATTACAACACTGGAATGCTCGATAGCAGGAGTCACTATATGGCATTTTAGACACTTTTCCAAAAACATGTTCCAAATCATGTTTAACTCAATGTTCAAGCAAAAACTAGTGCAGTACTGGTAGAACTGATGATAGGGGACTCTATGAGACATGATTTACCATGTTGTAACTTTCAAATCAAGTTTTAAACAGTTGTCCATGAACACATGCAAGAATCTGTTTATTCTGCCATTCAAAAGCAAGAACTTGAACAGCACTGTTATGCGTGTTGAAATTGGAGACAGTTTAGTTGTTTTTCTGCTGTGAACTATATTTGTAAACAGTTTTCAAGAACATGTTCTAAATCATGTTTTCAGGCTGATTCCACACTTCAACTATTATAACATTGGAATCCTCGATAGCGGGAGTCATTACCTGGCATTTTAGACACTTTTCCAAAAACATGTTCCAAATCATGTTTAACTCAATGTTCAAGCAAAAACTAGTGCAGTACTGGTAGAACTGATGATAGGGGACTCTATGAGACATTATTTACCATGTTGTAACTTTCAAATCAAGTTTTAAACAGTTGTCCATGAACACATGCAAGAATCTGTTTATTCTGCCATTCAAAAGCAAGAACTTGAACAGCACTGTTATGCGTGTTGAAATTGGAGACAGTTTAGTTGTTTTTCTGCTGTGAACTATATTTGTAAACAGTTTTCAATGAACATGTTCTAAATCATGTTTTCAGGCTGATTCCACACTTCAACTATTACAACACTGGAATGCTCGATAGCAGGAGTCACTATATGGCATTTTAGACACTTTTCCAAAAACATGTTCCAAATCATGTTTAACTCAATGTTCAAGCAAAAACTAGTGCAGTACTGGTAGAACTGATGATAGGGGACTCTATGAGACATGATTTACCATGTTGTAACTTTCAAATCAAGTTTTAAACAGTTGTCCATGAACACATGCAAGAATCTGTTTATTCTGCCATTCAAAAGCAAGAACTTGAACAGCACTGTTATGCGTGTTGAAATTGGAGACAGTTTAGTTGTTTTTCTGCTGTGAACTATATTTGTAAACAGTTTTCAATGAACATGTTCAAAATCATGTTTTCAGGCTGATTCCACACTTCAACTATTACAACACTGGAATCCTCGATAGCAGGAGTCACTATATGGCATTTTAGACACTTTTCCAAAAACATGTTCCAAATCATGTTTAACTCAATGTTCAAGCAAAAACTAGTGCAGTACTGGTAGAACTGATGATAGGGGACTCTATGAGACATGATTTACCATGTTGTAACTTTCAAATCAAGTTTTAAACAGTTGTCCATGAACGCATGCAAAAATCTGTTTATTCTGCCATTCAAAAGCAAGAACTTGAACAGCACTGTTATGCGTGTTGAAATTGGAGACAGTTTAGTTGTTTTTCTGCTGTGAACTATATTTGTAAACAGTTTTCAAGAACATGTTCTAAATCATGTTTTCAGGCTGATTCCACACTTCAACTATTATAACATTGGAATCCTCGATAGCGGGAGTCATTACCTGGCATTTTAGACACTTTTCCAAAAACATGTTCCAAATCATGTTTAACTCAATATTCAAGCAAAAACTAGTGCAGTACTGGTAGAACTGATGATAGGGGACTCTATGAGACATTATTTACCATGTTGTAACTTTGAAATCAAGTTTTAAACAGTTGTCCATGAACACATGCAAGAATCTGTTTATTCTGCCATTCAAAAGCAAGAACTTGAACAGCACTGTTATGCGTGTTGAAATTGGAGACAGTTTAGTTGTTTTTCTGCTGTGAACTATATTTGTAAACAGTTTTCAATGAACATGTTCAAAATCATGTTTTCAGGCTGATTCCACACTTCAACTATTACAACACTGGAATTCTCGATAGCAGGAGTCACAATATGGCATTTTAGACACTTTTCCAAAAACATGTTCCAAATCATGTTTAACTCAATGTTCAAGCAAAAACTAGTGCAGTACTGGTAGAACTGATGATAGGGGACTCTATGAGACATGATTTACCATGTTGTAACTTTCAAATCAAGTTTTAAACAGTTGTCCATGAACACATGCAAAAATCTGTTTATTCTGCCATTCAAAAGCAAGAACTTGAACAGCACTATTATGCGAGTTGAATTTGGAGACAGTTTAGTTGTTTTTCTGCTGTGAACTATATTTGTAAACAGTTTTCAATGAACATGTTCAAAATCATGTTTTCAGGCTAATTCCACACTTCAACTATTACAACACTGGAATGCTCGATAGCAGGAGTCACTATATGGCATTTTAGACACTTTTCCAAAAACATGTTCCAAATCATGTTTAACTCAATGTTCAAGCAAAAACTAGTGCAGTACTGGTAGAACTGATGATAGGGGACTCTATGAGACATGATTTACCATGTTGTAACTTTCAAATCAAGTTTTAAACAGTTGTCCATGAACACATGCAAGAATCTGTTTATTCTGCCATTCAAAAGCAAGAACTTGAACAGCACTGTTATGCGTGTTGAAATTGGAGACAGTTTAGTTGTTTTTCTGCTGTGAACTATATTTGTAAACAGTTTTCAATGAACATGTTCAAAATCATGTTTTCAGGCTGATTCCACACTTCAACTATTACAACACTGGAATGCTCGATAGCAGGAGTCACTATATGGCATTTTAGACACTTTTCCAAAAACATGTTCCAAATCATGTTTAACTCAATGTTCAAGCAAAAACTAGTGCAGTACTGGTAGAACTGATGATAGGGACTCTATGAGACATGATTTACCATGTTGTAACTTTCAAATCAAGTTTTAAACAGTTGTCCATGAACGCATGCAAAAATCTGTTTATTCTGCCATTCAAAAGCAAGAACTTGAACAGCACTGTTATGCGTGTTGAAATTGGAGACAGTTTAGTTGTTTTTCTGCTGTGAACTATATTTGTAAACAGTTTTCAATGAACATGTTCAAAATCATGTTTTCAGGCTGATTCCACACTTCAACTGTTATAACATTGGAATCCTCGATAGCGGGAGTCATTACATGGCATTTTAGACACTTTTCCAAAAACATGTTCCAAATCATGTTTAACTCAATGTTCAAGCAAAAACTAGTGCAGTACTGGTAGAACTGATGATAGGGGACTCTATGAGACATTATTTACCATGTTGTAACTTTCAAATCAAGTTTTAAACAGTTGTCCATGAACACATGCAAGAATCTGTTTATTCTGCCATTCAAAAGCAAGAACTTGAACAGCACTGTTATGCGTGTTGAAATTGGAGACAGTTTAGTTGTTTTTCTGCTGTGAACTATATTTGTAAACAGTTTTCAAGAACATGTTCTAAATCATGTTTTCAGGCTGATTCCACACTTCAACTATTATAACATTGGAATCCTCGATAGCGGGAGTCATTACCTGGCATTTTAGACACTTTTCCAAAAACATGTTCCAAATCATGTTTAACTCAATGTTCAAGCAAAAACTAGTGCAGTACTGGTAGAACTGATGATAGGGGACTCTATGAGACATTATTTACCATGTTGTAACTTTCAAATCAAGTTTTAAACAGTTGTCCATGAACACATGCAAAAATCTGTTTATTCTGCCATTCAAAAGCAAGAACTTGAACAGCACTATTATGCGAGTTGAATTTGGAGACAGTTTAGTTGTTTTTCTGCTGTGAACTATATTTGTAAACAGTTTTCAATGAACATGTTCTAAATCATGTTTTCAGGCTGATTCCACACTTCAACTATTACAACACTGGAATGCTCGATAGGGGGAGTCATTACATGGCATTTTAGACACTTTTCCAAAAACATGTTCCAAATCATGTTTAACTCAATGTTCAAGCAAAAACTAGTGCAGTACTGGTAGAACTGATGATAGGGGACTCTATGAGACATTATTTACCATGTTGTAACTTTCAAATCAAGTTTTAAACAGTTGTCCATGAACACATGCAAGAATCTGTTTATTCTGCCATTCAAAAGCAAGAACTTGAACAGCACAGTTATGCTGTTGAAATTGGAGACAGTTTAGTTGTTTTTCTGCTGTGAACTATATTTGTAAACAGTTTTCAATGAACATGTTCAAAATCATGTTTTCAGGCTGATTCCACACTTCAACTATTACAACACTGGAATGCTCGATAGCAGGAGTCACTATATGGCATTTTAGACACTTTTCCAAAAACATGTTCCAAATCATGTTTAACTCAATGTTCAAGCAAAAACTAGTGCAGTACTGGTAGAGACTGATGATAGGGGACTCTATGAGACATTATTTACCATGTTGTAACTTTGAAATCAAGTTTTAAACAGTTGTCCATGAACACATGCAAAAATCTGTTTATTCTGCCATTCAAAAGCAAGAACTTGAACAGCACTATTATGCGAGTTGAATTTGGAGACAGTTTAGTTGTTTTTCTGCTGTGAACTATATTTGTAAACAGTTTTCAATGAACATGTTCTAAATCATGTTTTCAGGCTGATTCCACACTTCAACTATTATAACACTGGAATGCTCGATAGCAAGAGTCACTATATGGCATTTTAGACACTTTTCCAAAAACATGTACCAAATCATGTTTAACTCAATGTTCAAGCAAAAACTAGTGCAGTACTGGTAGAACTGATGATAGGGGACTCTATGAGACATGATTTACCATGTTGTAACTTTCAAATCAAGTTTTAAACAGTTGTCCATGAACACATGCAAAAATCTGTTTATTCTGCCATTCAAAAGCAAGAACTTGAACAGCACTATTATGCGAGTTGAATTTGGAGACAGTTTAGTTGTTTTTCTGCTGTGAACTATATTTGTAAACAGTTTTCAATGAACATGTTCTAAATCATGTTTTCAGGCTGATTCCACACTTCAACTATTACAACACTGGAATGCTCGATAGCAAGAGTCATTATATGGCATTTTAGACACTTTTCCAAAAACATGTTCCAAATCATGTTTAACTCAATGTTCAAGCAAAAACTAGTGCAGTACTGGTAGAACTGATGATAGGGGACTCTATGAGACATTATTTACCATGTTGTAACTTTCAAATCAAGTTTTAAACAGTTGTCCATGAACACATGCAAGAATCTGTTTATTCTGCCATTCAAAAGCAAGAACTTGAACAGCACTGTTATGCGAGTTGAAATTGGAGACAGTTTAGTTGTTTTTCTGCTGTGAACTATATTTGTAAACAGTTTTCAATGAACATGTTCTAAATCATGTTTTCAGGCTGATTCCACACTTCAACTATTACAACACTGGAATGCTCGATAGCAGGAGTCACTATATGGCATTTTAGACACTTTTCCAAAAACATGTTCCAAATCATGTTTAACTCAATGTTCAAGCAAAAACTAGTGCAGTACTGGTAGAACTGATGATAGGGGACTCTATGAGACATGATTTACCATGTTGTAACTTTCAAATCAAGTTTTAAACAGTTGTCCATGAACACATGCAAAAATCTGTTTATTCTGCCATTCAAAAGCAAGAACTTGAACAGCACTGTTATGCGTGTTGAAATTGGAGACAGTTTAGTTGTTTTTCTGCTGTGAACTATATTTGTAAACAGTTTTCAATGAACATGTTCTAAATCATGTTTTCAGGCTGATTCCACACTTCAACTATTATAACATTGGAATCCTCGATAGCAAGAGTCATTACATGGCATTTTAGACACTTTTCCAAAAACATGTTCCAAATCATGTTTAACTCAATGTTCAAGCAAAAACTAGTGCAGTACTGGTAGAACTGATGATAGGGGACTCTATGAGACATTATTTACCATGTTGTAACTTTCAAATCAAGTTTTAAACAGTTGTCCATGAACACATGCAAGAATCTGTTTATTCTGCCATTCAAAAGCAAGAACTTGAACAGCACTGTTATGCGTGTTGAAATTGGAGACAGTTTAGTTGTTTTTCTGCTGTGAACTATATTTGTAAACAGTTTTCAAGAACATGTTCTAAATCATGTTTTCAGGCTGATTCCACACTTCAACTATTATAACATTGGAATCCTCGATAGCAAGAGTCATTACATGGCATTTTAGACACTTTTCCAAAAACATGTTCCAAATCATGTTTAACTCAATGTTCAAGCAAAAACTAGTGCAGTACTGGTAGAACTGATGATAGGGGACTCTATGAGACATTATTTACCATGTTGTAACTTTCAAATCAAGTTTTAAACAGTTGTCCATGAACACATGCAAAAATCTGTTTATTCTGCCATTCAAAAGCAAGAACTTGAACAGCACTATTATGCGAGTTGAATTTGGAGACAGTTTAGTTGTTTTTCTGCTGTGAACTATATTTGTAAACAGTTTTCAATGAACATGTTCTAAATCATGTTTTCAGGCTGATTCCACACTTCAACTATTACAACACTGGAATGCTCGATAGCAAGAGTCATTACATGGCATTTTAGACACTTTTCCAAAAACATGTTCCAAATCATGTTTAACTCAATGTTCAAGCAAAAACTAGTGCAGTACTGGTAGAACTGATGATAGGGGACTCTATGAGACATTATTTACCATGTTGTAACTTTCAAATCAAGTTTTAAACAGTTGTCCATGAACACATGCAAGAATCTGTTTATTCTGCCATTCAAAAGCAAGAACTTGAACAGCACAGTTATGCGTGTTGAAATTGGAGACAGTTTAGTTGTTTTTCTGCTGTGAACTATATTTGTAAACAGTTTTCAATGAACATGTTCAAAATCATGTTTTCAGGCTGATTCCACACTTCAACTATTACAACACTGGAATGCTCGATAGCAGGAGTCACTATATGGCATTTTAGACACTTTTCCAAAAACATGTTCCAAATCATGTTTAACTCAATGTTCAAGCAAAAACTAGTGCAGTACTGGTAGAACTGATGATAGGGGACTCTATGAGACATTATTTACCATGTTGTAACTTTGAAATCAAGTTTTAAACAGTTGTCCATGAACACATGCAAAAATCTGTTTATTCTGCCATTCAAAAGCAAGAACTTGAACAGCACTATTATGCGAGTTGAATTTGGAGACAGTTTAGTTGTTTTTCTGCTGTGAACTATATTTGTAAACAGTTTTCAAGAACATGTTCTAAATCATGTTTTCAGGCTGATTCCACACTTCAACTATTATAACATTGGAATCCTCGATAGCGGGAGTCATTACCTGGCATTTTAGACACTTTTCCAAAAACATGTTCCAAATCATGTTTAACTCAATGTTCAAGCAAAAACTAGTGCAGTACTGGTAGAACTGATGATAGGGGACTCTATGAGACATGATTTACCATGTTGTACCTTTGAAATCAAGTTTTAAACAGTTGTCCATGAACACATGCAAAAATCTGTTTATTCTGCCATTCAAAAGCAAGAACTTGAACAGCACTATTATGCGAGTTGAATTTGGAGACAGTTTAGTTGTTTTTCTGCTGTGAACTATATTTGTAAACAGTTTTCAATGAACATGTTCTAAATCATGTTTTCAGGCTGATTCCACACTTCAACTATTACAACACTGGAATGCTCGATAGCAAGAGTCACTATATGGCATTTTAGACACTTTTCCAAAAACATGTTCCAAATCATGTTTAACTCAATGTTCAAGCAAAAACTAGTGCAGTACTGGTAGAACTGATGATAGGGGACTCTATGAGACATGATTTACCATGTTGTAACTTTCAAATCAAGTTTTAAACAGTTGTCCATGAACGCATGCAAAAATCTGTTTATTCTGCCATTCAAAAGCAAGAACTTGAACAGCACTATTATGCGAGTTGAATTTGGAGACAGTTTAGTTGTTTTTCTGCTGTGAACTATATTTGTAAACAGTTTTCAATGAACATGTTCTAAATCATGTTTTCAGGCTGATTCCACACTTCAACTATTACAACACTGGAATGCTCGATAGCGGGAGTCATTACATGGCATTTTAGACACTTTTCCAAAAACATGTTCCAAATCATGTTTAACTCAATGTTCAAGCAAAAACTAGTGCAGTACTGGTAGAACTGATGATAGGGGACTCTATGAGACATTATTTACCATGTTGTAACTTTCAAATCAAGTTTTAAACAGTTGTCCATGAACACATGCAAGAATCTGTTTATTCTGCCATTCAAAAGCAAGAACTTGAACAGCACAGTTATGCGTGTTGAAATTGGAGACAGTTTAGTTGTTTTTCTGCTGTGAACTATATTTGTAAACAGTTTTCAATGAACATGTTCTAAATCATGTTTTCAGGCTGATTCCACACTTCAACTATTACAACACTGGAATGCTCGATAGCAGGAGTCACTATATGGCATTTTAGACACTTTTCCAAAAACATGTTCCAAATCATGTTTAACTCAATGTTCAAGCAAAAACTAGTGCAGTACTGGTAGAACTGATGATAGGGGACTCTATGAGACATTATTTACCATGTTGTAACTTTGAAATCAAGTTTTAAACAGTTGTCCATGAACACATGCAAAAATCTGTTTATTCTGCCATTCAAAAGCAAGAACTTGAACAGCACTATTATGCGAGTTGAATTTGGAGACAGTTTAGTTGTTTTTCTGCTGTGAACTATATTTGTAAACAGTTTTCAATGAACATGTTCTAAATCATGTTTTCAGGCTGATTCCACACTTCAACTATTATAACATTGGAATCCTCGATAGCAAGTCATTACATGGCATTTTAGACACTTTTCCAAAAACATGTTCCAAATCATGTTTAACTCAATGTTCAAGCAAAAACTAGTGCAGTACTGGTAGAACTGATGATAGGGGACTCTATGAGACATGATTTACCATGTTGTACCTTTGAAATCAAGTTTTAAACAGTTGTCCATGAACACATGCAAAAATCTGTTTATTCTGCCATTCAAAAGCAAGAACTTGAACAGCACTATTATGCGAGTTGAATTTGGAGACAGTTTAGTTGTTTTTCTGCTGTGAACTATATTTGTAAACAGTTTTCAATGAACATGTTCTAAATCATGTTTTCAGGCTGATTCCACACTTCAACTTTTACAACACTGGAATGCTCGATAGCAAGAGTCACTATATGGCATTTTAGACACTTTTCCAAAAACATGTTCCAAATCATGTTTAACTCAATGTTCAAGCAACAACTAGTGCAGTACTGGTAGAACTGATGATAGGGGACTCTATGAGACATGATTTACCATGTTGTAACTTTCAAATCAAGTTTTAAACAGTTGTCCATGAACACATGCAAAAATCTGTTTATTCTGCCATTCAAAAGCAAGAACTTGAACAGCACTATTATGCGAGTTGAATTTGGAGACAGTTTAGTTGTTTTTCTGCTGTGAACTATATTTGTAAACAGTTTTCAATGAACATGTTCTAAATCATGTTTTCAGGCTAATTCCACACTTCAACTATTACAACACTGGAATGCTCGATAGCAAGAGTCACTATATGGCATTTTAGACACTTTTCCAAAAACATGTTCCAAATCATGTTTAACTCAATGTTCAAGCAAAAACTAGTGCAGTACTGGTAGAACTGATGATAGGGGACTCTATGAGACATGATTTACCATGTTGTAACTTTCAAATCAAGTTTTAAACAGTTGTCCATGAACACATGCAAGAATCTGTTTATTCTGCCATTCAAAAGCAAGAACTTGAACAGCACTGTTATGCGTGTTGAAATTGGAGACAGTTTAGTTGTTTTTCTGCTGTGAACTATATTTGTAAACAGTTTTCAATGAACATGTTCAAAATCATGTTTTCAGGCTGATTCCACACTTCAACTATTACAACACTGGAATGCTCGATGAAGGAGTCATTACATGGCATTTTAGACACTTTTCCAAAAACATGTTCCAAATCATGTTTAACTCAATGTTCAAGCAAAAACTAGTGCAGTACTGGTAGAAATGATGATAGGGGACTCTATGAGACATGATTTACCATGTTGTAACTTTCAAATCAAGTTTTAAACAGTTGTCCATGAACACATGCAAGAATCTGTTTATTCTGCCATTCAAAAGCAAGAACTTGAACAGCACTGTTATGCGTGTTGAAATTGGAGACAGTTTAGTTGTTTTTCTGCTGTGAACTATATTTGTAAACAGTTTTCAATGAACATGTTCTAAATCATGTTTTCAGGCTGATTCCACACTTCAACTATTATAACATTGGAATCCTCGATAGCAAGGAGTCATTACATAGCATTTTAGACACTTTTCCAAAAACATGTTCCAAATCATGTTTAACTCAATGTTCAAGCAAAAACTAGTGCAGTACTGGTAGAACTGATGATAGGGGACTCTATGAGACATTATTTACCATGTTGTAACGTTCAAATCAAGTTTTAAACAGTTGTCCATGAACACATGCAAAAATCTGTTTATTCTGCCATTCAAAAGCAAGAACTTGAACAGCACTATTATGCGAGTTGAATTTGGAGACAGTTTAGTTGTTTTTCTGCTGTGAACTATATTTGTAAACAGTTTTCAATGAACATGTTCTAAATCTTGTTTTCAGGCTGATTCCACACTTCAACTATTATAACATTGGAATCCTCGATAGCAAGAGTCATTATATGGCATTTTAGACACTTTTCCAAAAACATGTTCCAAATCATGTTTAACTCAATGTTCAAGCAAAAACTAGTGCAGTACTGGTAGAACTGATGATAGGGGACTCTATGAGACATTATTTACCATGTTGTAACTTTCAAATCAAGTTTTAAACAGTTGTCCATGAACACATGCAAGAATCTGTTTATTCTGCCATTCAAAAGCAAGAACTTGAACAGCACTGTTATGCGTGTTGAAATTGGAGACAGTTTAGTTGTTTTTCTGCTGTGAACTATATTTGTAAACAGTTTTCAAGAACATGTTCTAAATCATGTTTTCAGGCTGATTCCACACTTCAACTATTATAACATTGGAATCCTCGATAGCGGGAGTCATTACATAGCATTTTAGACACTTTTCCAAAAACATGTTCCAAATCATGTTTAACTCAATGTTCAAGCAAAAACTAGTGCAGTACTGGTAGAACTGATGATAGGGGACTCTATGAGACATTATTTACCATGTTGTAACGTTCAAATCAAGTTTTAAACAGTTGTCCATGAACACATGCAAAAATCTGTTTATTCTGCCATTCAAAAGCAAGAACTTGAACAGCACTGTTATGCGAGTTGAAATTGGAGACAGTTTAGTTGTTTTTCTGCTGTGAACTATATTTGTAAACAGTTTTCAATGAACATGTTCTAAATCATGTTTTCAGGCTGATTCCACACTTCAACTATTACAACACTGGAATCCTCGATAGCAGGAGTCATTATATGGCATTTTAGACACTTTTCCAAAAACATGTTCCAAATCATGTTTAACTCAATGTTCAAGCAAAAACTAGTGCAGTACTGGTAGAACTGATGATAGGGGACTCTATGAGACATTATTTACCATGTTGTAACTTTCAAATCAAGTTTTAAACAGTTGTCCATGAACACATGCAAGAATCTGTTTATTCTGCCATTCAAAAGCAAGAACTTGAACAGCACTGTTATGCGTGTTGAAATTGGAGACAGTTTAGTTGTTTTTCTGCTGTGAACTATATTTGTAAACAGTTTTCAATGAACATGTTCAAAATCATGTTTTCAGGCTGATTCCACACTTCAACTATTACAACACTGGAATGCTCGATAGCAAGAGTCACTATATGGCATTTTAGACACTTTTCCAAAAACATGTTCCAAATCATGTTTAACTCAATGTTCAAGCAAAAACTAGTGCAGTACTGGTAGAACTGATGATAGGGGACTCTATGAGACATTATTTACCATGTTGTAACTTTCAAATCAAGTTTTAAACAGTTGTCCATGAACACATGCAAGAATCTGTTTATTCTGCCATTCAAAAGCAAGAACTTGAACAGCACTATTATGCGAGTTGAATTTGGAGACAGTTTAGTTGTTTTTCTGCTGTGAACTATATTTGTAAACAGTTTTCAATGAACATGTTCTAAATCATGTTTTCAGGCTGATTCCACACTTCAACTATTACAACACTGGAATGCTCGATAGCAGGAGTCACTATATGGCATTTTAGACACTTTTCCAAAAACATGTTCCAAATCATGTTTAACTCAATGTTCAAGCAACAACTAGTGCAGTACTGGTAGAACTGATGATAGGGGACTCTATGAGACATGATTTACCATGTTGTAACTTTCAAATCAAGTTTTAAACAGTTGTCCATGAACACATGCAAAAATCTGTTTATTCTGCCATTCAAAAGCAAGAACTTGAACAGCACTGTTATGCGTGTTGAATTTGGAGACAGTTTAGTTGTTTTTCTGCTGTGAACTATATTTGTAAACAGTTTTCAATGAACATGTTCTAAATCATGTTTTCAGGCTGATTCCACACTTCAACTATTACAACACTGGAATGCTCGATAGCAGGAGTCACTATATGGCATTTTAGACACTTTTCCAAAAACATGTTCCAAATCATGTTTAACTCAATGTTCAAGCAAAAACTAGTGCAGTACTGGTAGAACTGATGATAGGGGACTCTATGAGACATGATTTACCATGTTGTAACTTTCAAATCAAGTTTTAAACAGTTGTCCATGAACACATGCAAGAATCTGTTTATTCTGCCATTCAAAAGCAAGAACTTGAACAGCACTGTTATGCGTGTTGAAATTGGAGACAGTTTAGTTGTTTTTCTGCTGTGAACTATATTTGTAAACTGTTTTCAAGAACATGTTCTAAATCATGTTTTCAGGCTGATTCCACACTTCAACTATTATAACATTGGAATCCTCGATAGCGGGAGTCATTACCTGGCATTTTAGACACTTTTCCAAAAACATGTTCCAAATCATGTTTAACTCAATGTTCAAGCAAAAACTAGTGCAGTACTGGTAGAACTGATGATAGGGGACTCTATGAGACATGATTTACCATGTTGTATCTTTCAAATCAAGTTTTAAACAGTTGTCCATGAACACATGCAAAAATCTGTTTATTCTGCCATTCAAAAGCAAGAACTTGAACAGCACTGTTATGCGAGTTGAAATTGGAGACAGTTTAGTTGTTTTTCTGCTGTGAACTATATTTGTAAACAGTTTTCAATGAACATGTTCTAAATCATGTTTTCAGGCTGATTCCACACTTCAACTATTACAACACTGGAATGCTCGATAGCAGGAGTCATTATATGGCATTTTAGACACTTTTCCAAAAACATGTTCCAAATCATGTTTAACTCAATGTTCAAGCAAAAACTAGTGCAGTACTGGTAGAACTGATGATAGGGGACTCTATGAGACATTATTTACCATGTTGTAACTTTCAAATCAAGTTTTAAACAGTTGTCCATGAACACATGCAAAAATCTGTTTATTCTGCCATTCAAAAGCAAGAACTTGAACAGCACTGTTATGCGAGTTGAATTTGGAGACAGTTTAGTTGTTTTTCTGCTGTGAACTATATTTGTAAACAGTTTTCAAGAACATGTTCTAAATCATGTTTTCAGGCTGATTCCACACTTCAACTATTATAACATTGGAATCCTCGATAGCGGGAGTCATTACCTGGCATTTTAGACACTTTTCCAAAAACATGTTCCAAATCATGTTTAACTCAATGTTCAAGCAACAACTAGTGCAGTACTGGTAGAACTGATGATAGGGGACTCTATGAGACATTATTTACCATGTTGTAACTTTGAAATCAAGTTTTAAACAGTTGTCCATTGAACAACTTCCGGCGTCGACAGAGATGGCAGCCTCGCTTCACGTTCTCAGGAAACCATGCAGTATTTTGTTTTTTTATGTATTATTTCTTACATTGTCACCCCGGGAAATATTAAGTTTTATTACATACAACCTGGGAGGAACTATTGGATATAAGAGCAACGTCAACTTACCTACATAAGGGACGCGGATGGCATTTGCTGTATGTTTGATGAGAAACTGCATATTGCAAATGTACGCTCCCTTACTAGACGTCAGAAATTGTTTCTAAAATAAGCCGACGCCGTCGGGCCGTGCCCTAGGGCCAAATCTTCCAGGAAGTCATCAAACGAACTTTCTCTGACTTTCGATGTCCGTTTAATAAAATAAATTCATTTTTGTCATTTTTCCGCCCTTCATGTTAATCCCACCAGATGGCGAATGCCTTCATATTGCAAATGTACAAAACATACACCTAATTGACCTGGCTTTTTCTCCTAAACCGAAAATACTTTGAAGACGAAACTTGGTGGGCATGGGTTTGGCCATATGGGCAGTTGGCCCCGAAACAGAATGGCGTCAGGGACTCACGGTTTTTGAGATAAGGCCCATTTTCTGGGATTAAAGGTGAAAAATGGAAATAGAGCACTAATTTGACAGCTTTACGTCAAAGTACATGAACCTACGGTGTAAGGAAAAAAAGAACCAGACATTTATCTCTTTTAATTTTCGATTAATTGTCAAATGTCCAATTCGTAATGTTGAGAAAAATATTTTTTTTCCCCAAAAAAGTTATGGATCCAGTTGCTGCGTGTTCAGACGAATCCGTTAAAGTGGGTTTCGGAGCTCTACGTGATTTCTGTGATTTTCTGAAATCACACACATGCACAGATCAATGGGGAATGACACAGTGAGGGGCTTACAGACAGACACTGCCTGCAATAGTTACTTTTGTTCAAACTATTAAAGAACCGTCAGACCTAGAGCTCTGAAACTTTAGAAACCCATTCTAGACCTTTAGTCGATCGTGCACGGTGAGCTACGGGGCTCTAGAAGGTTTTCAGGCCGAGAAACAGCCTCGTACATTTGCAATATTTTCAATTCATTTTTACATCACGAAAATGACAAAATTTCTAAAAGTCCCAGAGTCACAAGGCTAGGTGCATTAGAACCGCCTCGGCCCATAGAGACGGACCCTAACGTTTCTGTCCGATAGCTCATTCAAGGACCCCATAGCAACGCCCGCGGAAAACGCGGATTTTCAGCACCAATTAAGGTCGCTGCTCGGACTCCAAATGACCTATCGAGCCGAAACTCGAGATTCGGGGGTCGCCTCAGCTAGGCCGACACATAATGTCGGAACTGGACCCGCAGCTAGAACGTAACTAGGTGTTTTACATTTTTACTATGATTTAAACAGAATTTTGAGCCTGCCCTGATATATGTGATTGTTGGCTTCTAAATGAGATGGAAAAAGTGGGTTTGGTGTCAGTTTTTATCAGTTTGGTGTCAGAATGATATCTAATTGATTGATTGACGCTGACTTGCTCGCTGACTTTTGTACATTTGCAATATGATTGAATAGGGCTGAAACATCACCAAAATGACAGACTGAAATCAACACTAAAAAGGGCATCACCATAGTCTCTAGGCCGTGCCGAGTTCAACAAGACGCCCCACTTGACTGTAGCTCGCTCTGACCTCATAGACCGTGCAAAAAAAGTAGGCGCAAAATGAAGCCTGGCCCTAAATGTCAGCTGATTTTGGGTGACAGCGGCAGACCCGTTTGGGTTAGAAGCACAATTCAACTTCAGGAATGTTCCTAAGGTCCTCCCGATCTGAGCAAGCCTAACCGTGACTGTGTGGCATTAACCTTTAACAGTGAAAACAGGGTATTTACATGTAACCGTTTGCTATGAAATCTCTCCCCATAGGAATACATTGCCTGCTCCCCCTAAATTCAACCTGGTGCCTATGTGGGTTATGAATGTCTTATGAACCTGTCTTTGATAGCAATCCATCAGACCACTATGAGGTCTACCTGTGTTGATTCTAAGCTTCCTGGAGCAACCGGAAGTGGTAAAAATCACCCTAAAGGTGTTTTGATAGACCCAACCTGCAGTTGGTGAAAAACAGACTTTCAACCCTGTGTAAATCAGTCAGTTCTTAACCTAAAGACTTAAAACTCAGGATTCTGTTAAAGCATACCCCATTGAGGATATGTGTTCACTTACAGCTTCCTGTGCCAACCGGAAGTGCTTTAAAATGGGGTCATAGTGTCTGTTTCGTAAGTTTAAAAAGGTCACATCTTTCCAAAACTTCATATGTGTGATTAGGCAACCCCAATGAACTGTAAATGAGTCATTTCTCCCATCAGATTTACAAGAAAACCCTCAAACACACACACAAACACAGATATGGTATGGAGTGACACAGTGTGGGGCTTAAAGACACACAGACTGCAATGACATCACCATAGTCTCTAGGCCTTGCCGAGTTCAACGAGATGCCCCGCTTGACCGTAGCTCACTCGGTCTGACCGCAGCAACCGTTCCAAAAAGTAGGCCCAAAATGAAGCCTGGCCCTAAATTTCAAAGTCACCATTATTAGTCAGTTGTACAACCAAATGCCTTCAACTGAAATGTGTCTTCCGCATTTAACCCAACCCCTCTGAATCAGAGAGGTGCGGGGGCTGCCTTAATCGACATCCACGTCTTGGCGCCCGGGGAACAGTGGGTTAACTGCCTTGTTCAGGGGCAGAACGACAGATTTTTTCCTTGTCAGCTCGGGGATTCGAACTTGCAACCCTCCGGTTACAAGTCCAACACTCTAACCACTAGGCTACCTGCCGCTTTTGAGTGACAGCGGCAGAACCGTTTGGGTTAGAAGCACGATTCGACTTCTGGAACGTTCCTTAGGACCTCCCGATCTGTGCAAGCCTAACCTTGACCCTGTGGCATTAACCCTTAACAGTGAAAACAGGGTATTTACATCAAACCGTTTGCTATGACATCTCTCCCCATAGGAATGCATTGCCTGCTCCTCTAAATTCAACCTGAAGCCTATATGGGTTAGGAAAGCCTTATGAACCTGTCTTCAATAGCAATCCATCAGGCCACTATGAGGTCTACCTGTGTTGATTCTAAGCTTCCTGGAGCAACCGGAAGTGGTAAAAATCACCCTAAAGGTGTTTTGATATACCCAACCTGCAGTTGGTGAAAAACAGACTTTCAACCCTGTGTAAATCAGTCAGTTCTTAACTTACAGACTTCACACTCAGGATTCTGTAAAAGCCTACCCCAATGAGGATATGTGTTCACTTACAGCTTCCTGTGCCAACCGGAAGTGCTTTAAAATGGGTCACAGGGTCAGTTTCGAAGGGTTAAAAAGGTCACATCTTTCCAAAACTTCACATTTGTGATTAGGCAACCCCAATGAACTGTAAATCAGTCATTTCTCCCATCAGAATCCCTTGAAAAACTCACACATGCACACAGTCCATGGGGAGTGACATAGTGTGGGGCTTACAGACACACACTGCCTGCAACAGTTACTTTCGTTCAAACTATTAAAGAACCGTCAGACCTAGAGCTTTAGAACCCTTTTCTAGAGCTTATGTCGATAGTTCACGGTGAGTTACGGGGCTCTAGAAGGTTCACAGGCCAAGAAACAGCCTTGTACATTTGCAATATTTTCAATTCATTTTTACATCACGAAAATGACAACATTTCTAAAAGTCCCAGAGACACAAGGTTAGGTGCATTAGAACCGCCTTGGCCCATAGAGACGGACCCTAACGTTTCTGTCCGATAGCTCATTCCAGGACCCCATAGCAACGCCCGGAAAACGTGGATTTTCAGCACCAATTAAGGTCGCTGCTCGGGCTCCGAATGACCTATCGAGCCGAAACTCGGGATTTGGGGTCGCCTCAGCTAGGCTGACACATAACGTTGGAACTGGACCCACAACTAGAACGTAACTAGGTGTTTTATGTTTTTATTATAGTGACTTGATGGCAGACTTTTGTCCATTTGAAATAAGTTAAAACCGTTGAGCCCGGCCATCCCGAGGTCAACGGGCCAGTCAATTTGGGCATTTCTGCAGTATTTTAGAGCTTGTCAAATTCGTGATGTTAAAAGCCCATTGAAACATATTGCAAATGTACTGTACATAGGCCATAGAGGCTAAATAATTACAATTTAGCATTAACACTGAAGTGATAGATGTGCAGATGATGATGTGCAAGTAGAGATACTGGGGTGCAAAAGAGCAAGAAGATAAATAACAATATGGGGATGAGGTAGTTGGGTGAGCAATTTACAGATTGGCTGTGTACAGGTACAGTGATCGGTAAGCTGCTCTGACAGCTGATGCTTAAAGTTAGACAGTAAGATATGAGTCTCCAGCTTCAGTGATTTTTGCAATTGGTTCCAGTCATTGGCAGCAACGAACTGGAAGGAAAGGTGGCCAAATGAGGAGTTGAAGAGGTTGAAGAGCATGCATTTAGTTTTACTAGCATTTAAAAGCAGTTGGAGTGTTGTATGGCGTTGAAGCTCGTTTGAAGGTTTGTTAACACAGTGTCCAAAGAAGGGCCAGATGTATACAGAATGGTGTCGTCTGCGTAGAGGTGGATCAGAGAATCACCAGCAGCAAGAGCAACATCATTGATATATACAGAGGAAAGAGTCGGCCCGAGAATTGAACCCTGTGGCACCCGCATAGAGACTGCCAGAGGTCCGGACAACAGGTCCTCCGATTTCACACTGAACTCTATCTGAGAAGTAGTTGGTGAACCAGGCGAGGCAGTCATTTGAGAAACCAAGGCGGTTGAGTCTGCCGATAAGAATGCGGTGATGAAAGCCTTGGCCAGGTCAATGAAGACAGCTGCACAGTACTCTTTTATCGATGGCAGTTATGATATCGTTTAGGACCTTGAGCGTAGCTGAGGTGCACCCATGACCAGCTTGGAAACCAGATTGCATAGTGGAGAAGGTACGGTGGAATTCAAAATGGTCGGTAATCTGTTTGTTAATTTGGCTTTCGAAGATTTTAGAAAGGCAGGGCAGGATGGATATAGATCTATAACAGTCTGTGACCGCAGTTTGTGACCGCAGTGACAGTGTTTCCTAGCCTCAGTGCAGTGGGCACCTGGGAAGAGGTGCTATTATTCTCCAAGGACTTTAGTGTCCCAAAACGTTTGGGAATTAGTGCTACAAGGATGCAAATTTCTGTTTGATAAAGCTAGCCTTAGCTTTCCTAATGGACTGTTTTTATATTGGTTCCTGACTTCCCTGAAAAGTTGCATATCGCCGGGGCTATTCGATGCTAATGCAGAACACCACAGTATGTTTTTGTGCTGGTCAAGGGCAGTCAAGTCTGGGGTGAACCAAGGGCTATAACTGTTCTTAGTTCTACATTTTTGGAATGGGGCATGCTTATTTAAGATGGTGAGGAAAGCACTTTTAAAGAGCAACCAGGCATCCTCTACTGACGGGATGAGGTCAATATCTTTCCAGGATACCCGGGCCAGGTCAATTAGAAAGGCATGCTGGCTGAAGTATTTTAGGGAGCGTTTGATAGTGATAGCGGTCGTTTGACCGCGGACCCATTACGAACGCAGGCAATGAGGCAGTGATCGCTGAGATCCTGATTGAAGACAGCAGAGGTGTATTTAGAGGGCAAGTTGGTCAGGATGATATCTAAGAGGGTGCCCATGGTTATGGATTTAGGGTTGTACCTGGTAGGTTCCTTGATCATTTGTGTGAGATTGAGGGCATCTAGCTTAGATTGTAGGACAGCTGGGGTAATAAGCATATCCCAGTTTAGGTCACATAACAGTACAAACTCTGAAGATAGATGGGGGGCAAGCAATTCACAAATGGTGTCCAGGGCACAGCTGGGGGCTGAGGGGGGTCTATAACAAGTGGCAACAGTATCACGGCACAAGGCGAGATGCAAGGTTGGAGTCTTACAATGTTAATTAATCCAAAGGGGTAGGCAAGAGAATGGTCGTGGACAGGCAAAAAGGTCAAAACCAGATCAGAGTCCAGGAGGTACAGAGTGGCAGGCTCGTGGTCAAGGCAGGCAGAATGGTCAGGCAGGCACGTACAAAGTCCAGAAAGACACAAGGGTCAAAACCGAGAGGACTAGAAAAAGGAGATTGCAAAAGCAGAACGGGAAAAATGCTGGTTGACTTGGAAACATACAAGACAAACTGTCACAGAGAGACAGGAAACACAGGGATAAATACACCTGGGAAAATAAGCGACACCTGGAGGGGGTGGAGACAATCACAAGGACAGGTGAAACAGATCAGGGCGTGACGAACAGTGAGAGACTTGTTTCTGGAAAGGTGGATTTTTAAAAGTAGAAGCTCGAATTATTTGTGATCAGACCTGGATAGTATGACAGAACTCTGCAGGCTCTCTCTGCAGTAGATTGCAACTCCGGTAGTGTATATATATTTATGTTTTAAGTCATCCCAAGTGGATGGGATTGGGAGGGGGGAACACATACCTATACCTCCTTTTTTATATATTGATTTACTATCCTTCAAATATGCATATTGCATAAGATACCTCGGATGGCTGCGGTGGTTCCCTCCAGAATCCATTTCCCTTGGTGTTAACTTGATTATGTTCGCCCTGGATAGAGCTCTACTGATGTTCAGTTTAACATGATAGTATTTTGCTCTAGTCTAGGAGAGGTGGATGCAGCCTTCCAATAGGGGGGAAGGCCAGCATAGGGGTCCAAGGTTTTCTTCAGGGTATTTATTTTTCTTTTTTTTCTGTATATTTTATCACTCTGACCTTTCAGCACACAGCACAATGTGATCGTACTAACATTCATTTCTGATTACTATGATTATGCCTAATTCACATACTCTAGGCTCCACATGCTTTATCAGCTGGAACGTGAAAGGAATTAACCAGGTGGTCAAGTTTAGCTGAGTGCATGCTCATCTTAAGTCCTTAATTCCGGACATTGTTTTCCCCAAGAGACCCATCTCAGTGTCCAGCGACCATGATAAACTAAAGAGAGGATGGGTAGACCAAATATTTCACTCCAACTTTGGTGCTAAGGCCAGAGGGGCAGCAATCCTTATCAGAAAAGGCACCCCGTTTGTCTCCTTCAAAGTAATTTCAGATACTAATGGAAGATATATTATAGTGATGGGGAAATTGTTTAGAACACATGTTATTCTGGCTAACCTCTAGCTTCACAATGAGATAGGGTGCAGGCCAGGCAGCAGGCTTTTAGCCAGCCTGCCAGCTTAGTGGAGTCTGCCACTAGCACAGTTAGTGTAGTCAGCTCAGCTATCTCTATTGAGACTGTGTCTGTGCCTCGACCTAGGTTGGGCAAAACTAAACATGGCGGTGTTCGCCTTAGCAATCTCATTAGAATAAAGACCTCCCCCATTGCTGCCATTATTGAAAGAGATTGTGATACCTCACATCTCAAAATGGGGCTACTCAATGTTAGATCCCTCACTTCCAAGGCAGTTCTAGTCAATGAACTAATCACTGATCATAATCTTGATGTGATTGGCCTGACTGAAACATGGCTTAAGCCTGATGAATTTATTGTGTTAAATGAGGCCTCACCTCCTGGTTACACTAGTGACCATATCCCCCGCGCATCCCGCAAAGGCAGAGGTGTTGCTAACATTTACAATAGCAAATTTCTATTTACAAAAAGCAGCGTTGTCTTTTGAGCTTCTAGTCATGAAATCTATGCAGCCTACTCAATCACTTTTTATAGCTACTGTTTACAGGCCTCCTGGGCCATATACAACATTCCTCACTGAGTTCCTGAATTCCTATCGGACCTTGTAGTCATGGCAGACAATATTCAAATTTTTGGTGACTTTAATATTCACATGGAAAAGTCCACAGATCCACTCCAAAAGGCTTTTGGAGCCATCATCGACTCTGTCGGTTTTGTCCAACATGTCTCCGGACCTACTCACTGCCACAGTCATACTCTGGACCTAGTTTTGTCCCGTGGAATAAATGTTGTGGATCTTAATGTTTTTCCTCATAATCCTGGACTATCGGACCACCATTTTATTACGTTTGAAATCGCAACAGATAATCTACTCAGACCCCAACCAAGGATCATCAAAAGTCGTGCTATAAATTCTCAGACATCCCAAAGATTCCTAGATGCCCTTCCAGAATCCTTCCACCTACCCAAGGATGTCAGAGTACAAAAATCAGTTAACCACCTAACTGAGGAACTCAGTGTAACCTTGCGCAATACCCTAGATGCAGTTGCACCCCTAAAAACAAAAACATTTGCCATAAAAAACTAGCTCCCTGGTATACAGAAAATACCAGAGCTCTGAAGCAAGCTTCCAGAAAATTGGAACGGAAATGGCGCCACACCAAAGTCTTCCGACTAGCTTGGAAAGACAGTACCGTGCAGTATCGAAGAGCCCTCACTGCTGCTCGATCATCCTATTTTTCCAAGTTAATTGAGGAAAATAAGAATAATCCAAAGTTTCTTTTTGATACTGTCACAAAGCTAACTAAAAAGCAGCATTCCCCAAGAGAGGATGGCTTTCACTTTAGCAGTGATTCATTCATGAACTTCTTTGAGGAAAAGATCATGATCATTAGAAAGCAAATTACGGACTCCTCTTTAAATCTAGTATTCCTCCAAAGCTCAGTTGTCCTGAGTCCACACAACTTTGCCAGGACATAAAATCAAGAGAGACACTCAAGTTTTTAGTACCATATCTCTTGACACATTGATGAAAATAATCATGGCCTCTAAACCTTCAAGCTGCATACTGGACCCTATTCCAACTAAACTACTGAAAGAGCTGCTTCCTGTGCTTGGCCCTCCTATGTTGAACATAATAAACAGCTCTCTATCTACCGGATGTGTACCAAACTCACTAAAAGTGGCAGTAATAAAGCCTCTCTTAAAAAAGCCAAACCTTGACCCAGAAAATATAAAAAACTATCGGCCTATATCGAATCTTCCATTCCTGTCAATTTTTAGAAAAAGCTGTTGTGCAGCAACTCACTGCCTTCCTGAAGACAAACAATGTATATGAAACGCTTCAGTCTGGTATTAGACCCCATCATAGCACTGAGACTGCACTTGTGAAGGTGGTAAATGACCTTTTAATGGCGTCAGACCGAGGCTCTGCAACTGTACTCGTGCCTCCTAGACCTTAGTGCTGCTTTTGATACCATCGATCACCACATTCTTTTGGAGAGATTGGAAACCCAAATTGGTCTACATGGACAAGTTCTGGCCTGGTTTAGATCTTATCTGTCGGAAAGATATCAGTTTGTCTCTGTGGATGGTTTGTCCTCTGAAGAACCAACTGTACATTTCGGTGTTCCTCAAGGCTCTGTTTTGGGACCACTATTGTTTTCACTATATATTTTACCACTTGGTGATGTCATTCGGAAACATAATGTTAACTTTCACTGCTATGCGGATGACACACAGTTGTACATTTCGATGAAACATGGTGAAGCCCCAAAATTGCCCTCCCTGGAAGCCTGTGTTTCAGACATAAGGAAGTGGATGGCGGAAGTTTTTCTACTTTTAAACTCTGACAAAACAGAGACGCTAGTTCTAGGTCCCAAGAAACAAAGAGATCTTCTGTTGAATCTGACAATTAATCTTGATGGTTGTACAGTCGTCTCAAATAAAACTGTGAAGGACCTCGGTGTTACTCTGGACCCTGATCTCTCTTTGACGAACATATCAAGACTGTTTCAAGGACAGCTTTTTTCCATTTACGTAACATTGTAAAAATCTGAAACTTTCTGTCCAAAAATGATGCAGAAAAGTTAATCCATGCGTTTGTAACTTCTAGGTTAGACTACTGCAATGCTTTATTTTCCGGCTATCCGGATAAAGCACTAAATAAACTTCAGTTAGTGCTAAACATGGCTGCTAGAATCTTGACTAGAACCCCAAAATTTGATCATATTACTCCAGTACTAGCCTCTCTACACTGGCTTCCTGTTAAGGCAAGGGCTGATTTCAAGGTTTTACTGCTAACCTACAAAGCATTACATGGGCTTGCTCCTACCTATCTTTCTGATTTGGTCCTGCCGTACATACCTACACGTACGCTACGATCACAAGACGCAGGCCTCCTTACTGTCCCTAGAATTTCTAAGCAAACAGCTGGAGGCAGGGCTTTTTCCTATAGAGCAAAATTTTTATGGAATAGTCTGCCTATCCATGTGAGAGACGCAGACTCGGTCTCAACCTTTAAGTCTTTATTGAAGACTCATCCCTTCAGTAGGTCCTATGACTGAGTGTAGTCTGGCCCAGGAGTGTGAAGGTGAACGGAAAGGCACTGGAGCAACGAACCACCCTTGCTGTCTTTGCCTGGCCGGTTCCCCTCCACTGGGATTCTCTGCCTCTAACCCTATTACAGGGGCTGAGTCACTGGCTTTTGGTGCCGTGGCGGAGATCTTGTGGGCTATACTCGGCCTTGTCTCAGGATGGTAAGTTGGTGGTTGAAGATATCCCTCTAGTGGTGTGGGGCTGTGCTTCAGCAGAGTGGGTGGGGTTATATCCTGCCTGTTTGGCCCTGTCCGGGGTTTAGTCAGGACGGGCCACAGTGTCTCCCGACCCCTCCTGTCTCAGCCCCCAGTATTTATGCTGCAGTAGTTTATGTGTCGGGGGGCTAGGGTCCGTCTGTTATATCTGGAGTATTTCTTCTCTTATCTGGTGTCCTATGCGAATTTAAGTATGCTCTCTCTAATTATCTCTCTCTTTCTTTTTTTTCTCTCTCTCGCTCTCTCTCTCTCTCTGGACCTGAGCATTAGGACCATTCCTCAAGGCCTACCTGGCCTGATGACTCCTTGATGTCCCGAGTCCACCTGGCCGTGCTGCTTCTCCAGTTTCAACTGTTCTGCCTGTTTTATGAACATTTTAAAATCTTGTCCATGTTCTGTTATAATCTGCACCCGGCACAGCCAGAAGAGGACTGGCCACCCCTCACAGCCTGGTTCCTCTCTAGGTTTCTTCCTAAGTTTTGGCCTTCTAGGGAGTTTTTTCTAGCCACCGTGCTTTTACACCTGCATTGCTTGCTGTTTGGGGTTTTAGGCTGGGTTTCTGTACAGCACTCTGTGACATCAGCTGATGTAAGGGGGGCTTTATAAATAAATTTGATATGGTCCTAATTGGGATGACGCTCAATTTTTCTCTGACCTCATCGCAACACTTCCTGACCTTAACTCTCATAACTTGATATTGGGCGGAGATTTCAATTGTGTATTGCATCCAAGTCTAGACAGATCCAGACCGAAGCCCAACAATGTAATTTCAAAATCAGGAGCAGTAATCAACTCATTTCTAGAATCCTATAATTTGTCTGTTCCATGGAGGAGGAGCAATCCCACTGCTAAACAGTACCCTTTTTTTCTCCAGTCCACCACTCATACTCTAGGATTGACTTTTTCCTGCTGGACAATAGAATTCGTCCTTTTGTAACTAAATAGCCAATATCACAGCATCATTATCTCAGACCATAGCCCTGTCCAGCAAGATATCCGCTTTCCGGACAGTACTGTGTCACAACGCGCTTGGCGACTCGACCCACTACTACTATCCTGTAGTGCCTTTAAAAAATACGTATCAACTCACATTGGTGTCTTTTTACTGTAAGGACCAAGACCGGACAGGAGAAGCAGGTACGGGGAGTCAAACATTTATTCAGGAACGGACAAAGAACATGACAGGAAGAGCATCAGCACACGGGTAAACAAGAACATATGACAAACAATTCCCGAAGCAGGGAACAGAGCTAGAAAACAGACATAGATAGGGAAGGAAATTACACAAGTAATTGAGTCCAATGAGCACTGATGCGCGTGACGGGAATAGCAGGTGTGCGTACTGTAAGTGGCTTGAGTGTGTAATGTTGGGGAGTCTGGCGCCCTCGAGCGCTAGAGGGAGGAAGAGCGTGAGCAGGCGTGACAGTACCCCCCACTCTAGGGGCGCCACCCGGCGTCCCACCTGGGCGAGCCGGCCGAGACATGGGAGCCTGACGATCCGGCTGAGGCATGAACGCCTGTCGATCCCGCTGCGACGTGGAAGGCCGATGATCCGACAGAGACGTGGCAGTCTGACGAGCCGACTGGGCGAACAAGACCTGGCGATCCGGCAGAGGCCCGACGTGGGATGGGCGCCATCTCAACTCATTCTAGATGTGGACAACAGATATGGCTTCTCCGACTCCTGAACTCTACAAAGAGAGATTGCTACACCAATCGGAATTTGACAAACTTTCCACCAAACAAACGTAGCAGCTTCTGTTTAAGTCGAGGCAAAAATTCTATGAACACGGAGAGTTGTTATCTCACCAGCTTCGACAATCTGCTTTTAGCAGCATCATGCCTGAAATCTGTGTTGCAGCTGATTTAATTTCTACCAATCCCAAAGAAAACCACAATCAATTTAAGCAATTCTATTCTGCTCTTTAATCGTCAGAGGCTCTTCCTGACACATCTCATTTGCATGCATTTCTAGACAATCTGGGCATCCCCTGTCTCAATTCAGATTAACATGTATGCCTCAATAAGTGATGAAGCTACTCTGGCAATCCAGTCCATGAAGAGTGGTAAAGCCCTTGGGCTGATGGGTTCCCTATTGAATTTGATAAAACATTCACCTCTAAATTATCCCCTATCCTCAGCTCAATGTACAACAAAATCCTTTCTAGTCAGAAACTGCCACAGACATTTACCCAGGCAACTATTTTGGTTTTGCTTAAAAGACAAGAATCCTCTAGACTGTGGCTCATACCGCCCTATAAGCCTTTTGTGCTACGATTGATAAAATTCTCACTAAGGTCCTCTCGCGCCATTTAGGGATAGTGATGCCTAATATAATTAACTCTGACCGAACCGGATTTATCTCAGATAGGCAATCTTTCTATAATACGTGCCGGCTATTTAATGTTCTTTATTCTGCCCACTCAACTCTACAGTACAGCCAGAGTTTGTCATCTCTCTTTATGCTGAAAAGGCTTTCGACCGGGTTGAGTGGGAATATCTATTTACAGTACTAGAGAGATTTGGGTTTGGCCAGTCATTCCTTTAATGGATTTATATGTTGTACTTGTCCCCAGTGCCTTCTGTTCGCACCAACAATGTTACCTCCAGCTACTTCCCTCTCCACAGGGGGGCCAGGCAGGGTTGCTGTTTATCCCCTTTCCTATTTGATATGGCTATTGAGCCTCTTTCTGTCGCTCAGAGAGGAGAGGTTTAAGGGAATACTAAGGGGCAACATAACTCCTTATATGCAGACAATCTTCTTTTATACATCTCTAACCCTGTGGAGTCTATACCCTATCTCTTGGACATGCTACAAGGTTTTGGGGCATTATTTGGGGATAAAGGTCACACGCTCATGTAAGGCTCTGTTTAAACATAACTTCAAAACCCTCCTGGAGTGCACTAAGCAGGATTTCATAACAGGTCGCATTAATTCTGTTAAAATGACTGTACAACCTAGGTTTTTGTACTTATTCCAAATGAATCAAAGTCGATGTTCAAACAACTGGACAGCTACATTTCCAGCTTCATTTGTAATGACTCAAATCCAATGAATGAGAAAGGTATATCTAGAGAGACCTAAGCCCGCAGGTGGGCTGGGCCTTCGCAATCTTTTACACTACTCAGAAAATATATCTAAATGTGTTAATTGGGTTTCTACATTTGAAAAAAAAAAGGATGACCCAACTTGGGCCATCATGGAGTTACAGTCAAGCATTCCAACTTCTCCAGTCTCGCTCCTGTGCTCCACAATGCCCATGAACCTTGGCCCCCATGTTTTGAATCCCATTGTTAAGAACTCCCTTACAATCTGGTCCCAATTCCGAAGTCACTTTAGCCTTAAACAAGCAAGCAGCTTCTCTCCATTAACATCTAATCGTCTCTTCCCAGCGTCACAGAATTACACGGCATTCCAGTTCTGGCATAGGAACAGTCTGCTGTTTTTTTGTGACCTATTTGTTGATAACACATTCATCTCATTCGATACTCTCAGGGTTGACCATGATTTTACCAATACCCACTTTTTTTAGATACCTGCAAACTCGCAGCTTTGCCCAAAAACATTTCCCTTCATTTCCACTCGAGCCCACTAAGTATCCAGTCGAGAGGTGCTTAGATCTTAACCCTTATCTGAAGGGCACAATCTCCAGATTATACCACATAATACAGAACATTAATCCACCTACAAAATCTGCATGGGAGCAAGACATAGGTGGCGAGCTACCCGATGATATATGGCAAAAAGTATTGATCGTATCCACACAGCTTTTATTAATTGTTTATTTTTGTTAATTGTGTGCTGAATTATATTGTTTTATACACGTGTATGTTTTAATATTCTGTTTTTATTGTAATGTGGCTCTCTTGTAAAATAGATTTTTAATCTCAATGTGACTCCCTGTTTAAATAAAGAAAATTTAAAAGTGTGCAGGCCTATCTAAATCTGTCTCCGGCAGATATTTTTTGTCTCTTGTAGCATGGGCTACGAATTTTGGATTCATATGTGAATTAAGCCTTCCTTACTTACACATGTGTCACAGATAGTTGAGAACGGCTTATGAAAGTTGGAGTATGCCATCTCAGTATGCCAAAGTTCATGCCGGAAAGCCTGTTCACAAAACTGCTTGCTGATCCTTTTGATTATTATCCAAATGGGCAATTTGGGGATTTTAGTCTCCCTTACGCATTCAAATCGTTTCAATTTCATAAGAACTTTTTTTGGTTTACACAAAGGTAGATAGATTGGGTGTACTACAGACAAAGTCCACTAGAAAAGAAAAGCTGCTGCACTGTCAGTTAAACTGGGGTTACGGGGACCTTTGGACTGATCAGGGGAGACTGATTGGAGTAAATAATTACAAATATGGCATAATTGCATCGGTCAAAAAGGTAAGCCTACCTCTTATTTCTTAAATAGGGCTCCACAAAGCCCTCTTGTTGTTGGTAAATTAGCCTACTCAACTTTCAGCACCTGGCGCTGCATATTATAACTAGCCTAATCTTTTTTCTTATATACCAAAAATATGTTTTTACTGTTCTTTGTGATAGGCCTAATTGGCCTAAAATAATTTAATTACTATGCCCATTACATTCATGCTAAGCATAGGGTTGTCTTACAAGATCTTATATTTCCATCTTATAAGATGGAAATAGCATGCACATGTAGGTGTCATGTAGACGTTCGGAAGGCGTCCATTGTCAGATATGCAATAGTAAACTGACACGTAAATTAACTTCTTAGGGAGCGGTGGGACGCTAGGAACACTTTTATGTATAAATAATATTTCAACCGGGAATATAAACTGGGCGATAAGAAAGGAAAAAAACAAAGGACGCGCCAGCCGGGAGCGCGCATTTACTTGTATTGACATCTGTGTGGACACTTCCTTATTCGTCTTCTTCTCTGCTCTAAAAGCATCTAAAAAGAATCAGAACACTTTCTCGAGACTGTTGACATCCAGAGGAAGCAATAGGTACTGCATTCATATGCCCTTATATGGGCATTTCCATAAGGGAGGGGGTTCTAAATGAGGCAATCTGTCAAAACCACTTTTTCCAGGACAGAAATTCCTCGTGTTTTTGCCTGCCATATCCGTTCTGTTATACTCACAGACAAAATGTTAACACTTTTAGAAAATTTCCTATCCAATGGTACTATGTGCATATCCTATTTTCTGGGGCTGAATGGGAGGCATTTTACTTTGGGCACGCCAGGCTCTCCAAAACGGTCACCTCGTGCGCTGCTCCCAAAGAAGTTAAGCAATGGCTTTTTCTGCCCCCTCTTCTGTAAAGCCCAACTCAGTGTATGGCTTAAAGTGGTCCAATGGACAGATACTCCAATCTCCGCTGTGGAGTTTTGCAGCTCCTTCTGGATTATCTTTGGTCTCTTTGTTGCCTCTCTAATTAATGCCCTCCTTACCTGGTCCGTGAGTTTTTGTGGGCGGCCCTCTCGACAGGTTTATTGTTGTGCCATATTTTTTTCAATTTTTTATAATGGATTTAACGATGCTCCGTGGGATGTTCAAAGTTTCATATATTTTTTTATAACCCAACCCTGATCTGTTTGGAGAGCTCCTTGGACTTCATGGTGCTGCTTGCTTGGTGGTGCCCCTTGCTTAGTGGTGTTGCAGACTCTGGGGCCTTTCAGAACAGGTGTGTGTGTGTATATATATATATATATATACACACACACACACACACACACACACACACACACACACACACAGAGATCATATGACACTTAGATTGCACACAGATGGACTAACTAATTATGTGACTTCTGAAGGTAATTGGTTGTACCAGATCTTATTTAGGGACTTCATAACAAAGGGGTTGAATACATATGTATAGGCATTCAGGTGTGAAAGCACCACTTTTCCAGTTTTTATTTTTTAGAATTTTTTGAAACAATAATTTTTTTTCATTTCACTATTTTGTGTATGTCCATTACATGAAATCCAAATAAAAATGTATTGAAATTATTTTGCAAGGTACTGTATATGTTTGCTGATTCAAGTGAGCTACTGTATTCAAACCCGGTGTGGTATTATTTATAATGATTTCATACCTGAATGCCTATACAGCAACTTGTAGAAAAAAAGGGGAGGAAGGGAAGCGCTGCTAAGGTAGTAGATTTTGGGAGACAGAAGGTGCTCTTTGGTAAAAAAGGTAAATTGGTCATCAAAAAGAAAGGAGGACCAAGGCACTCTTAATATAATTAATTAAAATGCCTTTGTTTCCATTATACATGCCACACAAATAAAGTTTAAAAACTCTGCGTTTTGGCTGCATGGCCTTTGTCAGGGAATACAAAGAAATTATAATGCAATGTCCTCTTTTGAACAGCTTTTTCCAATCAGCCCTGATTTGAAGAGGGAGTGGTTACAGAAGTCATTGGACAACACCTAGTAAGCGATACTATACACATTAAAAAGTGGAGTACTGTAGATATGTTATAAAAAATTATACTCCAAGCTAGAAGCATCAGAACGCCTAGAAAGGTAGTTCTAACCTTACATAGGACTGGGAAAAGTGCCAAGAATAGGAGAGCCATCTATTCCATAGTACACTAGAACACAGCAAACATGGACAACAACAGTCTAAACATAGCTGAGGGCAATAGAGCAAAATGTCCACTAGATGACAGCAAATGGACCTATCACGACCCTACAGGAAAGGAGAGAAATCCATATCTTCATTTAAATCTAAATTCTTTTTAATTATTATTTTAATGTTCTGTTTCAGTGCTGTATTTTGTAACAAAGTGGACTCCCTCTGATGCATCACGAGCCACTCCCCTTCACAACATGTTCTCTCTGTGAAGTCATCTGGCCCTTATACTGTACCTGCATCTTTCAGGACCGGAGCGCTGTAGCCCTGATTCAAGAAGCGATTGTCCAATTCAGTAGATTTGACGCTGTAGTCTGTTTCCACTCTTTGGAATTGGCCATATGTAATGTTCTCTTTTAGCCTTTTTGGGTTGTTACGTTCCCCAGTTTCTGTGTTGTGGGTCTGTGTACACGTGTGTATTTCAGGAAATGGCTTCCTGGATTCCAAGCAGTTGATTGGTCGGCCCCATTGCAGATTGGAGCACTGACCCAGCCCTCTCGTCAGATACAGCTGTCTGCAATTACCGACTCCTTCTGCAGCTTTAAAATCCAGTGTTCCTTTGTATGTCCTGTGTTTCGTTGTTGTAAAGTATTTTGTAGCTGGTCCTGCAGAGGTATGTGTATGCCATAGGACTTAATGTTTTTGGTTTATTTAAATTGTTCACTGAGTTTGGTGACTTATTCTGTTTCATTTGTTCCCAGGGGGAAGGGTAGGCACCTTGGGAATGCTTAGGCAAGAGGCCTGCGGGCATACATATACCCGTAGTGTGTACTCTGTCTATGCACACTAGGTAAGACCTGGGCTGACCACCCCATGTATTTTGGTTAGTGTGCCAGGTGGTGTTAAGAATAGTAGTGGGTAGGTAAGGGTAGGTGTCTCAGGCAGGGTACTCAAGAAATGGTGCATAGCTGCCAATCCTTGTTCAATGGTGGTGTATAGAGACTCCACATCCATGGTGACTAAAAAGAAAGCTGTACCTATATTGTTAAATTCCTTAATTTTGTTCAACACATCTGTGGTATCTTGAAGATGGGAGTGATGGCAGAAAAGGCTTAATAAATGTATCAATGTACTTAGATGTGTTCTGTCAGACTTTCATTACCACTAATGACTGGTCTGCCTGGGGGGTTTTCAAGATTCTTGTGGACTTTGGAAGAAGATAAACAGAAGCATATGCAGACTGTCATTGAAAAGAAACTTGTATGAAATGTAGCCATTCTCCTTAGCTTCTGTGAGGATCCCTTTCAATTCAGTTTTTAGGTCCTCTGTAGGGTTGAAGGTAAGAGATTGGTAGAATTAATCATTGTCTAATTGACGGTAGGCTTCTGTCACATTTGTCTCTACTCCACACTACTGTAGCGCCACCTTTGTCTGCTTTTTAACCACAGTCCGTTCACTTTTGGACAATGATTGAACTGCATCCCTCTCTGTCTTAAAGATTATGTCGTGTTTGGTTAGTCCATTTTACCCTTAAACAGATTCTCCACATCAAAATTCACTTTCTTGGCAAATGTATTTAGTGTGGCATTCTGGACAATGGGATAAAAGGTGGACTTGGGCTTAAAATGTGTTTTTGAGGGCACAGAAACTGCCTGACCTGAAACACTGGTGTCTGGGAGGAGCCGGTCTCTGACTGTCTGGGGTGACCCTCATCGTCACTGCTCATAAAGTTGAAGGAAACACATCTAGGCTTCCTCCTCTGTGGATGTGATTCTGAATTCTTGCAGGTTGGCAAAGACCTTGCCATCTCTATAGTCTACTTCATCTCTTCTAAATGTTCTGATCTTGTCTTGCTTCAATGTCAGAGTGAATGTGTCTTTCTTTCAAGATCTCATCACATTGTGCTTTGTTCAATTGTCACTGTGTTCTGTGATTTCTGTGTCCTGTGTTTGGACTACTTGTCTGTCCTTTTTAGCTTCCTCTTTTCTCTACAGTAATGTTTGCTTATTCAAAGTGAGTAAGAATTGTGTGGCTGTTTTAATTTGGGAAAAGTGTGCGTAATAAACACTTTCGGTGCTTTGTATTTCTATGTCGCAAGGAAGAAATCTTTCATTTTATCACTGCACTTAGCTTCTACAGCAGCAGACATCTCGATCTCTCAATCTCTCTCTCTACTAATATTTAGATGATAGACATGTTTTTGTATTTCATTGTGTTTGTTTACTGTTGGACTCAGACAGTCAGCGGTGTTGTTGAGCACTTGCACTACTTAAGTGATAATGCCAGAGAAGCCGGTGTTTGGAGGATATATTGGTATAGGTGTTTTGTCTCTGGCCGGCAAACCGTGCCAATATATCCTCCAAACACTGGCTTCCAGGTCATTATCACTTTCATACAACGGGTTACCAACATATGTCAATCATTATTTGAATATTTTAATTAAATGTTATTTTAATGAATTCAGTCTTTTTGTTCTGTATGTATGGACGCGACCCAGTTTCTAAACACATCTAGGCATTTTTGGCTGGCAACGTTCTTATCCCTTGCATGCTAGCAAGCCAACTATGGATAACTTGCAGTCACGTCAAACAGTGTAGACAGAATAACAACAGTGGCTGCATTTGTTTAAGCAGTTTTCTAGTGACATTTATTTGGATACATCCATAACAAGGAGCTAATGAGGCGCGATTTCACCTGGCATGGAAAATGTGCTCTCTCGTCAGGACATTGTTGTTCAGACCAAGGTAAAACCAGATTCAGGTTGGCCATTCAAGGATATTCGCCTGTAGTTTTCCTTACGTCCACCAACAGCAGTTAGGGACCGTCAACATAGTGACAAATCCAATTTTTCTAATTACAATATCTCTTTAACCATTACTCCTAAAACGTTCAAAACTGGTTCTAGCTAACCCGATGGCATACACACATTGAACACTTTTTTGTTTATTTACATCTTGCACTATTTCAAATTATTTATATACATTTTTGAATTGCAATAGCTCCTTGGTCATGTGACCTACTGACCACAAACAAGGTTCAGAATGTACACTGACTACCCTTCTATATTGCACACCCTTTAGTTTGTACACTTTCATCCCACACATTTTTACATTCATTTTTTATTTTCAAATTTCAATAGTTCCTTGGTCACGTGACCTGACTTGAAACAAGGTTCAGAATCTTCACTCGGTGGACCTACACCTTGCACACCTTTTAGTTTGTCCATTTTCATCTCATGTTTTTACATGAATTTTTAAAACTAAAGGGTGTGCATTGTGTAGGCCCACTGAGTGTACATTCTGTACCTTGTTTGAATTTAGTAGGTCACATGACCAAGGAGCTATTGAAATTCAATTGTAAAAAAACATTTGTACTTTTTACGCTCCCTAACTAATTCAACTAGAAATACAAAATGCTGCTCACATGTCCACATGTTTATTAGCTTTGCAAAGTGAATTAATGTCCAATTCGTGAAAATAAGACCTGTGCAATGTTGTGCGCAATTTTTCCATCATGTCCCTTATTTGGAGTCTGTGGCTCAAGTGGATTGAAAGCGCGAATATCCGTCGAATATCCAACCTGAAACTATCTTTACCTCGGTGTTGATCAGAGGAGCTAGCCAACAACACAGCTAACACAACTTCAAAATGAAGCTGGAAAGACTGCAAACTAGCTGCACTTTGTTTCATTTGACCTTTTTTCAATTGACATTTCTTTATATGTATATCCATAAATTATGCCAGTTGATTCATGATTTTGATTGGCTAAGAAATGCTGCCTGTCTGTCTCGACCCGACCCCTACATGTTCATTACTATGGGACAGCTGGAGATCGAATTTGAATAGTGAAACAATGTTGCAAGGATTATATAAATCTCTGCTGTTGAAAATTGAATATTAGTCTACAAGAAATAATGAGAATCTCCACTGTAAAAAGCATCTAGACATTAAGTTTAAAACTTTCCTGGCTGGGCTAATGAGAGTGGATTGTGCAGTCAGATGGACAGAGTAAATAGATTTAGCCAGATGGAACAGAGTAAATAGAACTGTGTGGTTCGAGCCCTGAATGCTGATTGGCATTCATTTTTTTTACTGTTGTAATTACGTTGGTAACCAGTTTATAATAACAATAAGGCACCTTAGGGGTTTGTGGTATATGGCCAATATACCACGGCTAAGGGGTGTATCCAGGCATTGCGTCTTGCATAAGAGCATCCCTTAGCCATGGTATATTGGAAATATACCACACCCACTCGTGCCTTATTGCTTAAATAATAACAGGCTTGTCTTTCAATGGAAATTTGTGGTTGTCCTCTTATGTGTTAAATGATGCAATGTGATTGCACACATTTTCACTTAAATATGTCCAGGTATTTTTGCTGAAAAATGCTGGCCCAGCCTCTTTGACTTATTCCCAGCAACACAGCAATTTCTTCCTATGCCCCTGCCTTCAAATAGATTTTTATTGATCTGTTGTACAACAGA
Source organism: Brachymystax lenok tsinlingensis (assembly GCA_030435695.1). Taxonomy (NCBI): domain Eukaryota; kingdom Metazoa; phylum Chordata; class Actinopteri; order Salmoniformes; family Salmonidae; genus Brachymystax; species Brachymystax lenok. Next base: position 70,432 of record CM059786.1, read on the forward strand.
GCTGTTTGTCACCCTAAACACAAATTCGTTTCCACCTTTTGTCAGAGTGCAAAAACTAAAGTGTGTGTGGTAGCCTGTGATTCACTGTGGTTTCTTAACTATTAGTACATTCTGATTCTTTTTTGAAAAACACACTGCAATATTTAAATATACACATTGTCCAAAGATTGACGTGTGAATCGTGGGATGTTAAGTCTACTTTTGACAACATTGTTTTATTATATGAATACATGATGGCTTATATTTTACTTTGCTTAATAGTGAATATCATGGATACCTGTGGCATGGGAATATTCGGATCCATACAGAATTCGAGCAGTGTATGTTCTCCATCTGCTTACCACTGACAGAACGTGACGTACTCAAAATGCTCGACCAATAGAAATGCACAATGATTATATACTTATAAAGCCAGTGGGTACTACCAACGCGTTCTTGTTTCAAATAATTGTACAGGTTCAGCTGCCGGCAGTGTACTCTGTAGGTGCGGCATAAACAAAGCTGAGTTTGCGAAGCGAGAACACTGGAAAGCGCATCTTCCAAGACGGAGAAAGGTGAACGTGAAGGGACCTCTCGTCAATTCTGATACATGGAGCGCTCAAAACAGAGTCACGACAATCAAGCTGACAGTAGACCGACTACGAACGAAAGTTCTCTAAACGGACACTTTGACGGCTTGGTAAAAAAAGACACCCGGAATGTGGGATGTCAAGGGACGGGGACCGCCGGTGAGTCGAGTTCGCACACAGGGTCGTCAGTCGTGGAAAACTGGAAGCATGAGCGCACCCGAAGTATAGAAGACAACGAGATGAGCTTGCCTAGTCTGGCAGCTGCCTACACCACTATTATCCAGGGGCTCGGGGAAGACCCGCAAAGACAGGGACTTCTCAAAACTCCGTGGAGAGCCGCAACTGCAATGCAGTTCTTCACCAAGGGATACCAGGAGAAAATAATAGGTGAGTTATTTCGGAATGCCCTTTGTCAGAACTCAAATATTGTCATGTTGTCAAAGTGACAACTCACCTTTTAATTTACCTGAGATTTACATGTGGTATTTAGATGTCATTGACTTAGTTACCAAACTCTCATCTAAGACTTATGCAATATGCAAATATGACATTCATGGTGCTGATCTGACCATTACCCATCTATATACAGTACCAGTCAAAGGTTTGGACACACCTACTCATTCCAGGGTTTTTCTTTATTTGTACTATGTTATACATTGTAGAATAATAGTGAAGACACCACAACTATGAAATAACACATATGAAATTGTTGTAACCAAAAAAGTTTTAAACAAATCAAAATATATTTGAGATTCTTCAAAGTAGCCACCCTTTGCCTTGATGACAGCTTCTCTCAACCAGTTTCATGAGGTAGTCACCTGGAAAGCATTAATTAACAGGTGTGTCATGTTAAGTTAATTTGTGGAATTTCTTTCCTTCTTAATGCGTTCGGGCCAATCAGTTGGGGAGGTAGGGGTATTATATAGAAGGAGCCCTATTTGGTAAAAGACCAAGTCCATATTATGGCAAGAACAGTTTAAATAAGCTAAGAGAAACGACAGTCCATTACTTTTTAGTCTAAAATAAATAATAATGAGATGTCTAGATGCTTTTTACAGTGGAGATTAAGTTTAAAACTTTCCTGGCTGTGCTAATGAGAGTGGATTGCGCAGTCAGATGGACAGAGTAAATAGATTTAGCCAGATGGAACAGAGTAAATAGATAAGCTGTGTGGTTCGAGCCCTGAATGCTGATCAGTCGATCCGGAAAATGTCAAGAACTGTTTTGGTTACTACTTGATTCCTTATGTGTTATTTCATAGTGTTGATGTCTTCACAATTATTCTACAATGTGGAAAATAGCAAAAATAAAGAAAAACCCTTGAATGAGTAGGTGTGTCCAAACTTTTGACTGTTACTGTAATAAACACTCACAGGACAAAACTTTATACATTTATACATGTTGTTTTTGTGAAGCTATACAATATTCAGTATAAGAGCTACAGATTCATATTTAGTGCTGAGCAGTACAAAATTGTAAATAATTATTGGCTCAAATTCACTCAAATAAGAAATATTAAATTGACCAGTGACCATTGCCTAAATCACATTCAGTCAAGTACAAAAAGAGTACATCAAGAAGGAAGGATGCACAATCTATTATGTTCCTCATACATTTATAGACCAGTAACCTAACCCTACAAGAAATATGGTGTTGTGTCAAAGATTCTCAATTTATGTACTTTCCCCCATCCATCTGTGAAATCCCCCTTTCTACACAATACCCCCATCTCTCCATCCTTACAAAATGAATCACGTGCACATCCAGGCTCAACAAATCCCCTGGTCATCCTGACCAGACCATATTGGTTATCTTTTCCACGGTTGGGACTGTTTTAGTGGTGGATCTGGGGAGCTGCCCCTCACAATATTACTACCCCTCACCCTCCCTCCTCCTCCTCCTCTCATCTGGAGTTGGTTTCATGTAGAGCACTTTGAGGCTCTGTATTACATTTTCAGAGAGAGGGAGACACACAAGGAATGTGTTAGTAGTGCTCTCTGGCTCTCCAGAGCCTAAAAACATGCATCTGGAATAGCTTGAGAATGCTTGGAACCTGCCTGGTTTATATGTATGTACTCAATGCTCTTTCCCACCCAGTTTGAGTTATGTGTTGTTTTGGAACATGAGGGGACAAACCAAACTGTAAACTCTGCAAAAGGTGAAGGGTCATGATGAAATAATGTGTGTGTTAAGCACAGACATCAGTGGTGGTCTTCTCCCTCTTTTTGGATTGGCTCTTATTTTGATACGCATTAGTATCGTGGCAAGGAAACAAAACAGTGTAATGGGAAACAAAACTCATTATGTTGTAATCCAGAGTCACATGTATTTATTTTCCAAGCTATAGCACTCAATATTTTACATACAGCAGGTTAAGGAGTGAAGAATTTGCTCTGTTTCTTGTATTTTTTGTCCTAGATTTTTTTGGGCGATACTGGTATCGTTCCGGCCCTAGTCTTCATGTGTGCATGTGTCTCTTTTTGTGTGTGCTCATATGAGTGACTCATTGATGAGTGCCCAGGGCATACAGGAAGTGAGTGTGAATGATGCAGGACTGGATCTTCTTACTCCAACAGTGGACACACACTCTTTGTAAAAATCTTACTTAGTCACAGAATTTCCATTAAAATCCTGTTTTTCTGACCAAGACTTGGTCATTTCCATGTGCTGATAAAAACATTCACTCATGTGCAAGACTGCCCAAAAGGGCGCGTAAAGGAATGAAAATCAATCCCTATGATGCTCTCTGTCCTTATTATTTTCATATAGTGCATTATACAGTTTGGTTTATAAGGCCTGATCATAATGCCCTATGAATCTAGTTGCTAATTCATTGTTTATTTGCTATTGGGCAGTTATTAGCACCTATTTCATGCATGAAGAATAACTGATAAGGTGTTATAAATGTGCTTATAATACATTGAAGTGGGTATTCATAGGAAGTGTTACTGTTCATATTTATATATGATGCTATGCGCTTATAATGCATTATGAAGATGGTATTCATGTGTTAGTGTTCATGTTTATGTATGATGCTATGCGCTTATAAAGCATTATTTAGAAATTATTCATAGGAAGTGTTAGCATCATACATGAATGGTATCAACACACATGACATTCCAAGAAAAATCTGAATGACAGATCCTTCAGAACTGCATTTGAACAGAGGCCTGTAAGCAAAATGCATGATCTCTCCTTTCACCTAATTAGGAGGTATCCTTCCATGTGGATTCCTCTTTTATAAACAAAGAAAAGCCCACACTATGAGCCATTCATTGAGATTGATGGAGGAGTGGGAGGATGTGTAATACTGTCATTATCTCAGTCACTTGGGAAGAGTGGCCTCAGGCTTTCATGTCGTCATTAGGTGTTGAAGTGAAGGGGCAGGGGGAGGACAGCACTCCTTCAGGGGGTTGAGAGAGAGTGGGGGACGAGGGAGAGAAAGAGAAAGGGATAGAGAGGAGAGAGCAAGACTGGGAAAGGGAGTGACCGTGAAATGGGTAGGGAGAGGAGAGAAGAAGATGAGAGGGAAAGGGAGAGCGTGAGAAAGCTGAGTATGCGCCAAACACGGCCACCAGCCCTCTCAACCCCCTCTGCTTGACATTGAACAATTTGAAGTGTAACCATAGACTCATTGTGTGTATGTGGTTGTTTGTGTTGGTGTCACAATGTTTGTGATTGTGCATGTGTGCCTGCGTGCGTGTTTGTGATTGTTTGTCTGAGATGACTTGGGGAGATGCTGATTTGGTTTCCTGTTCTTTTCCTGTGGCCCTGTCACGTGACGTGTGTGTGTGTGTGAGCACACGTGTGTGAGTGCATCAGAATAGTAGTGGTTGCATCATGTTATGGGTATGCTTATTGTTAAGGACTGGAGAGTTTTTCAGGATAAAAAATTTATGTAATGGAGCTAAGCAGAGGCAAAATCCTAGAGGGAAAACCTGGTTCACTCTGCTTTCCACCAGACACTGGGAGATGAATTCACCTTTCAGCAGGACTAGAACCGAAAACACAAGACCAAATCTACACCGGAGTTGCTTACAAAGAAGACCGATTTAGAATTTTGACTTAGACTTTCAAGTAGATTTATGGCAAGACCTGAAAATGGTTGTCTAGCAATGATCAACAACAAATTTGACAGAGCTTGAAGAATTGTAATAAAATAATCAGCAAATGTTTCACAATCCAAGCTCTTTGAGACTTAGACTCACAGCTGTCATTGCAGCCAACGATGCTTCTACACAGTATTGACGAGGGAATGAATACTTATATAAATTTGATATTTCTGTATTTATGTTCAATAAATTTGCTAAAATGTCTAAACATTTTCACTTTGTCATTATGGGGTATTGTGTGTAGATGGGTGAGAAAAAAAAAAACATTTTGAATTCAGGCTGTAACACAACAAAATGTGAAATAAGTCAAGGTATATGAATACTTTCTGAAGGCATTGTAGGTTGGTTAGATGGTGATGACTGACTTATCACACCCTACGATGTATGGAGAACCTATTACCGTTATATTTTGTTGTTAGCCATGATCTCATCATGCCACCCTAACCTGGCAGCTGCTGCTCATTCAGGCAAACAGACGACACTGCAACAACCCCGCAGGGCCCTGAAGCAACAAGTCAGACAGTTGGCTTACCACAGAAACGTTCCTCCCACCCCAACCTCCGTAGATAGGCGGTCAGGAAATTAAAAACCTCAGTCAGGGAGAAAAGAGGGCGCGTCGCCACAAACAGATATAACCCTTAGATTTATTTGAACAATTACAGTTGAAGTCAGAAGTTTACATATACCTTAGCCAAATACTAATACCTTAGCCAAATACTCAGTTTTTCACAATTCCTGACATTTAATCCTAGTAAAAATGTCCTGTCTTAAGTCAGCTAGGATCACCACTTTATTTAAAAAATGTGAAATGTCAGAATAATAGTTGAGAGTGATTTATTTAAGCTTTTCTTTCTTTCATCACATTCCCAGTCGGTCAGAAGTTTACATACACTCAATTAGTATTTGGTAGCATTGCCTTTAAATTGCTTAACTTGGGTCAAACATTTCGGGTAGCCTTGCACAAGCTTCCCACAATAAGTTGGGTGAATTTTGGCCCATTCCTCCTGACAGAGCTGGTGTAACTGAGTCAGGTTGGCTCGCATACGCTTTTTCAGTTCTGCCCACACATTTTCTATAGGATTGAGGTCAGGGCTTTGGGATGGCCACTCCAATACCTTGACTTTGCTGTCCTTAACCAATTTTGCCACAACTTTGGAAGTATGCTTGGGGTCATTGTCCATTTGGAAGACCCATTTGTGACCAAGCTTTACCTTCCTGACTGATGTTGCTTCAATATATCCACATAATTGTCCTTCCACATGATGCCATCTATTTTGTGAAGTGCACCAGTCCCTCCTGCAGCAAAGCACCCCCACAACATGATGCTGCCACCCCTGTGCTTCACGGTTGGGATGGTGTTCTTTGGCTTGCAAGCCTCCCCCTTTTTCCTCCAAACATAATGATGGTCATTATGGCCAAACAGTTCTATATTTGTTTCATCAGACCAGAGGACATTTCTCCAACAAGTACAATATTTTGTCCCCATGTGCAGTTGCAAACCGTAGTCTGGCTTTTTTTAATGGCGATTTTGGAGCAGTGGCTTCTTCTTTGCTGAGGGGATGAACCAGACTTGTGGAGGTCTACAATATTTTTTTCTGAGGTCTTGGCTGATTTCTTTTGATTATCCCATGATGTCAAGCAAAGGGGCACTGAGTTTGAAGGTAGGCCTTGAAATACATCCACAGGTACACCTCCAATTGACTAAAATTGTCAATTGACTAAAATTATGTCAATTAGCCTATCAGAAGCTTCTAAAGCCATGACATAATTTTCTGAAATTTTCCAAGCTGTTTAAAAGGCACAGTCAACTTAGTGTATGTAAACTTCTGAGCCACTGGAAATGTGATACAGTGAAATAATCTGTCTAAACAATTGTTGGAAAAATGACTTGTGTCTTGCACAAAGTAGATGTCCTAAACGACTTGCCAAAACTAAGTGGTTGAAAAATGAGTTTTAATGACTCCCACCTAAGTGTATGTAAACTTCAGACTTCAACTTTATATGAGCTCCGCTATGAGGGAAAACGAAACAGAGTGGTAGGCCTATATGGGGTCGAGACATAATTAGTGTTTGCCAGAGAGAAACAGGCATACCTTGCCTTGAAAAAGTATTTGCCCCCTTTCTGATTTTCTCTATTTTTGCATATTTCTGACACTGACTGTTATCAGATCTTCATCCAAAACCTAATATTAGATAATTGGAACCCTTGTCAACAAATGAAATAAGTCTCAACATTGTCTTATTTATTTAAGTTATGTAATACCCAATGCCACTGTGTGGAAAAAGCAATTGTCCCCTTACACTCTAACTGGTTGTGCCACCTTTAGCTGCAATGACTGCAACCAAACGCTTCCTGTAGATGTTGATCAGTCTCTCACATCCCTGTGGAGGAATTCTGTCCCACTCTTCCATGCAGCACTGCTTGCACTCAGCGACATTTGTGGATTTTTGAGCATGAACCACTCGTTTCAGGAGGTCCAACATCTTAATTGGATTTAGGTCTAGACTTTGACTTGGTCATTCCAGAACCTTGAATCTGTTGCTTTTCAGTCATTCTAATGTAGACTTTCTTATGTGTTTTGGTCATTGTCTTGCTGCCTGACCCAGCTGGCTTCAGCTTCAGCTCATGGATGGATGGCCTGACATTCTCCCTGGATGGGAGACCAGATGCTGTTGGAAGTGGTGTTGGACCAGAGATAAGAGTGCCAATTTTCTTTTAATCCCAATGCCCCAGGGCATTGCCCTGTGTAAGGTGCTGTCTTTCAGATGGGATGTTAAATGGATGTCCTAACTCTCTGTGGTCACTAAAGATCCCATGGCACTTGTAGGGGTGTTAACCCTGGTGTCCTTGCTAAATTCCCAATCTGGCCCTCATACCATCATGGCCACCTAATCATCCCCAGCTTCCAATTGGCTCATTCCTCTCCCCTGTAACTATTCCCCAGGTCATTGCTGTAAATGAGAATGTGTTCTCAGTCAACCTAAGTGTAAAATAAGGGTTAAATAAATAAAACAAAGTAGAGTGCCACCATTAGGTAAATGTGTTTTTATTTTGGAACAGTGACATATTTCAAACCTAGACTTTCAAATCTCTTATTCCCCAACATGGGGACAATTGTGTTTTTTTCCTTGTGAAAGCCTAACACTGTAAGATCATATTTTATAACTAGCCAGTCATCTTGGCAGTAGAACAAGCTTTAAAATCATTCCCACCTGACCCAGATTGTGATTTATAATACACCGTTTTGGATTGTGTAATTGTGTGATGGCAGGGTTGTGTTCCAAATGAAACTACTAGTGTAGTTGCTCTAGTTCCTCAACGGCACAGCTAGGAAAGTTAAAAAAAGTACCTTTTATAGTTAGACTTTTCTTTGAGTCATAAAAGTGCTTTGAAATTGATTAGGAACTGTGCACACTTTGGAAAGGTGTGTGGCCACTTGGGGACACCAGTTAGTCCTCTCACTCAAACCCTTGTAATTGTTTTGGTCTTATGTTGCACCTACACCACATTTTCCAGGAATAGTCTTATCATAGTACTGAATATATTTTCATGAGGAATTTCTGTCTTGGAAAAAGTGATTTTGACACATTGCTCATTTGGAACCCCTTCCTCATGAAAATGACCATATAAGGGCATATGGATGCAGTACCCATCGCTTCCTTTAGATGTCAACAGTCTCGAGACAGTGTAAATTTTCAATTTGGATGCTTTAGACCAGAGAAGAGCAAACCAGGAAGTGTACTTTTTATGTCAACAGTACCCAGTGCGCGTTCCCGACAAGGCGCGCAGTGTCTTTTTTACCGATCAGTTTATATTCCGGCTGATTTATAATAGTAAATATACGTAAAAGTGTTCCTAAGGATACATTTAAAACTGTTTGATTGTTCTTGGACAAGTTTATAAGATGAACGAGTTTGCGTCACGTTTCAATGGAGGAGTGGAAGCTGTCGTTTCTGATGGAGATTTATGGATAAAATACATTACTTTTTCTAACAAAAGAACCATGGATTGTCTTCGTTGGACACTTAGGATGACCTCAGCAAAAGTTCAACAGGTAATTGATTTGTTTTCGCTGTGAAATGTGTTGTGTGTGCCGTGATGGCTAATCAATTCATGGCTATGGGAAAAATGTGAGGTGCTACCCTCAAACAATCAAATGTGCTGCTTTCGCCGTAAAACCTTTTTGAAATCTGACAACGCTGTGATATTGCCAAGAAACAGAGCTTTTGATGAGTATGGAACACTTGTATATTGGTGGATGTTTAATAATTAAACTTTTGGATTTTGAATTTGGCGCCTTACATTTCACCTGGTAGTGTCGGGATTGGGGCGCTAGCGCCCCAGCAATCCCTGAGAGGTTAAACGATGCCATTTATATCATGGAGTGTAGTACGATTCAAACAGTCCTGTATTGACGCTTTGCCTGTTTGATGGTTAGTCTGAGGGCATAGCGGATTTATTATAAGCTTCCGGGTTAGAGTCCCGCTCCTTGAAAGCTGCAGCTCTACCCTGTAGCTCAGTGTGGATGTTGCCTGTAATCCATGGCTTCTGGTTGGGGTATGTACGTAGGGTCACTGTGGGGACGATGTCGCCAATGCACTTATTGATGAAGCCAGTGACTGATGTGGTGTACTCCTCAATGCCATTGGAAGAATCCCGGAACATATCCCAGTCTGTGCTAGCAAAACAGTCCTGTAGTTTAGCATCCGCTTCATCTGACCACTTTCTTATTGACCGAGTCACTGGTGCTTCCTGTTTTTGTTTTTGCTTGTAAGCAGGAATCAGGAGGATAGAATTATGGTCAGATTTGCCAAATCAAATTTTATTTGTCACATGCAGATGTTAATGCGAGTGTAGCGAAATGCTTGTGCTTCTAGTTCCGACCCTGCAGTAGTATCTAACAAGTAATCTAACAAATTCACAACAACTACCTTATACACAAGAGTAAAGGAATAAATACGAGTATGTACATATAAATATATGGATGAGCGATGGCTGACCGGCATAGGCAAGATGCAGTAGATGGTATGGAGTACTGTGTGTGTGTGTGTGTGTGTGTGTGTGTGTGTGTGTGTGTGTGTGTGTGTATATATATATATATATGAGAGAGTAATGTAGGATATGTAAACATTATATAAATGGCATTGTTTAAAGTGGCTAGTGATACATTTCATCCAATTATAATTATTAAAGTGGGGGGCGAGGGAGAGCTTTGTACTGTGTATGGAGTAAAGATGGTCTAGAGGTTTTTTTTCCCCCTCTGATTGCACATTTAACATGCTGGTAGAAATGAGGTAAAACGGATTTGAGTTTCCCTGCGTTAAAGTCCCCGGCCACTAGGAGCGCCGCATCTGGATGAGCATTTTCCTGTTTGTTTATGGCTGTTTACGGCTCATGGAGTGTGGTCTTAGTACCAGCATCGGTTTGTGGTGGTACAGTATATAGACAGCTATGAAAAATACAGAAACTCTCTTGGTAAATAGTGTGGTGTACAACTTATCATGAAATACTCTACCTCAGGTGAGCAAAACCTCCAGTCTTCCTTTACAGATATGCCTGTAATCCATGGGACTTCAGGGGACTTCCGACGCTGACAGAGATGCCCACCTCGCATCGCGTTCTCAGGAAACTATGCAGTATTGTTTTTTTATGTATTATTTCTTACATTGTTACCCCAGGAAATCTGAAGTTGTATTACATACAGCCGGGAAGAACTATTGGATATAAGAGCAACGTCAACTTACCAACATTACGACCAGGAATACGACTTTCCCGAAGCGGATCCTCTGTTTGGACCACCACCCAGGACAATGGATCGGATCCCAGCCGGCGACCCAAAACAACGGCGTCGCAGAAGGGGCAGACGGAGCGGTCTTCTCGTCAGGCTCCGTAGACGGGAACATCGCGCACCGCTCCGGAGTATAATACCCGCCAATGTCCAGTCTCTTGACAACAAGGTAGATCCGAGCAAGGGTTGCCTTCCAGAGAGACATCAGAGATTGTAACGTTCTTTGCTTCATGGAAAGCAAAGCTCTCCTTCACTGCAGCCAACGTGAGTGAAACATTTAAACTTGTTAACCCTCTCAAGGCTGCCGGCCCAGACGGCATCCCTGGCCGCGTCCTCAGAGCATGCGCAGACCGGCTGGCTGGTGTGTTTACGGACATATTCAATCAATCTTTATCCCAGTCTGCTGTTCCCACATGCTTCAAGAGGGCCACCATTGTTCCTGTTCCCAAGAAAGCTAAGGTAACTGAGCTAAATGACTATCGCCCCTTAGCACTCACTTCTGTCATCATAAAGTGCTTTGAGAGACTAGTCAAGGATCATATCACCTCAACCCTACCTGACACACTAGACCCACTCCAATTTGCTTACCGTCCCAATAGGTCCACAGAGGACGCAATTGCAATCACACTGCACACTGCCCTAACCCATCTGGACAAGAGGACTACCTATGTAAGAATGCTGTTCATCGACTACAGCTCAGCATTTAACACCATAGTATCCTCCAAACTTGTCATTAAGCTCAAGCCCCTAGGTCTCGACCCTTCCCTGTGCAACTGAGTGCTGGACTTCCTGACGGGCCGCCCCCAGGTGGTGAGGGAAGGAAACAAAATCTCCACCCTGCTGATCCTCAACACTGGGGCCCCACAAGGGTGTGTTCTCAGCCCTCTCCTGTACTCCCTGTTCACCCATGACTGCGTGGCCATGCACGCCTCCAACTCAATCATCAAGTTTGCAGATGACACTACAGTGGTAGGCTTGATTACCAACAACGACGAGACTGCCTACAGGGAGGAGGTGAGGGCCCTCGGAGTGTGTTGTCGGGAAAATAACCTCTCACTCAACGTCAACAAAACAAAGGAGATGATCGGGGACTTCAGGAAACAGCAGAGGGAGCACCCCCCTATCTACATCGACGGGACAGTAGTGGAGAAGGTGGAAAGTTTTCAGTTCAATCGAGAGCATCCTGTCGGGCTGTATCACCGCCTGGTACGGCAACTGCTCCGCCCACAACCGTAGGGCTCTTCAAAGGGTAGTGAGGTCTGCACAACTCATCACCGGGGGTAAACTACGTGCCCTCCAGGACACCTACACCACCCGATGTCACAGGAAGGCCAACAAGATCATCAAGGACAACCATCCGAGCCACTGCCTGTTCACCCCGCTATCATCCAGAAGGCGAGGTCAGTACAGGTGCATCAAAGCTGGGACCGAGAGACTGAAAAACAGCTTCTATCTCAAGGCCATCAGACTGTTAAACAGCCATCGCCAACATACTGACTCAAATCTCGAGCCACGTTAATAATAAAAAATTGGATGTAATAAATGTATCACTAGCCACTTTAAACAATGCCACTTTATATAATGTTTACACACCCTACATTACTCATCTCATATGTATATACTGTACTCTATACCATCTGCTGCATCTTGCCTATGCCGTTCGGCCATCGCTCATCCATATATATGTATGTACATATTCATTCCTTTACACTTGTGTGTGTATAAGGTAGTTGTGAAATTGTTAGATTACTTGTTAGATATTACTGCATGGTCGGAACTAGAAGCACAAGCATTTCGCTGCACTCGCATTAACATCTGCTAACCATGTGTATGTGACAAATATTATTTGATATACATAGACCGTCACTCCTTGTCTTACCAGAGGCCGCTGTTCTATCCTGCCGAAAAAGCTTAAAACCTGCCAGCTGTATGTTATGTCGTCGTTCAGCCACGACTCGGTGAAACATAAGATATTGCTGTTTTTAATGTCCCGTCTTTAACGACTCAAATACCAGTGGGTCGCTAGCGGGATCATCCCGACACTACCAGCGAAAACCTGTAGCGCCAGATTTTAAATCCGAAAATTGAATTATTAAACATCCAGCTATATACAAGTGTTCCATACTCATCAAAAGCTCTGTTTCTAGGCAATATCACAGCGTTGTCAGATTTCAAAAAGGCTTTACGGCGAAAGCAGCACATTCATTTGTTTGAGGGTAGCACCTCACATATTTTCCAATAGCCATGTATCGATTAGCAATCATGGCACACACATAACACATTTCACAGCAAAAACAAAGTAATTACCTGTTGAAGAACTTCTGCTGAGGTCTTCCTAAGTGTCCAACGAAGACAATCCATGGTTCTTTTGTTAGAAAAAGTAACGTCTTTTATCCATAAATCCTCCATTTGGTTCATGCAAAACGACAGCCTCCATTACTCTTTTGAAACGCGGCGCCAACTCGTTCAAATGTTACCTATAAACTTGTCCAAAAACAATCAAACTTAGTTTTAAATGTTTCCTTAGCAACACCTTTACGTATATTTACTATTATAAATCAGCCGGAATATAAACTGATCAATAACGACGATAAAACAGAAGCTCCGTGACTTCTGTACGCACGCCTCTGACTAGTTTTCACAAAGAGGACACCGCATGGTATTCTCGTTTTCTCTGCGATTACTCACCCAAAATGGAGGAAAACACTGTCCAGAGGCTGGTGACATCACAAGGAAGCTTCCTGCATTCCAAACATATGCCTATATATGGTCATTTTCAATAGGGAGGGGTGCCAAAATGAGCAATGTGTCAGAATGACTTTTTCCAGGACAGAGATTCCTCAGGGTTTTGCCTGCCAAATGCGTTCTGATTGACCCACAGACAAATGGTTAACAGTTTTGGAAAATTCAGAGTGTTTCCTATCCAATGGTACTAAATATATGCATATACCATTTTCTGGGCCTAAATGGGAGGCATTTTACTTTGGGCACGCCAGGCTCTCCAAAACAGTCACCTCTGCTGCTGGAGCCGGTGAGTTAAGATATACTTGATTGTAGTTCGTCTATTTTATTATTGATTTGATTGTACGTTGGCTAATAGGACCGATGGTAAAGGTAGATTACCCACTCGGCCACGTATCCTTACAAGGCACCTGGACCTTCGTCTTCGATTCCTCCGTCTCTTTCTCCTGTGAATGACGGGGATGAGGACCTTGTCGGCATCTGAAGTAAATCCTTCCCGTCCGACTCGTTGAAGAAAAAGTATTATTCTGGTACGGGGTGAGAATTCGCTGTCCTGATATCTAGAAGCACTTTTTGGTCATAAGACATGGTGGCAGAAACATTATGTACAAAATAAGTTACAAATAACGTGAAAAAACATGCACAATTGGTTACGGGATCGTAAAACGGCAGCCATCTCCTTCGGCGCCATTCTCAAGAGAGAAGCACAAAATGTTACTATCCTAAACTTTCTACAGTTTTCCACTTTAGTTAACACTATTGACATTTTCGCTCTACTGTCGAAATTCTGATTGAATCTACGCAATATTAGCCACTTTCAATGTAATAAACCGAAACAAAACAAACATGATTGCAATCATTACTATGCTAAACTAACTGTGCAAGAGATTTTCTTGTATGCAGAGTGCGTTGGAGTAGGATTCTATTGCATTGACAGGCACGACTAGACTCAGGCACATACTCTACACAGACCTACACAGACCTGTGCGCCATAACCAGTCACAGGTGCAGTAGGCCTATATGCAAATTGCCAATGCCCTTTATGGATCTGTGCCATTATCTTTGAACTGGACTGTGTTTAGGCTACAGTGGTCGTGAGTAGATGTGCTTGTTTTGAGATCAAAGTGAGAGCTGCGTGTAGCCACTTGTGCACATTTGTTCATATTCTTTGCTAGTTAGTGAGTTATTAGCCCAGTTATAGCGAATTTCGAGACAGTGGGGGAGTGTTTGCTTCCAGCAAGAGCACAAAATGTGTGCATCTCTAGCAATCTTTGAAAAGGTAGTTTTTTTACATCTTAAAGGGCTAAGCTAAGTGGCCAATAGGCAGAGCGTAGCATAATTTGTCTGCTTCTCTGTAATAATGGTATGGGAATAATAATGAATTTTATTTTGTTCAAATTTTAACATGTTAAAATGTTATGGAGTGCATTTTTTCTCCATTGTTTTGGATGGTAGGCCACTCTGGTAGGCCTATATTATGATCAAATAGCCACAGTTGTCTACTTGGCCACTGTTAACTTCTTGGGGATTACGCTAGCGCCCCAATCCCGACACTACCAGGTGAAATGCAAGGCGCCAAATTCTAAATCCAAAAGTTGAATTATTAAACATCCACCAATATACAAGTGTTCCATACTCAACAAAAGCTCTGTTTCTTGGCAATATCACAGCGTTGTCAGATTTCAAAAAGGCTTTACGGCGAAAGCAGCACGTTTGATTTTTTGAGGGTAGCACCACAAATATTTCTCATTACCATAATCCATCACGGCACACACATAACACATTTCACAGCGAAAACAAATCAATTACCTGTTGAAGGATGACCTCAGAAGTTCTAAGTGTCCAACGAAGACAATCCATGGTTCTTTTGTTAGAAAAAGTAATGTATTTCATCCATAAATCTCCATTTGGTTCGCGCGTTATAATCAGAAACGACAGCTTCCACTACTCCATTGAAACGTGACGAGAACTCGTTCAACTTATACCTATAAACTTGTCCAAGAACAAAGTTTTAAATGTATCCTTAGGAACACTTTTACATATTTACTATTATAAATCAACCGGAATATAAACTGATCGATAAAGACGGTAAAAAACACACAGCGCGCCTTGTCGGGAGCGCGCATTCCCTTGTGTTGACATAAATGACACTTCCTGGTTTCCTCTTCTTCTCTGGTCTAATTCATCCAAAATGAAAATGAATACTGTCTCGAGACTGTTGACATCCAGAGGAAGCGATGGGTATTGCATTCATATGCCCTTATATGGGCATTTTCATGAGGGAGGGGTTCCAAATGTGTCAAAACCACTTTTTCCAGGACAGAAATTCCTCGGGGTTTCGCCTGCCATATGCGTTCTGTTTTACTCACAGACAAATGGTTAACACTTTTGGAAAATCCAGAGTGTTGGTACTACAATGGTACTACATATGTGCATATCCTATTTTCTGGGCCTGAATGGGAGGCATTTTACTTTGGGCACGCCAGCTCTCCAAAACGGTCACCTCGTGCGTCGATCCCTAAGAAGTTAAAACTTTAATTTAAAGAGGGTACAGCCTCAATGTTCACAGTAAACGCGCGCTGGAAGTTTTCACAAAGTTCAAGTTTGCACTCAGCAGACCTTAAATTTACTCAGGGCCGACATTTATTTTAGGGAACATTGGTTATGACACCTACATAAGAGTCAAAATCCACAAAACCTACCACACAAGGCAAAACATTCCATCACACCATAGCCTACATGGCAAAAGTACAGTTGAAGTCAGAAGTTTACATACACTTAGGTTGGAGTCAATAAAACTAGTATTTCAACCACTCCACAAAGTTCTTGTTAACTTCTTAGGGAGCAGTGGGGCGCTAGCGCATGACAAGTAATTTTTCCAACAATTGTTTACAGACAGATTATTTCACTGTATCACAAATCCAGTGGGTCAGAAGTTTACATACACCAAGTTGAATGTGCCTTTAAACAGCTTGGAAAATTCCAGAAAATTATGTCATGGCTTTAGAAGCTTCTGATAGGCTAATTGACATAGAGTCAATTGGAGGTGTGCCTGTGGATGTATTTCAAGGCCTACCTTCAAATTCAGTGCCCCTTTGCTTGACATCATGGGAAAATCAAAAGAAATCAGCTAAGACCTCAGAAAAATAATTGTAGACCTCCACAAGTCTGGTTCATCCTTGGGAGCAATTTCCAAAACACCTGAAGGTACCACGTTCATCTGTACAAACAATAGTATGCAAGTATAAACCCCATGGGACCACGCAGCCATCATACCGCTCAAGAAGGAGACACGTTCTGTCTCCTAGAGATGAATGCGAAAAGTGCAAATCAATCCCAGAACAACAGCAAAGGACTTTCTGAAGATGCTGGAGGAAACAGGTACAAAAGTATCTATATCCACAGTAAAACGAATCCTATATCGACATAACCTGAAAGGCCGCTCAGCAAGGAAGAAGCCATGGCATCATGAGGAAGGACAATTATGTGGAGATATTGAAGCAACATCTCAAGACATCAGTCAGGAAGGTAAAGCTTCAGTCAGGAAGGTAAAGTCACAAATAGGTCTTCCAAATGGACAATGACCCCAAGCATACTTCCAAAGTTGTGGCAAAATTGGTTAAGGACAACAAAGTCAAGGTATTGGAGTGGCCATCACAAAGCCCTGACCTCAATCCTATAGAAAATGTGTGGGCAGAACTGAAAAAGCGTATGCGAGGAAGGAGGCCTACAAACCTGACTCAGTTACACCAGCTCTGTCAGGAGGATTGGGCCAAAATTCACCCAACTTATTGTGGAAGGCTTCCCGAAACGTTTGACCCAAGTTAAAGATTTTAAAGGCAATGCTACGTAATGCTAATTGAGTGTATGTAAACGTCTGACCCACTGGGAATGTGTTTCAAGAAATAAAAGCTGAAATAAATAATTCTCTCTACTATTATTCTGACATTTAACATTCTTGGGATAGAGTGATTGATAGAGTGATTGATGGGGAACTAATTACTTGTCTCCACAATGTGTGCGCCAGTCACTCCCTCCTTTGACTTTGGGGGTGTGGTAGTGTCTGGAACCATTGTATGTCATCTTTGATGTTGCACTTATTGTGGGATAGTGTATGACCTAGAGGCTCACTCCCCTCAATGAGCTTGTCCAGGAGTGTGGTCAAGAAGGGGTTTACTTGAGATGGGAGTATCTGGAGTTGACAATTGATTTAAGCCATTGGAGCGTTGGTGTTTCTGTGCTATGAAGTACCAGGAATGAGATCTGAACCTCGTCTTAAAGGCCAAACTGAACATAATTTATAGAGAATGCTATCTGGCTGGGGGATACTCCTTTCTCATTTAACACCTCTCACCTTGTGAGACTTGTTCCAAATATCTGTGGTTTGTTAGTTAGACTAGGGGGTGGATTTTGGTTATAAAAGACTTGGTACTTTTGTGTTGGCGCTCTCAACGGACCATCAGAGGTGGTGAATCGTTGATAAGCCGGTGCTATTGCAAAGCTCTTACTATTAAATATGTATTTTAAAGTATAACTCTGACTTGTGTGACAAGTTTCTCTCCTCATTTTATAGTAAAGAAATTAACCACCACACCGTGTTTGGAGGAGGAGGAATGCTGCCTATGACCCCAAGAACACCATCTCCACCGTCAAACATGGAGGTGGAAACATTATGCTTTGGGGGTGTTTTTCTGCTAAGGGGACAGGACAACTTCACCGCATCAAAGGGACGACGGACAAGATACTCCGTCAAAATCTTGGGTGAGAACCTCCTTCCCTCAGCCAGGGCATTGAAAATGGGTCGTGGATGGGTATTCCAGCATAACAATGACCCAAAACACACGGCCAAGGCAACAAAGGAGTGGCTCAAGAAGAAACACATTAAGGTCCTGGAGTGGCCTAGCCAGTCTCCAGACCTTAATCCCATAGGAAATCTGTGGAGGGAGCTGAAGGTTCGAGTTGCCAAACGTCAGCCTCGAAACCTTAATGACTTGGAGAAGATCTGCAAAGAGGAGTGGGACAAAATCCCTCCTGAGATGTGTGCAAACCTGGTGGCCAACTGCAAGAAACGTCTGACCTCTGTGATTGCCAACAAGGGGTTTGCCACCAAGTACTAAGTCATGTTTTGCAGAGGGGTCAAATACTTATTTCCCTCATTAAAATGCAAATCAATTTATAACATTTTTCATATGCGTTTTTCTGGATTTTTTTTGTTGTTATTCTGTCTCTCACTGTTCAAATAAACCTACCATTTAAAATTATAGACTGATCATTTCTTTCATCAAATACTTTTTTCCCCTCACTGTATGTAAACTTCCAACTTCAACTGTATTGTAACGGTTTTGACTTGAGGTTATAGTTTATAGGGGTGCCAGGTAGGTTGTGCCTACCAGAGAAAATATTGGTTTCTCCTTTTGGTTTGGGAGGGAATGAGTCACATCTGGTCCGTCAAGTCTACACCAATACAAAGGACTCACCAATACAAAGGATCTAAAAGTCAGGGATGGACATACTTTTCATAAACCCTTGAAACATTGGAAATAACTTCAAAACAACTATTCTTTTGCGTGGGTTGTATTACCAACATAAATGATCACACACACATACTAATAATAATAACAAATAATGAGCTCTGGATCCTCCAGAAAAGTCCTGTACCTCGGGCCTAAACGAGTCCAGCCCGGTAAAGGAGTTCAGGGAACTCAAGTGACCTTAGTCACGCAATGTTTGTCCATTCATAAAAGTGTAGCATAAACCCGGTATCAATCATACAATTATTTCACCACAACCATAAAGCGTATCAAATCTTAATAAGTCCTCAATTACAACTGACCACATAAATCATCCCGGTATACATCACACCAAAACACATGAAATACCGTATACAAAAAGGTGGTAGTCAGTCAGTTAGACAATCCAATCCGCCAACAGATCTTCAGCGGAGAAAGGCCAAGAAAAACAACGGAGATGGGTAGTCGAACGGACGCAAAGAGTGGATCCGATCCTGGGTAAACTTGCTATTAGGCTACAAAGTACACTTTTAAATGCAACAAAAAAAATGTAAGACAGCAGCTTCGTAACTGAGGGTTGAACACATCCTCATTCACGTCTCCATCACAACCCCACTTTTGCGCAGCTGATGCTGGCTATTTAATTGGGAATTAAAGGGGAAGCGCTCTATTGGAAAGAAGCATTGAGACGGTTCAGACAAATTCAGGGCCGTCACAGATTTATGTTATATAATGTCGCTTTTTTATTAACAAACTTCAATTATCATTGTAATTGCGCACACATTGATGTCAGACATGCACCTACCCCAATGCTCTGTATCTGAGGACTGCGATGAATGCAGGAGCAGAGTTCAGGTTTAAGGCCCTGTACGTGATAGGCCTATCTAGCTAATATGATTATGTTGGTCATCTCACTTCTTGATAGTGTCATAAAGTTTATTTTCTACATGTTGTTTAAAACATGTTGAAAAAAACATGACTGTAAAGAATTTATTACAACAAAAACTATAAAGGATTTAATGAGAACTTTAAAATTAAAGAGAACTTCTTGGCAGGGAAATAACTCATTTGAATAAATGTGGGTTTTGACACTTTTATGTAGGTGTCATAACCAGCCATAAAATAATGCAATATATGTCACAACATGTGTAAATAATGGGTCATGACCGTGTTATGACCATATTATGACAGGTTATGTCAGCTGTTATGACACGTTATGACATGGTTATACCTTGTCATGACATCTTATGACACTGGGTGTCAAGTAAAGTGTTACCTTATTTGGTATAAGACATTATGAAAAAATATTATTTCTATTGCTTCCCTTCAACATATAATAAAACAATTGATCTAAAAAAAAACGATGAAACATACAGTACCAGTCAAAAGTATGGACACATTTACTCATTCAACGATTTAAAAAGTTTTTCTTTATTTTAACTGTTTTCTACATTGTAGAATAATAGTGAAGAAGACATCAAACTATGAAACACATGGACTCATGTATTAATCAAAAAACACATGGACTCATGTATTAATCAAAAAAGTGTTTAACTAATCAAAATATATTTTTGATTTTAGATTCTTCAAAGTAGCCCCCCTTTGCCTTGATGACAGCCTTGCACGCTGTTGGCATTCTCTCAACCAGCTTCACCTGGAATGCTTTTCCAACAGTCTTGAAAGAGTTCCCACATATGTTTAGGACTTATGTGGGATGAGTTGCACTCTGCGGTGCAACTCATCCCAAACCATCTCAATTGTGTTGAGGTCGGGTGATTGTAGAGGCCAGGTCATCTGATGCAGCACTTCATCACTCTCCTTCTTGGTCAAATAGCCCTGTTGAAAGCAAATGATAGTCCCACTAAGCGCAAACCAGATGGGATGGTGTATCGCTGCAGAATGCTGTGGTAGCCATGCTGGTTAAGTGTGCCCTAAATTCTAAATAAATCACAGACAGTGTCACCAGCAAAGCATCATCACAATTCCTCCTCCATTTTTCATGGTGGGAACCCCACATGCAGAGATCATCCGTTCACCTACTCTGCGTCTCACAAAGACACGGCGGTTGGAACCAAAAATTTGGACTCATCAGACTAAAGGACAGATATATGATATATATTCAAATTTCCCCCTGCGACGAAAGATGGCACAACCAGTTATTGAGTGTAAGGGGGCAATTACTTTTCACACGGCGGCATTGGGTGTTGCGTAACTTTGTTCATTAAATAAGTATCAATATGTTGTGTTATTTGTTCACTCAGGTTCCCTTAATCTAATATTAGGTTTTGGTTGAAGATCTGATAACATTCAGTGTCCAAAATATATGCAAAAATAGAGAATCAGAAAAGTGGCAAATACTTTATCACGGCACTGTATGTCATATGGGATGGAGGGAGAGTGATTAGGTTGGGGGGTCTGTCTCGTCTGTTGAGTGTCTCGTTGAGGGTCTCAGAACTTTATGGTGTCGACTCGATGGCCCTCGCACTCATCCGTCTCATTCTCATTTTCTTTTGCTTCCGCAGATGTGCTGAACGATGCTATCTTCGACGAGGACCACGATGAGATGGTTATCGTTAAGGACATCGACATGTTCTCCATGTGCGAGCACCACCTGGTGCCCATCTTTGGCAGGGTAATATCACACACACACACACACACATACACACCCCTATGCCCCAGCACCACAGATCCACGCCAGTCCAAAGGTGTACAATTTAATCACCAGTTATGGAGAATCTCTTCTACTTTGGATTCATCACACATAACTGTTATCCTATTTTTGTTCTCAATGTTCACAAACTGAACTTTAATTGACCTATTCTGTCTGTAACCCAAAAGTTGTAAAGCTTTGGTTAAGATGAAACAGACAGAGACCCAGCTGCAGAGATCATTATGTCAAATGTTTATTCACCGAGAATTCTCAATCACAATAAGAACACAGTCCTTTATATATACATACAATTTAACTCCACCCCACTTTAGATGGGCTGCGTTTTACAAATTCATCTTATCACTTCTAACAGCTTTCTGACCGTTTCTCCCCTCCCTGGGTGAAGAAACCGTTTCCTGTTATAGGGGGCCCGTTATAAATCGTCTGTCAACAGTTTTCCTGTTATCTCAACTCCATCCTGCTTAGGTTGCAAAATAGTAACACGATGTCTTAGTCTCCTAAAAAGTTCTAGACCTATTCCTCTAACACCTATTACATATATTTTCAGGAAAATAACATTCTTAGTAATTACTTAAACATATTATTTTAAACATATAATAATTTAGTCATTAAACATAAATCATATGAATTTATTCATAACAATAACCCAAAAGGTATGGGAGATATTTGGCACAATACCTTATTTTCTGATCACAGTTTTTATGTATCGCCTTGGTACTATTTTCACACGTGTGTGTGTGGTACATTTTCACAACTTATAGTGCAAAACTCTAAAAGTCCCACTTATAATGTAATGAGAACTTTGGTTTAATCACCAAAACACAACATAATGATATCTTTTCAATGTAGTCATTTTAACTACCAGTTAATCCAATAGCAAACAATGCAAGATCCGTCTTTCAAATCACCCTTAGAAGTGCTGGAAGTGGGCCTCCCAAGTGGTGTAGCGGTCTAAGGCACTGCAGTGCTTGAGGCATCACACCAGATCCAGGTTTGATCCCGGGCTGTGTCGCAGCCGTCCGCGACCGGAAGACCCATGAGGCGACGCACAATTGGCCACAAAAAGTGCTGAAAGTAATGTGCTACAGTACTGTAAATTACAATAGATTACACAGTTTTCACATTAGGCAATACACTTACATTACCAAGAAAATTTATAATATCTATACAATGTGTAATTAAAGGTGTGATCAATGAAGACATCCTCTACAATCAGTCTTGCAAAAATGTATATATATTTTTTAAGATATAATTGCAATAATAGGTGTACTGTCTGTAATCAAATGTAAGAAATGAAACAAATTAAATTAATGAAAATAAAACATAATGTTTAACACGCATTCATTTGCATCAAGCCTGTCTAAGCATTTGGCCCTAAATTCTCATCCACATCACAGTACATATCGTCATTGTTCATGCACCGCGGAAAAAACTTTTTGGCATGGCGAATCCAAGATTGACATTTGTCTGCATTGATGTCGTTGCATGCCTCATCCATGGCCAGAAGGAGGGTGGCACGCTCATGTGGATGGCGATGGAACACCTTCCACCTCCATGCTGAAAAAAAATCCCCAACAGGGTTGAGGAAAGGAGAGTATAGGGGCAGGTACAGACAGCGTCACGAATCGGGGCAGTGCCCAAAATCATGCCTGAAACACCTCTGCATGGTGGAACCTGGCATTGTCCCACACAATGACATAGGTGACCCATTCACCTTGACAGGTTTGATCAATTTCATTGAGTATCACAATGAGGTGTGCAGCGTTGTAGGATCCAAGTAATGGCCTACGTCCTACTACACCATCTTCAGAGATAGCTGCACACATGGAGATGTTTCCCCCAAGTTGTCCAGGCACTTGGACGGTCCCCCGTCCGCCCACAGCGCTGAGTTTTGGCCAGGTTGAAGCCAGCTTCGTCAACCAAGATTTGCTTGTTATGGTTCACAGCAGTGTCAAGCACCATCACCCTCCTAAAAATATACTTTCAGATTGGGGTAAACTAATCTGTCAGCCTCTGCCATGGTAAGGCCTCTGCCATGGTAAGGTTTATTAGACACAACAGTTCCCTGCCGTCTGCCTCCTCTCTGATGTCCACCTCCTTGACAGTGCCCATGCCCACCTCTCTGACCTCTTTGATGGGGCCCATGCCCACCTCTCTGACCTCGTTGATGGGGCCCATGCCCACCTCTCTGACCTCTTTGATGGGGCCCATGCCCACCTCTCTGACCTCTTTGGTGGGCCCCATGCCCACCTCTCTGACCTCTTTGATGAGGCCCATGCCCACCTCTCTGACCTCTTTGATGGGGCCCATGCCCACCTCTCTGACCTCTTTGATGGGGCCCATGCCCACCTCTCTGACCTCTTTGATGGGGCCCATGCCCACCTCTCTGACCTCTTTGATGGGGCCCATGCCTACCTCTCTGACCTCTTTGATGGGGCCCATGCCCACCTCTCTGACCTCTTTGATGGGGCCCATGCCCACCTCTCTGACCTCTTTGATGGGGCCCATGCCCACCTCTCTGACCTCTTTGATGGGGCCCATGCCCACCTCTCTGACCTCTTTGATGGGGCCCATGCCCACCTCTCTGACCTCTTTGATGGGGCCCATGCCTACCTCTCTGACCTCTTTGATGGGGCCCATGCCCACCTCTCTGACCTCTTTGATGGGGCCCATGCCCACCTCTTTGACCTCTTTGATGGGGCCCATGCCCACCTCTCTGACCTCTTTGATGGGGCCCATGCCCACCTCTTTGACCTCTTTGATGGGGCCCATGCCCACCTCTCTGACCTCTTTGATGGGGCCCATGCCCACCTCTTTGACCTCTTTGATGGGGCCCATTCTCAAAATCCATATATAGTAGACAAACCAGTTTAAAATCTATAGGTTTACCAAATGGTTAAGTGATTAATCATTAAGCACAGTTGGATTAGGTGATGGTCAAATGTATTTAAACATATGAGAAGAGAATCATATGAAAAGTATTGTGAGCATTGCATTGTGAAAGGCAATTACTGAAAAGGTGTTTCTAGATGGTTTGGTGAATTTTATGTGTGATTTTATGTGTTACTTTTACCACATACTTGTGAAAATTGTACCAAATCGATAAAATACTCAAAGAAGACGTCATATAACGAGATTACAACCTCACGGTCTCTGACCATGATGTCATAAAAGTCCTTTGAACCTGTTTTTCCTGCTGGGTAATACTGTATGTTAAAACACTGAAAGGTGTAATGTGGAAATGTTGTTCACAAAAAAGGGTTTGTGGATTTTCTATCCAACTCCAGCCATTTACATTACATTTAAGTAATTTACCAGAAGCTCTTATCCAGAGCGACTTGCAGTAGTGAGTGCATACATTTTCATACTGGCCAATGGCGACCCATCATTTAGTTTTGAGCCCCACCTGTTTTGCATGTGTCACTTGCAGGTGTTTCAGCCTAGCTCAGTGCTTTCTGTGGTGGTGGGGCAGCCAGCGGAAAATACGGAGCGTAGGGTTTAGTTAACAGTTAACCCACTGTTCCTAGGCCGTCATTGAAAATAAGAATTTGTTCTCAACTGACTTGCCTAGTTAATTTTTTAAAAAGAAAACCCAAATCCAGACAGCCGATGTTCTGAAAGCGCTGCAAAATCTAGATCCCTACAAATCAGCTGGGCTAGACAATCTGGACCCTCTTCCTAAAATTATCAGCCGTCTATTACTAGTCTGTTCAACCTCTCTTTCGTATTGTCTGAGATTCCTCTTTAAAGGGGGAGACACTCTTGACCCTAACTGTTACAGACCTATATCCATCCTGCCCTGCCTTTCTAAAGTCTTCGAAAGCCAAGTGAACAAACAAATCACCGAACATTTCGAATCCCACCTTCTCCGCTATGCAATCTGGTTTCCGAGCTGGTCACGGGTGCACCTCAGCCACGCTCAAGGTCCTAAACAATATCATAACCGCCATCGATAATAGACAGTACTGTGCAGCCGTCTTCATCGACCTGGCCAAGGCTTTCGACTCTGTCAATCACCGTATTCTTATCGGCAGACTCAACAGCTTTGGTTTCTCGAATGACTGCCTCGCCTGGTTCACTAACTACAGTACTTCTCAGATAGAGTTCAGTGTGTCAAATCGGAGGGCCCATTATCCGGACCTCTGGCAGTCTCTATGGGGGTGCCACAGGCTTCAATTCTCCAGCCGACTCTTTTCTCTGTATATATCAATGATGTCGCTCTTGCTGCGGGTGATTCTCTGATCCACCTCTACGCAGACGACACCATTCTGTATACATCTGGCCTTTCTTTGGACACTGTTAACAAACCTCCAAACGAGCTTCAACGCCATACAACACTCTTTCCGTGGCCTCCAACTGCTTTTAAATGCTAGTAAAACTAAATGCATGGTCTTCAACCGATCGCTGCCCACACCCGCCCGCCCGACTAGCATCACTACTCTGGACGGTTCTGACTTAGAATATGTGGACAACTATAAATACCTAGGTGTCTGGCTATACTGTAAACTCTCCTTCCAGACTGACATTAAGCATCTCCAATCCAAAGTTAAATCTAGAATTGGCTTCCTATTTCGCAACAAAGCCTCCTTCACTCATGCTGCCAAACATACCCTCGTAAAACTGACCATCCTACCTATCCTTGACTTCGGCGATGTCATTTACAAAATAGCCTCCAACACTCTACTCAGCAAATTGGATGCAGTCTATCAGTGCCATCCGTTTTGTCACCAAAGCCCCATATACTACCCACCACTGCGACCTGTATGCTCTCGTTGGCTGGTCCTCACTTCATATTCGTCGCCAAACCCACTGGCTCCAGGTCATCTATAAGTCTATGCTAGGTAAAGCTCCGCCTTATCTCAGCTCAGCTCACTCCCACCATAGCACGCGCTCCAGCAGGTATATTTCACTGGTCATCCCCAAAGCCAAAACCTCCTTTGGCCGCCTTTCCTTCCAGTTCTCTGCTGCCAATGACTGGAACGAATTGTAAAAATCACTGAAGTTGGAGACTTATATCTCCCTCACTAACTTTAAGCGTCAGCTGTCAGAGCAGCTTACCGATCGCTGCAGCTGTACACAGCCCATCTGTAAATAGCCCATCCAACCAACTACCTACCTCATCCCCATATTCATTTTTGTTTTTCTGCTCTTTTGCAGACCAGTATTTTTACTTGCACATCTATCACTCCAGTGTTAATGCTAAATTGTAATTTATGCTTTATGTAGGCCCTAACAGTTTGTGGGCACCGTTTGTCACCGTTATAGTGCAATTAATGTATTGTTTAGTGTTGTGTAGTGGCTTTGCTGGCATGCATCTAAACATTTTTGTGGGAGTTTGCCCCACCAAGATTAACATGCTAAAATCACCACTGATGATGCCACAATTGTGAGAGGAGTAACCTACTGATAAAGGCTTTCTTTCTCCACTGATGAGCCTGTAATTGAGCCCAGCTGTGATTAAACTACTGGTAAATAAAAATGGCCTGCAGCACTGACCAAGGATGTGTTCCAAATGGCACCACTTTTGACCAGGGCCCATAGGACTCTGATAAAAAGTAGTGCACTATATTGGGGAAAAGGGTGACATTTGGAACACCACGCAAATCAGCTGAAATCCCATTACCGGGGATTCAAGTGAGACACGCTTGCCTCTGGAAATTCTCCTGTTTGACATTTAGTACCGTAGACCTAGCATCCTGCCCTCTATTCTCCCATCATCTTACCCTGCAGGTGTTTGCCATTTAAGACAAAGAGGTAGGCAATTTATACTTTCACATCCCTTTCACGCCTGCAAATGGGCCATGATGATAGAGGGAGCAAGCGTTACACATACACACAAAGAGACACACACAGACTTTTTCTCTTTGTGCTGTGTGTGTTTGTTTGTCAGCGGCTGGCTGTCAGAAGGCCACTTTGTTTCCGTTCATCTCCTTCCCCCGCTAATAGCTCCCTGTCGTCGTCAGAAGCGCTAGTCGCCTCTTATCCACGCACTCATCTATTTCTCTGCACGTCTATCCATGCTGCTCGCTGAGTGCGATAATGACTCACCGATTTCTCCCCGCCAACTCAGGGCCGGTGCTCTTTTTTTTTCATTTTCATCACGCGTCCAGTCAGTCAGTTGTCTTTTAATAACGCTTTTAGTGTTTGTCATCACCTCGCGACAAGTTGATATTGTTTTTCATTGTGTTTGGCTTTTATGTATACTTTTACACCGCATACCTTTGAAAAACCACGAAACCCATCTCTGAACCCTACTTTTAATCAAACTTGAATGCGCTTTTTAAGTGCAGCAGTGAGCCGAAAGGAAGAAGCAGAAGAGCTTGGACCAAGATAGTTCAATGACGCCGTCTTTATCACAACCAACCAGAAAGAGAGAGGGGGAACAGGAGAGGTGGATAAATCCTTGCATGCATGCCCTTTCTCTCAGCCTGTTTCATCAAATTGCTGCTGACATTTGAATGGAGGGTGAGGGGTGCCACTTAGCCTCCCAGTCATATGCAGAAGCAGGCTCACCAGCTGGATGGGGAGGAGAGTCTAGATCTCAATCCGCTTCTAATCTTTTATCTGCTGCTTATTTATCCACGGGCAGACGTGACTCCCTTACCTCCCTGCACTCTTCCGATGGCCTTTAGATAATGTTGCCTATTGTCTTGGCGTCTTATGATTCATGTCTTTACCACGCCTGTCATGGTGAAACACAAATGTTTAGCTTGCCTTCTTCATACTGTATGATGCAGTGGCGGTTAGTGCCGTTTATGATGAGGGTGGCCATTTTGTTTTTCATGAGCACGGCCTTATTTCTATTACAGCATGTTGGATAACTGTCATTCATGTTCCATTCACCCAGTTCAATGTAACATCGATAGGTTTAGGCTACTACATGATACTCTAATTTTCCCTATACCCATCATGAGGTTGAACCTAGCCAATGAATGAAAATTTACAACATAGGTGCACACAGGTTGAGAGAAGAATTTGAGATGACAGACAGTGACACATTCAATACCGCCTTGAAGACTTGCCTGCACCTAGCTTATCTAGGGTGTAATCATTAGTCCAACAGTACAGTATATTGGACAAATTCGGGTATTTCTATCCATGTTCCGTTTACTTCCGTTTTAAGAAAAAGATTTCAACAGAATCAGCAGAATGAATACACCACTGATCACGCATAAACAGAGGTTGTTTTCATTCTAGCCTCTATTCACTCTCCTCCTCTCACATTTTCCCTTGGTTTGTGGACTTCAATGAACAACAGCTGTATGTGACCAGGTGAAAAAAACTTTCCAAGCCCAAACCATGTCATAACCGCTACACACAGCCTACATCGTTGTCCCCATATTAGCTAAAGTAACGTCCTAGTCAACATAGCTAATAGAACTAATGCGTTAGTAAACCCGCTACAATCATGCGGTAACGTTACAGTGTATAGTCAGTAAGCAGATAGACCGGCGGGCCCTGGTGGCAATAAATTTATAAAACCAAAAGCTTACCTTGACTTCCAGTGTTGTGTTGTGTTGGATAGTCATAGCCAGCTAGCTAACATAGCATCCCTCTGTTTGAATGTTTGGGTGTTTGAGTAACTAAACTAGCCGGCTGCATTGGCTAGCTAAGTAAGTGAAACTGAAAGTAAAAAAAATGACAATCTTTCTCTCTCTCTCTTGCTTCTCCTTCATTTTTGAAGAAATGTATTTGTTGAAAACTGTTCAACTATTGTCTTTCTCTCTCTCTTTGAGTGAACTACTCCCCACATGTTATGCACTGCAGCGCTAGCTAGCAGTACTAGATTCAATCTCTGATCCTTTGATTGGGTGGACAACATGTCAGTTCATGCTGCAAGAGCTATGATAGGTTGGAGGACGTCCTCTGGAAGTTGTCATAATTACTGTGTAAGTCTATGAAAGAGGGTGAGAACCAAGAGCCTCCTAGGTTTTGTATTGAAGTCAATGTACCAAGAGGAGGACGGAAGCCAGCTGTCCTCCGGCTACACCATGGTGCTATCCTACAGAGTGCCGTTGAGGCTACTGTAGACCTTCATTGCAAAACAGTGTGTTTTAATCAATTATTTGGTGACGTGAATATATTTAGTAAATTATCTAAAAAGGATAACTTTTTCAATGTTTTACAATTTTAATTTGTATGTAATTCACTGAGTAGGATGGTCCTCCCCTTCCTCCTCTGAGGAGCCTCCACTGGTATGATGGGTCCCCAATATAATAAAAAATGTTTGTGTGATGCGTAACCTTGCCTGAGACCTGAAGGCTTGTGTAGCCTATGCTTAAGCTTAGCAAGCTAACACAGTCAACCACTGAGATACACTGAGTGTAAAAAACATTAAGAACACCTGCTCTTTCTATGACATAGACTGACCAGGTGAATCGAGGTGAAAGCTATGATTCACTATTGAGTTCCCTTGTTAAATACACTTCAATCAGTGTACATGAAGGGAGGAGACCAGTTTAAGAAGCCTTGAGACAATTAAGACATGGATTGTGTATGTGTGCCATTCAGAGGGTGAATGGGCAAGACAAAAGATTGAAGTGCTTTTAAACGGGGTATGGTAGTAGGTGCCAGGCGCACCGGTTTGTGTCAAGAACTGCAACGCTGCTGGGGTTTTCACGCTCCACAGTTTCCAAGAATGGTCCACCACCTGAAGGACATCCAGGCAACTTGATACAGCTGTGGGCCAGCATCCCTGTGGAATGCTTTCGACACTTTGTAGAGTCCACGCCCCGACAAATTGAGTCTGTTCTGAGGACAAAATGGGGGGGGCAACTCAATATTAGGAAGTTGTTCTTAATGTTTTGTACACTGAGTGTATAATGTACATTGACATACCAGTTGGGTCTGTCTTGGGAATTGTAGAATTTGAGGCAACATGATTTGCTGTCTGTGGTTGTGGATATGCTATAATAAGAATCTTGGACATCACTAATGACAGACATGGTCTCTCTTTTCTCCCCCAGGTCCACATAGGCTATCTTCCCAATAAAAGGGTGCTGGGCCTCAGCAAGCTGGCCAGGTAAGAGAGTAAGGACAGTTTAACAGTTTGTTTGCTATTGTTGTCAAAGATATGACAAAACATTTAATGGGTCAGCACTCTGCACACAAAAAGATGTCACAAAAATCTTACTTAATTTTTCTAAATAATGTTTACTGCTTCAAGGATAGCATACCCAAATGTTTCGACTTAAGGATCCGCCCCTTTTTTTTTATTTTCGTCTAAAATGTTGGTCTAAAATGACATACCCTAACTGCCTGTAGCTCAGGACCTGAAGCAAGGATATGCATATTCTTGATACCATTTGAAAGGAAACACTTTGAAGTTTGTGGAAATGTGAAATTAATGTAGGAGAATATAACACATTAGATCTGGTAAAAGATCATTTTTGTACCATCATCTTTCAAATGCAAGAGAAAGGCCATAATGAATTATTCCAGCCCAGGCGCAATTTAGACTTTGGCCAATAGATGGCAGCAGTGTATGTGCAAAGTTTTAGACTGATCCAATGAACTATTGCATATCTATTCAAAGTGCCCAAATGTGCCTAATTGGTTTATTAAAACATTTAAGTTCATAATTGTGCACTCTCCTCAAACAATAGCATGGTATTCTTTCACTGTAATAGCTACTGTAAATTGGACAGTGCATTTAAGATTAACAAGAATTTAAGCTTTCTGCCCAAATGAGAAATGTCTGTGTCCTGGGATTTTTGTTTCTTACAACCTCATGCTAATTACATTAGCCTACGTTAGCCTAATAGCCTTCTTCAGTGTGTAGGTATCGTTAGCTATTTAAATTATTGTCAATATACCAGGGAACCGACCAAGGTTTCGAATTCATATGACCAAAAAATAATAACAGGAAGGTTGAGTATTGTGATATTGGAGGGATTGGGATTACCTAGACACGTGCAGTATCATCATGTGTGAATATGTCATCTGTTCCTCGAGAGTCCTTCAGACAGTACAGTACGGTCACTTATTAAATAATAGGAACTAGAACACTGGGGTATCAGATTGTGTGCCTCACTGCAATGCAGCGAGGAAAACGATATGACAACAATAACGTCTAATGTAACTGGCCCCTCTAACAGTACAACTGGCCCCAGCTTGGCCCCCCCAGTTGAAATGGTCTGGAACTGCCACTGGCACGCATATTGTCGGCCTACAAGTATTTTTGCAATATAAATATGATCGCTAAGATTGTGACGATAGCCAGCTCGTTTTACACAGTTGACAGGCATAGGGTAAATGCACTTCTCGTTGTGGCTGCACTGTGGAACTTATTCCTTTCATTTCTGACTTTGTGATAGACATTTAATCCGTAACATTATAACCAATGCACAGTTGTCTGATTATGCATATTGAATAAATGCACTTGTAAATAGTCATGACTATTTTCTTAGCACCCCCACGTATTGGTCAAGCCCAACCTTAGCACAGGGAGAGAGAAAATCCTGGCGACGTGCCTGGAGTGTAATATCTTTGTTTATTTCACTTTTGTTTATTATCTACTTCACTTGCTTTGGCAATGTTAACATATGTTTCCCATGCCAATAAAGCCATTTAATTGAATTAATACTCTCAATGTAAGACCCTGTAGGCTATGCCTGCTCCCCTAACAAAGCAGAGTAGGATCGAAAAAATACGGGCTTGCCTTGGGCTCTGTTTCAAAATGTACCTTTTTTATATGACAGCGGTTCCACAAGTTGCCGTGACGTAAGTTGTGTGGGAAAAATATCATTTGTATTTTATTCTGTTATGTTTCATTATATTCTTAGCCTACTATAAAATATGTGTGTTGACTGTGGTCAGGGTAGCCTAAGTGTGTCTTGTCTGTTTAATAATAACATAATAACTATTTATTTCATGTGCATGACATTGCCATGTAGCATATAGGCTGTACAGACCAATAACATAATTCAACTCACAATATGCCAGTCTATTCTTTTGAAAATATATTTTATTAGTCTTATAATGTTCCTGAGGACCTGCCTAAAATGAATAATGGATTTCTTTGTGATGGTGTATATTATAGACGCCTATCCACATCGCCTGTCACGATCCTCATAAGTGACAGACCAAGGCGCAGCGAGGCATCCAGTATACATGTTTATTTAACAACGAAACACACGTAACTGGGCAAAATAACAAAATGAACAAAACGAAGATCGTAACATATAACATAGCTTTGTTCGTGTTGTCAGTCTATGTCTAAACAATAACCCACAAAACCTAAATGAAAACCCCAAACATATATACGGTTCCCAATTAGAGACAACGACACACAGCTGCCTCTAATTGGGAACCATTACCTCAACATAGAAATAGAACACCTAGAACTCAAAACCCTACACCAAAAGCGAAACCTAAACACGCCAGCCTAAAACTCTGGCCTGACGTGACAGTACCCCCCCAAAGGCGCCGGACTCTGACCGCGCCACCCAAAAGTCCATGGGGGTCTTCGGTGGGTCTTTGATCCCAGGTGGCGGCTCCGGTGCTGGCCGTGCTGGTCGAAGTCACGCACCGGAGGCCCTGGGCCATTTGCAGGACTGGGGACCTCACTGGCGGCCCGGACAGGGACCCTCACTGGCGGCCCGGACAGGGGACCCTCACTGGCGGCCCGGACTGGGGACCCTCACTGGCGGCTCGGACTGGGGACCCTCACTGGCGGCTCCGGACAGGGGAAGCACACTGGCCCTCTGGTGCGGGGAGCAGGAACCGGCCGTACTAGGCTCATAAAGCGCACACTGGTGCGGGGAGCAGGAACCGGCCGAACTGGGCTCATAACGCGCACTCTGGTGCGGGGAGCAGGAACCGGCCGAACTGGGCTCATAACGCGCACTCTGGTGCGGGGAGCAGGAACCGGCCGTACTGGTCTCATAACGCGCACTCTGGTGCGGGGAGCAGGAACCGGCCGTACTGGGCTCATAACGCGCACTCTGGTGCGGGAGCAGGAACCGGCCGTACTGGGCTCATAAAGCGCACACTGGTGCGGGAGCAGGAACCGCCGAACTGGGCTCATAACGCGCACTCTGGTGCGGGAGCAGGAACCGGCCGTACTGGTCTCATAACGCGCACTCTGGTGCGGGAGCAGGAACCGGCCGTACTGGGCTCATAACGCGCACTCTGGTGCGGGGAGCAGGAACCGGCCGTACTGGTCTCATAACGCGCACTCTGGTGCGGGGAGCAGGAACCGGCCGTACTGGGCTCATAACGCGCACTCTGGTGCGGGGAGCAGGAACCGGCCGTACTGGGCTCACGACGGGCACAGGGATCCTGGAGCGTGGAGCAGGGACAGGACGTGCTGAGTCCACGACCGGCACAGGGATCCTGGAGCGTGGAGCAGGGACAGGACGTGCTGGATCCACGACGGGCACAGGGATCCTGGAGCGTAGAACAGGAATCCTGGAACGTGGAACAGAACGTGCTGGGTCCACGACGGCCACAGGAATCCTGGATCGTGGAGCAGGGACAGGACGTGCTGAGTCCACGACGGGCACAGGGATCCTGGAGCGCGGAACCGGAACAGCACGTACTGGGCAGTGGATGCGAACCGGAGACCCCACACGCAGAACCGGTGCAGGATATCTCGGTCCCAGAAGGTGTACTGGAGACCTAGCACGCAGAGCCGGCACCACTCTTCCAGGTAGCACACTCACCCTCCCCTGACAGATGAGTGGCGCTGGAATCTCACGCACCGGGCTCTGGACACGCACCGGAGATACTGCACGCAGAACCGGTGCAGGATATCCTGGTCCAAGGAGGCGCACCGGAGGCCAGGAGCGCTGAGCCGGCACCACCCTTCCAGGCTGCACACTCACCCTCCCCTGACAGATGAGTGGAGCTGGAATCTCTAGCACCGGCCTATGAACGCGCACTGGAGACACCGTGCGCAAAACTGCATAGCACGGCGTCTTACCAGTGCGACGCTCCCGCCAACACTCCCTCCAGAGAGCACGAGGAGTTGGCTCAGGAGTCCACCCTGAATCAGCCAAACTCCCCGTGTGCCCCCCCAAAGTTTTTTGGGGCTGCCTTTCAGGCTTCCGTGCCAGGCGAGGTCTAATAAACCCCCCTCTCTCCGGATCCCATGCGCCGTATAGCTTCTCACACCTGCGCCGCTCCGCCGCCACTGCTTCCAGCTCCTCTCTTGTCCGACGATACTCTCCAGGCTGGGCCCAGGGTCCGTCCCTAAATAATTCCTCCTCCCAGGTCCAGTACTCCCGGGTCTCTCGCTGCTTGGTCTTTATTTGGTGCGTTATTCTGTCATGATCTTCTAAAGTGACAGACCAAGGCGCAGCGAGGCATCCAGTATACATGTTTATTTAACAACGAAACACACGTAACTGGGCAAAATAACAAAATGAACGAAACGAAGATTGTAACATATAACATAGACTGACAACACGAACAAAGCTATGTCTAAACAATAACCCACAAAACCTAAATGAAAACCCCAAACATATATATGGTTCCCAATTAGAGACAACGACACACAGCTGCCTCTAATTGGGAACCATTACCCCAACATAGAAATAGAATACCTAGAAATCAAAAACCGTACACCAAAAACGAAACCTAAACATGCCAGCCTTAAACTCTGGCCTGGACGTGGCATCGCCCCACATCTGCTCCCAACCCACTCCTGAACTTGCTGGCATGTGCACAGGAGATACAAAAGGCTTATCCCAGTAAGAATGTGGTAAAAATGGGACTGTATGAATTAGGCTAAAAAAACATTGCCAGATTTTTTTACAAGCCAAACACAGTAAAGTCTGTCTATAAAGGGTATCAGTCACTACAAAGATACAGGCATCCTTCCTAACTCAGTTGCCAGAGAGCAAGGAAACCGCTTAGGGATTTCACCATGAGGCCAATGGTGACTTTAAAACAGTTACAGATAATGGCTGTGTTAGGAGAAACTGAGGTTGGATCAACAACATTGTAGTTACTCCATAATACTAACCTAATTGACAGAGTGAAAAGAAGGAAGCCTGTACAGAATAAAATTATTCCAAAACGTGCATTCTTTTTGCAATAAGGCACTAAAGTAATACTGCAACAAATGTGGCAAAGCAATTAACTTTTTGTACTGAATACAAAGTGTATGTTTGGGCAAATCCAATACAACACATTACTGAGTACCACTCTTCATATTCTCAAGCATAGTGGTGGCTGCATCATGTTATGGGAATGCTTGTAATCCTTAAGGACTGGGGAGTTCAGGATAAAAAAGAAACGGAATGGAGCTAAGCACAGGCAAAATCCTAAAGGAAAAACAGGTTCAGTCAGCTTTCCACCAGACACTGGAAGATGAATGAATTCACCTTTCAGCAGGACAGTAACCTAAAACACAAGGCCAAATCTACACTGGAGTTGCTAACCAAGAAGACAGTGGATGTTCCTGAGTAGCCGATTTACAGTTTTGACCTAAATCTGCTTGAACATATATGTGAAGACCTGAAAATGGTTGTCTAGCAATGATCAACAACCAATTTCACAGAGCTTGAGGAATTTTAAAAAGAATAATGGGCAAATGTTGCACAATCCAGGTGTGCAAAGTTTTTAGAGACTTACCATAAAAAGACTCACGGTTGTAATCGCTGCCAAAGATGGTTCTAACATGTATTGACTCAGGGGGTTGAATACTTATCTAATCAAGATATACAGTCGGAAGTTTACATACACTTGGTGTAACGCCCAGGCCTGAGATGACAGGCTGGAGCGTGTTGGTTTCGTTTTGGTGTAGGGTTTGTGTGTTCTAGGGTGTCTATTTCTATGTTGGGATAATGGTTCCCAATTAGAGGCAGCTGAGTCTCGTTGTCTCTAATTGGGAACCATATATATGTTTGGGAGTTGCACTTTAGTTTCGTGGGTTATTGTTTATGTCATGCTTATCATGTTCAGTCGGGTTCCTGTCTTTCGTGTCTAGTTAGGTTTTGCCAGTCATGTCTAGTTAGGTTTCTCCGTTCGTGTTTAGTCAGGTTTCGCTAGTCATGTTTAGATCTCTGTGTTCAGTTTAGGATTTAGCGGTAGGGTTCACGTATTGTTTTTCGTTTTCTTGTTTTGTTCCGTCTCGTCCCGTCTTTGAATAAATATGTATTCTGGCTACATCGCTGCGTCTTGGTCTATCCCCAGAGAAGATATTCATGACACTTGGAGTCATTAAAACTAGTTTTTCAACCACTCCACACATTTATTGTTAACAAACTATAGTTTTGGCAAGTCAGTTAGGACATCTACTTTGTGCAAAACACAAGTAATTTTTCCAAGAATTGTTTAAAGGCAGATTATTTCACTTATAATTCACTGTATCACAATTCCAGTGGGTCAGAAGTTTACATACCCTAAGTTGACTGTGCCTTTAAACAGCTTGGAAAATTCCAGAAAATTATTTAATGGCTTTAGAAGCTTCTGATAGGCTAATTGACATAATTTGAGTCAATTGGAAGTGTACCTGTGGATGTATTTCAAGGCCTACCTTCAAACTCAGTGCCTCTTTGCTTGACATCATGGGAAAATCAAAAGAAATCAGCCAAGACCTCAGAAAAAAATTGTAGAGCTACATAAGTCTGGTTTATCCTTGGGAGCAATTTCCAAACGCCTAAAGGTACCACGTTCATCTGTACAAACAATAGTACGCAAGTATAAACACCATGCGACCACGCATCTGTCATACCGCTCAGGAAGGAGACGTGTTCTGTCTCCTAGAGATGAACGTACTTTGGTGCGAAAGGTGCGAAAAGTGCAAATCAATCTCAGAACATCAGCAAAGGACCTTGTGAAGAAGCTGGAGAAACGGGTACAAAAGTATATATATCCACAGTAAAATGAGTCCTATATCGACATAACCTGAAAGGCCGCTCAGCAAGGAAGAAGCCACTGCTCCAAAACTGCCATAAAAAAGCCAGACTACGGTTTGCAACTGCAACTCAAACTCTCCTCCCTTTGAGAGAAAATGAATTCACCTTGAAAATGTGAAAATAAACAAAACAACCAGAATTGTTCTTGATTATTTCAAAATTCTGGTTCTTTTGTTTATTTTCTAATTTTCAAGGTGAATTCATTTTCTCTCAAAGGGAGGAGAGTTTTGGAGTTTTATTTTCAAATATTCTGTCTTTATGATGCAGTGATCTTTGATATCTTTTGCTGTATATTCATCTGACTGAATTGATAAAACCACATCTGAAGTTGATATTGACCAATCAGATCAATAGACTATTTTATGGTGAAAGTTCTAAGGCCATTCTGTGAGAAACAAGGCAATGACTTGACTCATAGCACACATACCTCTATACATTCAGATGGACATAGGCATATGCCCTATTCATAGGAAAACAAATTGTTCTTTGTGTCTAACAATCTGTATGTACATCAAAGAAAGCACATTCACAAAAGTAACCTATATAGCCATCCCAAAATGTATATAGAAACTATTGAGTTGAAAAGGAAGAAATTATTAAAACGTCATCGTCAAATAATCAACATCCTAAGTTTTTGGAGAAATCTCCAAATCTACTCTATGCTGCATGTAGAATGGAAACAATCTGCCCCTTCCTAAATCCCAACATCTCTGCATAGTATGACCACTTCTGTGACAAGAGTTACAAAACCTAACTGAATAGTTGGGCTTACTCTGTGTGCCAGCAGGCTGCCTAAAATATGCAGGACGATTTCCTCTGCCTAGATTAGAAAGTGCCTGATCATATGCCCTTCCCTTTTACAGAAATCACAAAAACGCTTTGTGAGTTGTTTGGGATGAGCCTCTGTACCTAACATAACTGCTGCAATGGGGGCTGTTTTGGTAGCCTGTCCGGCTCGCACACTAGAGAGCAGCAAACAACTGTAGGTAGGACTGACTGTGCATCCATCCCGCTATCTGTATCTGAGTTAGACAAGTCACTTTGGAGCCTTTTTGTGCTCTGTTCGAACAAATCTCGCTGCGCGTCATGTAGAAATGACCTAGTCAGATCATGCTCTTTTTCACTGCAACTCCTCTATTTGCGCTCGGATTTTGTCTGGGATCTCAAATCAAATCAAATTGTATTTGTCACATACGTGTTTAGCAGATGTTATTGCAGGTGTAGCGAAATGCTTGTGTTTCTAGCTCCAACAGTGCAGTAATATCTAACAAGTAATATCTAACAATACACACAATCTAAAGTAAAGGAATGGAATTAAGAATATATAAATATTTGGACGAGCAATGTCAGAGCGGCATAGAATAAGATACAGTAGAATAGGATAGAATACAGTATATATCTGGGCCACATCCTGACTGATGGCAGCCCATTCTTGCATAATCAATGCTTGGAGTTTGTCAAAATTTGTGCGTTTTTGCTTGTCCACCCGCCTCTTGAGGATTGACTACAAGTTCTCAATGGGATTAAGGTCTGGGGAGTTTCCTGGCCATGGACCCAAAATATCGATGTTTTGTTCCCCGAGCCACTTAGTTATCACTTTTGCCTTATTGCAAGGTGCTCCATCATGCTGGAAAAGGCATTGTTCGTCACCAAACTGTTCCTGGATGGTTGGGAGAAGTTGCTCTCGGAGGATGTGTTGGTACCATTCTTTATTCATGGCTGTGTTCTTCGGCAAAACTGTGAGTGAGCCCACTCCCTTGGCTGAGAAGCAACCCCACACATGAATGGTCTCAGGATGCTTTACTGTTGGCATGACACAGGACTGATAGTAGCGCTCACCTTGTCTTCTCCGGACAAGCTTTTTTCCGGATGCCCCAAACAATCGGAAAGGGGATTCATCAGAGAATTACTTTACCCCAGTCCTCAGAAGTCCAATCCCTGTACCTTTTGCAGAATATCAGTCTGTCCCTGATGTTTTTCCTGGAGAGAAGTGGCTTGTTTGCTGCCCTTCTTGACACCAGGCCATCCTCCAAAAGTCTTCGCCTCACTGTGCGTGCAGATGCACTCACACCTGTCTGCTGCAATTCCTGAGCAAGCTCTGTACTGGTGGTGCCCCGATCCCGCAGCTGAATCAACTTTAGGAGACGGTCCTGGCGCTTGCTGGACTTTCTTGGGCGCCCTGAAGCCTTCTTCACAACAATTGAACCGCTCTCCTTGAAGTTCTTGATGATCCGATAAATGGTTGATTTAGGTACAATCTTACTGGCAGCAATATCCTTGCCTGTGAAGACCTTTTTGTGCAAAGCAATGACGACGGCACGTGTTTCCTTGCAGGTAACCATGTTTGACAGAAGAAGAACATTGATTCCAAGCACCACCCTCCTTTGGTGCTTGGAAGCTTTCAGTCTGTATTCGAACTCAATCAGCATGACAGAGTGATCTCCAGCCTTGTCCTCGTCAACACTCACACCTGTGTTAACGAGAGAATCACTGACATGATGTCAGCTGGTCCTTATGTGGCAGGGCTGAAATGCAGTGGAAATGTTTTTTGGGGATTCAGTTCATTTGCATGGCAAAGAGGGACTTTGCAATTAATTGCAATTCATCTGATCACTCTTCATGACATTCTGGAGTATATGGAAATTGCCATCATACAAACTGAGGCAGCAGACAGAAAAATATATATTTGTGTCATTCCCAAAACCTTTGGCCACGACTGTATAATGTGCTAGTGATGGCTCTTTAACAGTCTAATGGCCTTGAGATAGAAGCTGTTTTTCAGTCTTTTAGTCACAGCTTTGATGCACCTGTACTGACCTTGACTTCTGAATGATAGCGGGTTGAACAGGCAGTGATTCGGGTGGTTGTTGTCCTTGATTATCTTGTTGGCCTTCCTGTGATATCGGGTGCTGTAGGTGTCCTGGAGGGCAGGTAGCTACCCTTTGGAGACCCCTGTGGTTGCGGGCGGTGCAGTTGCCGTACCAGACACAGCGGTATCACTGCTAGTTTGCTGTAACGCAATTCGCTCTTCCGGTGTAAAAACACAGCAAGCCATAGAATTAACATGCTTTTTTGTGTTTTCTTATGCATGACAATATATTGCCAGTATTGAAGAAGTTGAATCAAATGTGAGACCATTCTTATCTTTCTTCATAAAATTATTAATATGAGATGATTGCCATAACTCAAAGATATTGGTTGTCTGCATATTATTTGGGGCGGCAGGGTAGCCTAGTGGTTAGAGCGTTGGACTAGGAACCTAGTAAAGGTTGCAAGTTCCATTCCCCGAGCTGACAAGGTACAAATCTGTCATTCTGCCCCTGAACAGGCAGTTAACCCACTGTTCCTTGGCTGTCATTGAAAATAAGAATTTGTTCTTAACTGACTTGCCTAGTAAAATAAAGGTAAAATATATATATATATATGTTAGCCCTATTCATCGCGTAAACCACGTATTTTCTTTTTTATACCACGGGTGGGTCTAATCCCGAATGCTTATTTGGTTAAAACCGCATTCCAGCCGGTGTTACCCCCGGCTAAATCTATGACGTTAAAATGCCTATTTACTCTGTTCCATCTGACTGTGCAATCCACTGTCTCATCAGCCCAGCCAGGTAGTTTATAAACTTGATCTCCACTATAAAAAGCGTCTAGACATAATCTCACATTTCTTTTAGACTAACATTTTGTTTTCAACAGCAGAGATTTGTATAAACCTTGCGGTCTGCCTCAGACATTTACAACATTGTTTCAATATTCAAATTCTGTCTCCAGCTGTCCCATAGTAATGAATGTGTCGGGAGTCGGGATGAGACAGACAGGCAGGCAGCGTTTCTCAGCCAGGCAAAATTATGAATCAACTGGCATCATTTTTATGGATAAAGACATTTCAATTGAAAAAAGGTACAGAATTGTGATTGTGTTAGCTGTGTTGTTGGCTAGCTCCACTGAACAACAGTGTCCTGACAAGTGAGCACATTTTCTATGCCAGTAGAAATCACTCCTAATTAGCTAATTGTTATGGATGTATCCTAATAAATGTCACTAGAAAACAGCTTAAACAAATGCAAATGCAGCTACTTTACTGTTATTCTGGCTGCACTTTTTGACGTCACTAAATTAGCTGTAGTTGGCTAGCAAGAGCGTTGCCAGCCAGTATGGCTGTATCACATCCGGCTGTGATTGGGAGTCCCATAGGGCGGCGCACAATTGGCCCAGCGTCATCCAGGTTTGGCCGAGGTAGGCCGTCATTGTAAATAAGAATTTGTTCTTAACTGACTTGTCTAGTTAAATAAAGGTTAAATAAAAATACATTAAAGTATGAAATGGAGCATTTAGAACAAACGACTGGGTCACGTCCATAGATACAGAACAAAAAGAATGAACGACTGGGTCTAGCAAACGAACCAATAGAACGAACGACCAGCCGGCTTGGGTAGCAACCCTAGATTTGTGTCTGGACTATATCTTGTGGAAGGATGGAATAGTATCAATACATTTCTCAAAAGAATGGTTTAAATAAAAATATGTCAATCATTATTTGAATATGTTGGTAACCCGTATAAAAGTGATAACGCCGTCTTGGGCCTAACAACACCGAACACTGGCTTCTCGGGCATTATGACTTAAATATCGGGAAATCGAATGGAATAAACTCCAATTTAGTCCAAAGTATCCGTAAGATATATCAAGTCAGATGTTACCATTTACTGTAGTGGGGTAATATTTGATGTGTATATCACTAGGCGACCTGGGGCGGCAGGTAGCCTAGTAGTCAGAGCGTTGGGCCAGGAACCGAAAGGTTGCTAGATTGAATCCCCGAGCTGACGAGGTGTAAATCTGTCGTTGTGCCCCTGAACAAGCCAGTTAACCCACTGTTCCTAGGCCGTCATTGTAAATAAGAATTTGTTCTTAACTGACTTGCCTAGTTAAACAAAGGTTAAATTAAAAAAATCATATATACCTCACATGCGACCCATGATAAGACTATGTGATTAGCCTATTAAAATAAAGATTATTTAGCAACAAGAGACTAAAGTTGAGTTACAGTAATAGGCAATCAAGAAATGTCTGAGAATGGAATTCTAAATACAAGTTTATTTAATTACTTTGTAAAATGACTGAAATCATATACTGTACAAGGCATAAAGCTTAAGTTACAAAGCATTAACACGCATTACAAAACATTATTCTAGGCATGAGCAGAGAGGTAGAGAGATACAGTAAGTCATAGCCTGAAAGGCCATGCCCCAAGAGTCCATGGGGTAGAAAGAGAGAGAAAGAAAGAGTGTATTTCACCAGCACAGGTCAGGAACAAAAAAGAGAATGAGACAATGAATCTGAGACCCCTTTAAAAAATCGGAGTTGTTTTGGATTCAAAATTGGAGTTGTTGACCAGTAGCATTACTGTTGACTTAACTTCCAATCAGACCTACAGGGTATAAAGACAGCAGAACCTCTGCTTCTTAGAGGTGAGACAAGAGGGGGTTGGTGAGATTATGCAGAGAAGACTGACTTCCTAAGACAACACTAAGGGAATTATTGCATACAGTGTAAAGAGTTACTTTGGGGGCTGGGCTGTCCTACACCTGCAGTATTTTTATTTTGTAGAGTACACTTGAGGTAAAGGCCTCTATGAAGTGAACTCACGAGTTTGGCTTTGCATCCCCCCAAAAAACAAATGCGCTTCTTTGAGATGGATGCAACACCTTTATACCTTCATATCGATGCATCTGCCCATTTGAAAGTCTTCGTAATCCTCTTCTTCTGTGGCATTTTGCTGCGCAGAGTGACAGAGCTACAGCGATAGGAGAGGTCAT
Organism: Brachymystax lenok tsinlingensis; assembly: GCA_030435695.1. NCBI lineage: Eukaryota > Metazoa > Chordata > Actinopteri > Salmoniformes > Salmonidae > Brachymystax > Brachymystax lenok. The sequence continues at coordinate 113,510 of CM059786.1, forward strand.
GTTTGGAAAAGAGCATTGGGTCAAAGTGGAAGGGATGTCAGACTATAACGAGGCTAGCGTGACCGGCCACTCTCCTACTCACGTTGACTCACTGGTGGTTGCAACGTGCAACTGGTTCTCAGTGTCAGTAGCTAAGTTTCGATCCAATTGGTGAAAGATTTTCATGCAAATATAAAAAAAAATCAGCATAAAAACAATATGCGCATTTTCCCACCAGAGATGTTTCCATCAAATTGACTTGTTGCAGATAAAAGGCTGTGCATGACGATGTGGTGAAAAAGGAAGAAAAATGTATGCACTAACTACTGTAAGTCAATCTGGATAAGAGTGTCTGCTAAATTACTAAAATGTAAAATGTTAAAAATTATAATAATAACTTTAACTGTTAAATAGCCATGTACTGAATAAAAAAATCTAATATATTCTGTACTTTTTGTCACAAAAATGTTGTTATATTGTTTAGCGATTGTACCCACTCAGGTCTTGGCTCGTGTGCTCCAGCCAACAGCTTCATCACAGATACAGTGCGGGTATAGCCTACATGATGAGATTATTATGGACAAAAGAGCAAGATTATTTTTATTTGTCAAACGGCAGCCAAGCATCAATCATGTAATCCGAATGAGACCCTCGATAGTTATTGGAAATGAGCATCAAGCTCATCACTGTGCACTTTCAACCCCCAGTGAAGTATTTCATCTGTAGCCTAATAAACTGCATATTTTCCTGAGTCATAATATGAGGACCACACAAACATCTCATGACTCCAAGTTTACTTTGATATGATGGTTATTATATAAATATTGGCTCATAAATATAATTTTACAGACACAAAAAGGTCCCACCATGTCTATTTTATTTTGTTTTGTCGACATTTGGAAAGTTTACCGACAGGCCTGTGGTGAATATGTTGATTTGGGGCTTATTTAAATCAAAGACTAATTGCAGAATATACTAATTGCAGAATATTCTCAATAAAATGTAAAAAGCAGTTTTTACCACCATATACATAAAAAAATCATAAAGTTATTATTGGTTCTGAAGAATATGGGTTCTGAAGAAACACTGTAGCAGATTAACTCCTATTGTAGATAGATCATCCAATTTCAGAGTCATTGTGTATGCACAAATTCTGCATAATCATTGCTGTGATGGATTTGATGTCTACTCTTTAAAACACACAAATGACCACATACCAAACCACTTGTAAAAACGTAATCTCTTAGGAACTTCAACCTGTCCGAAGCAATACAAAACAACCTATTTGACTGACACTGTAAAATGCGACCTCTGTTGTGAAGAGCTCCCATGTCTCTCTCAAGTCTCCACTCTGTCCCTGAAGAATGTGTAATCCCTCTTTGTCCATGTAAGCCTCTCTGTGCCTCTCATTGTAAATCCTGCCACTTGGGTTTTCCCATGTAATGGAAGTATTTCATCCTGCCTTTCCCCCTCATCTCTCCCCAGGATTGTTGAAATCTACAGCCGTCGACTGCAAGGTACTTCCAGACGTTTTAATAATCAATTTATACTCGAGAGTTGACAGACAATAAAGTGAGCTGCACCTAGAGCTTTTGTGTATTTTTATTGTTGTTTTATGTAAAACTTTACATTAAGTTGTTCTTATACCTGTACACTTACACTGTAATTACTACAGTAACGACATATTTGAGTAATTCCATTAAAATTCTAAAACTTTTTGGAGATGGTCAGTTGGTTGACTGGTAACAGTGTTGTTGTTGGAACCTAAAACAAACCTTTACCAATAACCTGCCATGAATCTACCATGTCATGGGTGATCATGTCAGAGGTTTGACTTTGCTCTTTGACTTTCTCTGACTTGGGTCTTGTTTATCCGTCTGTTCTCTTTCAGTTCAAGAGCGGTTGACCAAACAAATCGCTGTGGCAATCACTGAAGCTCTGCAGCCTGCTGGGGTGGGCGTTGTCATCGAGGCAACGTATGTCTTTCTCCTTTTTTTTGTTTTTACACTCACCACTGACATTAACAGGTCCATACGGACATTAAAGATACATGGAATTTTTGTTGCTAATCGTTTGTCAATTTCTTTCTGGAATGTAGGCTGGATGGTGCATACACACATTAATATTAATACATTATCTCACAAATCCTTAGGAAAACAATATGCTTTTGCTCACAAGGTGTGCTCTTTCTGTTCAATGTGTTCATTTCTGGACAATATTTCTGTCCATTTAGGTGTACCCCCATAGGTAAAAGTACCTTATTGCCTTTTTAAAATGATGCAATCATGGCAGTCAAAACACAAACACGCACAAATGAAACCAAAGATAAAGGGAGAGGCCATATCTGGACATCCTTCAATGTGTCATTAACAGAACATTTCCCATACACCCAAATCTAATAACTACAACAGTAATGGATAATGATGCCTTTCTTCCTCCCTTCTTCCTGCACGCAGTCACATGTGCATGGTGATGAGGGGGGTGCAGAAGATGAACAGCAAGACTGTGACCAGCACCATGCTGGGGGTGTTCCGGGAGGACCCCAAGACACGGGACGAGTTCCTCACCCTAATCAGGAACTGAGAGGGACGGCTGGCCCACAAACCTGCTGCCCAGCCCAGCGCAGCGCAGACCCTTCTCCCTGGAGCTAGAGCCGTCCACCCAGCAGTTTTGGCACGAAGCCTAGAGTCCGAGCTTGCAGAGTGTGTGTGAGTTGTGTGTGTGTTTGTCTATCCAGTCACCCCCTTCCAAATAATCACACACATCACATGGTCACATGACGTGTGTGTACATGACAGTCTTACTAAACGGTGTCTGTCAGGTGGCTGGCTAAACCTAAAAAATTAACTTTTCATTAGATTGAACCTCCATGTACGGTAAAGATACTTACACCAACGTAGAAACATCCTAACATTAAAATCAGTTTTTTTTTTTTAGAAACATTGATTTATTCTTAACTTTTTTTCCTGATATATTTTGCAAGATATCTTTATCCAAAGTAAGTTGGGCCCAGTAGGACCATATGTCAGTTTTACTTTTTCATTTATTTTTATTGAACCTTTATTCAACTAGGCAAGTCAGTTAAGAACAAATTGTTATTTACAATGACAGCCTACCAAAAGGCAAAATACCTCCTGCGGGGATGGGGGCTGGGATTCAAATAAGAAAAATACAACATAAGACAAAACACACATCACGATAAGAGAGACAACGCAACACTACATAAAGAGAGACCTAAGACAATTTACTAATGGTATGCATTTAAACTTGCCTTACCTGAATAGCCAAACCTATTCAAAAGTGCCAAATGAACTTTTCACATGGCATCATATTCCTGCTCAAGCCAAAGGCATCAAACCCATTCGTCAAACAATCAACACTTTGGTCAATCTGTCAGCCTGTTACAAGGCTCAGTCCTGGTCTACTGTAATTATCTTTAACCAGTAAAGGTAGGAGAGCAAAATGCTCGCTTTCAAATTTGGTAGCCACCGCTTTAAATACAGTATACTGCACCCTGCAACTTCGGGGAACTAACAATCAACCGTCCCCTCGGGATGGTTGAGCTAACTTAGGCTAATGTGATTCGCATGAGGTTGTAAGTAACAAGAACATTTCCCAGGACATAGACATATCTGATATGGGCAAAAAGCTTAAATTATTGTTAATGTAACTGCACTGTCCAATTTACAGTAGCTATTACAGTGAAAGGATACCATGCTATTGTTTGAGGAGAGTGCACAGTTATGAACTTGAAAATGTATTAATAAACCAATTAGGCACATTTGGGCAGTCTTGATATGTTTAACAGAAATGCAATGGTTCATTGAATCAGTCAAAAACTTTGCACATACACTGCTGCCATCTATTGGCCAAAATCGAAATTGCACCTAGATTCCATATATTGGCCTTTTTCTTGCATTTCAAAGGTGGAAAAAAAAAAATATATATTCTCCTACATTAATGTCACATCCACAAACTTCAGTGTTTCCTTTCAAATGGTATCAAGAATATGCATATCCTTGCTTTAGGTCCTGAGCTACAGGCAGTTAGATTTGGGTACGTCATTTTAGGCGAAAAATTGAAAAAAAAGGGTCCGATCCTTAATTAACTGTGGTGTTCAAATGATGTGAGGTAATGTCGCTGTTAGTTTTGCATTTGTTCTATAACCAAAAGGACCAACGTTTCCAAGGGTGCAGTTAAAGTGACTGGATGATAACTGGCTAGTGCAATGAAGGATGATCAGATGGGACTAAAAAGTGTCCATATTAGGACACCCTGTCTTAATATGGACCCCCTACATTATACGCTAATCACTATTGTAGTAATTTGTTGAAAATGTCACAATAGTGCAGATTCACAGACGTGTGACTGATATAGTCTGCTTTCTCTGTATCCCCCAAGTGGGCATTTCACCATTCAGAGGATTTCTATTGGGCACCTCTTTGTATCTCTCTGTAAATCATGTAGTCCTATGTGCGTAGGTATTTGTTTGTGTACGTTGAAGGCCAGCCCAGTATATATTCTGCTGACCTTCTGTCTAACTGATTTTTCGCTTGATACGTAGAGTACACTTCCGACTATGAATTTGAAGAGACTAGACGCAAAGAAATCGGCTGTCTCCCCTCATCTCTTGGTAAAGAAACACGTTTTACTCTTTTACCCTTCTAATGTCAATTCTGCTACACTTCTAAATATCTACGTATGTCAGTGTATAAATGTTTCAGAATTGTAGTTACCTTGTTAAATGTAAAAAATATGCTGCAGTTTAGAGTACAGTACATCCCTCTTTGCTACGTCACGTATATTGTATGTATGCAATTTCATGTATTATCTCAGCAAATTAGGGATATTAAAATATAGTAACCTATATGAAAATGATGTACAGTGTTAGGATAAATAAGTATAGTAGCAAGGAACATATGCTGACGAGCGGTATATTTTTTTATTTATTGGAAATATATAATACGGGAGGGGAGGTTTTAATCAATGTGATTTGGTCATTGGGGTTCAGTGTGAGTGTGTCGGGGGTTGGAGTAGATGAGCGCTATAGTCAGACAGCTCCTGCATCGTCTCTGTGGCTCCTTCACTACTGTCGTTTACATTACACTTCTTACTGTGTTAATTTGAAAGAGTTTTCAACAAAGGAAAATAAATCTGTATGTGTGAACTAGGAACATGGGTACTGTGCTCTTATTTGTAAAGCCCCGTTTATAACGTGGTGGTAACATGCCTGTCCTGATCTTGTCCACATTCTGATTTGGCTCACATTTTTAGACTGGTCTAAATAATTAAAATAACTGATTGTGATCACAGGATGCTTGTGTAATACCCTTGTTAGAACCAAGTATTTAGTTAATTGTTATAAATAATTGGTATTAGATTTTAACAGGTGATTGAATTGATCCTTAATTGTTATATTGTTAATGCATTTATTCTGAATAAATATTTATTTAATGTAATAAGTTGGTTTACTTTTAAATTAAAGTTTTGACCAATAAGGTTGCTTGTTAAGTTGTGGCCAATGGGAGAGTTGAGCTTGTTAACGGGAGGCCTGGGGGAAAAAAGAGAGACGTTGAGAAAGGATGGATTTTGAGACTATGAATGTTGGTGAAGAGGAATTATAAAAGACGACAAAAAGTATAGAACAAGATACATACCTATTAAGATATGAAGGGAAATACCGATTTTATTTTATAGGAGAGTTGTCGTAATTTTTGTTGAGAGGGGACTCTGTGAAGACTGAAGCTACCGTCTCATTGTGGAGGTGTTGGACAGCCTTGAGGTTGGCCTGGCATCGTGAGACACCAGGAGAGAATTGCTTGGGAGGGCTTGGAGAGTTCATGTTCCCATGGGGTGTCGGTTGCTGTGGACCATGTGAGGAAAACCTGCACGGAACTGTCAGACTTCGCTGAAGCAATATCTACAATTAGTGAGTAACCACAACGTGAGGTGCATCTGGACTTTATGTGTGTCAACATTTTTTTTTAGCTCCAACGCGTGCCAACGGGCTATTAAGCAAGCTTTAAATCATTTGGACATGAGTTGTGCACGACTCATTGGGGTTTATTATTTTTATTTATTTTGATGTTGTGCTATGAAAATGTAATAATACACATTTGAACCTTATGTATGTTGTCTTGGTGGAGTCATTTAATGTTTCAATCTAATTTAATGCATGGGATAGATTATCCTGAAACAATAACAGAAACCTATAATCATTTTATCTGAAGTTAATACCCTATTGTCATAACCCTAGATAGTTTACAATAGGAATTCTTATTGGAGATGTCCTTCTCACCTAGCATCCCATGCTGTTGAGATACTCTACGTAAGTTAATATCGTGAGAGTCAGATTCGAGCCTGGTGAGAGGGTTACACTTGCATAATATAACTGGTGCTTAATGCTGTGTTCGTAACCAAGTGGGAAGTGAGAATTTACAACATACGACTGGGAAAAATCCACTTGAATGGCCCTCCAACTGATAATTACTCGTGGGGAACTCGTCTATCATCCTGTGCTCCTACTGCTCCCACATGCTGACCTCTGATGTAACCTACTAAGAAAATTACCTCTAACTCAATTTTTGGTAGTTAAATGCAACAAAACATTATTTATGAAAAGCAATATTTATTTTATTTAACTTGGCAAGTCAGTTAAGAACAACTTCTTATTTACAATGACGGCCAAACCCGGGCGACGTTGGGCCAATTGTGCATCGCCCTATGGGACTCCCAATTACGTCCGGTTGTGATACAGCCTGGAATCGAATCAGAGTCTGTAGTGACACATCTAGCACTGAGATGCAGTGCCTTAGACCGCTGCGCCACTCGGGAGCCCCATATACTGGACAAGAATACAAACACAACATGTAAAGTGTTGGTCCCATTTCATGAGCTGAAATAAAAGATCCCAGAAAGGTTCCATATAAACAAAAAGCTTATTTCTCTCATATGTTGTGCACAAATTTGTTTACATCCCTGTTACTGAGCAATTCTCCTTCAAGATAATCCATCCACCTGATAGGTGTGTGATATCAAGAAGCTTATTAAACAGCATTAGGACTATTTCTGTCTGTAATAAAGCCCTTGTGGGCAAAACTCATTCTGATTGGCTGGACTGGTCCCCAAGTGGGTGGACCTCTGCCCTGCCATGTGAAATCCATAGAATAGGGCCTAATGAATTTATTTCAATTGACTGATTTCCTTATTTGAACTGTAACTCACTAAAATCTTTGAGATTGTTGCATGTTGCGTTTATATTTTTGTTCAGTATAGTAATATGGTTTTTGAACACAAATTCTCAGTTCCCCCTCACACTGTCAAAACCACTATGCAGATGTCGGCTAAAGCAGATCTGATTTAATAGAGCCCTTTACCCAGCTTGTTGGCCATTAGCCAATCAGCGTTTCTCAACGAGTTCAAAGCACACGTATGCATCCAACTAGTAAATCCCCACCTCCCACTTGGTTACGAACGCAGCATAAGACACCCAGAATACAGCTCTGTGTGATTTCAGATAACTGAACATTGTGTTCACTTTCTATGGAGGTGCAAGGATTTATTTTTGAGAATGATTCAGCTTTTTTAGCTGGTGTTGTGAAACAAGGCAGTACCCTCCATAACTGGAACCCGTCTCTTAGCAACAGGTTTTATGAATGTGCTTCAGCTCCTCTGATTCATGGAATTTTTGGAGGAGCAGTCAGTAGAATCGTCTCCTGCTAATGGTGTCCTCCCAGAACGCAAGACGTGTCGCTTTCATTATAAATTGAATTGAGTAAAAAAAAAGAAAATATCCAGAATTTTACAAGTTATTCTTTAATACTTTTTTTTTGTCTGTGGTTATCACAAAGACGTCAAGCATTTTAACACAGACCCCACAAAACAAAACATTCAGTATCTTTCACTCACACACTTAACAGCTCTCCCATAGACAAAGACAAAAACAAACACGCAAATACATTTACACAGAGGAGTCTCAATAGATCCATGTAGAACAGGACAGATGAGCATCTACACTTCCTCTCACTAGCCAAACCCTGCCCGACGCAAGTAGCCAAGTTACAGGAACACAGAACCTGAGACAGGCTTTTGGCCGGGCATCAAGAGCCAAATAACAGCAGCCTCCATTGGATCGGGCCATGCCATGTCGCTACATTTGAGAAGTCGTATTTTACAGTTACAGCATGCACACACACACACACACTCCTTCTCACACACAACATATACATTGTTTGTTGTACAGACAGGTACAATTCATAACTTCATATCAGCATTGAAAAGTACCTACAGAGAACAGAAACCAAAACAATATGCCGACAACACAAGGCCAGCCAGAAGAAGACAAGTGTTCCATATTGTTTTTGTCTGAAAACGTGACACCAACAAGACAAGTTTAAACATGTCCTAGAGGAGCTCATATGCAGTTTGGAGGATGCCACCATTGTAACTGTCAACACAGCTCTAACTGGGTTGCTTCATCTAATATTATTACAGTTTTCTGAAGTCCATATAAAATAATTTACATTTGGGGTAAATGTCTCGAGTACAAAAAAGGCACTGCCATTTGTTATTCAAAATATGACTTCCCAGCCTTGTGCATGCATTTCTAAAATTACTCCCCCCCTTCTTCTTTTCTTGTTTTTTTAGGGGCTTTTGAGTTTTATTCTTAAACATAAACATAATTTTTTTAAATATATATGTAAGCCTGCAGTCAATACAGGATATTGGCTCTTTGATAACAAAAACAAAACAAAAAGCCCAGTAACGTGGTAGAACCTTTGTTACAGTATGGATGATTTCACCCCCCCCAAAAAAATAAAATTCTCGCCATCAAATAATTAAGCGATATTTAACTAATGTGCAGAGTCTGACAAAAAAAAGAGTAAAAAATGTACACAAAAATAATATATTTGGAATATTATAATGTAACTGTTAATACTGCAGTGTGTTCAGCAGCTCTCGCTCATCTCAGAGAGGGGAGGATCCCTATAGAGTTTGGATGCACTTTGGAAAATAAAAAATAAACCCTTTGAGCAGCTTCCGGAGGAGTCAGTCTGATCCACTCCTCATCCGGCTACTACTCACACACGGCTGCAGTAATCCTCTTCTGTTTACTGCCTCATCACTCTCTCATAGGCACATACTGTAGTGTACACTACATGCACACACACAACCTCATAGGCAGTAGTGAGTGTGTACATCCCACCCTAGCATGCTCTATCCCCTGCCCTGCAGTTGTTACCAATCTTATGGATGGGCTACTTAGCTTAGCCTTCCACTGTGATGTCATCAAGAACCACGCAGGTGGTGGTTAGTTTGGTAGGCACTGGTTGACCATTCCCATATGGCTAGCCCCAGACCTTCAATACTCATAGCCAAATTCTATTAGCTGACAAAGTAGGAAGGGCCTTATCCCACATAAATAACTCCAGATGAACCACGTCTCTTGGCAATGTGTCAAAAGGGTTGTCACCCTCTATCCAGTTTGTTTTGCGTGATCAAAAAGGGAACTTTGCGAATAGAGCATCGAGGGGTAACGTTTCTATAAAAGAGCTAATTCAGTATTCAGTAATTTGGCCAACCAGGATATAATAAGCATTCACAAAGCGTCAGAAAAGACACACAAATCCCAAGAAGACACCGGTTGTGTCTCTTTCCTCCACTATCAAAAACAACAATTTGCGATTATAATGTAGTTCAAAACAAAAATAACTATGTTATTATTTGAGATGTACTTATGGTCACCAGCCATAGTAAGTTAATACATATGGTACTTTAAATAATACATCTAAATGAATACAACAATCAACTCTGCAACAGTAATAGAAAAAAATAAATAATGATTTGAATCTGCTAATAGTATTGATTCATATGGCAGTGACAAGTGGCTCTAACTACCATGTACTGTGTATACATACTGTATGCTGCCACTAAATATTTTCCAAGCCATGCCACAAAAGGGTCCATGCCAATTCATGCTTTATGCACCATTCACCGTCCCAGTTAAGGCCATGCGTTTTTAGTGAGCGCACAGTGACGTTTGGCTGACTGAAAAGTCAGTGACATTTTGTCAATAACAGGTTACAGGTTTGACTGGGTGAGGTTGTCAGTTGTCAAACCTACCTTATGACAATATGGTTCAGTTCATTGTGCACTAGGGGAGTGGGCTGTAGCTCTTGTGGCAGAGAAAGGGGGGGTTCTCCACCACCAAGAAAGAGTGCATTTGGCATTTCATCTCACTACTCGAGTTCACCTCCACAATAAGTGAAGTCCCTTTCTCTGAACTGAAAAACCCTGAACTTTTCCTTTACAAACCTTTTGCTTCTCCCCACTGATGAAGGTCTATGGCACATACTTGGCATTTCTATTGCTGCATCTATTGGAATTGTTATTGATGGATTAGCTGTAGTAAAATATCACGGCACCAAGTGCAGAACAAGACACCTTTTAAGAATAAAAAAACTAACAAAATAACCCTCACAAAACACCATTTTGAATCACACCAAATTGATTCCAACTTGGGAAAATCCATCCAGGATGCCCATTCAGGCAAAAAACATCAGCGTGACCTTCCATGCACAAAAAATCCATACAGTGGCTAATAACCGAGACAAACTGTTATAACTAAACTTTTATGAGCTTATTTTAACATTAACCTACCCTTATAGTCTGTCATGCAGACAACAATGAACAGAGGATACAAAAAAACAACAAGAAATCAAAGTGCCTGGCTGTCGGTAACTGCTTTTGGCCACCAAGTGGAGGTAAGTACTAAAAAGAGAGCAATCTCGGGAGTAAAACTACTTTTAAACTCTTGCTATGCTGCTTGAGGGAAAGGAAACCTCCTCAGCAACCTTCTCATTCACATCCACTATATGGCTACTTCCTGATTCTCCTATCCTCTGTGTACGTCACTGGTTAACATTCTCTCCTTCCTCCTTGATTCAGAACATCTTTGACCGTCTCTTACTTCCTAGTAAGATTGGGAGCATATAGCATAAAACATGCAGCGTTATATCATCTATCCTGGACTGAAAACAAAAATTTACTCCTCATTCTATTTCACAACAAGACCCATTGACAATACTCCAGACCCACACTGACTAGCCTTAATTATAGACTAGGTAGGTCAAAACATTGTGCACCTGTTACAGGAACTTTTTTTCAACCACTCCCCAAATTTCATCTTAACCAACTATAGTTTTGGCAAGTCGGTTAGGACATCTACTTTGTACATGACACAAGTAATTTTTCCAACAATTGTTTACAGACAGATTATTTCACTGTATCACAAATCCAGTGGGTCAGAAGTTTACGTACACTAAGTTGACTGTGCCTTTAAACAGCTTGGAAAAAGATGTCATGGCTTTAGAAGCTTCTGATAGGCTAATTGACATCATTTGAGTCAATTGGAGGTGTCCTTGTGGATGTATTTCAAGGCCTACCTTCAAACTCAGTGCCTCTTTGCTTGACATCATGGGTAAATCAAAAGAAATCAGCCGAGACCTCAGAAAAAAATTGTAGACCTCCACAAGTCTGGTTCATCCTTGGGAGCAATTTCCCCAACGCCTGAAAGTACCACATCTGTACAAACAATAGTACGTAAGTATAAATTACCATGGGACCACGCAGCTGTCATACCGCTCATGAAGGAGACGCGTTCTGTCTCCTAGAGATGAACGTACTTTGGTGCGAAAAGTGCAAATCAATCCCAGAACAACAGCAAAGGACCTTGTGAAGATTCTGGAGGAAACCGGTACAAAAGTATCTATATCCAAAGTAAAACGAGTCCTATATCGACATAACCTGAAAGGCCGCTCAGCAAGGAAGAAGCCACTGCTCCAAAACCTGCATAAAAAAGCCAGACTACGGTTTGCAACTGCACATGGGGACAAAGATAATACTTTTTGGAGAAATGTCCTCTGGTCTGATGAAACAAAAATAGAACTGTTTGGCCATAATGACAATCGTTATGTTTGGAGGAAAATGAGGGAGTCTTGCAAGCCCGAAGAACACCATCCCAACTGTGAAGCACGGGGTGGCAGCATCATATTGTGGGGGTGCTTTGCTGCAGGAGGGACTGGTGCATTTCACAAAATAGATGGCATCATGAGGTAGGAAAATACGTGGATATATTGAAGCAACATCAAGACATCAGTCAGGAACTTAAAGCTTGGTCACAAATTGGTCTTCCAAATGGACAATGACCCCAAGCATACTTCCAAAGTTGTGGCAAAATGGCTTAAGGACAACAAAGTCAAGATATTGGAGTGGCCATCACAAAGCCCTGACCTCAATCCTATAGAAAATTTGTGGACAGAACTGAAAAAGCATGTACGAGCAAGGAGGCCTACAAACCAGCTCTGTCGGAAAGAATGGGCCAAAATTTTGTGTGAAGCTTGTGGAAGGCTACCCAAAACGTTTGACCCAAGTTAAACAATTTAAAGGCAATGCTACCAACTACTAATTGAGTGTATGTAAACTTCTGACCCACTGGGAATGTGATGAAAGAAATAAAAGCTGAAATAAATCATTCTTTCTACTATTATTCTGACATTTCACATTCTTAAAATAAAGTGGTGATCCCAACTGACCTAAGACAGGGAATTTTTACTAGGATTAAATGTCAGGAATTGTGAAAAACAGTTTAAATGTATTTGGCTAAGGTGTATGTAAACTTCCGACTTCAACTGTATGTGTATATACACTGCTCAAAAAAATAAAGGGAACACTTAAACAACACAATGTAACTCCAAGTCAATCACACTTCTGTGAAATCAAACTGTCCACTTAGGAAGCAACACTGATTGACAATAAATTTCACATGCTGTTGTGCAAATGGAATAGACAACAGGTGGAAATTATAGGCAATTAGCAAGACACCCCCAATAAAGGAGTGGTTCTGAAGGTGGTGACCACAGACCACTTCTCAGTTCCTATGCTTCCTGGCTGATGTTTTGGTCACTTTTGAATGCTGGCGGTGCTTTCACTCTAGTGGTAGCATGAGACGGAGTCTACAACCCACACAAGTGGCTCAGGTAGTGCAGCTCATCCAGGATGGCACATCAATGCGAGCTGTGGCAAGAAGGTTTGCTGTGTCTGTCAGCGTAGTGTCCAGAGCATGGAGGCGCTACCAGGAGACAGGCCAGTACATCAGGAGACGTGGAGGAGGCCGTGGGAGGGCAACAACCCAGCAGCAGGACCACTACCTCCGCCTTTGTGCAAGGAGGAGCACTGCCAGAGCCCTGCAAAATGACCTCCAGCAGGCCACAAATGTGCATGAGTCTGCTCAAACGGTCAGAAACAGACTCCATGAGGGTGGTATGAGGGCCCAACGTCCACAGGTGGGGGTTGTGCTTACAGCCCAACACCGTGCAGGACGTTTGGCATTTGCCAGAGAACACCAAGATTGGCAAATTCGCCACTGGCGCCCTGTGCTCTTCACAGATGAAAGCAGGTTCACACTGAGCACGTGACAGACGTGACAGAGTCTGGAGACGCCGTGGAGAACGTTCTGCTGCCTGCAACATCCTCCAGCATGACCGGTTTGGCGGTGGGTCAGTCATGGTGTGGGGTGGCATTTCTTTGGGGGGCCGCACAGCCCTCCATGTGCTCGCCAGAGGTAGCCTGACTGCCATTAGGTACCGAGATGAGATCCTCAGACCCCTTGTGAGACCATTAGCTGGTGCGGTTGGCCCTGGGTTCCTCCTAATGCAAGACAATGCTAGACCTCATGTGGCTGGAGTGTGTCAGCAGTTCCTGCAAGAGGAAGGCATTGATGCTAAGGACTGGCCCGCCCGTTCCCCAGACCTGAATCCAATTGAGCACATCTGGGACATCATGTCTCGCTCCATCCACCAACGCCACGTTGCACCACAGACTGTCCAGGAGTTGGCGGATGCTTTAGTCCAGGTCTGGGAGGAGATCCCTCAGGAGACCATCCGCCACCTCATCAGGAGCATGCCCAGGCATTGTAGGGAGGTCATTCAGGCACGTGGAGGCCACACACACTACTGAGCCTCATTTTGACTTGTTTTAAGGACATTACATCAAAGTTGGATCAGCCTGTAGTGTGGTTTTCCACTTTAATTTTGAGTGTGACTCCAAATCCAGACCTCCATGGGTTGATAAATTTGATTTCCATTGATAATTTTTGTGTGATTTTGTTGTCAGCACATTCAACTATGTAAAGAAAAAGTATTTAATAAGATTATTTCATTCATTCAGATCTATGATGTGTTATTTTAGTGTTCCCTTTATTTTTGAGCAGTGTATATATATATATATATATATATATATATATATATATATATATATATATATATATATATATATATATATATATATATATATATATATATATACATACATATACACACACACACACAACACACACACAGTCGTGGCCAAAAGCTTTGAGAAGGTCAAATATTAATTTTCACAAAGTCTGATGCCTTAGTTTGATGGCAATTTGCATATACTCCAGAATGTCATGAAGAGTGATCAGATGAATTGCAATTAATTGCAAAGTCCCTCTTTGCCATGCAAATGAACTGAATCCCCAAAAAACATTTCCACTGCATTTCAGCCTTGCCACAAAAGGACCAGCTGACATCATGTCAGTGATTCTCTCGTTAACACAGGTATGAGTGTTGACGAGGACAAGGCTGGAGATCACTCTGTCATGCTGATTGAGTTTGAATAACAGACTGGAAGCTTCAAAAGGAGGGTGGTGCTTGGAATCATTGTTCTTCCTCTGTCAAACATGGTTACCTTTAAGGAAAGACGTGGCGTCATCATTGCTTTGCACAAAAAGGGCTTCACAGGCAAGGATATTTCTGCCAGTAAGATTGCACCTATATCAACCATTTATCGGATCATCAAGAACTTCAAGGAGAGCGGTTCAATTGTTGTGAAGAAGCCTTCAGGGCGCCCAAGAAAGTCCAGCAAGCGCCAGGACCGTCTCCTAAAGTTGATTCAGTTGCGGGATCGGGGCACCACCAGTACAGAGCTTGCTCAGGAATTGCAGCAGGCAGGTGTGAGTGCATCTGCACGCACAGTGAGGCGAAGACTTTTGGAGGATGGCCTGGTGTCAAGAAGGGCAGCAAAGAAGCCACTTCTCTCCAGGAAAAACATCAGGGACAGACTGATATTCTGCAAAAGGTACAGGGATTGGACTGCTGAGGACTGGGGTAAAGTCATTTTCTCTGATGAATCCCCTTTCCGATTGTTTTGGGCATCCGGAAAAAAGCTTGTCCGGAGAAGACAAGGTGAGCGCTACCATCAGTCCTGTGTCATGCCAACAGTAAAGCATTCTGAGACCATTCATGTGTGGGGTTGCTTCTCAGCCATGAATAAAGAATGGTACCAACACATCCTCCAAGAGCAACTTCTCCCAACCATCCAGGAACAGTTTGTTGACGAACAATGCCTTTTCCAGCATGATGGAGCACCTTGCAATAAGGCAAAAGTGATAACTAAGTGGCTTGGGGAACAAAACATCGATATTTTGGGTCCAACTCCCCAGACCTTAATCCCACTGAGAACTTGTGGTCAATCCTCAAGGAGGTGGGTGGACAAACAAAAATCCACAAATTCTGACAAACACCAAGCATTGATTATGCAAGAATGGGTTGCCATCAGTCAGGATGTGGCCCAGAAGTTAATTGACAGCATGCCAGTGCGGATTGCAGAGGTTAACGTCATGTAATTGTCAATAAAAGCCTTTGACACTCATGAAATGCTTGTAATCATACTTCAGTATTCCATAGTAACATCTGACAAAAATATCTAAAGACACTGAAGCAGCAAACTTTGTGGAAATTAATATTTGTGTCATTCTCAAAACTTTTGGCCACGACTGTACATATGTCATTGGCCGGTGTATAAGATTAATTTGCCCAGAACCTTACCAGAACTCTGCTAGGCTATTTCCCTCTGTCTTGTTTCAAATCAAAGTCCCTGCCCCTGACATGAATCCATCATCGCTAAAGTCCTCTTCACTTTCCAAATCTCTTGGCAGAGACCATCCTGTGTTTCTCCACTTTCATTTCCCCTCTTCCCATTTCTCCTCATGCCTCTCTTTTCCTTCTACACACCTCCGCTGCATCCCTCTCTCTTCTTAGCATTTTCATTTTCACACAGTTTAGCTCCTGGTAAAGGAACAAAAAGCAAAAAAACAAACAATGAATAAGTCCGTTGTAATGATGATAGCTACTGTGGGACGTTAGTCTATAAAGCGACTAGTACGGTAGTACAATTCAAGAGATAACATTCATACCTGAAATGTATAAATGTTGTTTCGGTACCCTTGATAGTAGCATCTTGTGTAAACAATACATACATGCTTTTTTCTGTCACCTATACAGAGCATAGGGTTCTCCCAAGCCTTTTGAAAAATGGCCTCCCTAAAACTCTCCCAAAAAGTGGGAGGAAAAGCCAAGGATTCTCTCACAAAGTGTCCCACATTGTTTGTTTGTTTACTTGGCTTGTTTGTTTTTGGCTCAGTGACACCGGTAGAAATGCTGACTGGTGTGAACTGGTGTGGGAATTCTGTTACTGGTCTGTAACTGGGACTGGGGGTGAGGGTAGAGAAGGGAACAGAGTCTGGAACACTGTAGCATGATGTACTACAGTACCCATAATGCACAACCCCCCCATTTCAACAGAGCCCAGGGCCATTCGGTTGTTGGCTGATGCAGACCCCAGTGATGCTACAGTATAATCTCCCACAGCCCAGCAGAGTGCACTCCTCAGGCACTGTTGTGAGTAGTTATACTGGGTCCGACACTGTGAAGAGAGGAGTCTGTACTGCCTTTCTTATCTGTCACTGAGGCCCAAATTCTTATGAGGGTGCTGGGGCGTAGCTGTGTTTTGTCGAGATGGTAACATGCCAATTTGCTGCAGTGTTAGCAGTTTTTCACAGACTGGCTAATCGTGGCGTGATTTGGAGCTTGCCTACCCCCCCTGGTTGACCTCTCCCATTGGCTGTGGGGGCGCCTGATGGGCAGGTAGGGGGTGGGTGGTTTTGGGTGTGCAGCGATCCTCCTGGGACCAGCTCAGTCTCTCCTGGTCTCCTTCAGGTCCTCCTCTCAGATGGTGGATGTGCGGTCGACTCCATCTAGACACACAGAATCGAGGGACATGGGACAAACCATCACATAGGAATGAGAATAACACAACTGGACAAATACAGGTGGAATGTTTCAAAGACAAAAATAACAACTGTTGCATCTGGCCTGGCTGGACAAACAGAAAGGACCAAATGTTTGTCCCGGGGTGTGTCCCAAATGGCACCCTATACCCTACATAGTGCACTACTTTTGACCAGGTCAATGGTCAAAATTAGTGTACTATAAAGGCAATAGAGGGCCACTTGGGACATGGTCCCAGTGGATCAGACAGAGTGAGCGATGAGTCAGCTTAAAACCCTGCATTACTGCATTCATCGAGGTATGTGCTTTGCCGTACTGTAGCACTAGTCGAGCTGGGTATTTGTGCTGGATGTGCGTGTGACCAGCAGTACCAGAAACTGGAGGCAGTCATTGAGGGAGGTTAGAGACCCATGATGGACTTTCTTTGGGTCTTCGGGGTTTAGAAATGCACTATATAAATCCTGTATTATAATGCACCCTATGGACCAGGGTGCATTACCTACAAGAGGTTTCATAAAGACTTACTATTACTGGAGTTCCTGTGTGTGGCCGAGGGTCTCATGACATGGGCTGCATCCCACATGGCACCCTATTCCTTATATAGTACACTGGTCAAAAGTAGTGCACTATAAAGGGAATGGACTTCCATTAAAGTCATATATAGGCACAGATTCAAATGCACCTCTTGCCCTTACACCCGGCACATGTGAGCAAAATGCTAATAACCACGCATGCCAATTAGGGAAATTACTTGGCAACATTCTGTCAAATTGGTCAAAAGAAGAGAGAGAGTTTGATCATTATTAGAGCTGGACGTGGTATTGCAGTATTTGAGCATGTCAGAGCTTTCTATTGGACATCACTTACTCTATTTGTAAAGAACGTCTCAGGGGCAATTCCATTCACCATGAGTACTTTCCTTCTAATTTCTATTCTGTCCATTCAGTATGTTTCAGAGAGGAGAAGGGGCGTAGGGGTACAGCAGAGAGGAAGGGTCCTGTCTGGGACTGGCATTCCTCAGCTACCAACCTCTGCTCTGGGACTGTGTGTGTGGGCGTGTCCAGTCCACGCAAAAATATACACACACAAAGCACTGCTTGTCCACCCCAGCTCCGCGCTGAGCACTGAGGGCCACTGTTTCTGCGCTGGTGAGGCCGGGGAGAGAAAAAACAGCCCCTTTATTCAAAGCTAAACTCCACTTATAATGGGAACGGTTACTGCGTTTATCCAGCTCCCTTCCCTTTCCCTCCCGTCTCCTCCTCTCCTCACAATACGTGTGGATTCATTGTGGAGTCACACCCTGCCTACAGGCAAACCTGGGTTCAAATATTATTTGATTAGATGGAATTCCAAAGTTGTGTCTGTTTCTTCTGTGCATGTGTATATGCTGTGTAGACAAAGTAGTAAAGTACTGGAGCGTAGTGAGGGAGTGTGTGTGTTTGTGTGTGAAATAAAGTGTGTGAATCTCTATGTTTGTGTGTGTGTGTTTATAAACCAAGCGGTACAGTAGATTGATACAGTAGTGTGTGTGTGTGTGTGTGTGTGCATTGACAAAGTCCAGTAGTAACTGGAGTTGTGTGTGTGTGTGTGTTCATGGTAGTTGTGGTGCTCTTACCTTCTAGAGCGTGCTCCGTCATACTCAGGCACAAAGACTCCAGCCGGTTGTTGATGTCTGGTTCAGTCACCGGCACCTGGAGATCTGGAGACCACCACAACGTTACTACAACATACGCACAACCAACAACCTGGAGAACACCACAACGTTACAACATACACACAACAAACTACCTGGAGAACACCACAACATACACACAACAAACTACCTAGAAAACAACACCACAATGTTACAACAACATACACACAACCAACTACCTGGAGAACAACACCACAATGTTACAACAACATACACACAACCAATTACCTGGAGAACAACACCACAACGTTACAACAACATACATGCAACTAACTACCTGGAGAAAGACACCAATGTTACAACAACATACACACAACCAACTACCTGGAGAACGCCACCACCACGTTACAACATACACAACCATTTACCTGGAGAACACCACCACCACAACGTTACAACAACATACACAACAAACTACCTGGAGAACACCACAACATACACACAACCAACTACCTGGAGAACGCCACCACCAAGTTACAACAACATACACGCAATTAACTACCTGGAGAACAACACCACAATGTTACAACAACATACACACAACAAAATACCTGGAGAACACCACAACATACACACAACCAACTACCTGGAGAACACCACAATGTTACAACGTACACACAACCAACTACCTGGAGAACAACACCACACACACAACCAACTACCTGGAGAACACCACAACATACACACAACCAACTACCTGGAAAACACCACAACGCTACAACATACACACAACCAACAACCTGGAGAACATTACCACAACGTTACAACATACACACAACCTACCTGGAGAACACCACAACATACACACAGCCAACTACCTGGAGAACACCACAACGTTACAACATACACACAACCAACAACCTGGAGAACATTACCACAACGTTACAACATACACACAACCAACTAACTACCTGGAGAACACCACAACATACACAAAACCAACAACCTGGAGAACAACATACACACAACCAACTAACTACCTGGAGAACACCACAACATAAACACAACCAACTACCTGGAGAACGCCACCAACACCACGTTACAACAACATACACGCAAACAACTACCTGGAGAACACAACCATAACCACATTACAACAACATACACACAACCAATTACCTGGATAACATCACAACGTTACAACATACACACAACCAACAACCTGAAAAACATTACAACATACACACAACCAACTAACGGGAGAACAACACCACAATGTTACAACAAAATACACACAACACACTAACGGGAGAACAACAACATACACACAACCAACAACCTGGAGAACACCACAACATACACATAACCAACTACCTGGAGAACAACACAACGTTACAACATACACACAACCAACTACCTGGAGAACACCACAACATACACACAACCCACTACCTGGAAAACATCACCCCAACATTACAACAACATGCACACAACCAACTACCTGGAAAACGCCACCACAAGTTAGGGGCGGCAGGTAGCCTAGTGGTTAGAGCGTTGGACTAGTAACCGAAAGGTTGCAAGATCGAATCCCCAAAATGACAAGGTAAAAATCTGTCGTTCTGTCCCAAGGCAGTTAACCCACTGTTCCTAGGCCGTCATTGAAAATAAGAATTTGTTCTTAACTGACTTGCCTAGTTAAATAAAGGTAAAAACAAAAACAACATATGACCAACTATCTACCTGGAAAACACCACAACATACACACAACCAACTACCTGAAGAATGCCACCACCATATTACAACAACATACACACAACCAACTACCTGGAGAACACAACAACATACACACAACCATCTACCTGGATAACATCACAACGTTACAACATACTAACTACCTGGAGAATACCATACACACAAACAACTACCTGGAGAATACCATACACACAAACAACTACCTGGAGAACACCACACACACAACCAACTACCTGGAGAACAACATACACATAACCGACTACCTGGAGAACAACACCACAATGTTAAAACAACATACACACAACCAACTACCTGGAGAACACCATAACAGACTACCTGGAGAACACCACAACATACACATAACCGACTACCTGGAGAACACCACCACGTTACAACCCACTACCTGGACAACAACATACACACAACCAACTACCTGGAGAACACCACCACAATGTTACAACAACATACACACAACCAACCACCTGGAGAACAACACCACAACGTTACAACAACATACACACAACCAACTACCTGGAGAACACCACCACAATGTTACAACAACATACACACAACCAACCACCTGGAGAACACCACCACAATGTTACAACAACATACACACAACCAACCACCTGGAGAACACCACCACAATGTTACAACAACATACACACAACCAACCACCTGGAGAATACAACAACATACACACAACCAACCACCTGGAGAACACCACCACAATGTTACAACAACATACACACAACCAACCACCTGGAGAACACCACCACAATGTTACAACAACATACACACAACCAACCACCTGGAGAACAACACCACAATGTTACAACAACCAACTACCTGGAGCACACCACCACAATGTTACAACCAGAAATAGCTATAGATTTTCTGGTTCATTAAGAAAGCTAAACTTAATTATGTGTTTATGGTTTTTGAGTCCATTAGACATTGATAAAAATAAAGGTATTTCAGAATATTTAGGCAAGTTAGCTGGCTAAGTCATTGATTTGGCTTTGTAGTGTAGAAAAACAACACTGCAACATTACAACAACATACACACAATCACTGCGAAAGCTCAGCTAACATGAAAGGCTAAAACAAACTGAAAGAGTATGAGAAATGTGTGTATACCTGTACATAAAAGCCAGATTAAGACCCCAGCACATTTCAACAACAACATCAACACAACCACTGTGAAAATAATTCAAAGACTTTACAATCAAAAGAATGTGATACATTTCATCACCGTTACCTACAAACCACCAAATAGCATGAGTCTACTATTCCCATTGAGCATGGAAAGGAGTTAAATTCAAGTTAATCTAAAAATCAGGGATCCCCAACTGTTTTCAGAACAAACCAAAAATATTTATTGTTGGACATAAGACTGTAAAAACACAAATCAGTTCCAAGTGATTTTAATTTGGGAAATCTGTTCTTTAGTATTCATACGCATAATAGAGAGATATACGCTACATATTAAAAAGTATGTGGACACCCCTGCAAATTAGTGGATTCAGCTTTTTCAGCCACACCCGTTGCTGACAGGTGTATAAAATTGAGCACACCGCCATGCAATCTCCATAGAGAAACATTGCCAGTAGAATGGCTGTACTGAAGATCAGTGACTTTCAACGTGGCACCGTCATAGGATGCCAACTTACCAGCAAGTCAATTCGTCAAATTTCAGCCCTGCTAGAGCTGCCCCGGTCAACTGTAAGTGCTGTTACTGTGAAGTTAAAACTTCTAGGAGCAACAACGGCTCAGCCGCGAAGTGGTAGGCCACAAAAGCTCACAGAACAGGACCGCCGAGTGTTGAAGCGCATAACACTCACTACTGAGTTCTAAACTGCCTCTGGAAGCAACGTCAGCACAATAACTGTTCTTCGGGAGCTTTAAGCCTAAGATCACCATGCACAATGCCGAGTGTCGGCTGGCGTGGTGTAAAGCTCGCTGCCATTGGACTCAGTTGAAACACATTTTTTTTGGAGCAGTTGAAACACATTTTCTGGAGTGATGAATCACGCTTCACCATCTGACAGCGTGACGGACATATCTGTGTTTGGCGGATGCCAGAAGAACGCTACCTGCCCAATGCATAGTGCCAACTGTAACATTTGGTGGAGGAATAATGGTCTGGGGCTGTTTTTCATGGGTTGGGCTAGGCCCCTTAGTTCCAGTGAATGGAAATCTTAATGCTACAGCATACAATGACATTCTAGACGATTCTGTGGTTCCAACTTTGTGGAAGGCCCTTTCCTGTTTCAGCATGACAATGCCCCCATGACAATGGAAGAACTTGACTGGCCTGCACAGAGCCCTGAACTCAACCCCATCGAACACCTTTGGGAGGAATTCGAACGCCGACTGCAAGTCAGGCCTAATCGCCAGACTTCACTAATACTCTTGTGGCTGAATGGAAGCAAACCCCCTGCAGCAATGTTCCAACATCTAGTGGAAAGCCTTTTGGAATGAGATATTCGACGATCAGGTGTCCACATTCTTTTGGTCATGCAGGGTATGTGATCAAAAACAAACGTAAGCAAGGTTTGAAATGATAATGTTTTAGTGAAATGTTATATCTGTTTGGGCTTCTTGTGGTCAATTTGCAGTCTACAAATTATTTGTAATTATGTTCCGGCCCCCTGACTATCCAGTCAATAAAAAATCGTCTGATCTAAAGGTCTCAATCCTATAATACCTTAACCTTTCCTGACCTCAACACCCCCAGTTGGCAACAGACAAGAGGAGGGAATTATTGTGGGCTCCAAATCCCTGTGTCATAATAATCACCTCCACTCAACCATGCCGCTTGTGCCGTTCTTAATCTGATTACACGACACCGCCAATTAACCAACTGTCTCCACATTACACCCTATAAATACAATACCCAGTCACTTGGGTTATTCGCACCGGGGTGGTTTGGCATGCGTGTGGTGTGGTGTGTCTACTTCTCAAGTCACCCGTTCCACCACAAGGGGGACCCCCAACCTCCCAAAAAACAGAGGGTAAATTGCTTACTTGCTAGCCTAGCAGCCCCCTTACTTCAGCTGTGAGCTATCATTGGGGATATCTAGGCTAACGGCTAGTCTTTAGCTGCTACTGCCTGCCTTCCCCAGAGCGGCTGGGAAAATCACTTGTGAGTATAGAGAAGAGCTGAGTTAGGCACTCGTCGCCCCGTCGGCTAGACAGACAGAACAGTTCACCACCGGCTATTTTTAGGAATCAAAATCATGTCCCCCTCCACTCACACACTCGTGTGCTCACATGCTTGTGTGCAATTTTTTTGGTATAATTTAAAGAATCAAATAATCAATCATTTAAAGAAGGGAGAGATGGAGGCCGAGAGAGAGAGAGGCCGAGAGAGCGAGAGGCCGAGAGAGCGAGAGGCCGAGAGGCCGAGAGAGCGAGAGGCCGAGAGAGCGAGGCCGAGAGAGCGAGAGGCCGAGAGAGCGAGAGAGCGAGAGGCCGAGAGAGCGAGAGGCCGAGAGAGCGAGCGAAAGGTCGAGAGCGAGCGAGAGAGGTGGAGAGCGAGCGAGAGAGGTCTAGAGCGAGAGGTGGAGAGCGAGAGGTGGAGAGCGAGAGGTGGAGAGCGAGAGGTCGAGAGCGAGAGGTCGAGAGCGAGAGAGAGAGGTGGAGAGCGAGAGAGAGGTGGAGAGCGAGAGGTCGAGAGAGAGAGAGGTGGAGAGAGAGAGGTGGAGAGCGAGAGAGGTGGAGAGCGAGAGAGCGAGGTGGAGAGCGAGAGAGAGAGGTGGAGAGCGAGAGGTGGAGAGCGAGAGGTGGAGAGCGAGAGGTGGAGAGCGAGAGGTGGAGAGCGAGAGGTGGAGAGCGAGAGAGAGAGGTGGAGAGCGAGAGAGAGAGGTATAGAGCAAGAGAGAGAGGTCGAGAGCAAGAGAGAGAGGTATAGAGCGAGGTGGAGAGGTCGAGAGAGAGGTCGAGAGCGAGAGGTCGAGAGCGAGAGAGAGAGCAAGAGGCCGAGAACGAGAGAGCGAGAAAAGGGAATGTGTGCCAGGGCGCCCCAGCCACATTGCACAAAGAGACTCATTGTAACAGTCCGCTGACTCTTCCCTCTCTCTGTCCTTCTTTTCCTCCCTCTCTGTCACATACTGCTGCATTCCCTCTTTCCCCCTGAAACTACCCTCCCCCTTCTTCCTCTCCATTCTAAAAAAAAAGGTTCCCCCGTGAAAGACAGGCCGGAAGAGGAAGTCCCCGCTGTCACATTGATGTCCATTTTGTCCTGCGGCTACAGCCTCCAACCGTTACCGAGCAGAGCATTGACTTGAATGGGAATGTCTGTTCTGGTTATTCTATTTTTATGAGCCTGGCCAGCATTGGGGGCAATGGGACCAGTGTATCAGATGCTGTAATGACACACACACACACACACACACACACACACACACACACACACACACACACACACACACACACACACACACACACACACACACACACACACACACACCAGTCTTGGGTAAAGCTCCCTGTAATACATCATCATCCTCAACACACTGCATTTAATGCACCAGGAACATCTCTCTCCAGGTTAACAAAGAGGAAGGTACTGAGGATGCTAGGCTGCCAAGAGTTTTAGAGACAGATGTCGATCCAAAAGGGAGAGGGAGGGAAAGAAAAAGACACTGTTACACATCACCCTCTCGCACAGTAGGGTAATGTGTAACAGTGTGTGTGTGTAGGTTTCTCTTACCAGACTGCTGGAACATGACCATGGTGTGTGGCGTGGTGTGGACAGGCAGGGAGCGGGTCCTCTGCACTGAGCTGTGGGTTCGGCTTGGCATGCTGTTACTGCCCCCGGGGTTGGCGAACCACAGACCCTGTTGGACAAACTGATAGTCAGACAGGCAGCCACAACAGACCAGTAGGCTGGAGACTCATATCTTTGGATCATTACAGACCGAGACTCACTCACACACACTCCAGTATATCTTTGGATCATTATAAACTGGCACAACAATCCCAATAATGGGTGCCACAAATCTAACCACTAACAGACATTGCTGGGAAATATGTTAACAGCGGCAGCTCATCCACTATGGCGTTAGAGGCTTGTGATTGGTCCAAAAAAGAAAAGGAAAAATACCCCCCATATAAATATATACATAGTGAGGTTTAATTTGTGAACATTTTAGTTTAAAAAATGTTCAAAACAAGCTGTCTGGTTACAGCGTTTGAACTGCTGCCCAGTGCTTGGACTGCATTGCCAGCTATTACATTGCTTGCTATTGGGGGGGGCTGCAGCACTGAGATTGGGGCGGCAGGTAGCCTAGTGGTTAGAGCGTTGGGCCAGTAACCGAAAGGTTGAAAGATCGAATCCCCGAGCAGACAAGGTAAAAATCTGTCGTTCTGCCCCTGAACAAGACAGTTAACCCACGGTTGCTAGGCCGTCACTGTAAATAAGAATTTGTTCTTAACTGACTTGCCTAGTTAAATACATTATGATTTTTTTTTTAAATACAGTCAAAAGACAGTGGGATACGCTCGCTAGAAGCTTCTTGCGGATCTGGTTGGATAAAAAAAAAACAAGTCTCTGTGCAACCCCCCCATTTTTCTCTCCCCGTTTAGCCTCAAACTACTGACAATCTTTAACTGCAAGGATTCCTCTCTGTAACCTGCCTATTATACATTCAACCTTCTCTCTTTATTTATTTCTCTTCTCCTGCTCTCTCTACACTCTCTCTCCCCTAACCACTCTCTCCCCCACTCCCTCCACTCCCGCTCTCCCTACTCCCTCTCTGTCTGTCTTGCTCTCCCCCTTTCCCAGCCCTACCGTACAGAGGGCCAGCGAAAAAAAGGAAATGCCTGTGCACTGTTCTCACTGCCTCTGACGAGCTCATTCTCTCCCGGTCGCCCACCCCCTTCACCACCAACTCCCTAACTATGACTCACCCTATCTCCTTTCTTTTAATACACACAGTTCGATCCTGTCCAAACAAACTGTCCGACGGAGAGTGTGCGAAATGTGGTGGAAGCGGTTTGGAATTTCCTCCCATTGTAAGGATGCCTAGAAAAATGCTGAATGGGAGCGGAGCAGACGTGTGCGAGTGCCAGGTTATCACTGCTGCCAACTAGAGGACCGTTCCACTCAGCAGTAGTGATGTAGGGCCTGTGGAACGCATTTGACCTGCCTACGAGTTCTAGCCACTTCACCCGACACTTTGCTGTTGTATTTATCCCCCTTATGGTTGTGTGTTACCTAGTCAGTTGTCCAACTGAATCTATTCAACTGAAATGTGCGTTATTTAACCCAACCCCTCTGAATCAGAGAGGTGCGGGGGGCTGCCTTAATCGACATCCACGACTTCGGCGCCAGGGGAACAGTGGGTTAAGTGCCTTTCTCAGGGGCAGAACGTCAGATTTTTACCTTGGCAGCTTGGGGATATGATCCAGCAACCTTTCAGTTACTGGCCCAACGCTCCTACCCACCAGGCTACCTGCCGCCCCTAGGAGGTGTGGTATATGGCCAATATACCACGGCTAAGGGCTGTTCTTACCCACGACGCAACGCGGTAACCAGTTTATAATAACAATAGGGCACCTCAGGGTTTGTGATATATGGCCAATATACCACGGCTAAGGGCTGTGTCCAGGCACTCCGCATTGAGTCGTGCATAAGAACAACCCTTAGCCGTGGTATATTGGCCATATATCACACCCCCTCGGGCCTTTTGCTTAAATACACAGCACCTCCTGAGACTGAAAAGACAACAATGTTTTTTCATCTGGGGCCCTTTGTATTACGACCTATTGTCCACTACTGTAGCAAACCAAATTGACGCAGACGAGGATTGTTTATCTTTTCATTGAAAGGTAGACTAACTCCGCAATATGACCTAATATCACCTAACAAATCCACTCAGATCTACATGAATGCCCAAAACGTAGATCCGTGCGCTTAATTCAGACCTCACACATTGATGCCAATCGGAGACTTGAGCACGCCTATGTGGGCAGGGGCTAGGAGAACGTTAGATCGGGGTGTCCAACTGTCATCCTAGCCCAAAGGGAAACTCTGCAATCTGACATCGCCAAATAAATAAAACATCAATTGCCTGAGCTAGCTGTGGAGGCCAAGTGCCTATGGGCTAGGAGAAAGTTAAAGTCAGAAGTGTCTCCACCTGTCGTCCCTGCTTGAGGCCAGTGGGGGAACTGCTGGCGCTATGTGGCGTGGGTCCCAGCAGGCCCAGCCTGGCGCCGGGCAGGCTCCGCGAGGGCATCTGGAACTGGCGCAGGCTGCGACGGGCCAACACGCTGCTGCTGCCCCCCACGCAGCCCACAGTGGGGAGAGAATTGGACTGGCCGAAGCCCCGGCTACTGCTGCATGGGGGGAGAGAGAGAGATAATGCTCTGATCATCATTTGACCTTTTTACCCAATATTTTTTTGATCGATAGGAATCAAAGGTAAAGTAATTTGTGACAACAGCACGTCACACACTCTCTGCTTGCCCGTCACACTCGCTCTGCGCACCCGCGCGTGTCACCCTCTCGTGTCACCCTCTCTCTCCGCGCGTGCGAGTGTCACCCTCTCTCTCTCCGTGCGTGCGTGCGTCACCCTCTCTCTCTCCGTGCGTGCGTCACCCTCTCTCTCTCTCCGTGCGTCACCCTCTCTCTCTCTCCGTGCGTCACCCTCTCGCTCCGCCCACGCGTGCGCGTCACCCTCTCGCTCTGCGTGTGTGTGTGTGTGTATGTGTGTGTGTGCGCGCAGTCTATAGCCTACCTCCTCTGCGCCCGGTAGCCGGCCATGTCCAGGAGGGTCTTCCTGGGGAAGGAGCGGATCAGCTTCTGCATCTGTTGTTTCCACGACAACAGTCGCTTCTTCTGCGTCTCCGTGAATGCCTGCGGGAGGAGAGGGGGGTGAAAAGGGGAAGGAGGGGTTGCAGGGCGAAAGAGAGCATGACTCAGAAAATATAGAGGCATGCTGTTTTAATGTGATTCATTCACCCTTGAGCTAAATAAGGCTCTGAAGAACTGTATAAAGAAAAGTATTGTCAGTCGTGTGTGTACAGTTGAAGTCGGAAGTTTACATACACTTAGGATGGAGTCATTTTCAACCACTCCACACGTCTTGTTAACAAACTATAGTTTTGGGAAGTTGGTTAGGACATCTACTTTGCGCATGACAAGTCATTTTTCCAACAATTGTTTACAGACAGATTATTTCACTTATAATTCATTGTATCACAATTCCAGTGGGTCAGAAGTTTACATACCCTAAGTTGACTGTGCCTTTAAACAGCTTGGAAAATTCCAGAAAATTATGTCATGGCTTTAGAAGATTCTGATAGGCTAATTGACATAATTTGAGTCAATTGGAGGTGTACCTGTGGATGTATTTCAAGGCCTACCTTCAAAATCAGTGCCTCTTTGCTTGACATCACAGGAAAATCAAAAAGAAATCAGCCAAGACCTCAAAAAATATAGATCTCCACAAGTTTGGTTCATCCTTGGGAGCAATTTCCAAATGCCTGAAGGTACCACGTTCAATTGTACAAACAATAGTACGCAAGTATAAATACCATGGGACCACACAGCCGTCATTACCGCTCAGGAAGGAGACGCGTTCTGTCTCCTAGAGATGAAAGTACTTTGGTGCGAAAAGTGCAAATCAATCCCAGAACAACAGCAAAAGACCTTGTGAAGATGCTGGAGGAAACAGGTACAAAAGTATCTATATCCACAGTAAAAGTAAAACGAGTCCTATATCGACATAACCTGAAAGGCTGCTCAGCAAGGAAGAAGCCACTGCTCCAAAACCGCCATAAAAAAGCCAGACTACGGTTTGCAACTGCACATGGGGACAAAGATAATACTTTTTGGAGAAATGTCCTCTGGTCTGATGAAACAAAAATAGAACTGTTTGGCCATAATGACCATCGTTATGTTTGGAGGAAAAAGGGGGAGGCTTGCAAGCAGAAGAACACCATCCCAACCGTGAAGCACGGGGGTGGCAGCATCATGTTGTGGGGGTGCTTTGCTGCAGGAGGGACTGGTGCACTTCACAAAATAGATGGAAACATGAGGCAGGAAATTAACACCTCAAGACATCAGTCAGGAAGTTAAAGCTTGGTCGCAAATGGGTCTTCCAAATGGACAATACTTCCAAAGTTGTGGCAAAATGGCTTAAGGACAACAAAGTCAAGGTATTGGAGTGGCCATCACAAAGCCCTGACCTCAATCCTATCGAACATTTCTGGGCAGAACTGAAAAGGTGTGTGAGCAAGGAGGCCTTACAAAACTGACTCAGTTACACCAGCTCTGTCAGGAGGAATGGGCCAAAATTCACCCAACTTATTGTAGGAAGCTTGTGGAAGGCTACCCAAAACGTTTGACCCAAGTTAAACATTTTTAAAGGCAATGCTACCATATACTAATTGAGTGAATGTAAACTTCTGACCCAATGGGAATGTGATGAAAGAAAGAAAAGCTTAAATAAATAATTCTCTCTACTATTATTCTGACATTTCACATTCTTAAAATAAAGTGGTGATCCTAACTGACCTAAGACAGGGAATCTTTACTTAAATGTCAGGAATTGTGAAAAACAGAGTTTTAATGTATTTGGCTAAGGTCTATGTATACTTCAGACTTCAACTGTATGTACGTGTGTATACCTCATGAAGAAGGCACTTGTCAATGAGCTGCAGGTAGGAGCTGATGTTCTCTTCATCCGGCCTGGACACCAGGAGCTGTGTGCAAACTGGAGAGAGAAAGAGTGAGAGAGAGTTCATTTCCCTAAAGCAGGGGGACTTTACTGACACAGAGGGGGTTTGAGCATGGGAAAACCTGGCCCCACTGATCTCCATCTTCCACATTTGTTCTTATATGGCCACTGTTTGCTCAGCACATAACACTGAGATGGTAATGGAGAGGAAGGGAAATCAAGAAACCAAAAGGCCCAATACTAGAATGTTCTTTATACCACCCTTAAAGGGGCAATTTACTCAATGTTTTTATTAGTCCACTTTTGATGCAGTCCCAAAAAGTGTGAATATCAACATTAAAGTTTTCAAGATATCGCTTTCAGTCTCCTGATGCCCAAAACGAAGTAAACGCAAAAAGCCTATAATGTTGTATTTTGCGTCATCAGACTTTTCCAGGAAGTAGACAGGCTTTCTAGCTCTGATACTCTAATCAATGTGGAAAATAATGATATTTTGGGACCATATCGATGGTGGACTGGTGAGCATTATATGACAATTGTTTTTCGATTTAAATACCCCCTTTAATATTGACCACATTGTGATCCCAGGTGTTCGGTTTCTTTCAGTGCAGTCTCTCAGCAGCAGCTACATCAAATGTGTTGTGCGTATGACAACATTACATCAACTTCACTTCCCAACCTATGGGACTAGATCCTCTGTACCTTTGCCCATGACGCGGGTGAACTGGCCGGGGATGTCCCCCTCAGCGATGAGGGTGGTCCCTGTCTCCCCCTCCCCTCCTCCCGGGGCGGCGCTGCTCTTCCCCTCTGGACTCAACAGGGGTCTCTGTGTGGTCGAGGAGGGCGAGCTGGGGGACGACTCATCGCTAGCCACCGCCTTGATGGGCGTCAGGATAATCTGGTGGAGCTCGGCGAGAGGGGGACGCAGGTTACCGCCCTCCAACACATCCTGGGAGAGAGAGGGAGAGAGTGAAGGGGAAAAATAATACAAGAAAGTGATAGAGAGAAAAGGGCAAGTACACAAAGTGATAGAGAGAGAGAATAAAGGAATCGGAGAGGAGAGAAAGGGGAAAGGAGAGAAAAAGGAAAGGAGAAGGTAGGTACAGCAGGGAGAAAGATGACACATATCAGCGACTTGTATGCGTGGAGGCCTGGAGATGCTAAATGTGTTTATGTTAATTCATGGTAAATTACTGTGAGATTACCACAGTCTTTTGCATGACATTAACCAGCTGACAAAATGTCATGACCACCACAGCCCTAGATGATACCAAACAGTTCCGGACCGTTACAGTAAGGGAGGCAAATATGCATAGTCCTATTCAGAGGAGAATCATTCTAGAAGTCTACGTTAGAGTCCTCTCTACACCAGCAGCTGTCAGGTGGGCGCCGGGATACCAGCCATGTGATGACGAGGGAAAATAAAGTCATTCCAAAAATACACGCATGTTTCGCTCCTGTCCTGTCCACTTCTCAAAGTGAAAGGAGAGCTTCCAAGGGCCCTCACTTTGACCTCTTCCTAGTATTGTTTTCACCAGTCTTTTCCACTACGTGCAGATGGAAGGAAGAAGTCGAACAGAGGAAAAAGAGAACGAGCAACTGTCCTAACTTCAGTTGCCTGACCCTTTAGAAAGGAAGCCAAAAGCTGACCACAGTTGTCCGCCTATTTCACCCAAATCGACCCCTAGACCCTATGCACTCACAGATCTCAGAGGATTTGACTGGTGTAAGCAATATGGTAATAGCTCCACTTGTTCACAACGATATTGCTTATACTGTACCTATCAAATCCTCTTAGATCACCACAAGTGCACAGGGTGTAGGGTTTTAGAGGTTGATTTGGGATTGGGCCTCCAGATATTGTAGAAGCTTTGTGACAATTGACTCAACCTAATAAAGTTGACAACTTGCACCACTGACCTTCTCTAGGCAACGCAGCATTTTCTGACGCTCCTTCAGTTTCTGAATGCTGATCACAATCTTGTGCCGCGCCCCTTTGGTGACATTCTGCAGAAGAAAAACACAATTTCAACATTCGTTCATCACACACACCAACGACATGTTAAATACACAGTGAAACTAATAATGAATTAATCAAAGTGTCTTTAGTTAAAGCCTGCGTTATAATGCTTTATAACTTGTTATAAGCACGAATGAGCCGTTATAATGTCTTATTTCTAACGCTTAAAATACTGGTTCATGTCTATCAGCTCTTTTATGAAGACAACTTTGTGGGAAAAGTACAGTACTAAAAACTGAAGGCAATGACTTTCAATGCCCTAACATTTGCTGTTACATTCCTAGTACGTTTTCCTTAGGTATTCCCATAGTTAGAATAAGCCATCTATGCTCTGGTTACTACTGACCTGTGATTCCAGCTGCTGTTCGGTCAGTGACATCATCTCGTCATACGTCATGGTGGAGAAGAGCGCCGCATATTTGTGGAGACGGAGGCTTTTCAGCCAGGCTGGCACATCTGTAGGCACACACACACACACACGTCAGACCAATGCCACATGTCTAGGGCACAGCTGGAGTAAGTCAGGGAGTCAGTGTAATGGCACTGACATATGACATCACAGATGGGGTAGTGTCCTCCTTTCCCTTTTAAATTCTTTACTTTAGACCAGGGCCCATAGAGCTCTGGTAAAACGTAGTGCACTATATAGGGGTAATGTGCCATTTGGGAAGCATCCTTATCCCTTTCCTGTCAAAGCTGTGATGTAAACATTGATACAAGAGACCACCTCATACCTCATATTTTGGTCGCTAGCTAAGAGTTTTAATTCTATGACCATTAGTTGACTAGAAGCGTAAAAAGGAAAATCCTAGCACTTGCTATGGTTGTGTGGTGAGAGTGCAAATGTCAATGAACTTAGCAGTCTTTCACTTTACTGCATGTTTCATTGCCACTGCATAATTGGTAACATTGTATTTTAACAGTGTACTTCACACTTGGATGCAAACGACAGGCTCTAAACAAAGCCTAAAATGGCCTTCTTTCAAAATCTTTGACCCTAAGCAAAGACTTACAAATCTAGAAAACTCCACTGTTACCAGGTTGGACCATTCAGGACCCGTATTTACAAAATGTCTCAGAGTAGGAGTGCTGATCTATGATCAGTTTTGCCTTTTATATCGTAATGAATAAGAGTATACGGACAGGAGGATGGACCTGATCCTTGATCAGCACTCCTACGCTGAGACACTTTGGGAATATAGGCCCAGATGATGGAACGCTTCTAGGAACTAATGTTTATATTGTTAATGCTTAAGTTCAGTTCAGCGTCGTGTTCATTAGGCACCCAATGGAAGAAAATGGACTGAAACAGTGAGGGACTACCTGGACTATGAAACCCAAATGTTCCATTTCAGTTGCAAAACGTTTTCAAACATTGTGTGCCCTAATGAACATGACCCAGAAGACGACTTGGACGCTATGTCAGTTATCTTTAGAGAACTGTACTTATCATAGGGGGTGTGGTGCCAAGAAACGTCACTGTACTGTATGCAGGCAGGCAGGGACTGTTCCGATTTGAATGTCAGTCTGGATAAGGGGCATTTGCTGAACTAATACGTGTCAATGGTAGTGAGGGTCAAGCAGTTTCCCCTACCATTGTAAAGCTGGGGCAGGCCCCCCTGCCCAACTCTGTTGGTCCCCAGAGGGCCTGGATGTTGCTTTGGGGGCCTTTGCGCCATGCCTGGACAATAATCTAAGGGAAAGACTGGGGTAAAGAAGTGGGGAAACTTGTGAAAATGCTTCAGCCGGCATCAACTAAAAAAGCCTCCGACTGATGTTAAGTGATCAGGTCACACAACATTTATGGAGTGATATTAATTCCAACATGCATTTGATCTGAATTAATTCATCTTGAATTCGTATTCATAAATTGAATCAACTTATGCAATGCAAAGTAGAAAAAAGTTTGAATTCAATTTCAATTTATGAATACAAATTCTAAAATGATTAAATTCGTATAACATTTCTGTTGGCACTAATATCACCCCATACACCTTTTCTCACACACACACTTTTCTCAAAACCAAATAACAGAACAATTCACACAACTATCCCAATGAAAAACCAACATCGGCTTAAAACGAGAGGTAAGAAGGCTATCTGATCACTAAATCAAAACCATCATTTTCATGATGTCTCATACATGTCTCATACATGCTTCAGCGTTATATGGGGGTATATAAACCAGATGTCACTGTATCTCTGTGTCATGTCCTGAGACGGAGCATGCGACAGGGTCTAAAAGAAAGCCACCCCTGAAAGATGTTAATTGGAGACTGACCGGAGCATGTTTGCTCCTGTCCTGTCTGTGCCCCGCCGTTGCTACTGTAGTCAAGACTTATCTGAGCCCTTAACATGAGCAGCAGTGGTGCATAACAACTTAAAATACCATGCGACAGGTGTCTTGTTTCCTGTTGCCACATTCACTCAAATATGTGCACAGACAAGACATCAGAGATAGGTCTAATAAGTGATGAAACCACAGTTCAAAACGTAACATTCTATCTACAAATTCTTTTAAAAAATAACACTCATCCACAAAGTACCCTTGATGTGACCAACGTGTTGCTTTTCTGTAGGCTACATTCAGTATTATGTGACAACAGATGGGATGTTCATTTCTAAGAAAGGGAAGCTGGGGGAAGTGGTGGGTTGTGAACACCTGGAAAAAAGCAAGTTGCTTGTTTGGCTTGAGGACAAGGTTGTAATTGGGTGCGGGGGGTTGGGGGGGCAACCAAACCAACCAATCAACAATTGACCCAGAGGTTACCAGGTGTCATGAGTGATCATTCACAAAAACAAAAAAAAACCTGGGCCAAACAGGACAGGTCGCTTCACCCTGCGAGAAACCACATCTCCTCTCTCTTCCTTTCTGGGAAATAGTCCCACACACACACCAAACATATGGTTTGAAAGGAGTTTCTAGAAAACATTATGGGAGAATCTCAATTGCATACTCCTCGCGTCCACTCTCCTCGCCTCTTTCTCAATTTATAGTGTAGTGATCTGGTCATTCATAAAAATAAAATAATGTAAACTTCAAATATAAGTTGCAATGTCAGTTGGAACAGAGCTTTTGTCCTCGTCTGAGGAGGGTTATTGTTAAAGAGGTGTCCTAGGGAGACTTTCAATTGCATACTCCTCGTGTTCTCTCCTCGCCTCTTTCTCAAAACCCATTGGAGGGACCTTCAGCCTTCTCATCCAATGGGTTTTGACAAGAAGGCGAGGAGAGTGTACACGAGGAGTATGCAGTTGAGTCTCCCTAGGACACCTCTTCAACAATAACCTCCTCAGACCAGGACAAAAGCTCTGTTCTAACTGACATTGATGGA
This sequence comes from Brachymystax lenok tsinlingensis, assembly GCA_030435695.1. Lineage (NCBI taxonomy): Eukaryota > Metazoa > Chordata > Actinopteri > Salmoniformes > Salmonidae > Brachymystax > Brachymystax lenok. Next base: position 149,068 of record CM059786.1, read on the forward strand.
CTGACATTGCAACTGATATTTAGGACTTTAAAAAAATGTAAATCAATGACCAGATCACTACAAATCTAACTGCCAAACGCAGGTGGACATTGGTCACCTCAAAACAAGCAATCGATGAGGGACATCCTGAAGTGAACACCCTCCACCCCCCAGCCCCCATGGCTGCCTCCTCCATGCTAATCTGTCCACTGCGCCTAAGCTACGCATGAAAGCGGTGGAGTACCGAACTCACCCCTCATGCAGCTGCCCTCCTCGTGGAATGTGCTGCTGCGGTGCAAGCCTCCTCCACAGCACCCTCCATCCTCCAGGTGCTCGCTGCCGCCGCTGCCCGACGACGCTACGCTGCTCTGGGGGGAGAGGGGAGCGTGGTGAGGGTCGGTGGGGGCCAGCCCCAGCCCTCCTCCTCCCCGGGGCCCGCGCAGGTCCTCCTGGGAGAGCCAACCATGACCCAGACCCAGGGCTTGGCCGCCCGACGAGGAGGAGGAACTGGCCAAGGAGCTGCCGCTCATCGGGGGGGTGAGGGACACCGAGCGCTTCAGGGGACTGTGCTGCCCGCCGCCACCGCCGGACAGGACTGCAAGATACACACAAGAGACAGGGGAAGGGGGACGCCCAGACTGTTAGAAAGGGGCTCAGCTCAGCGGTCTGTCTACCATGATACTACTACGACAACACACTGTGTTAGCTAGAGAACTAGTAGGGACATATGGACAGATGGGCATGGTGAGGCCCAGACATGAGCCTTAGCCCCCTGCTCAACTTTGATACTGTAATCAATGTATTGATGACAACATCCATTCACAATACACGGTTCCCAGAGGGAAGTAGGCTAGTGGTGATGGAGCTCTAGTGAGAGGTGAAAGCAGCTTTTCAGTCAGAGCCTCTGGATTATGGAACACACTGCCAACCAGTGTGAGAGAGTACAGTACCTTTGCTAGCTTTAAGGCAAGCCTGAAAAAGTGGCTAAAGGCAAACCAGTCATGTGAACATTAAGACATTCCGACTCTTAAGATTTCAGATACTGTAGGACCAAGGGACATTTAAACACTGATGTAATATTCTAATTCTATAGTATATTGTTGTGTGTGTGTGTGAGAGAGTGTGTGTGATAGATATATCTATCTATGATAGAGAGATACAAAATTATGTGAAAACCCCTTTCAAATTAGTGGATTTGTTGCTGACAGGTGTATATATAAAAAAAGAAAAATAGAACACACAACCATGCAAGTGACTTTCAACGTGGCACCGTCATAGGTTGCCACCATCAAATTTCTGCCCTGCTAGAGCTGCCCCGGTCAACAGTAGGTGCTGTTATTGTGAAGTGTAAGGAGCAACAACGGCTCAGCAGCAAAGAGGCCACACAAGCTCACAGAACGGGACCGCCAAGTGCTGAAGCATTTAGCATGTAAAACTATGTTCTCGGTTGCAACACTCACTACCAAGTTCCAATCTGCCTCTGGAAGCAACGTCAGCACAACAACTGTTCGTTGGGAGCTTCATGAAATGGGTTTCCATGACCGAGCAGCCACACACAAGCCTAAGATCACCATGCGCAACACGCCAAGCGTCAGCTGGAATGGTAAAGCTCGCCGCCATTGGACTATGGAGCAGTTGAAATGCGTTCTCTAGAGTGATGAATCACGCTTCACCATCTGGCAGTCCAATGGACAAATCTGGGTTTGGCGGGTGCCAGGGAGAACGCTACCTGCTAGCTAGCTAACTAACATTAGGCTATATCTAGCAATGCAAATCGCTTTCTGACTTTTGGTCATGTAGTGTGTGTCTGTAAATATATTAGAGAGCGAGAGAGATGTTTTAAATGTTTTATATACATTGTAGCACTGTATTGATATACTGATGTTGATGGTTCTCCGCCCAGGGACTACAGATTAACTTTTGCTATAGCTAAATCTGGTTCAATGGCATGTTGTACATGCTCCCTGACAAATAAACAAAAAAATAAGCATGCTGCCAGCTCAAAGTTGTGTGGTTAGGGGGGCTAGGTACTGCGCGTGGGGTGGTGGTGGCGTAGCGTGAAGTATTACGCGAATCAGAATCCTGCGTTGAGTCGACACACCCTGCCTTGTGTTCAAACGGTTGTCTACCTTCTAACTCCTGCTTCATCAACATTTCTGTTGTTAAGACGGAGACCTAGAGAATCACTCCTGATTAAAACAATCAACTTTCCTTCCTAAAAACTGATCTGAGGGCAGCTGGCTTTTAAACATCAGATTTCGAATTTAATAAACTGTTCCCAGGCCAGCCTCTGTGGAACTACATGGCATAAGATGCCGCTGGGCAAAGGGGCGGCACGTAGCCTAGTGGTTAGTGTTGGGCCAGTAACCGAAAGGCTGCTAGATTGAATCCTGGAGCTGACAAGGTAAAAATCTGCCGTTCTGCCCCTGAAAAAGGCAGTTTACCCACTGTTCCTAGGTGCCGTCATTGTAAATAAGAATGAGTTCTTAACTGACTTGCCTAGTTAACAAAAAAAATAAAAGACAGGTCACACAAAACTTGTCCCATTTGTGAGTGAGATATATATATATATCGCTGGCTGAGAAGGCAAATGAGATGATGTACAGGAGAGCTCTTTGTGCCGCCAGCCAGTCTCTTTCTCCCCCTATATGCGGCACCACTAACTGTGTTGGCCTGGCTATGTATAGGACTTCACGGGCTGATTTAAAATAGGTGGCCAGCTAACATTACAAGCTCCAGTCCCTAAATATTAGCCATTTTCCTTAAATACAGACTCTCCACAAAGGCTACCTTACATGGGTAAGGGATGGGGCTAGAGAGGTACAGTGCGGTAGAAGATGGGGGGGGGAGGGGGTCCAGTCATAGAAATATAGAATGACAAGGCAACTGTAAACATGTCGTGTCAATTAGCAATTGAAAGAGAACCGTTAGGAGATTATGGGAAAATGATTATACCAAAAGGTTGGGACAACAGTTCACCTGACAAGACTGAATCCAAACATTACTCAGATTTTATGTGTATTTTACACATACTGTACTTTTCGCTGCATTTGTTGATAACAATATCTGAAAATACACTGGATACCATGATGAGAATATTCCTGGAAAATGTGATTTGTTTCAGGAAACTAGTCATATGTCGCACATTACTAGTTCACAGTAGAGGTATTTTAACACATTTTTGAAAGCGTTTTTTGGCAGAAATGCCTTCTGGAACATGTGAACTTTCATGTGCCTTAATAACAAACTTGTATGCCATCTGTAAATACGAATACAATTATTACAAGCCTAGTTGGTTTAGCCACAGAAAAAGACAAACCTTCCCACTAACCATGATTGGCTGAGATAATAGATGGGCTGGACATCCCGAGAGATGAGTTGGATTGCAAGACACACGCAATGGATTGGTCTGCCATGTAGCATACTTCGGTCTATAACATGAGCTGCTCAGTGTGAGTAGATAATCCTTTCTACTGCATCTTTACTGAAAGATATCACGAAGAACTGCAATGAAGAAGTTGATCGAGTTTTGAAATCAGTGGAATGCCCAGTGAAGCGGAGTATGATAGCTAAGGAAAATCTGGTGTTTAATTGCAAATATTGGGAGGGAGTCGAAAAGAGAAAATACAGAAGGCTGTTGTATAAAACGGATCTTCAAACTAAGGGCAACCATGGGATCCGTGACAGAGAGGGAGAAGCGTTCATCCATGTATACGGGAAAGAGTCTAGCTAGCTACATTTTCAGATATTACCCGTTTCTAATTTTGTCAGAAAGTCGTTTTCATTGCAAGTTAAAGCGTACTGTTAGCTAGCCAGCTAACATTGAACCTAGTTGGTTAACATTAGTTATCTGCAGATTCATGCATGGTAGTAACATTATGAGTTGGGATTATGGTAAAAGAAAATGCTAGCTAGCTACATGTCTAAACAAGGCGCGCAATGCAAAAAAACATTTCATTGTACTGTTTACACCTTCTGTAACCTGTGCAAGTGACAAATAAACATTGGTTATATTTGATATAGTATGTGTTTACCAGAGACAGTATTGTGAAGAACAACATGACCTGCGCCAAAGTCAAATTAGGATATAACGTTAGGCCAATGAGACAGTGTCCAAGTTCTAATATTCTCCGGTAGAAAGCCCTGCTTTTATTTAGTCACACTCACAACTGTAAGCTATTTTCTATAATTGGCTCGCCATTAACTTGTAAATAATGATCATGTTGTGAGTTTATTTTCCTGTAATAATGAAGACAAATTAGATAAAGTGTCAGCTATATGATATGGTCATTATTTGAACTGGCAAGCCAGCTACTTTAAAATTTTAACAAACTAGAAACGAACCAAAACATTGGTTAGAAAGTAGCTTTTAGTTGCCTGGTTTGCTAGATTGACATATACTAAATTCATTTTTAAGCCAATGGGTTTGTTGCCAGTTGTGATATTTTGGACCACCATGCTGCAGATGTCATGCAGCCTGTAGTTTTTGTGTTTATACTTTTTCATAACGGCAATGACAAGTTTGATGTCGGACGACAATAGAATGTTCATGATGTCACTGTGACAACTGTCTACAAACACGTCGATAGAAGTAGTATAAACCAGCCTTTAGTCTTGAGACCTTTGGTCGTTTAGTACATGGCCTCACATGTGAATCCTTAAAGAGATGGGTGGGACTAAGGCTTTAGAGGGTGTGAACGATGTTGAATGGGTGTAGACAAAAAAAGCTCTCCAGCACGTGTACCAAAACATTAAAAGGGCCATTTTCTCAAAAGTGGGGTTTCAAGTTTATTAACTTTCAAAGCAGAATTACTTTCCCTTTGTTCCTCAACTGTAGGGTATGATATACCATTTTCTAGCTCTGAGACTTTTATCCAATGTATAAAACACCATTTCAAATGTTTCTATGTAGGACCGAATCCAGGTGGTTGGTCACAAATGTGGGGTACACACAACATAATAAAAAATAATGACAAGGGTTTGAGTGAGAGGACTAACTGGTGTCTCCAAGTGGCCACACACACCTCTCCAAAGTGGGCACAGTTCCTAAGAAATGTCAAAGCACTTTGATAACTCAAAGAAGAGTCTTCAGCTAGAAAGGTGCTTTTTTTTAGCTGTCCTAGCTGTGCCGTTGAGGAACTAGAGCAAGCACACTTGTAGTTTTTTGTGTTTTAAACACAACCCTGCATCCCCGCCATTAACATTTTACGGTTGTTGTTTACACAATCCAAAAACGGTCCATTGTAAATCTCAATCTGGGTTAGATTGGAATCATTTGAAAGCCTGTTATATTGCTAGCATGACTAGCTAAATTACAAACTATGCAATTCAGGGAAACCAATCATCATTTTGGTGACCATAAAAATTAGTCATGAGTGCATTCAGGTGCATGTGCCACAATGAAGAGCACCAGCTGTTCCGGACAACTGTGTGATCACACTCTCTGTAGCCAATGTAAGACTTTTAAACAGGTTAATATTCACAAGGCCGCAGGGCCAGGGGGATTACCAGGACGCATACTCAGAGCATGCGCTAACCAGCTGGCAAGCGTCTTCATTGACATTTTCAAACTCTCCCTGACCCAGTCTGTAATACCTACATGTTTCAAGCAGACCACCATGGTCCCTATGCCCAAGAACGGCAAGATAAACTGTCTAAATGACTAAATTGCCGCATAGCACTTACATCTGTAGCCATGAAATGCTTTGAAAGGCAGGTAATGGATAGGGCTGTGGCGGTCACAAAATTTTGTCAGTCGGTGATTGTCAAACAAATAACTGTCGGTCATAAGGTAATTGACAGTTAATTAACAAACACATTCAGCATTTCCTGGCTTCCACACAAGCCACTGATGCTGACCTTTAGAACATCTACATTTTAAAAAGTATAATAAATCCATGTAATATAGCCTACAGCTTCACAATAAATCCATTCTTTATTTTAGACAGGTCTAATGAAACATGATATGAAGAAAATGTAGTCTATTTCAGAAGAACAGAATAGCATACTACTCAGAGCTTTCCTTATGTTAGGTTTTGATCTGGCTATGCCAAATGGCTGTGGGCTACACTAGTTCATTTAGCAGACAAGATTTGCTTAGAATTCCGTGGCATTATTTTATAGTATGAAGAAAACAATTGAACAAAGCTGAATAAAATAGAAAGGATATTTTCTCCAAACGTTTTGAGGAGTGTGCAAATGTGGATATTCTGTGTTGAGTGGTTAACAAAGAAATAGGTACTCCTATATGCTTAATTTAGAGTTATTAATGTAACTTTAGTTGTTCTATAAACTTTGGGCTATATGTTTTGATTTTTAATACATTGTAAGGCTGCATGATGCGACTCTAATGATGTTTTTAAAAAGTCACAGGCATGAGCTCTGCTTTGTGTTTTTGCAGGCTGGACACACTAAATCAAAATCACTCATTCACAATTTGACAAAAATTGTCAGAAAGTCGTTTTCATTGCAAGTTAAAGCGTACTGTTAGCTAGCCAGCTAACATTGAACCTAGTTAGTTAACATTAGTTATCTGCAGATTCATGCATGGTAGTAACATTATGAGTTGGGATTATGGTAAAGAAAATGCTAGCTAGCTACATGTCTAAACAAAGGCGCCAATGCAAAAACATTTCATTGTACTGTTTACACCTTCTGTAACCTGTGCAAGTGACAAATAAACATTGGTTATATTTGATATAGTATGTGTTTACCAGAGACAGTATTGTGAAGAACAACATGACCTGCGCCAAAGTCAAATTAGGATATAACGTTAGGCCAATGAGACAGTGTCCAAGTTCTAATATTCTCCGGTAGAAAGCCCTGCTTTTATTTAGTCACACTCACAACTGTAAGCTATTTTTCTATAATTGGCTCGCCATTAACTTGTAAATAATGATCATGTTGTGAGTTTATTTTCCTGTAATAATGAAGACAAATTAGATAAAGTGTCAGCTATATGATATGGTCATTATTTGAACTGGCAAGCCAGCTACTTTAAAATTTTAACAAACTAGAAAGCAGAACCAAAACATTGGTTAGAAAGTAGCTTTTAGTTGCCTGGTTTGCTAGATTGACATATACTAAATTCATTTTTAAGCCAATGGGTTTGTTGCCAGTTGTGATATTTTGGACCACCATGCTGCAGATGTCATGCAGCCTGTAGTTTTGTGTTTATACTTTTTCATAACGGCAATGACAAGTTTGATGTCGGACGACAATAGAATGTTCATGATGTCACTGTGACAACTGTCTACAAACACGTCGATAGAAGTAGTATAAACCAGCCTTTAGTCTTGAGACCTTTGGTCGTTTAGTACATGGCCTCACATGTGAATCCTTAAAGAGATGGAGTGGGACTAAGGCTTTAGAGGGTGTGAGCGATGTTGAATGGGTGTAGACAAAAAAGCTCTCCAGCACGTGTACCAAAACATTAAAAGGGCCATTTTCTCAAAAGTGGGGTTTCAAGTTTATTAACTTTCAAAGCAGAATTACTTTCCCTTTGTTCCTCAACTGTAGGGTATGATATACCATTTTCTAGCTCTGAGACTTTTATCCAATGTATAAAACACCATTTCAAATGTTTCTATGTAGGACCGAATCCAGGTGGTTGGTCACAAATGTGGGAGTACACACAACATAATAAAAAATAATGACAAGGGTTTGAGTGAGAGGACTAACTGGTGTCTCCAAGTGGCCACACACACCTCTCCAAAGTGGGCACAGTTCTAAGAAATGTCAAAGCACTTTGATAACTCAAAGAAGAGTCTTCAGCTAGAAAGGTGCTTTTTTTTAGCTGTCCTAGCTGTGCCGTTGAGGAACTAGAGCAAGCACACTTGTAGTTTTTGTGTTTTAAACACAACCCTGCATCCCGCCATTAACATTTTACGGTTGTTGTTTACACAATCCAAAAGCGGTCCATTGTAAATCTCAATCTGGGTTAGATTGGAATCATTTGAAAGCCTGTTATATTGCTAGCATGACTAGCTAAATTACAAACTATGCAATTCAGAAACCAATCATCATTTTGGTGACCATAAAAATTAGTCATGAGTGCATTCAGGTGCATGTGCCACAATGAAGAGCACCAGCTGTTCGGACAACTGTGTGATCACACTCTCTGTAGCCAATGTAAGACTTTTAAACAGGTTAATATTCACAAGGCCGCAGGGCCAGGGGGATTACCAGGACGCATACTCAGAGCATGCGCTAACCAGCTGGCAAGCGTCTTCATTGACATTTTCAAACTCTCCCTGACCCAGTCTGTAATACCTACATGTTTCAAGCAGACCACCATGGTCCCTATGCCCAAGAACGGCAAGATAAACTGTCTAAATGACTAAATTGCCGCATAGCACTTACATCTGTAGCCATGAAATGCTTTGAAAGGCAGGTAATGGATAGGGCTGTGGCGGTCACAAAATTTTGTCAGTCGGTGATTGTCAAACAAATAACTGTCGGTCGCAAGGTAATTGACAGTTAATTAACAAACACATTCAGCATTTCCTGGCTTCCACACAAGCCACTGATGCTGACCTTTAGAACATCTACATTTTAAAAAGTATAATAAATCCATGTAATATAGCCTACAGCTTCACAATAAATCCATTCTTTATTTTAGACAGGTCTAATGAAACATGATATGAAGAAAATGTAGTCTATTTCAGAAGAACAGAATAGCATACTACTCAGAGCTTTCCTTATGTTAGGTTTTGATCTGGCTATGCCAAATGGCTGTGGGCTACACTAGTTCATTTAGCAGACAAGATTTGCTTAGAATTCCGTGGCATTATTTTATAGTATGAAGAAAACAATTGAACAAAGCTGAATAAAATAGAAAGGATATTTTCTCCAAACGTTTTGAGGGAGTGTGCAAATGTGGATATTCTGTGTTGAGTGGTTAACAAAGAAATAGGTACTCCTATATGCTTAATTTAGAGTTATTAATGTAACTTTAGTTGTTCTATAAACTTTGGGCTATATGTTTTGATTTTTAATACATTGTAAGGCTGCATGATGCGACTCTAATGATGTTTTTTAAAAAGTCACAGGCATGAGCTCTGCTTTGTGTTTTGCGCAGGCTGGACACACTAAATCAAAATCACTCATTCACAATTTGACAAAAATTGTCAGAAAGTCGTTTTCATTGCAAGTTAAAGCGTACTGTTAGCTAGCCAGCTAACATTGAACCTAGTTGGTTAACATTAGTTATCTGCAGATTCATGCATGGTAGTAACATTATGAGTTGGGATTATGGTAAAAGAAAATGCTAGCTAGCTACATGTCTAAACAAGGCGCGCAATGCAAAAAAACATTTCATTGTACTGTTTACACCTTCTGTAACCTGTGCAAGTGACAAATAAACATTGGTTATATTTGATATAGTATGTGTTTACCAGAGACAGTATTGTGAAGAACAACATGACCTGCGCCAAAGTCAAATTAGGATATAACGTTAGGCCAATGAGACAGTGTCCAAGTTCTAATATTCTCGGTAGAAAGCCCTGCTTTTATTTAGTCACACTCACAACTGTAAGCTATTTTCTATAATTGGCTCGCCATTAACTTGTAAATAATGATCATGTTGTGAGTTTATTTTCCTGTAATAATGAAGACAAATTAGATAAAGTGTCAGCTATATGATATGGTCATTATTTGAACTGGCAAGCCAGCTACTTTAAAATTTTAACAAACTAGAAACGAACCAAAACATTGGTTAGAAAGTAGCTTTTAGTTGCCTGGTTTGCTAGATTGACATATACTAAATTCATTTTTAAGCCAATGGGTTTGTTGCCAGTTGTGATATTTTGGACCACCATGCTGCAGATGTCATGCAGCCTGTAGTTTTTGTGTTTATACTTTTTCATAACGGCAATGACAAGTTTGATGTCGGACGACAATAGAATGTTCATGATGTCACTGTGACAACTGTCTACAAACACGTCGATAGAAGTAGTATAAACCAGCCTTTAGTCTTGAGACCTTTGGTCGTTTAGTACATGGCCTCACATGTGAATCCTTAAAGAGATGGGTGGGACTAAGGCTTTAGAGGGTGTGAACGATGTTGAATGGGTGTAGACAAAAAAAGCTCTCCAGCACGTGTACCAAAACATTAAAAGGGCCATTTTCTCAAAAGTGGGGTTTCAAGTTTATTAACTTTCAAAGCAGAATTACTTTCCCTTTGTTCCTCAACTGTAGGGTATGATATACCATTTTCTAGCTCTGAGACTTTTTATCCAATGTATAAAACACCATTTCAAATGTTTCTATGTAGGACCGAATCCAGGTGGTTGGTCACAAATGTGGGGTACACACAACATAATAAAAAATAATGACAAGGGTTTGAGTGAGAGGACTAACTGGTGTCTCCAAGTGGCCACACACACCTCTCCAAAGTGGGCACAGTTCTAAGAAATGTCAAAGCACTTTGATAACTCAAAGAAGAGTCTTCAGCTAGAAAGGTGCTTTTTTTTAGCTGTCCTAGCTGTGCCGTTGAGGAACTAGAGCAAGCACACTTGTAGTTTTTTGTGTTTTAAACACAACCCTGCATCCCCGCCATTAACATTTTACGGTTGTTGTTTACACAATCCAAAAACGGTCCATTGTAAATCTCAATCTGGGTTAGATTGGAATCATTTGAAAGCCTGTTATATTGCTAGCATGACTAGCTAAATTACAAACTATGCAATTCAGGAAACCAATCATCATTTTGGTGACCATAAAAATTAGTCATGAGTGCATTCAGGTGCATGTGCCACAATGAAGAGCACCAGCTGTTCCGGACAACTGTGTGATCACACTCTCTGTAGCCAATGTAAGACTTTTAAACAGGTTAATATTCACAAGGCCGCAGGGCCAGGGGGATTACCAGGACGCATACTCAGAGCATGCGCTAACCAGCTGGCAAGCGTCTTCATTGACATTTTCAAACTCTCCCTGACCCAGTCTGTAATACCTACATGTTTCAAGCAGACCACCATGGTCCCTATGCCCAAGAACGGCAAGATAAACTGTCTAAATGACTAAATTGCCGCATAGCACTTACATCTGTAGCCATGAAATGCTTTGAAAGGCAGGTAATGGATAGGGCTGTGGCGGTCACAAAATTTTGTCAGTCGGTGATTGTCAAACAAATAACTGTCGGTCGCAAGGTAATTGACAGTTAATTAACAAACACATTCAGCATTTCCTGGCTTCCACACAAGCCACTGATGCTGACCTTTAGAACATCTACATTTTAAAAAGTATAATAAATCCATGTAATATAGCCTACAGCTTCACAATAAATCCATTCTTTATTTTAGACAGGTCTAATGAAACATGATATGAAGAAAATGTAGTCTATTTCAGAAGAACAGAATAGCATACTACTCAGAGCTTTCCTTATGTTAGGTTTTGATCTGGCTATGCCAAATGGCTGTGGGCTACACTAGTTCATTTAGCAGACAAGATTTGCTTAGAATTCCGTGGCATTATTTTATAGTATGAAGAAAACAATTGAACAAAGCTGAATAAAATAGAAAGGATATTTTCTCCAAACGTTTTGAGGGAGTGTGCAAATGTGGATATTCTGTGTTGAGTGGTTAACAAAGAAATAGGTACTCCTATATGCTTAATTTAGAGTTATTAATGTAACTTTAGTTGTTCTATAAACTTTGGGCTATATGTTTTGATTTTTAATACATTGTAAGGCTGCATGATGCGACTCTAATGATGTTTTTTAAAAAGTCACAGGCATGAGCTCTGCTTTGTTTTTTGCGCAGGCTGGACACACTAAATCAAAATCACTCATTCACAATTTGACAAATCCTTGATAATTCCCATAATTTCACGGCGGCATCCCCTTTGTGTACCTCTAAGTTAAAGAAAGGTAAAAAAAATATATATATAATAATAATAAAAAAACACAATAGAAAAAAAATATTGTGGCCGTAATGCACCCTAAAAAAATCCATGCCTTTTGCCGCCAGTGCCGTCGTGCCCTTCTCCCTGAGTGCTGCACACTCCATGACTATGATCGGGTCTTTCTCACAGGCTACAAGTGAAGACAGACATCGGGGATGCAACTGCACACGTTCGTATCCAATTCCGAGGTGTATATTGAAGGTATTGGAAGAACCGTCCACATTTACTTTTACGTCAGCTAACAAGATGAGTAGGCCTAATGAACAGCAAAAGCACTACCCTATCAATCTACTATCCCCCATAGTAAAAAAGTCAACCTATTCTATTCTGTGCGAGAAATATTCCAAACAGTCTGGGACAGTTATGGGATGCGATAGATCCCAAATGAATACAACCACTGGCATCCCAATTTCTAGATTTTTTTTTACACAATGTGGCTGACGCAACAGATCAGAACATTTTAGCTTAAAATGTTGATAATTAGTTGTGATACAAATCTTCATAAAACATATAGGCATATGGGCTAGGCTACATGAGGTGTGTGACTATGATTAGAAAAAATATCAAATAAAAAGGCATTGTTTCTTATGATGGGCATCATTCACAACTGATAGGCTAATATTGGTCACCCATCAGACTATTCTTGATTTAATCTTGTATTTACATTTACTAAATAATATATGTGTGAAATTTGTTTTGATTTAGACAAGGGTAGCAGAAAAAATGTATGTCATCAATGCATTTAAATAGCGAACGGAGGACGCTTTTCCCTGTGGTTTATTTTCATGCCAGCCAGGTAGACTATACTCCTGTTGTAAATATAAGCAATGTGCTTAATATTAGGAAAGTTGAGAAATAAATGTAGTAGGCCTAGCCTATAGAAAGCTGATGAGATCTTTTTAGTAGAGGCCATCACTCTGTTTTTCTGAGTTTTCAAAACCTCCAGGCTGTGTAAGGGCTATTTGCATCAGATGACCTGGCCACCACAATCACATGACCTTAACCCAATTTTTATATTTTTTTATTTTACCTTTATTTTACTAGGCAAGTCAGTTAAGAACAGAGCATGCGCTAACCATTCTTATTTTCAATGACGGCCTAGGAACAGTGGGTTAACTGCCTGTTCAGGGGCAGAACGACAGATATGTACCTTGTCAGCTCAGGGATTTGAACTTGCAACCTTTCGGTTATTATTCCAACGCTCTAACCACTAGGCTACCCTGGTTTGGGATGAGTTGGACTGCAGAGTGAAGGAAAAGCAGTCAACAAGTACTCAGCATACAGTGCCTTGCAAAAGTATTCATCCCTCTTGGCGTTTTTCCTATTTTGTTGCATTACAACCTGTAATTTAAATGGAATTTTTTGGGATTTCATGTTATGGACATAGACAAAATAGTCCAAATTGGTGAAGTGAAATGAAAAAAAGAACATAAAAAAAATAGAAGAAATAACAAAACGGAAAAGTGGTGCGTGCATATGTATTCACCCCCTTTGCTATGAAGCCCCTACATAAGATCTGATTCAACCAATTACCTTCAGAAGTCACATAATTAGTTAAATAAAGTCCACTTGTGTGCCATCTAAGTGTCACATGATCTCAGTATATATACACCTGTGCTGTTCTGAAAGGCCCCAGAGTCTGCAACACCACTAAGCAAGGGGCACCACTAAGCAAGCGACACCATGAAGACCAAGGAGCTCTCCAAACAGGTCAGGGACAAAGGTTTGGAGAAGTACAGATCAGGGTTGGGTTATAAAGAAAATCAGAAGCAACATTAAATCCATTATTAAAAAATGAAAAGAATATGGCACCACAACTCACAGACCAGGCAAGAAGGGCATTAATCAGAGAGGCAACAAAGTGACAAAAGATCACCCTGAAGGAGCTGCAAAGATCCACAGCGGAGATTGAATTGAATTATTCTCCCAGTGCTTGGTGGAAAGCAGACAAACAAGTGTTTCTTAGGATTTTGCCTGTGCTTAGCTACATTCTGTTTATTTTTTATCTTGAAAAACTCCCGTCGTTTACAATTACAAGCATACCCATAACATGATGCAGCCACCACTATGCTTGAAAATATGGAAAGTGCTACTCAGTAATGTGATGTATAGGATTTGCCCCAAACACTTTGTAGTCAGGATATAAAGTTAATTGCTTTGCCACATTTTTTTTGCAAACAGGATGCATGTTTTGGAATATTTTTGCTTCTTTTCACTCTGTCATTTAGGTTAGTATTGTGGAGTAACTACAATGTTGTTGATCCATTCACAGTTTTCTCCTATCATAGTCATTAAAAACTCTGTAACTGTTTTAAAGTCACCATTGGGCCTCGTGGTGAAATCCCCGAGTGGTTTCCTTCCGGCAAATGTGTTAGGAAGGACGCCTGTATATTTGAAGTGACTGGGTATATTATACACCATCCAAAGTATAATTAATAACTTCACCATGCTCAAATTGATATTTAATGTCTGCTTTTTTTATCCATCTACCAATAGGTGCCTTTCTTTGCGAGGCATTGGAAAACCTTGCTGATCTTTGTATTTGAATCTGTGTTTGAATTGTACTGCTCGACTGAGGGACCTTATAGATAATTGTATGTGTAGGGTACAGACTTGAGGTAGTCATAAAAAAAAAAAAATGCACAGAGAGTCCATGCAACTAAACAAAAATATAAACGCAACATGTAGTCCCATGTTTCATGAGCTTAAATTAAATATCCTAGAAATGTTCCAAACACAAAAAGCTTATTTCTCTCAAATGTTGGGCATAAATTTGTTTACGTCCCTGTTAAGTGAACATTTCTCCTTTGCCAAGATAATGCATCCACCTGACAGCTGTGGCATATCAAGAAGGTGATTTAAAAATAATGATTACACAGGTGCACCTTGTGCTGGGGACAATAAAAGGCCACTCTAAAATGTGCAGTTTTGTCACATAACACAGTGCCACAGATGTCGAGTGTGTGTGCGCCATTAGCATGCAGACTGCAGGAATGTCCTCCATAGCTGTTGCCAGAGATTTGAACGGTCATTTTTCTACCATAAGCCGCCTCCAACGTAGTTTTAAAGAACATCCGGCTTCTTCACCTGCGGGATCGTCTGAGATCAGCCACCTGGACAGCTGATGAAACTGAGGAGTATTTCTGCCTGTAATAAAGCCCTTTTTGGGGGAAAGAAATAATTCTGATTGACTGGGCCTGGCGCCCAAGTGGGTGGGCCTGGTGCCCAAGTGGCTGCGCCCCTGCCCAGTCAAGAGAAATCCATAGATTAGAGCCTAATTATTTCAATTGACTGATTTCCTTATACGAACTGTAACTCAGTAAAATCATTGGAATTGTTGCACTTTGCGCTTATATTTTTGTTCAGTATATTATGTGACATTTTTACTCCTGAACTTATTTAGGCTTGCCATAAAAAAGGAGTTGAATACTTATTGACTCAAGATATTTCAGCTTTTCATTTTTTATTACATTAGTAATTATTTCAAAAAACATAAATCCACTTTGACATTATGTGGTATTGTGTGTAGGCTAGTGACCCCAAAAAATAAATTCAGGCTCACAACAAAATGTAGAAAAAGTTGAGGGGTGTGAATATTTTCTGAAGGCACTGTATAGCATGATACTGTACAGCCACTGCGTTCCAATTTAGGAGTTTATCAGGGTCCAAATCTGACATTTTCAACCCGTATACGAGTAAAAAAAAAAAAGAAGACAAAAATGAATCGTTACCAACATTAGTTGTCAACTGTGTCTGTATGGAATTACAGTGCCTCTATAGATAGTCTACACATCCTTTCAAAATGTTCACCTTTTGCGAATGGGTGGAGCTTATAGATCTTATGGGAAACTTGTTTCTCATTAAGAGATGCATATATGTACAAAATGTTATGACTGTAGCTCAAACGAGACAGGAAATATTTTGTTCAAAGTTTGACATTTCAGATGTTTACTTTAGCGCCCCACTTGGGCCATCAGTGTAATTTTGTAAATGCCGTAATTCTGTAAGTCTCTATGGCAAGTCGCCTCATTCATCCAAGTTTCGTTAAAATCGGGCCAGTGGTGTCCGAGATATCATGTGTGACCATGCAGGTTGTACACAACACGACTTTCAAAATCCTAACATCGCTGAGCTTCACATTAAACAACAGTCTTTCCTATAGTTTTTTCTCTTACCAACGTAGTGGCCCACTTAATGATTATTTTCTTATTTAACCAGGTAGGCCAGTTGAGAACAAGTTCTCATTTACAACTGCGACCTGGCAGGTTGTACACTACACGACTTTGGTGGGTCACACACTACAAGATTCTTGAGGATGAGGATACCATGATGATACCACGTTGTCTTGCGCAAACAATGATGTGATATGATTAGATTGTTAGGGTAGCTAGAACGAGCCCCCTCAAACGTTTTCAGTCAGGCATTCATACATATTTGAAATATCAAGCAAACATTTTGACTTTACTTGTGAACTTCAGAGCTGTAATGATTTGACAAATTGGCAAGTACAACTGCATTCTAGTATTAGTATAAAGATATAGCCCTTGGTTCACTCCAGACCTGACGGCCCTTGACCAGCACAAAAACATCCTGTGGCGGACTGCAATAGCATCGAATAGTCCCCGCGATATGCAACTGTTCAGGGAAGTCAGGAACCAATACACGCAGTCAGTCAGGAAAGCAAAGGCTAGCTTTTTCAAACAGAAGTTTGCATCCTGTAGCTCTAACTCCAAAACGTTTTGGGACATTGTAAAGTCCACGGAGAACAAGAGCACCTCCTCCCAGCTGCCCACTGCACTGAGGCTAGGTAACACGGTCACCACCGATATATCCACGATAATCGAGAATTTCAATAAGCATCTCTCTACGGCTGGCCATGCTTTCCTCCTGGCTACCCCAACCCCGGCCAACAGATCCGCAACCCCCGCAGCTACTTGCCCAAGCCTCCCCAGCTTCTCCAAATTGGAGGGCCTGTTGTCCGGACCTCTGGCAGTCTCTATGGGGGTCCACAGGGTTCAATTCTCTGGCTGACTCTTTTCTCTGTATATATCAACGATGTCGCTCTCGCTGCGGGTGATTCCCTGATCCACCTCTACGCAGACACCATTCTGTATACATCTGGCCCTTCTTTGGACACTGTGTTAACTAACCTCCAAACAAGCTTCAATGCCATACAACACTACTTCCGTGGCCTCTACTGCATGCTTTTTAACCGTTCGCTGTCCACACCCGCCTGCCCGACTAGCATCACCACTTTGGACGGTTCTGAATTAGAATATGTGGACAACTACAAATAGCTAGGAGTCTGGCTAGACTGTAAACTCTCCTTCCAGACTCATATTCAACATCTACAATGCAAAATCGATTTCCCATTTCGCAACAAAGCCTCCTTCACTCCTTCGCCGCCAAACATATCCTAGTAAAACTGACTATCCTACCGATCCTCAACTTTGGCGATGTCATCTACAAAATAGCTTCCAATACTCTACTCAGCAAACTGGATGCAGTCTATCACAGTGCCATCTGTTTTGTTACCAAAGCTCCTTATACCACCCACCACTGCGACCTGTATGCTCTAGTCGGCTGGCCCTCGCTACATATTCGTCGCCAGACCCACTGGCTCCAGTTCATCTATAAGTCTATGCTAGGTAAAGCTCCGCCTTATCTCAGCTCACTGATCACGATAACAACACCCACCTGTAGCACGCGCTCCAACAGGTATATCTCACTGGTCATCCCCAAAGCCAACACCTCCTTTGGCCGCCTTTCCTTCCAGTTCTCTGCTGCCAGTGACTGGAACGAATTGCAAAAATCGCTGAAGCTGGAGACTTATATCTCCCTCACTATCTTTAAACATCAGCTATCTGAGCAGCTAACCGATCGCTGCAGCTGTACATAGCCCATCTGTAAATATCCCACCCAATCTATCTATCTCATCCCCATATTGTTTTTATTGACTTTTCTGCTCTTTTGCACACCAGTATTTCTACTTGCACATCATCATCTGCTCATCTATCACTCCAGTGTTAATTTGCCAAATTGTAATTACTTCGCTACTATGGCCTATTTATTGCCTTACCTCCTCAAGCCATTTGCACACACTGTATATAGACTTGCTTTTTTTTTCCTCTATTGTGTTATTGACTGTACGCTTGTTTATTCCATGTGTGACTCTGTGTTGTTGTTTGTGTCGCACTGCTTTGCTTTATCTTGGCCAAGTTGCAGTTGTAAATGAGAACTTGTTCTCAACTAGCCTACCTGGTTAAATAAAGGTTAAATAAAAATAAAAAATAAAAATTGTAATCACTTCTGCTCGAGTCTACCCATTCTTGGTGATGTGAAAATGTCATCTCACTGGCTTATTCTATAGTTAGCTCTCATGGGCTATTGCTCTCAAAACTTGTCGTTGCACATCTCACACTACAAGAGCTTTGCAGATTTTGTGCCAATAAAATCAAATATGTTCGAAAATATCCAGACTTCTGGGACTGCTCAAAGACGGGATCGGTAGCCCTCAGATTGCGTCACTAACCCGTTCACATTAAACAAGCGTCGATGAAGACCGCGCAAACTGAGTAGTCAACGACATGGGAATTTTGTCTCAGATACAAAAAGTTGTCTGGGGCAGGTAAATAAGGGCCAAAATCGTGTTGTGTAAACCCGGCTTAATGTACATACTAACATATGTATGAACGTATGGAGACAGATCCAGTCCCTCCCCTCCCACCCAATTTCATTGTGGGGGAAGAATAATTATATGGGTCCAGTCTCCAAATTAGGGACTTTTAAACAATGGAAAATTTCGATACACACTATATATGTTTTTTTATTTAAACCTTTATTTAACTAGGCAAGTCAGTTAAGAACAAATTCTTATTTACAATGACGGACTACCCCGGCCAAACACTCCCCTAACCCGGACGACGCTAGGCCAATTGTGCGCCGCCCCATGAGATACAGCCCGGGATCGAACCAGGGTCTGTAGTGCAGTGCCTCCTAAACACTTCTTGTCTAGCCTAGAACAGTCCAATGACTTCACTGGTTGAAATGGTTGAATATAAAATCAAACTAGAGAAAATTACTTAATGTGGGTAAAGCTATAATTCTTTCTAACCTAACCACTTTGGCTGACAGTAAATTTACTTGCGTTGCGGTGAGGATTACTAGGGCAACATTCAGTAAGCAAACAATGTGGATTGTTGCAAATAGAAATGTCATGAATAGAGCTGACATGACTCTACATTCTACATATCTGGCATGTTTGTTGTACGTGACATATCTCTATCTGAAAGTTCTACAAAGTTGTGCCCAACCCAAATTTGCATTCAGCAATTCAGACAACATCCTGGGTGATTGGCTGGCTAATCCCACAGTGACCGACCATTGGCTAAAAGGAGGGCAACTCTAGGTTAGTATTGTGAAATCGTTCCTTTGTGCGATGGACATACTGCTGAAACTCCCAAGCCTAGTCAAAAATAAAAGAGGATCTTGTGCAGGGCCCGGAGCTTTAAATGTGTCCTTATTTATATCCTCAGCTGTCTCCTTCATTGGAGAAGAAAAAAAAATACCATTGCATTCTTCGGCTGGAAATATCCTGCTCTAACCACAGATATGTTCAATCTGAATCGCTTTGGGGTGCTGGAGCACAGTAGGGCCTACATACCCACCTGCCACTTTAAACTACATTTGTCAGAGGTGGCTACTGGCTGGCTGGGTTGGTTTGTTTGGAGTTTGTTTACCTATGTGACGGCCTGACGTCATTGGCTCCCGATGTGGCCGATCTAGAATGTTCTAGTACTAAAAATCTAATCAAATTTGATTTGTCATATGCTTAGTAAACAATAGGTGTAGACTAACAGTGAAATGCTTACTTACGGGCCCTTCCCATAACGCAGAGAGAAAAACGTATAGAAAAAGAGGAATAACCTGGATGATGACAGATAGTGGCACCTTCAGACCTATAGGGTTAGGGTCAGGCTTGGGTTTAAGTCCTATTAGAAATCGTTGCAGATAGAAATATCAGGAATAGAGCGGACATGATTCCTTATTCTCCATATGAGAGAGGCATGATATCTCTATCTGAACGTTCAACTACCTGAACATTCATCAAACACTTCAGCTGGGCTTGATTGAGCTTGCTTGACCCAATGGAACCAATAGAAGTCCCAAAACTGTAAAACCCAGGCACCTGGCACGCCAGACAGGATAAAGAGGAGAGTATTAGAAATATTTCAAATTGTATTTTAACCCAGGTCTGGTGAAGTGGGAAGACCCTTTATTTGAAACAGTTACTAATACACTAAAGAGGTGTAAAATGTCATTGTAAATCACACTAAACTATAATTTCAAACAGTCCGGAGGTGAGTTAAGTCCCTTTAATAAAGACCACCCTCTTGTCAGTAGCGTTCAGGAACCCTGATTAAGGACATGCAACTGCTGAGCATGCTGCTAAGAGTGTGAGTCTTCAAATACAAAAACAACCATAAGTGGTGGAGTAGGCCACGTCTCGACACGGCTTCCTTTCCTCGTCTCCTTTCATTCACCACAACTGACGGTGAAAAGCCTGGGTAGCTTTTCAAACTTAATGACTTGCTCTTTGCAGGATAAGCCAAGTTACTACTATAATGCAAACAGGGTGTAAACAGGGCTTTATGAATACATTTTGATTGATTGGACTGCTTTCAGATCAGTGCTGATCCAGAAAGAAAGTAAACCAGGAGAAGACACGAGGAAAGGGAGCTATGTCAGACTTTTGGGACGTAACCTATAAAAAGCAGGAAATCAAAAAATGAAGAGCCACTCACTGCTACCGCCCGTGCCAACCGTGTTGATACTCCCAGGCACCGACGAGGACGGGTAGAGCGCCAGGTGCCCGCCATTCTCACACCCTCCATGCCCCTGCTGCTGTTGGTGCCAACCACTGCCCAATCCCGAGTCCCTGGACCCCTGCCAGCCGTTGAGCCTATCATCCGAGCCATAGCGCTGGTGGTGGTACAGGTGACCCAGGTGGCTCCCTGAGGAACTCGAACTGGACCCCGACAAGGAGTGTGTCGAGGGGGGCGTCTGGTGGAGTGAGGCCGGGCCGGGAGGTGGTCGTTCCAACGAGTCGCCCCTGGCAGCGGCGCGCTCCTCCAGGTGGTTGAGCCAGAGGGCGAGGGCGGCGCGGTCGTCCAGCGATGTGGCCGGGTGGATGAGGGCATAGGAAAGGAGTTGGCGTGACTCTTCGAGGTGGCGGCCATGGTCGATGGTGTGCGCCAGGATGCGGGGGAGAAGGCGCATGTACTCACCCTTGGCTTCGACATTGCCCGGCTTGAGCAAGGGCAGGTGGGTGAGGACCAGGGAGATGACGCGCTCCTTGGGCTCGCCCTGCCACTGGCTGATCACCACTGGGGGAGGAAGAGAGAGGAGGGGAGTGGAGAGAAAGAAAGAAAAAAAAGAGAGAGGAAGGGTTAGTACAGCATTCTACAGTACAACATAACCGTGGCTTATTCAGGATAGTGCAAAACGTAGAATTTTGCAGATAGCAATGTGTGCGGGACAATCCCTTATCCAGAAAGTCAGAACATCAATTCTGTTCCACACAATATCATTCGGTGGAAATGTTCTGTAATTGCCTTTCGTACTGGGCTGAGTAAAGCCCGGGATAGACCCATGATGTTTGCATTAGCTTGTTCTCTCTAAGGAAAGAGGCAGGGTGGATTTGGCCTTCGGCTCGATAGAACTCCAGGCAAAGCCACTCTCTCTTCACATCCCAACAGATTCTCAACGTATCCCCAACATATTGTGGGAGCTGGAATAAAAATAAGTACTTCAGCTATTCCAAAACAATTATGTTGTGGGAGCTCTTGCTTTTGCTTGTAGGAAAACCAGATGCCTCGCCCCCACCCTTAAACAGGACTTGACAGGAACATAAAATAATCAATAACTTTTTTACAACCACACATGGAGGTGGGCAGACGGAGAAAGCAAGGGGTGGATGGAGGAACGAGAGGCGATAAAGGACAAGATCGATTACGAGGAGGTGTCACTTAATTTTCCTCTTTTGTTAAAATTCTTTAAAAGTGCATTCCTCCTTCCTCTACGTAATCACGGATTAGAAATGAATGGACAGGTGAAAGCCATGTGGTATTTCCCTCGAGTTAATAGCCTAATCAGTGATAACATCAAGGAAGAATGGACAATAAAAGGAATTTAAATAGGGGTATCTTAAAGTCGAGAGTGGGTGGGTAGTTAGTTGAGCCCTAGGCAGTGAGGTTGCTATACCTATCCTGTGGGGTTGTGGAAACTATTGTTGTCTCAGCACTGCAGCCGTGAGAAGCAGAAACATTGCGTCATTCCTATCAGGTTGGGACAGAGGCTATACATACTTCCGGGTCGAAGCTGTGGGGCTCAGGCCTGACCGCCACCGAGAAGAGGAGACTGTATTGTAAGAGTAGAGGATACTGCAGTCAGTCCAGGGGTTAACTTCCTGTTTAGGGATCGGGATGTGTGCATGTTTGTGTGACCCTTTACATCATTGGTCACACATAACTGGCCGGCAGATGTAGGCCACTGTAGTCCTCATCTCTAATTCATGACGAGAGGGGAATAAATAAATACTAAATAAATCTAAATAATACATGCTAGAATAATACTACAGTAATACTACAGTACACAGTATTCTCCAGAGGTCACAGCTTTGCCACAGAAACAAAGGTTGTGTCCCAAATGGCACCCTACTCCCTATATAGTGTATTACTTTTGACTAGGGCCCATAGGTCAAAAGTAGAGCATTATATAGGGAGTAGGGTGCCATTTGGGACACGTCCTGAGTCCGGAGGCTTGTTTAGGAACAAGGCAAGGCGACTCCTTGTTTAGAAAGCACACAGATGTCACCTAATGGGGATCAGAGGTGGGCGGCTCTGTGGCCTATGATTAAGTGTCCCCTTCGATAGCTAGGGCCTTTTTTTGGCACTGCCATTTTTAAAGTTCACGCGCGCCCTGATGGCAAGAGAGAGAGAGGAGGTAGAAAGGGATAGAGAGAAGGAAGAAGACAGAGAGAGGGAGAGAGAGAGAGCGAGAGCGACGTAGGAGAGAGGCAGTGAAAGAATGGCAGTGTAAGGAAAGGAGGAAGATGTTTGAGAGAAAAAGAAAGCAACAAAATAGTGGGAAAGAGAGAGGGAGTGAGTGTGAGAGGACACCTTCCCAAAATCCTCTAGAGGAGATGTGATCTTTTCAATCAGAAGACATGTACGCTACAACCATGCCCAGGGATAAAACACTCAAACCTGAGTCTACACTGCTTGCTTCAGGACCAAGTAAAGACGATAGGGATTTTATCTCTGGAAGAAGGAGCACCAGCATGTATTCGAGACCATCTACAGTATCTGAGGGTGTCAACAAAGGGGCAGGGGGCGGCAGGTAGCCTAGTGGTTAGAGCGTTGGGCCAGTAACCGAAAGGTTGCTGGATCGAATCCTCGAGCTGTCATGGTAAAAATCTGTCGTTCTGCCCCTGAACAAAGCGGTTAACCCACTGTTCCCTGGTAGGCCTTCATTGTAAACAATAATTTGTTCTTAACTGACTTGCCTAGTTAAATAAAGGTTACATTTGAAAAATATATAAATAACCAGGGAATAACAAGCTCTCTGAATGAGAAGACGGCATATAGTGGTGCCCCAGTGCTGTGCCTATGGCTCTGCTGGGCTAAAGGCCCAGTTTATCTGGTAATCAAGTCCTCATGACCCCCAGTAACACCCCCCACTTGACTTGGCCTGACCTCTGCCTCTCCCTTTATTGCTTTCACTATCCACCGGCTGCCCTAAGGTCGCTCTATCAGTCTATTATGCTACTCCACTCCCTCTCTTTTCATCCTTCTTTACTTGGCCTTCCATTCCCTCTCCCTCAACCTTCCCTTTCACTCTCTCCTCCTCATTCTCATCTACTCCCCCCTCTCTCGTTTTCTCTCTCTCTAAGGGGTTAGTTGTGCATGGGAGCAGCAGGCAGCTAATACAATAGCCTACTCATCTCTGGGATTCTCACTTCCTCCCTCCTCCTCCCTGCTCTCCCCCTTTATACTTCCTCTCTGTATTCACATATAGATGACATCCGAAAACAGCTTGAGACCACAAGTCTTCCTCCCTCTAAGTGTCAGTTTGATTCATCTATTCCTTGCCTGTCTGGGAAGAAGAGCAACATTGATCACACTTTATTGAAATGGGATTATGTTACGTGCATTTTTGAACGGGTATCCATTCATCTTGTGCTGTGAGAGACACACACACACCATCAACAATGTAGAATACAAAAGTCCTGAGTGCGCACGCACGCACGCACACATGCAAGCGCAAACACACACACATACACTCTCCTTGTAACCTCTCCTGCATCTACACTGATCTGAAAACACAGGACAGGTGAAAAACAATATGGAAACCGCCCTCTGGGAATTTGCTTACACATCATCATTACAGTACAAAGGTAAGAAGACAAGACTCAAATACCACTATTGAGATGCACCCCCGGGGGTTGGAAAGAACAAGAGTCAACAACAGCTGGACGAGTCTCAGTGGATGAGAATGCTTCCTTTACAAAAGAGAGGGAAACAAGGAGAAAGAGAAACCTGCCCAGACATTGCCTGTCAAGAGGTCAGTTTACAGCGTTCAGAGGTCAAAGTGTGGTCGCTAGGCTAGGGAAACAAGCCGCTAGTGAACCCAGAGGAATGCAACAAGGAGGGAGAGTTCTGAAGTCTGTGGCAGACTTCTCCTCCGCTTTCCTCCTCCCTCTATCCCCACCCTCATCCAACTCAAGCAGAAAAAGGGAGAGAGAAGAAAAAATATAAATAAAATAAAAAGCAGAGCAGACACTGTTGAGGGTCTGTAGAAGTAGAAAGGAAACAGTGAGATGCCGCTCCTTCCCTTCCCTCACTGGGCCTGAGTTGTCTCTCCCGCTGAAAGATGTCAGTCTCTGAGTTTCTTACTCTCTAATAGCTCCCTCTGTTCTCCCCCACCTTACTCTGAGGGTGTGGTGACTGGCCTTAACAGAGGGAGAGGTCATTTCTGGGAATGTGTGGATCACATTCACAGCATCTCCCAGCCCCCCGTTCAGTCAAAGGATTACCCTCCTTCAGTCAGTCTGCCTTGGGCCTGTTCTCTCAACTAAACAATACTGTGTTGCCTGTTGAACTCTACGTGGCACTCCGGCCCAGCAAACAAACCACTGTTACCGCTGTCACAGAGGGTGTGGCTTTGTAAAATTCCTGCATTGGGACATATTTGGTTTCTTTCTCTTCAGAAAGAACCCACATTTTTCTCCCCAAAATATGATAAAAGAAAAGTAATACAAAAATGATGCTAAATGAATATAGGGGAAACACATAGGGTGTCATTTGGACCAGCAGCCATGGCACTCATCAAAAAGGGTGCGTCCTTCGCTCAGTGTATAAATACAAGCCGTGTTTTTCTACTTGGGCCACTTTGCAGAGGCATGCGGTTCTCGCACTTCCTGAGCTCAGCCCAACTGTCTCCCAGCAAGTCTGGTGCCACAAACCCCACGGATGATACAGAAGAGACAGTTGCCAACCATGGAAATAAAAAAATCAGGGTTAGAGGTTCCAGCTCTTTTTTTGGATCATATTTCTATGATACCAAGGCTTCATACAGGTCACCACAGGAAGGAAAAGGTTTGTCATCACCACCAACACTGTAGATCATTTTACTTGCCGGCAGAGTAGAAATGACAAAGAGACAGACAACTCTAAATTAAAATGGACTCTTCAAACCCACTCCAAAATTAATGGATGCCTATAAATGGGGAGGTCTCTGCTTTAAAATAGGATTACAAAAATTAACTTTTCAAAATGGTCGTCATGGTAGTGGTAAACCAGGTTGTAGGCTAGGCTACGTCACAATCCTAAAAAAAACATCCCGCACTGTATGTCAGAGTCTGGCCTGGCTTCACCATCAGACGGTCCAACTTCGCTGTGGCAAATGACACATCTTACAGTGGCTGGCCGACCTTCATAGACAAGCTACAGCTTTGGTTTCTGAACTCACACAGAGACAGACACACACACAGGGCACACACATACACACGAGAAAGAGACAGGGAGAGGTAGAACATCGAGAGAGAGAGGTGGTCACTGGGTCCATGCCAAACCCATTACATAGCCAACTAACTGTTTACAGGAAGTGTCTCCTTTGAATTAAATCAAACTTTGAGACATCAAATGACAGAGGGTTGGCTGCAAACTTCTGTACAGATACAAGACAGACAACCACTTCTTAATCGAATGTCCATCCAGGTGTAGGAATTATGTTGAGTCACTGTGGAAAATTAGTTACACAAGTGATTTTTATAATTGACTGAGATGACACACACAGGGAGAGACTGTCAGACACATGATTACCCTTGTTCTAAAAATAGACCTGGTCAACATCACACACCGTCCCAACAACGCCGGGCGGGAGAGAGATAACGCCCTATTTATACGAGACCAGAAGAGCACAACAACCGAAAAGCAGCCAGCCAGCCACCACACATTGCGTGTACACCAAACACTCCACACGACCCGCAAAAATGGCATTATTAGCCCGTCACGCTACCCGCTCCAAAGCATGGGCCACCATCCACCCAGCGCTGCCTAAGCCTACAGGCCTGTTTTCATCCTGTCAGCAAAACAAACAGGTCCCGGGCTCTCTCCATGCCTGCCGCGGTATCGGGGGCCTTTACTCTTTGTTGAGTCAATAGGGGGCGAATCGTTCCTTTCAACACAGCATATTCCTGTAACATTTGCCTTCACAACGTGAGGTTTAGCCTTTAGCCACAGTTCCACTACATGGCCAAAAGTATATGGACAAACCATCATATTAGTGGATTCTGCTTTTTCAGCCACACCTTTTGCTGACAGGTGTATAAAATCGAGCACACAGCCATGCAATCTCCACAGACAAACATTGGTAGCAGAATGGCCCTTACTGAAGAGCTCAGTGACTTTCAACGGGGCACTGTCATAGAATGCCATTTTTCCAACAAGTCAGTTTGTCAAATTTTTGCCCTGCTAGAGCTGCCCCGGGTCAACTGTAAGTGCTGTTATTGTGAAGTGGAAACGTCTAGGACTAACAACAGCTCAACTGCGAAGTGGTAGGCCACATAAGCTCACAGAACGGGGGAACGGCGAGTTGCAACACTCACTACAGAGTTCCAAACTGCCTCTGGAAGCAACATTGGCACAAGAACTGTTTGTCTGGAGCTTCATGAAATTAGTTTCCATGGCCGAGCAGCCGTACACAAGCCTAAGACCACCATGCGCAACGCCAAGCGTCGGCTGGAGTGGTGTAAAGCTCACCACCACTGGACTCTGGAGCAGCTATTTGGAGCGATGAATCATGCTTCACCATCAGGGTTTGGCGGATGCCAGGAGAACGCAACCTGCCCCAATGCATAGTGCCAACTGCAAAGTTTAGTGGAGAAGGAATAATGGTCTGGTGCTGTTTTTCATAGTTCGGGCTAGGCCCTTTAGTTCCAATGATGGGAATTCTTAATGGTACAGCATACAATGACATTCTAAATGATTCTGTGCTTCCAACTTTGCGGCAATAGTTTGCGGAAAGCCCTTTCCTGTTTCAGCATGACAACGCCCCCGTGCACAAAGCGAGGTCCATACAAAAATGGTTTGTCGAGATCGGTGTGGAAGAACTTGACTGGCCTGCACAGAGCCCTGACCTCTACTCCATCGAACAGGTTTGGGATTATTTGGAACACCGACTGCGACCCAGGCCTAATCGCCCAACATCAGTGGCCGACCTCACTAATGCTCGTGGCTGAATGGAAGCAAGTCCGCGCAGCAATGTTCCAACATCTAGTGGAAAGCTTTCCCAGAAGAGTAGAGGCTGTTATAGCAGCAAACGGGGGACCAACTCCATATTAATGCCCATGATTCTGGAATGAGATGTTTGACGAGCAGTTGTCCACATACTTTTGTCATGTAGTGTAACTCCCTCAGAATAGCTTCTCAAAAGAGCAACAGGAGGAGTTTGGAAGTTTAATCGAGACAACGGACTGAGAGAAAGGGGGGAAATGAAGTGGCCCAGAAAGAATAATATTCATAATAATTTGGTGGGTGCTTACATATTTGTCCTATTTCACAAAACGTTTTTTTTTTTTGCATATACCAACTCTGCCTGAGACACCCTCGCAGAGTGGGGTCACGGCCAAAGGGGTTGGTCTGTACTTTCACCCTCACAGAGAGAGAAAAAAAACAATACTGAACTGGGCCCTGGCAAGAGACACACTGCGAGCACCTACACCCACTCACACGACCAACAACTCAACAGGATTTTCCAGGAGCGGAAAAGTCACGGGACGAAGGAGGGCAAAACTTACAAAATGTCAACTGTGGAAAAGGAAATTCAGAATGAGACGAAAGACCAAGAAGGGGGGTTGGAAGCCTTCTACAAAAGAAGAAGGAAAGAAAGACGAGAGGGGGATGAAAGAAGAAAAAAGGGGAAAAGGTTCCGCACCCATATCCCTCCCTTCCCAAACGGACTCTCCAGCTCAGCAGTGAGGAATGCGCTGGCATACCACAGGTCCTAGCTGAAGAATGCACAGTTTCCGAGCTGGGCCAGAGCTGATGCTACATCCCCAAACCGGCGCTGGTTAGACAGAGTTTCTCTTTGAAATCACCCCCCCCACACACACTTGCTCCAGCCCTCTGTAGCCCCAGCCCCTACCATAACAACCAACCAAACAACTTCTAATAAGTTCCACAGAATGGAGAGGGAGAGAGAGAAAGAAGAAAAGTGGGGAAGAGACAGAAAAGGGTGTGGGGGAGAGACAGAAAAGTGGGGGACAGAGAGAGGTACTACCCGTGTACCAATACAAATAGAAGGCTTCCTCTCATTCTCCACCATAGACACATGTACCTGATAAGACAGGATAAACTACTATAATTAAAGTTTGTTCCATATCAGTGGTTGTTGGGAGGAAAAGGGACAAAGGAGGGAAACTAACATACACCAGAATGTAGGGACAAAGCCAATGTACAGTACCAGTCAAAGGTTTGGACACACCTACTCATTCAAGGGTTTTCCTTTATTTGTACTATTTTCTAAGTTGTAGAATAATAGTGAAGACATCAAAATTATGAAATAACACAGCTATGGCTGTTCCTCAAAGTCCCTCCGTATGGTTATTCAGTTCAGCTATCATCCAGCTGTGAGCCCGATAGTTCAGTTCGAGAGAGACAGAGCGAGAGAGGAGACGCCAGTGCAAATGGACTGAGCTGACTCCATTTCTAAGTATAGCAGCAGGCAGGGCTGGCTTCCCGAAAGTATACTGAGCTGACACGCTAACTTGGGGTGAGTTTTCTCCTAAGAAAGACCAGAGCTGAGGGAATGAGGCAAGGAGAGACAGTGAGTGAGAACGTGTGTGAGTATGTATACATGCATGCCTGTTAGTGTGTGTGTGTATGTGTAGGAGTGAGCTCATCGTAGGCCTCCCGCCTGGCCTGGCCCACCCTCTCCACAAGTGGTGGCGGTACGCTGCAGGGCTGGGTCGACAGGCAAACAGGCACCCACAGGCCCAGACTCAAAACCCACAGACTTGCATCACCTCGGTTCCGGGTGAAAGGTGAGGTAATAGAATGTGTGTTTGTGTGGGTGTGAGAGACAGAGATAGGAGACGTGAAGAGGGCAAAAAAAACACAATGAAAGAGGTTAAAAAGGGCCGGAGAGAGGAGGGATGGAAAAAAAGTGAGCGAAAGAAAGAGGAAGAAAAAGAGTAAAACAGAGAGAGAAAAGACTTAAAGCCCTGCAGCACTTCTAAAGAGCCAGCCAGCTAGGCAGGAAGAACTGTACTTTAGTGACCAGGATCCCTGCTAGGCTAATCTGAAGGCTTCAGCCCCTGACTGACCCACTGACACAGAGGTAATGAGCAGACAGACAGGGCCCTGTCTAGAGCTCACGCAGAGAGGAGAGGGAAGGAGAACGAGGGGGAGAGAGGGAAGAGAGTGAGACCATGTGTGAAAGAGGAAGAGATTGTGAGAGGATAGGAAGAGAATTGTTTGTACTATTTTATAGAAAAACAATACAATTTAACATAGCTGAATAAAATAGAAAGGATATTATTCCCCAAACTATTTCCGAGGGAGTGCGCATTCTGTGTTGAGAGGTTAACAAAGAAACAGGTCCACCTTTATGCTTAATTTAGAGTTATTTATGCAATTTTAGTTATGTTTTGATTTCTAATACATTCTAAGGCTGCATGATGCGACTAATGACGATTAAAAAAAAGTCAAATGAAAGGCAAGTGTTTTGCTGCACAAGCTTCATCAGACTCTCATTCACATTTGACAAGCACTTGATAATATTCTCACCCATCAGACTATTCTCAACTTAATCTGTTTTTTACATAAAGCCTACTAATATACTGTATGTGTGGAATGTGTATGTATTTAGAATGTCCCACAACAAAACAAAAAAAACGTAATCCGTAGCCTGCACTGGAATAGCATATGGAGGTCAGGCCTAGGTGCAGTTCCGTTTTTAATATGCCAGGTAGGCTACACCATTTGTAAAGTGTATTCATGTGCTTAATTGAAATTATTGAGCCATAAATACAGCAGCACAAGAAAGCTGGGATCCTCTTTCAAATAGCACAGTCAAAACTCTGTTTTTACATGCAATTGCGCAATGACCGGGCTTATAAGAACACGTTTCACTAGGCTCTGTAGGCTATGGGCTCTCTGTGACCCAGGGGTCTTGGGTCGACAGGCTGTTTGGAGTTATTTGGCCACTTTCGTTGTGATACAAAACCTTATAAAAACATATAGGCCTATGGGCTAGGCTACATGAGGTATGTGACAAAAAATTTGCAAAAAATGCATGCGCCGTTTCTTGCCTTCCACCGCACACATTGGGCTCTGTAGCGCCTTACATGATGCCGAGCAGTTGCCGTACCAGGCGGTGATGCAACCGGTCAGGATGCCCTCGACGGTGGAGCTGTATAACTTTTTGGAGGATCTGGGGACCCATGCCAAATCTTTCCAGTCTCCTGAGGTGGAAAACGTTTTATCGTGCTCTCTTCACGACTGTCTTGGTGTGATAGATCGTTGGTGATGTGGACACCAAGGAACATGAAACTCTCGACCCGCTCCACTACAGCCTCATCGATGTTAACTTGTTAGGGAGCGGCAGCTGAGGGGTCGGTTTTGGAGAGTCTGGCGTGCCCAAAGTAAAATGCTTGCCACTCAGGCTCAGAAAATAGGATATGCACATAATTACTACTATTGGATAGGAAACACTGAGTTTTCCAAAAGTGTTAACATAATGTCTGTGAGTGTAACAGAACTCATTTGGCAGGCAAAAACCAGAGAAAATTCCATCCGGAAATGTCATTCTGGTGGCTTATGGCTCACTTTGAGACAGTGCCTATTGAAAACTCTTTATAACAGGACACTGAATGTAGTACCTATTGCTTCCACTGGATGTCAGCAGTGTATACGTAAAGTTTCATAGCAAATCGGAACTAATGTGTTCAATAGGTAGGGGTTTTGGTGAGAGGAGCTATATTTCGGTTGCTAAGCTAAGGATGCATTTTTATTGTTTTTTGTTTTGTTGAGGAAAAGTTTATAGGTTTAGTTGAACGCGTTCTCTTCACGTTGGATTTTCTGAACACAAGGTGCCAACCAAACGGAGATTTATGGATATAATAAATGACTTTTTCTAACCAAATATCCATGGATTGTCTTCGTTGGACACTTAGGAAGCCCTCTGCAGAAGTTCTACAAAAGGTAAGGCACAGGTTTTCCCTGTGAAATGCATTTTCTATGGACCGCGCTGGCTAAAGATTTCATGGTAATGGCAAATATTGAAGGTGCTACCCTCAAACAATCAAATGTAGTGCTTTCACCGTAAAGCCTTTTTGAACTCTGACAACGCTGTGATATTGCCAAGAAGCAGAGCTTTTGATGAGTATGAAACACTTGTATATTGATGCATGTTTAATAATTCAACTTTTGGATTTTGAATTTGGCGCCTTGCATTTCACCTGGTAGTGCTAGCGCACCACCACTCCCTAAGAAGTTAAATGGCGGCCTGTTCGGCCCGCCTTTTCCTGTAGTCCACGATTAGCTCCTTTGTCTTGCTCACATTTAGAGAGAGGTTGTTGTCCTGGCACCACACTTCCAGTTCTCTGACTTCCTCCCTATAGACTGTGCCATCGTTGCGGGGATCAGGCCTACCACTATTGTGTCGTCAGCAAACTTAATGATGGTGTTGGAGTCGTGTTTGGCTACGCAGTTGTGGGTGAACAGATGGTACAGGAGGGGACTAAGTACACACCCCTGAGGGGCCCCCGTGTTGAGGATCAGTGTGGCAGACGTGTTGTTGCCTACCCTTACCACCTGGGGGCGGCCCGTCAGGAAGTCCAGGATCCAGTTGCAGAGAGAGGTGTTTAGTCCCAGGGTCCTTAGCTTAGTGATGAGCTTCGTGGGCACTATGGTATTGAATGCTGAGCTGTAGTCATTGAACAGCATTCTCACATAGGTGTTCCTTTTGTCCAGGTGGGAAAGGGCAGTGTGGAGTGCGATTGAGATTGCGTCATCTGTGGATATGCTGGGGCGGTATGGGAATTGGAGTGGGTCTAGGGTATCCGGGAGGATCCTGTTGATGTGAGCCATAACCAGCTTTTCAAAGCCCTTAATGGCTACAGACGTGAGTGCTACGGGGCGGTAATCATTTAGGCAGGTTACCTTCGCTTCCTTGGAAACAGGGACTATGGTGGTCTGCTTGAAACAGTTAGGTATTACAGACTTGGTCAGGGAGAGGTTGAAAATGTCAGTGAAGACACTTGCCAGTTGGTCCGCGCATGCTTTGAGTACACGTCCTGGTAATCCATCTGGCCCTGCGGCTTTGTGAATGTTGACCTGTTGAAAGGTCTTGCTCACATCGGCTACCGAGTGCGTTATCCCACAGTCATCCAGAACAGCTGGTGCTCTCGTGCATGCTTCTGTGTCGCTTGCCACGAAGCAAACATAAAAAGGCATTTCGCTCGTCCAGTAGGCTCGCGTCTGGATTTCCCTAGCGCCTAAGAAGTTAATATTAGACATCGCGCACCAGCTGTTATTGACCAAAAAAAAACACCCCCACCCCTCGTCTTACCAGACGTAGCTTCTTTGTTCTGCCGGTACATTGAAAATCCCTCCAGCTCTATATTGTCCGTGTCGTCGTTCAGCCACGACTCGGTGAAACATAGGATATTATAGTTCTTAATGTCCCATTGGTAGGATAATCGTAAATCATCTGTTTTATTTTTCAATGATTGCATGTTAGCAAGTAGAATTGATGGCAGTGAGAGTTTACTCGCTCGCCTACCGATTCTCAAAAGGCAGCCTGATCTGCATCCTCTTTTCCTCCATTGTTTCTCCACGCAAATACTGTGGATTTGGGCATGTTCCCGGGAGAGCAGTATATCTTTCTCGTCAGACTCGTTAAAGGAAAAAGCTTCTTCCAGTCCGTGGTGAGTAATCCCAGTTCTGATGTCCAGAAGTTATTTTCGGGCATAAGAGACGGTAGCAGCAACATTATGTACAAAATAAGTAAAACAATTATTTACAAACAAAGCAAAAAAAAAAAAAAACATTGTTTACGGGCATCTAAAACGAGGAAACTTTTCTGCGGTTCATTTTCATGCCAGCCAGGTATGCTACGCCGATTGTTAAGCAAAGCAATATGCTTTTTAGGAAATATATACTGATCAAAAATATAAACTGAACATGTAAAGTGTTGGTCCCATGCTTCATGAGCTGAAATAAAAGCTTCCAGAAATGTTCCATACCTCACAAATAGCATATTTCTCAAAAATCTATTTGTTTACATCCCTGTTAGTGAAATTATCTCCTTTGTCAAAATAATCCATCCACCTGACAGGTGTGGCATATCAAGAAGCTGATTAAACAGCATGATCATTACACAGGTGTATCTTGTGCTGGGGACAATAAAAGGACACTCTAAAATGTGCAGTTTTGTCACACAATGCCACAGTTTTGAGGGAGCGTGCAATTGGCTTGCTGACTGCAGAAATGTTCACTAGAGCTGGTATCAGATATATTGAACGTTCATTTCTCTACCATAAGCTGCCACCAAAGTCGTTTTAGAGAATTTGGCAGTACATCCACCCGGCCACACAACCACAGACCACTTGTAACTACGCCAGCCCAGGACCTCCCAGCCCAGGCTCTCACCTGCTGGATCGTCTGAGACCAGCCACCCGGACAGCTGATGAAACTGAGGAGTATTTCTGTCTGTCCTTTTAGTGTAAGAGCATTTTGAAAAGACCGCCTTAAAATTTCAGCCTGTTTGGTGGGATGGAATTTTGGCCTTCAATGGTGACATCGCCATGTGGTAAATTAGTTAATAGTCCAATAAGAGAGTTCCAAATATCTCTGCCTATAACAGCTAATTTTCAGTTCAGTATTCAACTGAAATGTGTCTTCCGCATTTAACCCAACCCCTCTGAATCAGAGAGATGCGGAGGGCTACCTTAATCGACATCCACATCTTCGCGCCCGAGGAACAGTGGGTTAAACTGCCTTGCTCAGGGGGGAGAACGACAGATTTTTGCTTTGTCAGCTCAGGGATTCAATCCAGCAACCTTCCAGTTATTGGCCCAACGCGCATTGGACTTAAAGCACGTTTTCTGCAATTCTACACATTTTGCAATGGGGCGGCAATACATTTTTGTTTTTTAAATGTATCGCTAATTTCTTACAAGTCTACCCATTTTGCCATGGGGTGGAGATAAATGTTTGCAGTTTTAAAGCTAATTTCCTGCAATTCTACACATTTTGTAATGACTTATGCCATGTTAATATGACTAATTTAGTAAGAATAACTAACAAAATCAAATGGGCACGTGCCGTGTGTTCCCGGTATATACGGCCATGATTACTACAAGTTTAGATAGATTTGGTAGTTAGCTGGCTAGACTAAAAAAAAATGTATCAGACATGGCTAATTGAGTGACTATCAGTGACTGCCATAAGAGAAAAACTGCTGATGCATAACCACATTTCAAAATTGCACCTGGTGTATTCTACTGTTTTCACACTCATTAGTAAGTTGAAATGCTGAATCAGTCCCCCTACCCAAAAAAAACAATTACAAATAAGCTTGTTAGCATGCTTGTTACAAATGGGCAAGTTTCCACTAAATTCACCAATTTAGAGTGTAGTTTCTTATCAACGGCATCAAATTCAGTAAGAACTGTCACAAGGTTGTAATCTCTTGTGAACAGATGCGCTGGGTGTCCGAGATTAAAAGTTGGAGGCTCAACAGGCTCTAATTACCTTCCCATGAATACGCACTCTCCAAAATCTCCACTCAATGTGGTTGCTAGCACTTGCCTCCAAAAAGTGTACCATCTTAGTTGTCTTTTCAAAAACATATCTGATATAGGTCAACCTCACTCACTGGGGTCTATCATACAGGTGTGATCCCAGATTATAATGAAACAAATTATTTCAAATGAATGTGTATGTTACCCCATATGAAAACCTGAACCTCCTTGCCATCCAAGTGAGAGGATAAACCCACAAGTACACCACAGAGTACATGTAATATCTGCATAAGTACAAAGTAATTACTAATTGTTACAAAGGATTTAGATACTTAAAATAAAGTGTACTTAATGTCTACTTATAGTGCATTCGGAAAGTATTCATACACCTTGACTTTTCCTACATCAATCTACACACCATACCCCATAATGACAAAGCGAACAGGTTTTTAGAAATCTTTGCAAATGTATTAAAAGTAAAAAAAAAACGTAAATATCTTATTTACATAAGTATTCAGACCCTTTGCTATGAGACTCAAAATTGAGCTCAGGTGCATCCTGTTTCCATTGATCATCCTTGATGTTTCTACAACTTGGAGTCCACCTGTGGTAAATTCAATTGATTGGGCATGATTTGGAAAGGCACACACCTTTCTATATAGGGTCCCACAGTTGACAGTGCATGTCAGAGCAAAAACCAAGCCATTAGGTCGAAGGAATTGTTTGTAGCGCTCCGAGACAGGATTGTGTCGAGGCCAACAACCTGATGGTCACTGACAGGGAGAACCTCACCAAAGGACAACCATCTCTGCAGCACTCCACCAATCAGGCCTTTATGTTAGAGTGGCCAGATGGAAGCCACTCCTCAGTAAAAAGGCACATGACAGCCTGCTTGGAGTTTGCCAAAAAGACACCAAAAGGACTCTCGGATCATGAGAAACAAGATTCTCTGGTCTGATGAAACCAAGATTGAAACCAAGAAGACTCGAGGCTGTAATCGCTGCCAAAGGTGCTTCAACAAAGTACTGAGTAATGGGTCTGAATACTTTTTTTGCAAAACAATCTAAAAACAGTTTTTGCTTTGTCATTATGGGGTATTGTGTGTAGATTGATGAGGGGAAAAAACAAATTTAATCCATTTAAAAAAAAGGCTGTAAAGTAACAAAATGTGGAAAAAGTCTGAAAACTTTCCGAATGCACTGTAGTCACTAGAACTAACACGTTAGTAAACCCGCTACAATCATGCAGTACAATCTGCAGTTTAACAGTTACAACGGCGGGCCCCGGTGGCAATAGATTGATAAAACAAAAAAACATACATTGACTTGCAAGACCGATTAATCGGCATGGCCAATTAATTAGGGGCGATTTCCCATTTTCATAACAAAATCGGTAAATCCGCATTTTTGGACGCCGATTATGGCCGATTACATTGCATTCCACGAGGAAACTGCGTGGCAGGCTGACCACCTGTTACGCGAGTGCAGCAAGGAGCCAAGGTATGTTGCTAGCTAGCATTAAACTGATCTTATAAAAACAATTAATCTTCACATAATCACTAGTTAACCTAGTAACATCATCAACCATGTGTAGTTAACTAGCTTGTCTTGTGTTGCATATAATCAATGCAGTGCCTGTTAATTTATCATCGAATCACAGCCTACTTCGCCAAACAGGGGATGATTTAACAAAAGCGCATTCGTGAAAAAAGCACAATCGTTGCACGAATGTACCAAACCATAAACATCAATGCCTTTCTTAAAATCAATACACAGAAGTATTTTTTTAAACCTGCATATTTAGTTAAAATAAATTCATGCTAGCAGGCAATATTAACTTGGGAAAGTTCATTGCACGCGTTCATTGCACGCAGAGTCAGGGTATATGCAATACTTTGGGCCGCCTGGCTTGTTGCTAACTAATTTGCCTTAATTTTACATAATTTTGACATAACATTGAAGGTTGTGCAATGTAACAGCAATATTTAGACTTAGGTTTGCCGCCCGTTAGATAAAATACGGAACGGTTCCGTATTTCACTGAAAGAATAAACATTTTGTTTTCTGAATGATAGTTTCCGGATTTGACCATATTAATGACCAACGGCTGGTATTTCTGTGTGTTATTATATTACTATCTGATTTGATAGAGCAGTCTGAGCGGTGGTAGGCACCAGCAGGCTCGTAAGCATTCATTCAAACTTTACTGTGTTTGCCAGCAGCTCTTAGCAATGCTTGAATCACAGCGCTGTTTATGACTTCAAGCCTTTCAACTCATGAGATTAGGCTGGCAATGCTAAAGTGCATATTAGAACATCCAATAGTCAAAGGTATATGAAATACAAAATGGTAGAGTGTCAACGCGTCCTAATTCCTATAATAATTATAACCTAAAACTTCTTAACTGGGAATATTGAAGAACTGGGAATATTGAACCACCAGCTTTCATATGTTCTCATGTTCTGAGCAAGGAACTTAAACGCTAGATTTTTTACAAGGCACATATTGCACTTTTACTTTCTTCTCCAACACTGTGTTTTTGCATTATTTAAACCAAATTAAGCATGTTTCATTATTTTTTTGAGACTAAATAGATTTTATTTATGTATCATATTCAGTTAAAATAAGTGTTCATTGTTCATTCAGTATTGTTGTAATTATCATTATTACAAATAAATAAATAAATAAATAATATTTATATATATAAAAAAAAAAAAAAATAATAAAATCGGCCGATTAATCGGTATCGGCTTTTTTTGGTCCTCCAATAAAAAAAAAAAAATCATAAAATCGGTCGACTTCTATGCAAGAGTACCAGTGTTGGATAGCCATAGCATGTGAATGCAGTGAAGAAGAAAAATCTCAAGAAGAACTACATTTGTTCAAAAGTGTTCAACTACTCACATTTTATGCACTGCAGTGCTAGCTAGTTGTAGCTTCTCCTAGATTAATTATCTGATTGGGTGGACAACATGTACGTTCATGCTGCTAGAGCTCTGATAGGTTGAGGACGTCCTCCGGAAGTTGTCATAATTATGGTGTAAGTCTATGGAAGGGGGTGAGAACAACAAGCCTCCTAGGTTACGTATTGAAGTCAATGTACCCAGAGGAGGACGGAAGCTAGCTGTCCTCTGGCTACACCAAGGTGCTACCCTACAGAGTACTGCTAAGGCTACTGTAGACCTTCATTGCAAAAGTGTGTTTTAATCAAAGCAAATGGGCACTGAGTTTGAAGGTAGGCCTTGAAATACATCCACAGGTACACCTCCAATTGACTAATGATGTCAATTAGCCTATCAGAAGCTTCTAAACCCATGACATCATTTTCTGGAATTTTCCAAGCTGTTTGATGGCACAGTCAACTTAGTGTATGTAAACTTCTGACCCACTGGAATTGTGAATTATAAGTGAAATAATCTGTCTGTAAACAATTGTTGGAAAAATGACTTGTGTCATGCACAAAGTAGATGTCCTAACTGACTTGCCAAAACTATAGTTTGTTAACTAACAAGAAATGTGTGGAGTGGTTGAAAAACGAGTTTTAATGACTCCAACCTAAGTGTATGTAAACTTCTGACTGAAACTGTACGTCTAGTGTCGGAGCTGTTGAATCGCGTCTCCACTTTGTCTCTGTACTGACGTTTGGCCTGTTTAACCGCCTTACGGAGTGAATGACTACACTGTTTGTATTCGACCCTATTCTGAGTCACCTTGCCATGGTTAAATGCGGTGGTTCACGTTTTCAGTTTTGCTTGAATGCTGCCATCAATCCACAGTTGCTGGTTTGGGTAGGTTTTAATAGTCGCAGTGGGATCATCGCCTATACACTTCCTGATGAACTCAGTAACCGTCAACGTTTTATCAGATGCTACCCGGAACATATCACTGTCCGCGTGATTAAAACAATCTTGAAGCATGGATTCCAATTGGTCAGAACAGTGTTGATTAGACCTTAGCACGGGTACTTCCTGTTTGAATTTCTGCCTGTAGGAAGGGAGGAGTAAAAAGGAGTCGTGATCTGATTTGCCAAAGGGAGGGCGGGGGAGGGCCTTGTAGGCATCCCGGAAGGGGGAATAGCAGTGATTGAGCGTTTTAGTGGCGCAAGTACTACAGTCAATGTGTTGATGGAACTTTCATCAAATTTGCTTTTATAAAATCCCCAGCTACAATAAATGCAGCCTCAGGATGTGCTTTACAGTTTGCACAAAGTCCAGTGTAGCTCGAGGACCGTCGTGGTAACGGCTTCAGGGGGAATAGACGGCTGTGACTATAACCAAACTAGGTTGGGTAAACAAAAGGAGTGGAGTTTCTGTACGTTATCACAAACACACCATGAGAAGTTAATCATGAAACATACACCACCACCTTTCTTCTTCCCAGAGAGTTCTTTATGCCTGTCTGCATGATTTACTGAGAACCCAGCTGGCTGTATGGACGGGGACAGTATATCCGGAGAGAGACATAACTCTGTGAAAGAGTATGTTACAGTCCCTGATGTCACTCTGGAAGGAGATCCTCGCCCTGAGCTTGTCTACTTTACTATTCAGAGACTGAACATTAGCGAGTAATATACTCGGAAGCGGTGTTCATGACTCGGACTAGAAGTCCACTCCGAATACCTCTTCTCCGCCAGCGGTGTCTTGGAGCAGCCTCTGGGATAAGTTCAATTGCCCTGGGGGGTACAAACAATGGATCCAATTTGGAAAAGTCGTATTCCTGGTTGTAATGCTGGTTAGTTACTGCCGCTCTGATATCCAAAAGTTCTCCCGGTTGTATGTAACAACACAAAAAACGTTCTGGGCTAATAATGTAAGAAATAGCATACAAAAAACAAATACTGCAAAGTTGCTTAGGTGCTAGAATCAGAGCTTCCATGTCTGTTGGCGCCATCTTGCTTTAAGCTTTCACCATCTGGCAGTCCGATGGACAAATCTGGGTTTGGCGTATGTCAGGAGAACGCTATCTGCCCCAATGCCTAGTGCCAACTGTAAAGTTTGGTGGATGATAAATAATGGTCTGGGGCTGTTTTTCATGGTTCAGGCTAGGCCCCTTAGTTCCAGTGAAGGGAAATCTTAACGCTACAGCATACAATTACATTCTAAACGATTCTGTGCTTCCAATACATGTTCCACTAGGCTCTGTAGAATATGTGCTCTCTAACCGTGTTTCAGGTGTGCTAGGTCTATAGGCTGTTATTTGGCCACTTAAGTTGTGACACAAATCTTATCAAAACATATAGACCTATGGGCTAGGCTACATGATGTGTGCGACGATGATTAGAAAAAGACCGCAAAAGAAAGGCATGTGCTGTTGTCTTGCCTTACTGCACATGCTGGGCATCATTCAAGTGATAATACATCATTCACAAACATTGTCACCCATCCGACTACTCTTAATTTAATCTTGTTTTTACATTACTAAATAATAAGTGTGAAATTAGTTTTGATTTAGAATGGACCAGTATCATGCACCTGTTGGAACAGAGGCAGGGGGGGAAAAAACACGTGCTCTATGCACTGAAAAAGGGAATGGAGGACGCTTTTCCCGCAGTTCATTTTCATGCCTAGCCTACTGAAATTGGAGCCATCAAAACGCTGTTCTCACAGAATTGCATAGCCTATAGAAATGTTGCGCAATCATGAGCTTTCCGATCACGCATAATTACAACAAAAAAAAGAAATACTGTCATAATAGTCTCCAGAAAATTGCCCATTTCAGTTACGATACTCGTTTAGTCTGACGTCTCGGCACACCTCTAGAAGCTACCATAGCATATTTGCCAGCTTTAGCTAGTCAAGGTTAGAAAACTAGCAGGCTAGCGTTCTAGCCAATCCAAAGAAACAGATTGCATGGAAAGTCTGTAGATGGTAACTAGCTAGCTAGCCTAGTTGGTAGGCCCAACAGAAACACCAGCTAACGTTTGCTATCCAACTAGAAAACTGCATAGCTAGCTATGCTAAATTGTCCAGCAGAATTAATTTATTCAGAAAAATAAAACTAATTGCATGGAAAACATACTTTCTCTCTCCTGTGTTGATGTTTTTGACCTACAACACTGTTTCTCTAGCGACAATCTTTCATATCTGGATTTTGCACACAGACCTTCTCGACCCCGTTCTTTGTGCACTGTTACATGACATCAGTGTCAACACGTGGGCACGTTTGAGGTCATCGTTTTTTAGAGCGTAGATCGGCAGATCTTGGCATTAAGCCTTAATTCCTGGGATAAATAAATAATTGCACATCCCATCCAAAAGTGAGAATGTTCCTCAACAGTGACACCCTTGAAAGTTTACATGATTCAACCAAGCTTAATAGGCTTACAATGACAAGCACGAATGACTCAATTTTAACCATAACTTTTTATTAATGTGGCAACATTTTTTTTATTGATGGTTAAAGTAATTGACCCATTGTCAAATGCACCGTTAAATGATTTAACAATTTTTTATTTGATGTTAACCATTTGTGAACCCGTTTTTGTTATTGGGCCTGGGCATCAGACTCCAGAGCACTTTATTGCAGAGTTGTGTCAATGAGGTGGTCTGTTTTCAATTTGCTAAAACTTATGTGCTTTGGGCAGGCTGAAATATGGTGCATTGGGACGCTATCAGAAACTTTAACATTTGTAACAAGCATGGTAACAGGCATTCGTTGATACACCCCTGTAATTATGAAATATAAATTAACACTTGTTCAAGTGTAACTACATATGTAACTACACTGTAACAAGGACCCCTTAAAATGAAGTGTTACCAGGAATAAGTCAACTTAACTCCTATCTGCAACTGCATGTGTTTCCCTCGAAGTTCCATTTATATTTATGACCTCTAATCCTGTTCTGGGCATTGGAAACAGTAGCGTAGCCGTGCAGGAGTTAACTATCTATTGAGCTCAGCTGGAAGGACAACAAAATGGGAAACACCTGCTTCTGTCAGTAGCCCCAGATCCAGCAGGCCAGCGTTCTCTGTGTGTGCGTTGATGGTCACCTATTGTTGAGCCAGTGACGATGAGCTACACGCTTTCAAGACGCTCTACTTCCTTTTCCACGAGGAAGAGGAAAAGAAAACGCATCACTGCTACCTAAAAGTAATATCCCTGTACATTAGTGTGCTATATTCCTTTCCCCTTTCACGTTTCTGACGAGTGCTTTTCCAGAGAGTGACAACGCACGTGTCACTACCGAGACTTGAATTGGTCTATTCAAAATAATTTCATTGATAGCCTGACAGCAAACCAACCTGCTTTCATCAGACATTGTATGTGTCAAGTATTGTGGCAATAAAGCACAAAGTAACCATTCCCTTCCTAATGACATCAAGTCAATTTCTAGAAGTAATTGAGTCGTTCATTGATATCCTTACCATCTCAACGGAAACCAAAGTCAACACATACCCTCC
Source organism: Brachymystax lenok tsinlingensis (assembly GCA_030435695.1). Lineage (NCBI taxonomy): Eukaryota > Metazoa > Chordata > Actinopteri > Salmoniformes > Salmonidae > Brachymystax > Brachymystax lenok. The sequence continues at coordinate 191,660 of CM059786.1, forward strand.
TCTGCTCTCCCGTCACACCTGGAAATGAGGAGGAGGGTCTAGAACTGAGCAGTATTACCCAGACAAGTCTAAAAGGTGGCTGTAAAAGCAATGAGAACAGGAGGAGCTGCCCGCACTCAGTGACTGCAATTCCAGTCTACCTGTGGAAACTGCTGCTGTGGCTGTAGCGGACAAATTTCGTTGTGTGGCTCAGAATGTCGCAGTCCTAGCTATGCCCGGAATGCGAGCCTCAAGTCCAGCCCAATTGGAGAACCCCCAGAGCTCTATTTAAGGAAATGGCTGGGGCCCATTCCGCCCCCACTCTCTACCCAGACTCATTTGGAGAGGTATGATAATTATTTTCCTCTCTGGAAGAAAGTTTGACTTCAAAACCTGCTGAGAACGGAGAGGGTGAAAAAAATTGAGACAAAGTAGTTGGATACTTCCACAAAGTTTAGATAACCACGCAGGTCAGTGTGTGTGTGTGTGTGTGCGCATGCGCGTGCAAGCACACACGTTCTTTTCCCACAGATGTGCCCTCTCAAGGGCTGGCATTACCAAGATGGGTCAACCAGGAGCAAAAAGGAATAGGACCCCTAAAATGACCCAGTCAAGACGTCAGTTGCATGGCATGGCTTTATGACGCACAGCAATGTACTGTATAGTGTAGTAGTATAATACTGTAATAATAGTGGAACCGGCACTTCACAGCACACCACTGCACAGTGCAGTGGGCTCAAACAGAGCAGAGGTGAACCTGTGAATGTCTATATAAACTCAGCATTAAACTCCTCTGCATTTATTTTCAGCAAACTTAACATGTGTAGATATTTGTATAAACATAAGATTCAACAACAGACATAAACTGAACAAGTTCCACAGACATGTGACTAACAGAAATTGAATAATGTGTCCCTGAACAAAGGGGGGGTCAAAATCAAAAGTAACAGTCAGTATCTGGTGTGGCCACCAGCTACATGAAGTACTGCAGTGCATCTCCTCCTCATGGACTGCACCAGATTTGCCAGTTCTTGCTGTGAGATGTTACCCCACTCTTCCACCAAGGCACCTGCAAGTTCCCGGACATTTCTGGGGGGAATGGCCCTAGCCCTCACCCTCCGATCCAACAGGTCCCAGACGTGCTCAATGGGATTGAGATCCGGGCTCTTCGCTGGCCATGGCAGAACACTAACATTCCTGTCTTGCAGAAAATCACGCACAGAACGAGCAGTAAGACTGGGGGCATTGTCATGCTGGAGGGCCATGTCAGGATGAGCCTGCAGGAAGGTTACCACATGAGGGGAGAATGTCTTCCCTGTAACGCACAGCATTGAGATAGCCTGCAATGACAACAAGCTCAGTCCGATGATGCTGTGACACTCCACCTCCAAATTGATCTCGCTCCAGAGTACAGGCCTCAGTGTAACGCTCATTCCTTTGACGATAAACGCAAATCCGACCATCACCCCTGGTGAGACAAAACCGCGACCGTCAGTGAAGAGCACTTTTTGCCAGTCCTGTCTGGTCCAGCGGCGGTGGGTTTGTGCCCATAGGCGACGTTGATGCAGGCCTACAGCAGGCCTCAGTCCAGCCTCTCTCAGCCTATTGCGGACAGTCTGAGCACTGATGGAGGGATTGTGCGTTCCTGGTGTAACTCAGGCAGTTGTTGTTGCCATCCTGTACCTGTCCCGCAGGTGTGAAGTTCGGATGTACCGATCCTGTGCAGGTGTTGTTACACGTGCCACTGTAAGGATGATCAGCTGTCCGTCCTGTAGCGCTATCTTAGGCGTCTCACAGTACGGACATAGCAATTTATTGCCCTGGCCACATCTGCAGTCCTCATGCCTCCTTGCAGCATGCCTAAGGCATGTTCACACAGATGAGCAGGGACCCTGGGAATCTTTCTTTTTGGTGTTTTTCAGAGTCAGTAGAAAGGCCTCTTTAGTGTCCTAAGTTTTCATAACTATGACATTAATTGCCTACCGTCTATAAGCTGTTAGTGTCTTAATGAACATGCACCTGTGGAACGGTCGTTAATTGTTTATGGTTCATTGAACAAGCACGGGAAACAGTGTTGAACTTCTTAGGGAGCGGTTCCCAAGGTGACGGTTTTGGAGAGTCTGGCGTGCCCAAAGTAAAATGTCTCCCACTCAGGCCCAGAAAATAGGATATGCACATAATTAGTACTATTGGATAGGACACACTCTGAAGTTTCTAAAAGTGTTAACATAATGTCTGTGAGTGTAACAGAACAGAAATAGCAGGCGAAAACCCGAGAAAAATCTATCCGGAATTACTGTTTTTTGTCACATTGGCTCTGTTTGACAGTCTCCCTATTGAGTTCTATGGCAAGCAGCTCTGAGATTTCAGTACCTATGGCTTCCACTAGATGTCAACAGTCTATATATAAAGCCTCAGAGAGATTGGAGGAAGCAGGAAGAATAGGTACAGGAAATGGCCAAGGTAGCTCAGATGTCAACAAGTTTTCTCGTGCGCGAGTCTGGCTGCGCGCCCCCACTTTATTTTACTTATATAACGTTTAGGTGACGATCCGAGTGAAATATTATCGCTCATATTCATAAAAGGATAGCTAAGGATGCATTTTAACTGGTATTTGATTTGTTTAGGAAAAGTTTATAGGTATAGGTTGAACGCGTTCTCTTCACGTTTCAATGGGCGATTCGACGTTGGATTTTCTGAACATCGCACCAACCAAACAGAGACTTATGTATATAATAAATGACTTTTTCTAACAAAAGAACCATGGATTGTCTTCGTTGGACACTTGGGAAGCCCTCAGCAGAAGTTCTTCAAAAGGTAAGGGATTTGTTTTCGCTGTGAAATGTGTTTTGTGTGAACCGTGATGGTTTATGAATTTATGCTAATGTGGCGAGTATGTGAGACAACAAAGGAAGCATCCGGCTGAGACCCTAAGTAGTTAAACCCTTTACAATGAAGATCTGTGAAGTTATTGGGATTTTTATGAATTATCTTTGAAAGACAGGGTCCTGAAAAAGGGACGTTTCTTTTTTTTCTGAGTTTAGAACTGTGTGTAAAGCACACTTCTCTAGCGCTCATCTTGAACGCTGCAGTGACCAAATCGGTTGAACTGCATTCATGTTTATGTGCGTGTGTATGTCTGTGTGTGTCTAATAGAGTTCACTCGGTGCAGATTCCAGCAGGAATGTGAGGTTGAGAGTTCCTGCACACTGCACAGACCTGAGACCATGGCGTGAACCTAGGAACCAGCCTGAGCATAGGACAAACCTACAGTACAATATGGCCATTCACTGTTCACTGCGGACAAAGGAACAGTCAAAGACAAGACCGTTCATCAGTCAGTCTGGTACCAACAATGGTACCACCAAGTCTGGTACCATCGCCTGGGTACAGTACCACTACCTGACTATTTTTTATATTAAAGCAAGTACATTGTTGGCTATAACAGCTGCTAGTTGCAGGAAAGCCTCTCAGAACATGTGGGGAAGGAAGGTTGTGTGTGTGTTAGGGCGGGTTAGGCAGGAAGTGCTCCCAGTAGAGTGGGGAGTATGTGTGACAACAAAGGAAGCATCCGGCTGAGACCACATGACGGCAGCGCTCAGTGGCCCATTGAGAAAAAAACAACTCTACACACAAGTCTGCCCTCATTTCCCTCAGTCTCCAACAAGAAACAACAGCCCTCATAGATTCATTGCACAGTCATAGGCTACTATAAGGTAAATATTAGCATAACCAAGAGCGAATACATTCAATTAAGTGCTTGTCATTCACAAGACAGTCATATTTGCAAAAGGTAAAATACACAACCTAGTTGCAGGTAGTTTGTAAAGAGCCTTTGGTCTTGCAGCAGTACTAGTGGCCGTTGAGAATACATTAACAGAGCAAAAGGGTACTTTTTTAAAAACGTTGATTGAACACTGCAAACAGACTAGTCACTCGACAATCAGGTAGACCCTAACAAGTGTGACCTTTCAGCATAACGCTCCCTCTCTCGGACACACACACCTTTAAGACCCGAACACTGGTTCCTTTCGAGAGACTGGAGGAGTGAGGTCAATCCCAACCCACCAGAGTCAAAGTCCCCCCCAGTGTTTCCGCTGCAGTCATTTAACTGTGTCATTGCGCCACGCAAGGCAAAATCATTGCCGCCACGGAAAATAAAAATATGGAACATACAGTTTGAAGATGCTAGAACAGTCCACATTTACTTTCCCTCTGCAAACAAAACAAGTAATGAATAGAAAACTCAGACAACCCCAGTAGAATAGTGTACTATGAGAGATATATATATTCCTCCTGAGGCGCATTCAAGTTACGATTGCCATAGGGAGGGAAACATGCATTCTGACAAGCTGTCAACGCACAACAACTCTTGCAATCGCGAGGAAAACAGCAGTTTTAAATGGTCTTTGTTAAAAAGAGGGGGATCCCAGCATTCCATTTCTACTTTATTAATTTCAACTCCTAAATATGCATGAAATGCATCATTTTAAAACCAGAGTTTTAGCAGTGACATGGTTAAACACATTACTGCTCTTCAATTAGATGTGAGTGCATAGGGGAGAGAGGCGCTAAATGTAACAGGTGAATTGTAGGGTAATTTAGGGGTAGAACGCCAACCTACCTCAATTTTTTTGGAGTGATTTCAATTGTGATGAGTCATGACATTTTTTTGTTGAGCAAGAGTAGTGTTTGGGGTAAAAATTGTGACATTAAGTGGTTTTAGTGAGAAGTACAGGCAGGGGCCGTATTACCCCGGATGACGGGTTACCTCAAGTAACCCTAATACGTTGGCCTACATTATATTCAGTGTTTATGTAATTTCTTGGGACAGAACATTCATCAATAGGATGCTAACTAGTTAAAAGATCACATTTGGGATCAAGCTAATGATTAGCCCAATAGTGTAAACGCAGATAGGCAACCCCATGCTTCAGCCTATTTATTTATAGCCACTATGCTGCATCAATTGGGCTACAGGTGATCATGCTTATTGCATACCTGATAATATGGTCCATGCATAGAATATGTTAACAAATATTTTACCAATATGCTATTGGGCTCATTTCTGGAGGTGGAAATTAGGTTTTTGATGGTGTCAACATAATTGTATTTTCATTCATTTTGGAGGAGGAGTATGTTCTTTTAAAAAGTCCTCAGAACTGATCTTCTCAGTCCTTCTTCCCAGAGCTCCAAAACAAGGGGGAGAGGACCACCCCTGCAACGCTACACATTTTTACAGCGGAAACAATGAAGTCCCCAATTGTGCTGATCTTACAAGCAACCATTGCAATGGGCTTGGACTCGCCTGCTGATGTCATCCAGGCAAACCACAACAGTGACGCCGTGTCGGCCAATCAGCTGGCTGTCAGGAGAAGTCAGTCAGGGAAAATGGAGGCTGACACCTTAATTCAGTGAGGGGAGAAGGACATGGCTGGAAGGGATGCAGTCAGAAACAGATTGTGTGTGTGTGGTCCACTGCTGTGACAATTAAGCACATCTTTCCAAGTGCTAAAGCCTCCCCTAAAATAGTTCTCAAACCCAGTTTGGACACACCTACTCATTCCAGGTTTTTTCTTTATTTTTACTATTTTCTACATTGTAGAATACCAGTGAAGACATCACAACTATGAAATAACACATATGGAATCATGTAGTAAGCAAAAAAAAGTGTTTAACAAATCAAAATATATATTTCAGATGATTCTTCAAAGTAGCCAACCTTGCCTTGACAGCTTTGCACACTCTTGGCATTCTCTCAACCAGCTTCACCTGGAATGCTTTTCCAACAGTCTTGAAGGAGTTCCCACATATACTGAGCACTTGTTGGCTGCTTTTCCTTCACTCTGCGGTCCAACTCATCCCAAACCATCTCAATTCGATTGAGGTGGGTGATTGTGGAGGCCAGGTCATCTGATGCCGCACTCCATCACTCTCCTTCTTGGTCTAATAGCCCTTGCACAGCCTGGAGGGGTGTTTTGGGTCATTGTCCTGTTGAAAAACAACTAAGCGCAAACCAGATGGGATGGCATATAGCTGCAGAATGCTGTGGTAGCCGTGCTGGTTAAGTGTGCCTTGAAATAAGTAAATAAAAAAAAAGCAAAGTGTCACCATGAAAGCACCCACACACCTCCTCTTCATGCTTCACGGTGGGAACCACACATGCGGAGATCATCCGTTTACCTACTCTGCATCTCACAAAGACACGGCGGTTGGAACCAAAGAACTCAAATTTGGACTAATCAGCCCAAAGGACAGATTTCCACCACTCTAATGTCCATTGCTCGTGTTTCTTGGGCAAGCAACTCTCTTATTATTATTGATGTCCTTTAGTAGTGGTTTCTTTGCAGCAATTCGACAATGAAGGCTTGATTCACGCAGTCTCCTCTGAACAGTTGATGATGAGATGTCTTCTTTGAACTCTGAAGCATTTATTTCAGCTGCAATCTGAGGTGCAGTAAACTCTAATGAACTCATCCTCTGCAGCAGAGGTAACTCTGGGTCTTCCTTTCCTGTGGCGGTCCTCATGAGAGCCAGTTTCCTTATAGCGCTTGATGTTTTTTTCCCGACTGCACTTGAAGAAACTTTCAAAGTTCTTGTCTTAAAAGTAATGATGGACTGTCGTTACTCTTTGCTTATTTGAGCTGTTCTTTCCATAATACGGACTTGGTCTTTACCAAATAGGGCTATCTTCTGTTTACCACCCCTACCTAGTCACAACACAACTGATTGGCTCAAACGCATTAAGAAGGAAAGACATTTCACAAATTAACTTTTAACATGGCACACCTGTTAATTGAAATGCATTCCAGGTGACTACCTCATGAAGTTGGTTGAGAGAATGTCAAGAGTGTACAAAGCTGTCATCAAGGCAAAAGGTGGCAGCTTTGAAGAATCTCCAATTATATATATCCACTTTTTTGGTTACTACATGATTGTGTTATTCTATAATTTTGATGTCTTCACTATTATTCTACAATGTAGAACATTGTAAAGGTGTCCAAACTTTTGACTGGTACTGTACATCAATGGCTCTATTGTCTCCATCACATACAGTATGCTACATAAAGGCTGTTATATTGGCATGTAGTGGACAGTCAGTCCGGTCCCAGGCCAACCCCATGCTTGGTGCTCTGTGTTCCCAGCTTGTCTTCTTGATGTCTCAGCAGTGCTTGCAGTGAGTGCACACATAGTTAGTTGGGTTCTGGATGTCGCCCAAGCCTAGCCCAGCTTCTGTATACAATGAAACACACTGTTTAACGCCACCAAGAATGTCCAGCTGCCTCAGGAGAAAGGCAGGGCTAGGGGCTATATAGGGAAACATCAAATGCTCTGTGTCTGCTGCTTATTCATCAATGGGTGTTGCCAATGTGTTTCACCTGTCGGACAGAGGGTGGAGCCTGAATGATATTACATGCCGCAGTCTCGGACACCAAGTGCTGAGCCGTTCACACCTTCGGTCAAACCACACAGCTGCTAAAAATGGTTAGAGCGACCGGTAGGAGCAAGGTTTCAGCCATCGTTGCATAGGTGGTCACCCCTTCCGTTGTTCCGTTGGTCTCAACCTAGAAGCTGTGTGCCAGCAGATAGCAGTTTAATTTCAACGGGTTTGGACCGAGCAAAATCAAATCTACGGGGAGGGAGATCACATAGCTCCATTTGGCAGCAGATGGTCTACAATATCTTAACAGACCCCTCCATGCAGAATGCTCAATAGAAAGTCTCCCGAAATCCATACCAGTCCACTGGTAACTCATCAAAATAGTCCACAGCACTGAGCACTGCGTCACTTGGAATAACATTTGGCTGCATAAACCATGCAATAAAACGTATGTTTCTCTAGCGTGAGGCAGCTTTAAGGTACAACCCCACCCCCTGGACAGGACTGCTAGTCTATCGCAGGGCCTTACCCTTAATCCATCTCCTGAATGCCAAGCAGAGACGCATCAGGTCCAATTCTTAGTCTTTGGTAATGACTCGGAAGTGCGTGGATTGAACTCCCAATCTAAAAACGGACAATCTTACCACAAGTTGGAATCAAGAACTGAATGAATCATTTGACCACAGACAAAATATTGATCCATGTGTAAACCTATTCCTCAAGCAGATGAATCAAAATCCCATCTTTTGTACAAAAATGTCTCCAGGTCCAAAAAATAATGTCGGACTTGACATCAGTACTTTCATTCAGGCTCAACTCACACTACAGTAACTAAGTATCCATACCCCTTGACTTATTCCACATTTTGTTGTGTTACCGCCGGAATTGAAAATGTATTATTTCTCTGATCTACACACAATACCCAATAATGACAGTGAAAACATGTTTTTAGAAATGTTTGCAAATTTATTGAAGATGAAATACAGAAATCTCTCATTTACATAAGTATTCACACCAGAGTCAACACTTTGTAGAAGCACCTTTAGCGACGATTACAGCTTTGAGTCGTCTTGGCTGTATCATCTTTTCACATCTGGATTTCATGATTTTCTCAAGCTCTTAAGTTAGATGGGGAGCAGCAGTGAACAGCAATCTTCAGGTCTTTTCACAGATTTCAATGCGATTCAAGAGATAGCGCTTTGCATTCCGGCCAAAGATTTACATGTTTGTCTCATTAGACCACAAAATCTTTTTCATTATGATCTTAGTCTTTCATGTGCCTTTTTGCAAACTCAAGGTGTGCTGTCATGTAGCTTTTTCTCAGGAGTTGGTGAAGTACTATAGAAATGGTTGTCCTTCTGGTAGGTTCTCCCATCTCAGCTAAGGAACTCTCTAGTTCTGCCAGTTCTTGGTCACCTCCCCGACCAAGGTCCTTCTTGCCCAGTTTCTAAATTTGGTTATACGGCCAGCTCTAGGCAGTCTGGGTAATTCCATCATTTTTTATGTGATTAATAATTTTCCAATGATTGAGAGCACTGTGCTCTTGGAAACTTTCAACACTCTAGAAATTGTTTTATACCCTTCCCCAGATATATGCCTCACCACAATTATCTCGGAGATCTACGGACAATTCCTTGGACTTCATGGTATAGTTTCTGCTCTGACATGCACTGTCAACTGTGGGACCTTATTTAGACAGGTGTGTTTCTTTCTAAATGTCCAAACAATTGAATTGGCTACAGGTGGACTCCAAGTTGTAGTGACATCAAGGATGATCCAAGGAAATTGGATGCACCCAAGTTAAATTTGGAGTGTCATAGCAAAGGGGTGTGTATACTTATGTAAATGAGATACAGTATCCATTTCATTTTCCCAAAATTTCATACCCCTTCACTTTGTCATTATGGGGAATTGTGTAGATGTGTGAGAATTCAGGCTTTAACAACAAAATGGGGAATAATTGAAGGGGTATGAATACTTCCTGAGGGCATTAGTGGCAGTGTGTTTCCCAATAGTCATTCAGAAGAGCTACAAAGAGAGCTTCAGTCACAGTTACTTTCTTTCAGTGAAGTCTAGATTTTGGGCTGCCGTGAGAGTTGGGAAGGGGAAAAAAGTGGTGTTCGATTCCGACTGTTCAGAGGGAGACTAGAAGGGATTTTGTTTGGCAGGTCCTCTGACCCACCATTCCGGAGGTTCAGTAGGAGTTCATAGAACATGGAGCCGAGTGGCCAGAAATAAACTGTTTGCTCATGAGTGGGTGCGATGAAATAGTTCGGCACCCAAACGAGAGACAAGCACTCTTTTCTCTCCAGCTACAGGACTGGAAGGTGAGATTTGTTTATTCTTCAGAAGAGCAGCTGGAAGGAGGAGGAAGGCGAAGAGGAGGGTTGAGGCTGGGGAGAGCAAGTCTGGGGGTGTTAGTCACTGTAGAACGGGGGTGTCTGGGATAGGGGTGGTAATAGTAGTTTCTGGGGTTGGAGGTTCAGCATCAAATTCCACTTCACCCACTATTAATGTTTTACTAATCTATAAAATGATATGTGGCTCCATCCTGGAGGACATATAGCTTACATATACAGTGCCTTCCAAAAGTATTCACACCCCTTGAATTTCACATTTTGTTCTGTTACAGCCAGAATTTAAAATTGATTAAATTGATGGCCAACACACAATACCCCATGATGTCAAAGTGGAATTATGTTTTAGAAATGTTTACTAACTAATTAACAATATAAAGCTGAAATGTCTTCAGTCAATACATATTCATTAGCATCGAATAGCCCCCTCGATATGCAACTTCTCAGGGAAGTTAGGAACCAATATACACAGTCAGTTAGGAAAGCAAAGGCTAGCTATTTCAAACAGAAATTTGCATCCTGTAGCACAAATTCCAAAAAGTCCAAGGAAAATAAGAGCACCTCTTCCCAGCTGCCCACTGCACAGAGGCTAGGAAACACTGTCACCACCGATAGATCTACGATAATCGAGAATTTCAATAAGCATTTTTCTATGGCTGGCCATGCTTTCCACCTGACTACCCCTACCCCGGCCAACAGCTCTGCAACCCCACAGCAACTTGCCCAAGTTCTCCCCGCTTCTCCTTCACCCAAATCCAGATAGCTGATGATCTGAAAGAGCTGCAAAATCTGGACCCTTATAAAATCAGCTGGGCTAGACAATCTGGACCCTCTCTTTCTAAAATTATCCACCGCAATTGTTGCAACCCCTATTACTAGCCTGTTCAACCTCTCATATCGTCTGATATCCCTAAAGATTGGAAAGCTGCCGCGGTCATCCCCCTCTTCAAAGGGGGTGACACTCTAGACGCAAACTGTTATAGACCTATAGCTATCCTGCCCTGCCTCTCAAGTCTTTGAAAGCCAAGTCAGCAAACAGATCAAAGACCATTTCGAATCCCACAGTACCTTCTCCGCTATGCAATCTGGTTTCCGAGCTGGTCATGGGTGCACCTCAGCCACGCTCAAGGTCCTAAACGATATCATAACCGCCATTGATAAAAGACAATACCGTGCAACATTCTTCTTCAACCTGGCCAAGGCTTTTGACTCAATCACCGTATTCTTATCGGCAGACTCAATAGCCTTGGCTTCCCTAATGACTAACTCGCCTGGTACACCAGCTACTTCTCAGATCGATTTCACACTGAACTCTGAGGGCCTGTTGTCCGGACCTCTGGCAGTCTATGGGGGTGGCACAGGGTTCAATTCTCGTGCCGACTCTTCTCTGTATACATCAATGATGTCGCTCTTGCTGTGGGTGATTCTCTGATCCACCTCTACGCAGACGACACTATTCTGTATACTTCTGGCCCTTCTTTGGACACTGTGTTAACAAACCTCCAGACGAGCTTCAATGCTATAGAACACTCCTTCCGTGGCCTCCAACTGCTCTTAAATGCAAGTAAAACTAAATGCATGCTCTTCAACCGATCACAGCCCGCACTCGCCCGCCCGACTAGCATCACTACTCTGGATGGTTCGGACTTAGAATATGTGGACAACTACAAATACAGTGGGGCAAAAAAGTATTTAGTCAGCCACCAATTGTGCAAGTTCTCTCACTTAAAAAGATGAGAGGCCTGTAATTTTCATCATAGGTACACTTCAACTATGACAGACAAAATGAGGAAACAAAATCCAGAAAATCACATTGTAGGATTTTTAATGAATTTATTTGCAAATTATGGTGGAAAATAAGTATTTGGTCACATACAAACAAGCAAGATTTCTGGCTCTCACAGACCTGTAACTTCTTTAAGAGGCTCCTCTGTCCTCCACTCGTTACCTGTATTAATGGCACCTGTTTGAACTTGTTATCAGTATAAAAGACACCTGTCCACAACCTCAAACAGTCACACTCCAAACTCCACTATGGCCAAGACCAAAGAGCTGTCAAAGGACACCAGAAACAAAATTGTAGACCTGCACCAGGTTGGGAAGACTGAATCTGCAATAGGTAAGCAGCTTGGTTTGAAGAAATCAACTGTGGGAGCAATTATTAGGAAATGGAAGACATACAAGACCACTGATAATCTTCCTCGATCTGGGGCTCCACGAAGATCTCACCCCGTGGGGTCAAAATGATCACAAGAACGGTGAGCAAAAATCCCAGAACCACACGGGGGGACCTAGTGAATGACCTGCAGAGAGCTGGGACCAAAGTAACAAAGCCTACCATCAGTAACACACTACGCCGCCAGGGACTCAAATCCTGCAGTGCCAGGCGTGTCCCCCTGCTTAAGCCAGTACATGTTCAGGCAAGTCTAAAGTTTGCTAGAGAGCATTTGGATGATCCAGATGAGGATTGGGAGAATGTCATATGGTCAGATGAAACCAAAATATAACTTTTTGGTAAAAACTCAACTCGTCGTGTTTGGAGGACAAAGTATGCTGAGTTGCATCCAAAGAACACCATACCTACTGTGAAGCATGGGGGTGGAAACATCATGCTTTGGGGCTGTTTTTCTGCAAAGGGACCAGGACGACTGATCCGTGCAAAGGAAAGAATGAATGGGGCCATGTATCGTGAGATTTTGAGTGAAAACCTCCTTCCATCAGCAAGGGCATTGAAGATGAAACGTGGCTGGGTCTTTCAGCATGACAATGATCCCAAACACACCGCCCGAACGAAGGAGTGGCTTCAGAAGAAGCATTTCAAGGTCCTGGAGTGGCCTAGCCAGTCTCCAGATCTCAACCCCATAGAAAATCTTTGGAGGGAGTTGAAAGTCCGTGTTGCCCAGCGACAGCCCCAAAACATCACTGCTCTAGAGGAGATCTGCATGGAGGAATGGGCCAAAATACCAGCAACAGTGTGTGAAGACTTACAGAAAACGTTTGACCTCTGTCATTGCCAACAAAGGGTATATGACAAAGTATTGAGATAAACTTTTGTTATTGACCAAATACTTATTTTCAACCATAATTTGCAAATAAATAAATTAAAAATCCTACAATGTGATTTTCTGGATTTCTTTTTCTCATTTCGTCTGTCATAGTTGAAGTGTACCTATGATGAAAATTACAGGCCTCTCTCATCTTTTTAAGTTGGAGAACTTGCACAATTGGTGGCTGACTAAATACTTTTTTGCCCCATTGTACCTAGGTGTCTGGTTAGACTGTAAGCTCTCCTTCCAGACTCACATTAGGCATCTCCAATCCAAAATTAAATCTAGAATCAGCTTCCTATTTCACAACAAAGCCTCCTTCACTCATGCTGCTAAACATACCCTCGTAAAACTGACTATCCTACCGATCCTTGACTTCGGCGATGTAATTTACAAAATAGCCTCAAACACTCTACTAAGCAAATTGGATGTAGTCTATCACAGTGCCATCCGTTTTGTCACCAAAGCCCCATATACTACCCACCACTGCGACCTGTATGCTCTCACCATAGCAACACTCACCTGTAGCACACGCTCCAGCAGGTATATTTCACTGGTCATCCCCAAAGCCAACTCCTCCTTTGGCCAACTTTTTTTCCGGTTCTCTGCTTTCAAAAACAAAATCACTGAAGCTGGAGTCTTATAGATCCCTCACTAACTTTAAGCATCAGCTGTCAGAGAAGCTTACCGATCATTGCACCTGTACACAGCCCATCTGTAAATAGCCCACCCAACTACCTCCTCCCCATATTGTTATTTATTTTTGCTATTTTTCAACCCAGTATCTCTACTTGCACATCATCATCTGCACATCTATCACTCCAGTGTTAATGCTAAATTGTAATTATTTCGCCACTATGGCCTATTTATTGCCTTACCTCCCTAATCTTACTACATTTGCACACACTGCATACAGATGTTTCTATTGTGTTATTGACTGTACGTTTGTTTATCCCATGTGTAACTGTGTTCTGTTGCACTGCTTTGCTTTATCTTGGCCAGGTCGCAGTTGTAAATGAGAACTTGTTCTCAACTGGCCTACTTGGTTAAATAAAAGGTAAAATAAAATACAAAAATTCAACCCCTTCCTTATGGCAAGCCTAAATATGTTCAGGAGTAAAAATATGATTATGTCACATAAGTTGCATGGACTCACTGTGTGCAATAATAGTGTTTAACATGATTTTGAATGACTGCCTCATCTCTGAACATAAGGAAGCCTGTACAGAATACAAATATTCCAAATCATGAATATTGTCTGCAATAAGACACTAAAGTAAAAGTGCTAAAAATGTCCTGAATACAAAGTGTTATGTTTGGGGCAAATCCAACACAACACATCACTGAGTACCACTCTTCATATGTTCATGCATGGTGGTGGCTGCATCATGTTATGGGTATGCTTTTCATCGGGCAAGGACTAAGGAGATTTTTTTTTAAATCCTAGAGGAAAACCTGGTGCAGTCTGCGTTCCAATAGACACAGGTAGATAAATTCACATTTCAGCATGACAACCTAAAACACAAGGCCAAGTGGCTTAGTTACAGTTGACTTAAATCGTCTTGAAAATCTATGGCAAGACATGAAAATGGCTTTCCAGCAATGATCAACAACCAACATGACAGAGCTTGAATATTTTTTTTAGGCATAATGTGCAAATATTGTACAATCCAGATGTGCAAAGCTCTTAGACACCCAGAAAGACTCACAGCTGTAATCACTGCCAAAGTTGACTCTAACATGTATTGACTCAGGGGGTGTAAATACTTATGTACATGAGATCTTTCTATATTTAAATTTCAATACATTTGCTAACATTTCTAATAACATGTTTTCACTTTGTCATCATGGGGTATTGTGTGAAGATGGGTGAGAAACGAATTTCTTTATTTCATTTTAAATTCAGGCTGTTTAACAACAAAATGTGGAATAAGTCACAGGGTATGAATAATTTCTGAAGGCACTGTATTGTATCAAAATTACTTTCATAAAAATCCAATATGGCAACCAGAACTTCAGGGTTTTGCAATAGTAATGATTTGATGCTGGTCACCAGTGCAGTGACTTATACAATACACTATTGCCCTGGTAGAAGAAAAAGGCACCCCACAAATACAACAAGATATTGAAACGGTCCTAACAACATAACTCCCTATCATTTTTCCTTCATCATAATTTCCTAAACCATGACTTTTTTCTTCCATTGGAAAGACCTATTATATCCCCTGCGTTCATGCTCTTACTTCCCAACTATGTTCCATGTCCACATTCCTAGACAATATCCCCATCACCAGAACCCATTTACAACGTCAGCAAGGAATGCTGTTTTCCATCCATGCTTTTTCCATCAGCGGTAGTAGGCCAAGTGAAGGCAGGGGGAGTATGATGTCTGAAATGAGGTGACCAACAGCAGATGATTATAGGCTACAACATGCTGTGAACCAATCAATTGGGAAAGGTGGTAAGAGATAAGCGTGGTGCCAGGTCTGTTTGTGCCATCCCTTAGTTGGGATCACAATGACCACAGGAGTTGGCAAAACAGCACATACAGAACTATGCAAAAAAAAAAAAAAGATCAGACATGACCACTTCCTGAAGAGTCCTTCTACAGGGACAGTGTGGTCCTCGCAAAGGCTGCTCTGACAGCCAGGTCCACATAATGCTACATGACAGCTCCCTGAGGTGACTATTCCATCATGTCTTTGCCACACTGAATTATTCTGGTCTCCACCACTTCTCAATGAGCGAATGGCGCTACCAACACTTTACCAATCCAGCTAGATGTCCCCTGCGGTACGACATTGGAGAATGTGTGCGAGGGCACTGCAGACATAATCTCAAATGTGACAGCCCTCCATTCTGTCCATAAAAGAAGGTGCTCTTAGATGGAACTGAACAAGAGTGGCATTGCTTCTTAATCCTGACCAACAGAGCACCTGTTCAGTTTGAAGTGGATATTCCTGGACATAGACACAGATATTAGCTATTAGCCGAAATATTAATAGGCTGAACATGACAGTGGAGGAAAATAGGATAATGGGACGTGTAGGTGTTGCATCATCTCTCTTTTTCAATAAGAAAACTAGGTTTGCTGTGCTTAAGACACAGATATGGAGATGGCGAAAAAGGGAGAGATTCTGAGTATGAGAGGTAGAGGGAAGAGAGGGTTAGTAGAAATAGAAAGGAATAGAGAAACACACATGCCTGAAGCGGTGAGTGCCACAGAATAGCTGCCTGTACGTTAGCCACCCGCCCTTCCTGCCTCCCCTCTACCAGTCAGTCCACAGTGAAAAACACTCCAATGAAGTCATTCATAACAGTAGCCCCCCTGTCCTCGCCAAAACCCACCCCCCTACCCTGTCCTGCAGTCCACCTCTGGGAGGGGGTAGAGAGAGGTAAACACTAGAGGTCTTTACGGGTACAAAAAGGTAGACCCATTCTGAAATGGACCTGGGGCTTTCCCAACCGGACTCAATATGCATAAATATTTTGGTTAAATATAGGAGACCCGTTCCTAACAGACCCAGTGACAACTAGACTAGTTCCGTATAGCCCTGGTTGGATCCAGACCTGGTCTGAGTCGATTCAAGCGAGGGAAGCAGCAGATAAGTCATTGTTTAAGCTACTTTATTAACCAGAGCTGATAAAGCGTGAGAGGGAGAGAGAGGTGCCGCTCTAGCAGGCAGAAGAGGGGCCGTACTGTGAGCGAGTGACACAGGAAGGGTGTAATTGCAGACCACAATTAGGGGCGTTTTCTGATATAGGTGTTTCTTGATATCAAGTTATACTCATTGGTCCGTAGCAGTTTCTTTCGTGTCAGGGACAACAGTTAACAGCAGTAGCATTGTAGCTTACCCTAACACTTTTCCTAACCTTAACCCCAGTCTCTTAACCTGCCCAACCAATTCACCTTACCTGCCACGCTAACTCACCTTACCTGCCACGCTAATTCACCTTACCTGCCACGCTAATTCACCTTACCTGCCATGTTAGTTATCCTAACCTGCTACGTAAACAAATCATCTGTGTCGAGAAATCTTCAGTCTCATTACATCGGAACTGACCAATGGCAGGTATCAATGGCTGTTTTCTGATATCAGGGAACACCCACATCAAGAAATTGCCCCAAATTGCGGTCTGCAATTACACCATATTTGAGTGACACAGGAAGCAGGGAGGGATAGACAGCAACCAACCAAGCAGACCCGCGCTACAGTAGACTAATAGCTGCCATAGCTAGGTTATTTATCATATGACTACGTAGTACCTGTCTTGACTGCATCAAACCGGGAGAAGCTAGTTATGCTAGCTAACGTTAGCTAGCTAGGCTAATTGAGGCTGTAGTGCATGCACTCTCATCCTACAGCTACAAATAGAGTAAACAACTCCATTCAGAATATTAAGTAGCAGCCTACCTGTTGACTCTTAGTCGTTGTAGCATATTATTCTCCCTTAAACTTATAATTCTGTAACTTTAATTCCATCTTCCATTGATTAGATAGATCTTAAATTTTGTCACACACAGAGGCGCTATGACTGTAGCAGGTGAAGACCTCTAGCAAACACCCCTCTTTTTCTCCCCAATTTTAAGATATCCAGTTGGTAGATACGGTCTTGTCCCGTCGCTGCAACACCTGTATGGACTCAGGAGAGGCGACGGTCGAGAGCCATGCATCCTCCGAAACACGACCTGCCAAGCCGCACTGCTTCTTGACACAATGCCCGCTTAACCCGGAAGCCAGCCGCACCAATGTGTCGGAGGAAACACAGTACAACTGATGACCGTGTCAGCATGCATGTGCCATAGAAGTCGCTAGAGCGCGATGGGACAAGGACTTCCAGGCCGGCCAAACCCTCCCGTAACCCAGACGCTGGGCCAATTGTGCTTCACCTCATTGGTCTCCCGGTCACGGCCTGCTGCAACACAGCCCGGGATCGAACCCGGATCTGTAGTGAAACCTCAAGCACTGCAGTGCCTTAGACCGCTGCGCCACTCGGGCAGCCTAAACACCCCTGTTTCGACAGGACAATGCTCAGGCACTTCGAACTTGAGCTGATTGCCTGCCTCCCCCCCAGAGGTTTGGCCTAAAGATTTATTTTATAATCTGGGAGGAAAATGTTACATACCCCAAACAGCCACGTTTGAAAAGCCAGACTGCTCCACGAAGCAGAAAGAAATACTAGATTTAAGATACATGAATTGCACTGAGCTTCAACTTCCAGATTGAATCAGCACAGCAGTAGGTCTGATAATGATCTTATGTAGAAACCCAATGAGGAAATAGCATTGATATTAAATCAGCTCTACCCATTCACTCCTATGTATGTATGTATGTATGTATGTATGTATGTAGGACATAATGGGTAGAGCGGATTTAATGTTTACACACACACACACACACTCACTTCCGTTTAAAAGTTTGGGGGTCACTGAGAAATGTCCTTGTTTTTTTAAAGAAAAGCACATTTAAAATAATACCAAATTGATCAGAAATACAGTGTTGACATTGTTAATGTTGTAAATGACTATTGTAGCTGGAAACGGCTGATTTGTTATGGAATATCTACATAGGTCTACAGAGGCCCATTATCAGAAACAATCAGTCCTGTGTTCCAACGGCACGTTGTGTTAGCAAAGCAGAAAACTGTTGTCCTGATTAAAAAAGCAATACAACAGTCCTTCTTTAGACTAGTTGAGTATCTGGAGCATCAGCATTTATGGGTTCGATTACAGTCTCAAAATGGCTAGAAACAAAGACCTTTCTTCTGAAACTCTTCAGTCTATTCTTGTTCTGAGAAATGAAGGCTATTCCATGAGAGAAATTGAAGATCTTGTACAACGCTGTGTTCTACTCCCTTCGCAGAACAGCGCAAACTGGCTCTAACCAGAATGGAAAGAGTGGGAGGCCCCGGTGCACAACTGAGCAAGAGGACAAGTACATTAGAGTGTCTTGTTTGAGAAACAGACACCTCACATGTCCTCAACTGGCAGCTTAATTAAATAGTACCCGCAAAACACCAGTCTCAATGTCAACAGATACTCAAATAGTCTAAAAGGACAGTTTTATTGCTTCTTTAAATCAGGACAACAGTTTTTAGCTGTGCTAACATAATTGCAAAAGGGTTTTCTAATGAGCAATTAGCCTTTTAAAATGATAAACTTGGATTAGCTAACACAGTGTGCCATTGGAACACAGGAGTGATGATAATGGGCCTCTGTAGGCCTATGTAGATATTCCATAAAAAAATGATCTGCTGTTTCCAGCTACAATAGTAACTTACAACATTAACAACATCTACACTGTATTTCTGATCAATGATGTTATTATTAGGTGCTCAAAATAGCAAATCAAATTACCTGAACATAGTCAAAATCCCATATCTCTCTGCCAAATCTGAAAATGTAATATCATCGAGTGACTCAAATAAATTCCCCTCTCCCTCACCCCAGTCTCTTTCTCACACACATAATCTTTTGACTTGATGCTGTGACAAGCAGAAAATAAGTTGCATCACTCTGTTCAGGGGAACAAGGCAGCCTCTTCACGCAGTGAAATAAGTAGGTCATTGTGGATTCCTTTCATTAGTACAGTACTTTCCAAATTGTTGAGCCTTTCCACTCAACTTGGAGCTGGATATTTTTCCAACTTTCTCACAACAATAAAAACATTGGACAACAACCACAACAAGTGCTGAACTTACACATCTAAAATCTGTCTGAGCCAATTAGCTTATTAGGTTGAGATGATTTTTTTTTTAATTCCTTGCCATCTACACTTCTCTGTGTCTGAAGAGATGACAATAAATATGATTCAAACAACTGGCATACACTTGATATCAGTGTAGACAGAGAGCAAAGACAGTCAGTAGTCATTACATTCCAGAAAGACTATGTATAGCCACATAATTGATCCATAGACAACATTGCAGCAGCACTGAAACAATGTTCCATTGCTGGGGGCATTGCCGACTGTCACTCTCAGCTTGTTGAGTCAACGGAAGCAGGGTTGACCGCAGGCTGACACAGGTGAGACTGACAGGCGTGGCAAGACCCAGACAAATGGCTAAGTAGCTATAAACTGTTTTCCTATAGTCTTAGGTTGTATTTTTATTTGCTTGCACTTTCTCCTTCAGGACTGCTAATCTGAATGGATTTAATACAGTAGGTGAAAGCAGCAATGAGAAAATATACCCAGTCCATTTTCATGAAGTAAGAGAAACAAGGAAGTTAGATATTCAGATGTACTGGGGTGTACCCATTGAGCAGCCTATTGGCTACACTTCATAGCATCAAGATCCATAGTCACATTCATGTCCAGTTCCCCACCACTGTACAACTACTAGCCTGGTCCCAGATCTGTTCAGCATGACAATGACCATAAGAGTTGGCAAAACAGATATAGGACCAGCCTACTATTAAAACAAGCTCCTTAAAGCAGTATGATCCCAAACGGAGCTAAACTATTTCTATAAACCCACGAGTTGATGATTTGAGCCCATCCTCGCTGAGTCTTCTCTGCCTCCTCTGACAGTGAACACCCGACTAGGGCTTGGGAGTGACCCGCTTAAGGGGATATTTGGGGATTTTGCCAAAGAAGCCTTTTATCTACTTCCCCAGTATCAGATGCAACTAGTGGATACCAGTCTCTATGTGCAGAGAAAGTTACTAATTGCTTACTCGCATTAGCGCAATGACTGGAGGTCTATGGCAACACGTCCATATTTATATTGAACAATAAGGGGTCATACGGCATTATAACCTCCTTGTATAACTGGGAGAACACAGTGGAGAGAGGCAAGGTGAGGCTAAGAGAGGCAGCCACTGCCCACTATAAACTCTGATGGGAATCCCATGTTGCTGTGTGTGTGTGCATATGTGTGTAGGGGAAAATGATAACGTATCCATTTTCACAGACAGTTTCTCATCAATGTGTATTAAGGCAGTGCAGACAGACAGAAGTGGTACCAGCTATACAGCTGTAGACATCAGAACAGTACACACACACACAGTATTTTTTATCATCACAGCACACCAGCCAGAGCTCCACTCTATTTTTCATGAGCCAGTTTGGTTGCCAGGGTGTTTCCATAGCCATGTACCAGCCTGATGCAACAAACCAAACCCCCAACTGATTTATCCCCACAGCAGAGCACTGGAGTCGTGTACGATCTGGTGTCCAATTCAAAGATGGTGTGAGGCCAGCTAATGCAATGACATCATCGTTGCCATGCCACAATACACTGACTGGGCAATGGGCACAGTTAACCCTTCGCTGTCTGTAGAAGTGCGTAAGGCTGTTATAGGGAATGACATGCCTTCAGATTTGTGTGCGTGTGTTTGTGGCATCAGTGCCAGAAGCACTAACCCTTCCCCAACTTCAATGGAGCACGGCCATTGGTAATCATCAACTTCAATGGACAGTCAAGATGGAGATAATGTGTGTCAATGTGTGTCAGTGTGCCTACCTGGGTTATTGGCCTCCCCCTCCAACACGTGGAGCTCGGTGCACTCGGCCAGGCTGTGCTCCAGACACAGCTGCAGGAAGCGGGCCTGGGTCCGCGACACCCGCTTCAGCAGCGACAGCAGAGCCACCGTCTGCTCACACTCATTCCATCCCTTAAACCAGCTTCCCAGGACGCCCACCTGGTCGCGAAACATCATGGTCTGGGGGACAGGCACTAAGCAGAACGGGGAAACCAGTTAGTGACCCCCCCCCCCGGTGTCACGAGAGAATTAGGTTAACCGAGGTCTTGGTGCTGTGGTGGTTCAACTTTGGTCAAAGCTTGTGTTGTGTTCCTCTCGCTTTCTCAGGTTGGTTGTGCCCTTCTCTTTGCCTGTTTCTGTTGTTGATGTTGAGTGGACAGCAGTAGGTACTTTGAGCATAAATTGTTTGAGCTGTTGTGCTCAGTTCAAGTGGCATAGCATCATCTGGGCTTTTAGCATTGCAAGTGTAGCTTCAGCTTGAGGGGAGCAAGGTACTCTCCTTGGTGCATCTGCCAAAGGGCAGGGGTTAACAGTCAGACGGGAGAGTCAGCTTTCTTCCTGCACTCCGCGCTGTCACACCAGAGTTACCCTTGTTGGCATTTTCCACAGGGATCCCCCTTAGACCTGAAATTATGGAAATAAATGGTTGAGAGACATGGTCACACACACACACACACACACACACGCTCGGTCACACACCACAGCGTCCCAAAACCCATCCAGCAAAGTCTTTACCGTCCGTGAATTCCAAACACTGAGGAAATGTGACAGTGCCCGTTGCTTCTGCAAACACTGCTCTCCACAGACTTTAAATAGCCAATTATTTAAAGAAACTGTTCTCCATTGCAAACCACGATATTAGTGAAACCTATTCCTTACTGCAACAACGCCTGTGTGTATCATACTTTTAATCTAAAAGTAGTTACGCTCTACCGTATAGATGCGGGCTGTGGCATTCACCACCGGGACAAAAAATAAACCACATCCACCTATTCCAAAAAATATGATTGTCAGTAATTGGCGCAACATCCTGACTGGTATTTCTAAAGAGAAGGGCACTGGTCCCTTATGTTTCAATGTTACAGACAGCTATGTTCAAAGTAGCTCTCGAAAACCCTTCTCCGTAGTGTTTGCAGCGGTTCACGTCGCCCACAGTTGGTTGCGTGTGAACTACAATTCCGACACTGTGTTTAAATGTTTAGAAATAACCATTGTTTGCGAAACATATGAAAGATAAAAGGGCATATCAGCAAGAAAGTGATGCTTTTTTTTAGTTGAAAGATTCTATCTGTAGCAGTTTTGCACAGAGACATACACTGTGTGTGCCCCCAGTTGACAAACTACACTTCCTCCCTAGTTACGCTAAAGCCTGTCACATGCTCCACGTCGAAGCAGTTAGTGCATATACAGTTGAAGTCGGAAGTTTACATACACCTTAGCCAAATACATTTAAACTCAGCATTTCACAATTACAGACATTTAATCCTAGTAAACATTCCCGGTTTTAGGTCAGTTATAATCACCACTATTTTAAGAATGTGAAATGTCAGAATAATAGTAGAGAATGATTCATTTCAGCTTTTATTTCTTTCATCACATTCCCAGTGGGTCAGAAGGTTACATACACTCAATTAGTATTTGGTAGCATTGGGTCCTTGGGTCAAACTTTTTGGGTAGCCTTCCACAAGCTTCTCACAATAAGTTGGGTGAATTTTGGCCCATTCCTCCTGACAGAGCCGGTGTAACTGAGTTAGGCCTCCTTGCTTGTAGGCCTCCTTGCTCGCACACGCTTTTTCAGTTCTGCCCACAAATTTTCTATGGGATTGAGGTCAGGGCTTTGTGATGGCCACTCCAATACCTTGACTTTGTTGTCCTTAAGCCATTTTGCCACAACTTTGGAAGTATGCTTGGGGTCATTGTCCATTTGGAAGACCCATTTGCCACCAAGCTTTAACTTCCTGACTGATTTCTTGAGATGCTTCTTCAATATATCCACATCATTTACCTCCCTCATGATGCCATCTATTTTGTGAAGTGCACCAGTCCCTCCTGCAGCAAAGCACCCCCACAACATGATGCTGCCACCCCGTGCTTCACGGTTGGGATGGTGTTCTTCGGCTTGCAAGCCTCCCCCTTTTTCCTCCAAACATAATGATGGTCAATATGGCCAAACAGTTCTATTTTTGTTTCATCAGACCAGAGGACATTTCTCCAAAAAGTACGATCTTTGTCCCCATGTGCAGTTGCAAACCGTAGTCTGGCTTTTTTATGGCGGTTTTTGAGCAGTGGCTTCTTCCTTGCTGAGCGGCCTTTCAGGTTATGTCGATATAGGACTCGTGTGGATATATAGATACTTTTGTACCCATTTCCTCCAGCATCTTCACAAGGTCCTTTGCTGTTGTTCTGGGATTGATTTGCACTTTTCCCACCAAAGTACGTTCATCTCTAGGAGACAGAACGAGTCTCCTTCCTGAGCGGTATGACGGCTGCGTAGTCCCATGGTGTTAATACTTGCATACTATTGTTTGTACAGATGAACGTGGTACCTTCAGGCGTTTGTAAATTGATCCCAAGGATGAACCAGACGTGTGGAGGTCTACAATTGCTTTTCTGAAATACATCCACATGTACACCTCCAATTGACTCAAATGATGTCAATTAGCCTATCAGAAGCTTTAAAGCCATTACATCATTTTCTGGAATTTTCCAAACTGTTTAAAGGCACAGTCAACTTCGTGTATGTAAACTTCTGACCCACTGGAATTGTGATACAGTGAGTTATAAGTGAAATAATCTGTCTGTAAACAATTGTTGGAAAAATTACTTGTGTCATGCACAAAGTAGATGTCCTAACCGACTTGCCAAAACTATAGTTTGTTAACAAGAAATGTGTGGAGTGGTTTAAAAACTAGTTTTAATGACTCCAACCTAAGTGTATGTAAACTTCCGACTTCAACTGTATTAGGACACATTTCTGTGATGTTTTTGTTAATTTCGGTGTTCGGCAGGTTTTTCTTCAGCTGTTCGAGCACTCATTTTTCTTGAGGCAAGTCAAACTTCGGTAGCCGAAGTCTACTCCACTTCATCAGTGATTGGTCAACAGCACTTCTTCTAGTAGGAGTGGGAAAATTAAATGTTTGTTATCATTCAACGAAAGATTGAAAAATACTGCACCAAACAGCAGGTAGCCTAGTGGTTAGAGCGTTGGGCCAGTAAGCTGAAGGTTGGTGGATCGAATTCCAGAGCTGACAAGGTAAAAATCTATCGTTCTGCCCCTGAACAAGGCAGTCATTGTAAATAAGAATTTGTTCTTAACTGACTTGCCTAGTTAAAAAAAAATGGGTTACGTGAACTGGAAAAAGATTTGAGTCCTCATTCAAAGGCAAGGGCAGTGTGAATACAAAGAGACCCCAGTTATTTATTTTTTTATAACCCAGAGGACTTAAATTGGTTCCTTTAAAAAGGACTGTGAAAATACCCTAAGACCTTCTTGGCAAAAACCTCAAAAGTAAAGACAGATTTCTTGATTTATCTTAGATCATTCAAACTAATTTGAGGAAGTGTTTCTGGTTATGTTGTTGCTATGGTGGCTCAAGAGGGACAAACAGTTCTCAAATTTTTCAAGTGAAGGTATTTAGGGAGCAGCCTATGCTAGCATATATGTTCGATTCACCTAGGAGCAAACTGAACCCATGTTTGTGGACACCGTCACACACAGGTGTTAGGAGTAAGCTAGGTAGCTGGATCTGTCTTCCAGAAACAAGCGCTGTAACATGGAGATATGGCCGTGTGGGAACACTAACCCTATAAAAAGGTGTGTAGTCATTTTACAATTTCGAGAATTATTTCTCACAGATATGAAAGATATGTCCCTTTCCCCAAAAAACTTTACTGCAAGCAATGTGTTTTAACGTTCAGAACAGTAGACCGAAGCCTATCGTCAAAAGGCGCTAAATGTAGTTAGCGTCTATGAATGACTTGTTCAAAGCATCGGTGTGCTGTACTATATGATGAAGCATAAATTACTAAAACCACCACACATTGTTTCGAAAATAGCCTGTAGACTGTAATATGTGGACTGCCAACGTCGACGCGACACTGAAATAACCTCGCATGAAAAGACCGTATTCGTATTCAATGTCGTACCTTAAAATAAAGTCCCCATATCAGCACTAACGGGTCTCAAAAACGGCCACTTTGCATCATCAGCATTGGGGCAATCATAGCCCTACATAAGCACCGAGGATAGGCTAGATCATTTGTAAATTGTGGCGGTGATGCGATTCGTCTCGAGGAAAATGAATACTTGGATCTACATTAAATAATTGAGTTCAAATGCGGAGTCTAGAACATTCCCAAAATGTTGCCGATGCATAGCTATGCTACACTGTAATTCTACACATTCATACTAGTTTCCATAAACTCCTGAGATCCAGAACCGCGCGTTAACCATTTCCGACGCTTATTTATACGCGTAAATATCAACCGTCAATGTCTACAAAATAAATGTCCAGCTGGATACATTTGTATTCTCCGAGAAAATGTGTTATTGTATCAATGTTTTTAGGTTAGTACTTAGTAGCATATTTTGTATATTGCAGGTGTCCTACTGGACAGCCAACAAGAGAGCAGCTCAAACAAGAGTCTACAAAAATACTCCAGAAGCTTGTTAAAAGTTGCAAAGAAAATTGTTAAAACGTTAGGCTACTCACTTCTAGGCACCGTTGTGTTGGTCGCAGGACGGGGCGCAACAAAGTACACAATTGTGGGGAGCGGTGCCCCTTCACTCCGGATCTGTGTGTTTTGCCATCTTGACTAACTATTCTCCCTACAGTTAAGCTACTCTTGTTTTACCAGAGGCGAGTCTCGGCATTGCTTTCCACATGCTAATAATTAACACGAAGCATTACGTCAGGGGCTTGGCAGCACAAGGAAGCACAAAAATAGAGAATGGAGTTAGGGACAGATCACATAGCCTAACAGCAACCGAGACAACTGACAGGGATGAGCACATTTGAGAAAAAAGGTTTCCATAGCAAAGTGGACAAAAACAAAAGTGACGATGTGTATGAATGTAAAACAGGGCTGGAGTTGCCTCAATTTGGCCCTTTCACTTATCTGTACAATACTTTCAACTACATTTGTACACATTAAATAATATCGGGTCCATAAAAGCCCTACACACGGTGATGTTTTTGTCGGGGTTGATCATTTAGCAGTAGTTACCACACATACAGCATGAAGACAAATTATATCAATTAAAGAGGAGTGCCTCCCTGTTCAATAAGTTCTTCATCGTAAATGTAGCTCTGTGTGCATTCCATCCAGCAGAGGGCCTCACCCTCCACCCTACCGTTTGGTTTGGTTTAA
Source organism: Brachymystax lenok tsinlingensis (assembly GCA_030435695.1). Lineage (NCBI taxonomy): Eukaryota > Metazoa > Chordata > Actinopteri > Salmoniformes > Salmonidae > Brachymystax > Brachymystax lenok. The sequence goes on from CM059786.1 coordinate 218,279, forward strand.
TTGAAAGCAAAATAGATATTTCATACATTGTTTCAATGATGGTATCGAGTTATAGCAATGCAGCAGCTAATACAATGTGTCGAGTTACAGTAGCAGTGAGCAAAATAAGTAAATGAAATGCTCTGGTAATAAATTCTATTTCAGGAGACCGATAAATATGATGTATCTAAATGTTTTATGTGTAAAACCTTGATGTTTTTAATGTAGTTTATACTGCCAGTTATTTGATGTTTTGACTACATCCAATTTATTCATCATAATTCATTCATTGATTTTACATGAGCACATGTTACATTTGAACAAAGTTAAAACAATACAAAAAAAGGTGGGTTATGAATGTTGAAAAATTATCCTAAATTGGGCCTCCATAGGGAAGGCTGATTTGACTGGCGAGGCCCACCACTTGTACAGATACATGATTGGCCCAAGAATGCATTTGAGGCCCTTTGTTTGATATCAGTGTCCTTTTCTGTCACACAATGCACCCTCATTGCCTTCAGCTGAGTGTGCTCAATATTGACTAAAAGAAGTGGAGGGAGGGGGAAGAAATAGACGTTTTCCCAGTGGGGAAGTGGACAGTTCTCTTGAATCAGTCAAAAGCTCAAGCCATCGCAAATTGGATTGATATCTGACAAGGTGACAATTAGCCTACAGTTGATCTCTGCATTGAGATATTATAGCATGAAAACTCAACTTAATTTTTAGGATCCTAAATTATGTGCTGTTTGTTGCTACTTAGTGGCTATCTGCCAAACTTTTCGTTTTTTTCTTTTAATACATTTACCAACGTCTTTTTTTCCTCGCTCTACTTTTGTCATTCAACTTTTTCACCCGATGCTTTATCTGGCCATTGTTCTACAGGACCTTCACCAGCCGAAAAAGCTAAGTAGCAACATTAACACTATGCCATCTAATTGCAGTCGCTGTACTCATACAGAACTATCGCCTTATGGTGAGGATAGCCATGTTGCAAGCACATCTTCAGAATCAATCGTTATGCAAGGGCAATTTTAAGTGTAGGAAAGGATGAAACAGCGTCTGTGCCACCAGTAAGTACAGATAGTAGTATAAATCCCCTGCACAGTCCCCACAGCCGGACAATTTTCTCATGGCTTCTGGAAGGAAATGATGTCGGCATGCTCAACCGGTATCGCTCATTCAGCCGACAGAAACTTTCAACCGGGTCTCCCCATTAGCAAGTCAGAGGCCGAGCTTTCTCAGGTCTCTCCTCCACCTGTTACGGGGTCTGAGCCACCGAAGACTCACACCATTAGCTCTGACAAATTGAAAACCCTAGTCAATCACGACTCGATTACCTGCAATAGACTTAAAAATAATCATCCAGCGATCATACACCGACGTAAAGGCTAATCTGAAGATGGTGCTGGCTAAGGCTAAAACTGGAAAGTTTAGAGTATAGGGATATTGTTATTCACGTCGGCACCAACAATGTTAGGATGAAACAGTCAGAGGTCACCAAGTGCAACATAGATTCAGCGTGTAAATCAGCTAGAAAGATGTGCCGGCATTGAGTATTTGTCTCTGGCCCCTTCCAGTTAGGGTGAGTGAAGAGCTCTACAGCAGTCTCACAACTCAATTGCTGGTTGTAAACTGTTTTCTGCCCCTTCCCAAAAGATAGAATTTGTAGATAATTGATCCTATTTCTGGGACTCACCCACAAACAGGACCAAGCCTGGCCTGCTGAGGAGTGACGGACTCCATCCTGGCTGGGGGGTGCTCTCATCTTATCTATGAACATAGACAGGGCTCTAACTCCTCTAGCTCCACAATGAGAGAGGGTGCAGGCCAGCCTGCCAGCTTAGTGGAATCTGCCACTAGCAGTCAGTGTAGTCAGCTCAGCTATCCCCATTGAGACCGTGTCTGTGCCTCGAGCTAGGTTGAGCAAAACAAAACATGGCGGTGTTCGCCTTAGCAATCTCACTGGAATAAAGACCTCCATTCCTGTCATTATTGAAAGAGATTGTGATACCTCACATTTCAAAATACAGCTACTTATTGTTAGATCCCTCACTTCCAAGGCAGTCATAGTCAATGAAATAATCACTGATCACAGTGGTGATTTTAGCATATAAATCTTAGTGGGGCAAACTCAAATGTTTTAGATGCATGCCAGCAAAGTCACTACACGACACTAAACAATACATTAATTGCACTATAATGGTGACAAACGGTGCTCACGAACTGTTAGGGCCTAAATAAAGCTGTCCCAACAGCAAAGCTTTCTTTTCAGCACCATGGAGTGAATCCTTACCACCACACCTGGCTATCTGCATTTGAGCTGCCTTACTCAAGAAAACTAAAGAGACCATGTTTGTGTGGCTTTATTAACTCAATGATAAATGTTTTAATTGTTTACAAACTGATGTGACTGTTTTTTTGCAAAAAATGTGGGGCTCAAAACAGGTGCCCTGAATGACTGGTCGCCACTGACTGATCATAATCTTGATGTAATTCACCTGACTGAAACATGGCTCAAGCCTGATGAATGTTAAATTAGGCCTCTCCTCCTGGTTACACTAGTGATCATATCCCCCGCGCATCCCGCAAAGGTGGAGGTGTTGCTAACATTTATGACAGCAAATTTCAATTTACAAAAAAAAAAGCTTCTAGTCATGAAATCTATGCAGCCTACACAATCACTTTCTATAGCTACTGTTTACAGGCCTCCTGGGCCGTATACAGCGTTCCTCACTGAGATCCCCTGAATTCCTATCGGACCTTGTAGTCATGGCCATCATCAACTCAGTGGGTTTTGTCAAACATGTCTCCGGATTTACTCATTGCCACAGTCATACCCTGCATCTAGTTTTGTCCCATGGAATAAATATTGTGGATCTAAATGTTTTTCCTCATAATCCTGGACTATCGGACCACCATTCTATTATGTTTGCAATCGCAACAAATAATCAGACCCCAACCAAGGATCATCAAAACCCATGCTATAAATTCTCAGACAACCCAAAGATTCCTAGATGCCCTTCCAGACTCCCTCCACCTACCCAAGGATGTCGGAGTACAAAAATCGGTTAACCACCCAACTGAGGATCTTAATTTAAACTTGCATAATACCCTAGATGCAGTCGCACCCCCTAAAAACATTTGTCACAAGAAATTTGCTCCCTGGTGTACAGAAAATACCCATGCCCTGAAGCAAGCTTCCAGAAAATTGGAACAGAAATGGCATTCCACCAAACTGGAAGTGTTCCGACTAGCTTGGGAAGACAGTACCGTGCAATATCGAAGAGCCCTCACTACTGCTCGATCATCCTATTTTTTCCAACTTAATTGAGGAGAATAAGAACAATCCAAAATGTATTTGATACTGTCGCAAAGTTAACTAAAAAGGGGCATTCATCAAATGAGGATAGCTTTCACTTCAGCAGTGATAAATACATTAACATCTTCGATGAAAAGATCATGATCATTAGAAAGCGAATTACAGACTCATCTTTGAATCTGCGCATTTCTCCAAAGTTCAGTTGTCCTGAGTCTGCACAGAACTGCCAGGACCTAGGATCAATTGAGACACTCAAGTTCTTTAATCCTGTGTCTCTTGACACATTCATGAAAATAGTCATGGCCTATAAACCGTCAAGCTGCATACTGGACCCTATTCCAACTAAACTACTGAAATAGCTACTTCCTGTGCTTGGCCCTCCTATGTTGAACATAATAAATGGCTCCCTAACCACCGGATGTGTATCAAACTCACTAAAAGTGGGAGTAATAAAGCCTCTCTTGAAAAAGCCAAACCTTGAACCGGAAAATGTAAAAAAAACGATTGGTTATTTCGAATCTCCCATTCCTCTCAAGTTTTGAAAAAGTTGTTGCGCAGCAACTCACTGCCTTCCAAAAGAATGTATATGAAACGCTTGTCTGGTTTTAGACCTCATAGCACTGAGACTGCACTACTTCCGGCGCCGACAGAGATGGCAGCCTCGCTTCACGTTCTCAGGAAACCATGCAGTATTTTGTTTTTTTATGTATTACTTCTTACATTGTTACCCTTCGGAAAATATTAAGTTTTATTACATACAACCGGGAGGAACTATTGGATATAAGAGCAACGCGTCAACTTACCAACATTACGACCAGGAATACGACTTTCCCAAAGAGGATTCTCCTTTCGTTAACCCAAACACAACAACAGACTGGATAGCACCCGGCTACTCAAAACAACGGGCGGCGCCGGAGAAGAGGGAAACGCGCCGGTCTTTGGTCAAGCTTACGCCGACGGGCGCATCGCACCTCTCCCGAGTATTTTAATCGCCAATGTACAGTCTCTGACAACAAAGTAGACGTAAATCCGATCGAGGGTTGCCTTTCAGAGAGACATTCGAGACTGCAACGCTTCTTTGCTTCACGGAAACATGGCTCACTCCAGGACACGCGTTATCAGAGTCGGTACAGCCACCTGGTTTCTCCACGCACGCGCCGACAGAAACAAACATCTCTCTGGTAAGAAGAAGGCGGGAGTGTGTGTCTTATGATTAACGAGGCGTGTGTGATCATAACAACATACAGGAACTCAAGTCCTTTTGTTCACCTGGACATAGAATTCCTTACAATCAAATGCAGACCGTGATTATCTACCAAGAGAATTCTCTTCGATTATAATCACAGCCGTGTACATCCCCCTCAAGCTGACACATCGACGGCACTGAAAGAAATTCATCGGACTCTATGCAAACTGGAAACCACATATCCTGACGCTGCATTTATTGTGGCTGGGGATTTTAATAAGGCTAATTTAAGAACAAGGCTCCCAAATTTTACCAGCATATCCGAATGTGCCACCCGGCTGGTAAAATCCTGACCACTGTTATTCCAACTTCCGTGATGCATACAAGGCTATTCTCCGCCTCCTTCGGCAAGTCTGACCATGACTCCATTTTGTTGCTCCCAGCCTACAAACAGAAACTAAAACAGGAAACGCCGTTCTCAGGTCTGTTCAACGCTGGTCCGACCAATCTGATTCCATGCTGCAAGATTGCTTCGAGCACGTGGACTGGGATATGTTCCGGATAGCATCTGACAACAACATTGATGTATACGCTGATTCGGTGAGCGAAGTTTATTAGCAAATGCATTGGTGATGTTGTACCCATAGCAAATATCAAAACCTTCCCCAACCAGAAACCATGGATTGATGGCAGCATTCGCGCAAAACTGAAAGCGCGAACCACTGCTTTTAACCAGGTAAAGGCTACCGGAAACATGACTGAATACAAACAGTGCAGCTACTCCTCCGCAAGGCAATCAAACAAGCTAGCGTCCAATATAGAGACAAAGTAGAGTCACAATTCAATGGCTCAGACACAAGAGGAATGTGGCAGGGTCTACAGTCAATCACTTGACTACAAAAAGAAAACCAGCCCGTCGCGACCATGACGCCCTGCTCCCAGACAAACTAAACAACTTCTTTGCTCGCTTTGAGGACAATACAGTGCCACCGACACGGCCCGCTACCAAAACCCGCGGGCTCACCTTCACCGCAGCCAATGTGAGAAAACATTTAAAATGTGTTAACCTCGCAAGGCTGCCGGCCCAGATGGCATCCTGGCCGTGTCCTCAGAGCATGCGCAGACCAGCTGGCTGGTGTGTTTACGGACATATTCAATCAGTCCCTATCCCAGTCTGCTGTTCCCACATGCTTCAAGAGGGCCACCATTGTTCCTGTTCCCAAGAAAGCTAAGGTGACTGAGCTAAATGACTATCGCCCGTAGCACTCACTTCCGTCATCATGAAGTGCTTTGAGAGATTAGTCAAGGGGATCATATCACCTCCATCCTGCCAGACACCCTGGACCCACTCAATTTGCTTACCGTCCCAATAGGTCCACAGACGCATTTAATCGCAATCACACTGCATACTGCTCCTAACCCATCTGGACAAGAGGAATACTTATGTAAGAATGCTGTTCATCGACTACAGCTCAGCATTTAACACCATAGTTCCCTCCAAGCTCGTCATTAAGCTCGAGACCCTGGGTCTCGACCCCAGTGCTCTCTGTGCAACTGGGTCCTGGACTTCCTGACGGGCCGGGTCCCAGGTGGTGAGGGTAGGAAACAACATCTCCACCCCGCTGATCCTCAACACTGGGGCCCCACAAGGGTGCGTTCTCAGCCCTCCTGTACTCCCTGTTTACTCCATGACTGCGTGGCCAAGCACGCATCCAACTCAATCATCAAGTTTGCTGACGACACTACAGTGGTAGGCTTGATTACCAACAACGACGAGACGGCCTACAGAGAGGAGGTGAGGGCCCTCGGAGTGTGGTGTCAGGAAAATAACCTCTCACTCAATGTCAACAAAACAAAGGAGATGATCGTGGACTTCCAGGAAACAGGAGAGGGAGCACCCCCTATCCACATCGAGGGGACAGTAGTGGAGAAGGTGGAAGTTTTAAGTTCCTCGGGCGCATACATCACGGACAAACTGAATTGGTCCACCCACACAGACAGCGTGGTAAAGAAGGCGCACAGCGCCTCTTCAACCTCAGGAGGCTGAAGAAATTTGGCTTGTCACCAAAATCACTCACAAACTTTTACAGATGCACAATCGAGAGCATCCTGTCGGGCTGTATCACCGCCTGGTACGGCAACTGCTCCGCCCCACAACCGTAAGGCTCTCCAGAGGGTAGTGAGGACTGCACAACGCATCACCGGGTTAAACTACCTGCCCTCCAGGACACCTACACCACCCGATGTCACAGAAAGGCCAAAAGATCATCAAGGACAACAACCACCCGAGCCACTGCCTGTTCACCCCGCTATCATCCAGAAGAGGTCAGTACAGGTGCATCAAAGCTGGGACCGAGAGACTGAAAACAGCTTCTACCTCAAGGCCATCAGACTGTTAAACAGCCATCACTAACATTGAGTGGCTGCTGCCAACATACTGACTTAAATCTCTAGCCACTTTATACATAGGGAATTGGATGTAACAAATGTATCACTAGCCACTTTAAACAATTTTGTATATAATGTTTACGTATCCGACATACTCATATCAAATGTATACACTGTACTCTAAACCATCTACTGTATCTTGCCTATGCCGTTCGGGTCATCGACCCAAATCTCTAGCCACTTTAATAATTATAATTGGATGAAATAATGTATCACTAGCCACTTTAAACAATGCCATTTATATAATGTTTACATATCCTACATTACTCATCTCATATATATGTGTATATACTGTACTCCATACCATCTACTGCATCTTGCCTATGCCGTCAGCCATCGCTCATCCATATATTTATATGTACATACTCGTATTCATTCCTTTACTCTTGTGTGTATAAGGTAGTTGTTGTGAATTTGTTAGATTACTTGTTAGATACTACTGCATGGTCGGAACTGTGTGTATAAGGTAGTTGTTGTGAATTTGTTAGATTACTTGTTAGATACTACTGCATGGTCGGAACTAGAAGCACAAGCATTTCGCTACACTCGCATTAACATCTGCTAACCATGTGTATGTGACAAATAAAATTTGATTTGATTTGATTTGATTTGATTTGAAGGTTAGAAATGACCTTTTAATGGTGTCAGACCAAGGCTCTGCATCAGTCCTCGTGCTCCTAGACCTAAGTGCTGTTTTTGACGCCATTGATCACCACATTCTTTAAGAGATTAGAAACCCTAATTGGTCTACACGGACAAATTCTTGCCTGGTTTAGATCTTATTTTTCTGAAAGAATCAGTTAGTCTCTGTGGATGGTTTGTCCTCTGGCAAATCAACTGTAAGTTTCAACGTTTCTCAAGGTTCCCGTTTTAGGACCACTATTGTTTTCACTATATATTCTACCTCTTGGTGATGTCATTCGGAAACACAATGTCAACTTTCACTGCTATGCGGACAACACACAGGTGTACATTTAGATGAAACATGGTGAAGCCCCAAAATTGCCTACCCTGGAAGCCTGTGTTTCAGACATAAGGAAGTGGATGGCGGCAAATGTTTTACTTTTAAACTCAGATAAAACAGATGCTAGTTCTAGGTCCCAAGAAACAAAGAGATCTCTGTTGAATCTGACAATTAATCTTGATGGTTGAACGGTCGTCTCAAATAAAACTGTGAAGGACCTCGGCGTCACTCTGGATCCTGATCTCTTGACGAACATAAAGAAACATTTCAGGGACAGATTTTTTTCCATCTTTGTAACATTGCAAAAATCATAAACTTTTTGTCCAGGGGTGCGAATGTGAACGGCAAGGCACTGTAGCGTCGAACTGGCCTTGCTGTCTCTGCCTGGCTCTAGTCTCGCCACTGCAATTTTTTCTTTTGCCTCTGACCCTATTACGGGGGCTGAGTCACTAGCTTACTAGTGCTCTTCCATGCCGTCCCTAGGAGGGGTGCGTCACTTTGATTGGGTTGAGTCACAGACGTGATCTTCCTGTCCGATTTTGCACCCCCTCGTGCTTGTGCGGTGGAGATCTTCCTGGGCTATACTCAGCCTTGTCTCAGGGTAGTAAGTTGGTGGTCTGTATCTGTGGTCTCTCTAGAGGTGTGGGGGCTATATCCTGCCTGGGTGGCCTTGTCTGGAGGTATCGTCGGCCAGTGTCCCCCGACCCACCCGTCTCCAGTATCTATGCTGCAATAGTCTGTGCCGGGGGGCTAGTGTCAGTCTTATTTCTGGTGTAATTTTCCTGTCTTATCTGGTGTCCTGTGTGAATTTAAGTATGCTGCCTCTCTCTCCCTCCCGGAGGACCTGAGCCCTAGGATCATGCCTCAGGACTACCTGGATTTGACTCCTAGCTATCCCAGTCCACCTAGTCGTGCTGCTTCTCCAGTTTCTACTGTTCTGCCTGCGGCAAGGGAACCCTGACCTGTTCACCGGATGTGCTACCTTGTCCCGGACCTGCTGTTTTCGACCTTCTCCTCCTCTCTACCACACCTCTGAATAGCCAACTGACATTTATTTCTGAGGTACTGACCTATCGCACCCTCTACAATGACTGTGATTATTATTTGACCCTGCCGTTCATCTATGAACGTTTGAACATCTTTAATAACAATCTGGCCTTAATGGTTATGTTCCGTTATAATCTCCACCTGGCACAGCCTGAGGAGGATTTATATAAAAAGGTATTTGTTGCAAAATGTATATATTTCTCATCATGAAAAGTATGTTTTGAATGATAAAATAACAACTACTTACTCAAGTAAGCCTATGCAATACATCAGGCCTGGACCTACGCATGTTCTGTGAATTTTTTTTTCTCTTCTCCCCATTTTGGAAGATATTTTTTGTGCCCAGTCCTTCCAAAAAGCATGTGAATAATATCCAGTAAAATTGTACTTCTTACTTGAAATGATAGTAGTATTGCAATAGTATGTGGTGGAAACAGGCCTACCTCATTGTTTTCCTCAATGGATGAACTCCAGTAGGCCTAAGGTTTGGACGCCATCTTGTGGGTATTAAGGCGTCTGCATGCTTCTTATCCAAAACAGTTTATGGCGTGCATAGATTATGGTTACATTTTGTCACTGTTTTAGTCTTAGGCAAGCATTTTTCTTTGGCTATTCGTGCACACAAGATTTTTCCCAGAGGCAAGCCGAAGTCTACACCCCTTTGTCTGTGATTGGTCAACAGTAGGGATTCATCAATGAAGTGTTGGTTGTCATTGAACTAGAGACGATGGACGCAAAAGCGTAGAATGGCTGTAAGTTCGGCCCTTCGTTTTCCTGGATACATACCAAGTAACTTTACCTTTTTACCTTTAGGTCTTCATGCTCTCTTGAGAATCTCAAAATCGAGTCGGTTGGCAGTGGTGAGCGCTCTGAGTTTGAGCCAGACCAGGATGAAGTGGGCCTAACTGCGGTGACGTGTGTGGTAAAGACTTCCAATGTTTGCCCTGTGAAATTTGGAACAGTGAGTGAGATTTTTGGAAAGAGTGGATTGCTACTTTTTAGCAGACCCATACGTTGTGTCAAGTTGGGTAAAGGAAAAATTGGGAATGGATACATATGTGAAAGTTTCGAGAAGTGGATTTAATTTTTTTTGTGCATCCTCCACCCAGAGGAAACCTGTGGCGTGCTTTGCTCTCCGGAATGAACAGGGCGCCGCTCAAATGGGTGCTCAGTGGGGTAGCTTTGGGTGTAGAGGTGGCTCAAATGAAAAATAATGTTCCTGGTGTTTGTGACGCCCGCCGTTTAGTGAGACGTAAACCCGGTGGCAATGGCGAGTCTGAGAATACCCCGTCTGTCTTGTTGAGCTTTGACACAGAGTTTCTACCTGATGAGGTCAGGTTACTTTATATTTTCTATTCTGTCAGGGCATATGTTCCAAACCCGCTACTGTGCTTTAGGTAGCAAGGATTCAGACCTGTTGCAGCAGTGTAGAAGGGATATCCCACAGTGTGAGAAATGTATAGAAGGGCATAGTCCGAGGGAGTGTACAGTTGGGATAGAGAATGCACTGTGTCAACTGTGGGGGTGCCCATGCAGCTGGGGATCCAAAGTGCCCTGTGAGAGAGAGAGGCTGAGATTGCCAGAGTTTGAGTAGGAATAAAAGTTTCCTATGCTGAGGTAGTGAAGAGAGTAGAGGATAGCCCAGGGGTGGGTGATTCAACTGGAAGCCCCCAAGTGAGAAGGCCTGAGAGAGATCCAGAGAGGATGAGTTTTAGTAAGGTTGGATTTCTTGCGTTTATAGCCATGGTGATCAACTGCACTGCGGAGAGGAAATCACAGAAGATACTGTATATGTGGTAGTTGCAGCAGCAGATAAATATTTTGGGGTGAGATTTTAGTGCAGAAAATCTACAAGAAGTTTTGAGAGAAGGGGTTGCATCCTCCCACGCCGGCAGCCTGGTGTAGGATCGTATTTTGGGGGGGTGTATAGGTGCAGGGTTAGATGGTGCAATTTAAGATTTTTTTTGTATATGACCCAAATGTGCACGACTAAGACCTAAAACTGTCAACATTGAATTCATCTAACTCAAATCTAGACTATTTTGATTAAGTACACACTGGCTACGGCAACTCAAGAGGGACAAACTGTACTATTGCTGCCTTTATTTTTTCTCTCACCCTTTTCCTAACCTTAACCTCCGTCTCCTAACCTGCTATGAAAAAGTCACTTCTAGTAGCTGTATCGAAGTGGCGTGAAGTGTGTTTCTCAGTTCTCTTCACCTGGCAATTGAAACAGAAATTGTCAATTTTTTTATGTAGCCTTTATTTAACTAAGCAAGTCAGTTAACAAATTCTTATTTACAATGACTAAGTGGTATTTCGCATTGGTTACCCATTGAAGTTGTAATATTTAATGCATGCAATGGAAAAGGCTCACCTGTACATATCTTCAACAACCTCAGGATATCTGACATTGTTTAAACTCTTGTAGACCAAATGTATGAGACGTTATACGTGCCGTATCGTCAATTGGACATTCGGAGACTTGTCCCGTAGCCACTCCTGCGTTGTCTTGTCTGTGTGCATAGGGTCATTGTCCTGTTGAAAGGTGAACCCTCGCCCCAGTCGGAGGTCCTGAGCGCTCTGGAGCAGGTTTTCATCAAGGATCTAGCTGTACTTTGCTCCATCTTTCCCTTGATCCTGACTAGTTTCCCAGAACAGAAGTTATTCCGACGACAAACGCACTCTGCAAAATGCAAACCTCTATAAATGGCATGAAGGCTACTCTAGAGAAATGATAACCGGATGACCCACATTGAAAAGTAAAATGAGGAACATGGCGAAACGCTAATAAAACAAGACCAGGCTATTAACTACTTAATGGGCCAGGTAGAGGAACTGCAAAAGAAGGGATAATTGTTGGAAAACCTTTTGCGTTGTAATAATATTCAAATTTTGGGGGTCTCAACCAGGGCAAAAAATGTCTACATTTGTGGACCAGATGGTGAGGGAGTTCTTGTAAATCGATGCTGCTACACCTTTGGTCATGGAGACGGCCCACAGAACGGCACCTGCAGGCCCGGAGCGAAGGACACAGAGGCCCAGCGCTATGATCATGCGCCTTAACTTCAAAACCAGAGATAATGCTGCTGTCGAGAACCAAGGGAGAACTATTCTATGAGAACAAACACATATCTATCTTCAATGACTTCTGCAGAGCTGTTGCGGAAGAGAAGATTAAGACGAGCTCAAGGGAATTGGCAGTCAAAAACATCATACTCTCTGATGTTCCCTGTGAAGCTGCGTGTCACCCATGAGAGCAAGACCCACATCTTTGATTCTGTACCTGATGCCGAGTCCTTAGTGCGCTCCATTGGGATTACACCACCTTCCAGACTCGAGGACAGGGTCTGGAAAAATATGCCGACTAACACTGTACCCAAACCGGCTGCGAGCCATCGTGCGCAAATAGATTTTGTCCCCCCACAAACGCGATCACGACACGCAGGTTGAAATATCAAACTCTGAACCAATTATATTAATTTGGGGACTGGTCGAAAAGCATTACATTTATGGCAATTTAGCTAGCTAGCTAATTTGTCCTATTTAACTAGCTTGCTGTTGCTAGCTAATTTGTCCTGGGATATAAATGTTGAGTTGTTATTTTACCTGAAATGCATAAGGTCCTCTACTCTGACAATTAATCCACACATAAAACGGTCAACCGAATCGTTTCTAGTCATCTCTCCTCCTTCCAGGCTTTTTCTTCTTTGGACTTTATATGGCATCTAACTTTCATAGTTACCACGATGACTGACCGACCTCAGTTCATCTTTCAATCACCCACGTGGGTATAACCAATGAGGAGATGGGAGAGGCAGGACTTGCACCGCGGTCAGCGTCACAAATAGAACTGACTTCTATTTTAGCGCTTGGCAATGCAGAAGCTCGTTGGCGTGGCGCGAGCAGTCTGGGTGCAATAATTAAATAACATGTATGTTTAAGTTTATTTTGCAGCGCATGCGACGCAAGCGGTATAGTCAGCACGTAAGTGGCAAATTGTTGGGCCCAGGAGTGAGAGAGGACTCAAGGCCCAAGAAGTAACAGTAGCCTAAATCTACCGCAAAACATTGTCCAGTCCACATTGACTACTGAAGCGACCCCTTCTTAAGGACTTGACCCCCTTCTTAAGGACTTGGATTCATGGTCATAATTGGGACCCATTTGCACGTGAGCTAGCTAATTGCTCACGAGGGAATCTTATTTGGACAAATTTGTCTACTTGAGCAGTAAGCCTAGGTTTACATGTACAGTTATGTAATCGATTTGATCGTTGATTTGTGTTTCTTCAATGTATGCCTTGTGTTTGGCTGACTCTAAATGTGTATCGTTGATGCGATTCCCTTAGTTACACATAGCGAGTCTACACAGCCTACACGGTATAAACAATAATGAAATCACCTGGTCCCAACATACATGGCAAGTCAAAAGCCATTGTAACTTGTCCACACTGCACACTGAAGTTAAATAAAAACTTAAACACATTTACGAAGAAAGCATACACATTGCTTTGAAACCGTGTCCAAGGAAAGATTTTTGGCATGTGAGTGCATTGATGTGAGAAATGGTGTGTTTGCAGTCAAATACATTTTCTGGTCCAGCAACACCCATCCATACAGGTTGTGAAAAATACTTGGGCTAATTCAGTTCCAACTGTGTTCAAAACTGTTATGCATGCTGAAGTATAAAAAGCTGTTAAATTGTACTTTTTCTTTACTTTCACATACATTGTGTTCAGAAACATTGCTTGGAGCTTGTCCCTTGGACTTTTGGTGTGGATCAGGTTAGATATTCCTTTAAATTATTCCACTGAACTGTACCATTTGATTGTCATTCCTTTATTGAAAATTGTACCTTGTTCACACCACAGGCCCTACCAAAGCAAGGTTTCTCAAACTGGGGTGTTTTGATGGTATAAGATGCTGGCTATTCACTATATTATGTCATAACATATGAAACGTTATTCTATGTGCTTGCAGCATGCAGAGCACACTGTTATTGCTCATACTTGTTTATTATTGACATTTTTTGGGACCTGTTTTTACACTACATACACAATTCATGAATGCTGGCGGTGCTTTCACTCTAGTGGTAGCATGAGACGGAGTCTACAACCCACACAAGTGGCTCAGGTAGTGCAGCTCATCCAGGATGGCACATCAATGCGAGCTGTGGCAAGAAGGTTTGCTGTGTCTGTCAGCGTAGTGTCCAGAGCATGGAGGCGCTACCAGGAGACAGGCCAGTACATCAGGAGACGTGGAGGAGGCCGTAGGAGGGCAACAACCCAGCAGCAGGACCACTACTTCCGCCTTTGTGCAAGGAGGAGCACTGCCAGAGCCCTGCAAAATGACCTCCAGCAGGCCACAAATGTGCATGTGTCTGCTCAAACGGTCAGAAACAGACTCCATGAGGGTGGTATGAGGGCCCAACGTCCACAGGTGGGGGTTGTGCTTACAGCCCAACACTGTGCAGGACGTTTGGCATTTGCCAGAGAACACCAAGATTGGCAAATTCGCCACTGGCGCCCTGTGCTCTTCACAGATGAAAGCAGGTTCACACTGAGCACGTGACAGACGTGAGTCTGGAGACGCCGTGGAGAACGTTCTGCTGCCTGCAACATCCTCCAGCATGACCGGTTTGGCGGTGGGTCAGTCATGGTGTGTGGTGGCATTTCTTTGGGGGGCCGCACAGCCCTCCATGTGCTCGCCAGAGGTAGCCTGACTGCCATTAGGTACCGAGATGAGATCCTCAGACCCCTTGTGAGACCATATGCTGGTGCGGTTGGCCCTGGGTTCCTCCTAATGCAAGACAATGCTAGACCTCATGTGGCTGGAATGTGTCAGCAGTTCCTGCAAGAGGAAGGCATTGATGCTAAGGACTGGCCCGCCCATTCCCCAGACCTGAATCCAATTGAGCACATCTGGGACATCATGTCTCGCTCCATCCACCAACGCCACGTTGCACCACAGACTGTCCAGGAGTTGGCGGATGCTTTAGTCCAGGTCTGGGAGGAGATCCCTCAGGAGACCATCCGCCTCATCAGGAGCATGGCCAGGCGTTGTAGGGAGGTCATTCAGGCACGTGGAGGCCACACACACTACTAGCCTCATTTTGACTTGTTTTAAGGACATTACATCAAAGTTGGATCAGGCTGTAGTGTGGTTTTCCACTTTAATTTTGAGTGTGACTCCAAATCCAGACCTCCATGGGTTGATAAATTTGATTTCCATTGATAATTTTTGTGTGATTTTGTTGTCAGCACATTCAACTATGTAAAGAAAAAAGTATTTAATAAGATTATTTCATTCATTCAGATCTATGATGTGTTATTTTAGTGTTCCCTTTATTTTTTTGAGCAGTGTATATTTATAACTGTCAAACTTAACCTACTCTTAACTTACAGTACACTCTGTATATTGCAATGGAAGCACAGTGTGATTTCAGAGGTATGTATAAATTATGAAATTCATCACTAGTGGATATGGTTTTTGGGATACTCATCCGCGTGTGTGATTTTCTTAAGGAAAACATGCAGCAAATTAGGCGACTGTGGTGCCTAGTTCTCCTGCAGAACTTTCCCATGTCAAGTCTTGAACATTCATCTTTTCATTTGCATTCTTAAATCACTTTCACTGTAGCCAGACTGACCTGAATATATGTTCATATTGAATGTATGTCCTCACTAAGGTCTGAAGAGAGGTTGAAAGATTGAAAAAGGCTGTGAAAACAAAAACACATTACAGGTAGGTGTCATGATGAGTGGTATAGTCTTAAACCAATGTTTATAGACTTAAACCTCCCCTCTCCAAAATATTTCAGGATGATGTAGAAGATGTCCCCCCAAGAAGTCACAGCATGTCACATCAGCATCCAGCACTGCAGGATCAGGTACTGTATAGGCTATTAGCTAAAAAAGGTACATTCTTGTACACACATCCCTAGAGGTTCCCTTACATTACTTAATGACCACAATCTGTTTTCTTTCTAGACAATACTGAAAACAATATGCACGGTGAACTGGGCATGTAGTCTACTATGTGTAATGCTGAAGGCTTGATATAATAGTTGTGATGACTTGAGTAGTTCTATCACTGAAAACCCCTTTAGTAATAGTGGCTTTTGTTTGCATGGTGGTATTGTGAAAGTGGGTGTAATTTGACTTGATCACCCAATGAGGCACTACTCTTTAACATGTATTCTTCATTTTTCTTCAAGGAAGCAGATGTTCTTCTAAGGGACACCCTAGAGGCAGCAAGGTGGTGCCAACTCCAAACATTTAAAGGCACCATTTCCCTCCCTAGTGTAATTGGGATGGACGGGGAAGACCACATTACAACCCTTAAAGAACTACGGTTGTACGATGGCCTGGATGAAGAGGAAAATATTCTCCTCAAGGAACCATTCATGTTAGAGAGAACATCTCACTGTGGAGGCAGTTAACAAGAAAATTACTGTCTTTGCCTCGAGGAGCAGGAGTAAAGCCATTTGAGTGGTCAAACCCTGTTTGTTAATTGTTTCAATTGTGTTATGCTTAGTAAAGATGTAGAAATCACCTGAGTCTCTGATCTATTTACTGGAGCTGGTATAACTTAATGTACAAAGCACATTCAGCTTGTCAACATGGTATAATCTGTCTCCATTCTCATGAGGAAAGTAAATAGCATTATAAAATCAGGATAGGAAGTAACTGTATATGCTCAATGAAATAATTAAAGTTAACATTTTATAAACACAATTAACAGTACATGATACATAAGTCTTCACTGCAACAATATCAGTAGCTTGTCTCAGCATGAAGCAAAACGTGCTAACACATCTGCTGGTACCACTTTATTTTACACTTCAAAAATTAAATATGTTTGTATTCAATGTGTACCTTGCGCAAACGTGTGTGACTGTCAAACCTCAGATGGACAAAAAGCTGGGCAGGGTCAAACGTTTGACTCCGCCCACATTGAGCCCAGCCCTGAATTGCATACTGCAGCCAGAGGTACTTGCATATTTTGGTGTGAAGTTCTCCATGTTATACATGACATCACAGGTGTTATTATTCAACCAGACCCATGCCATCTCCTTCTAGGTATTGTTCCTGTGGATACACTCCAATCCTCTCCATTTAAATTGATAATCTTTAAGCAGCAGCAATGAAATGTGTAACAAAATGCTGGAAAAATTACCATGCACCCTCAAAAGGTGGTTCGGTCTATGCGAGGAACTTTCTGACATGGAGAGAATTACATCAATCTGGCAACATAGGTAGGATCATCAAGGACAACAACCACCCGAGCCACTGCCTGTTCACCCTGCTACCATCCAGAAGGCGAGGTCAGTACAGGTGCATCAAAGCTGGGACAGAGAGATTAAAAAACAGCTCAAGGCCATCACTGTAAACAGCCATCACTAACACAGGGGCTGCTGCCTACATACATAAAATCATTGGCCACTTTAATAATGTTTGCATAACTCATCTCATGTATATACTGTATTTTATACCATTTATTGCATCTTGCCAACCCCGCTCGGTCATTGCTCATCCATATTCCATTACTTAGATGTGTGTATTAGGTAGTTGTGGAATTGTTAGATATTACTGCACTGTCAGAACTAGAAGCACAAGCATTTCGCTACACCTCGCAATAACATCTGCTAACCATGTGTATGTGACCAATACAATTTGATTTGAAGGTGTCTGGTCAGAGTTCCTGATATATCGTACTGATCTTATTCTGTAATTTGAGGTTTTTCTGTGGCTCTATCCAAATTGTATTCTTATTCAGACTCTTGAAATATTTTCTCTATACAGCAAAATGGTACCCTTAACATGTGAATATTTACGTTTACCGCAAAGATGTGTATATGGTATATGCTCTTGAAAGAAATACCTTTTACTGTGAACAATTTACAGCTGTTTAAGTGGCTGATGGTATTGTTCCATGAACAGACACTTATATGGGTTATATATTTTACACATCTGCACCAAAACAAATTACAAATGGTAATTGGACTTACATATAAACAAGTAACATAACTTTATTGAAAGAATACGTTTAGGGGAATACACTGTCATTCAAACCTGAAAACAAAGTGCAAGTTACATTGCTGTAAGAACCATAACATTATACAACATTCATCTAAGGGATATTGTAATCAAAATGGATTTGGAAAGACATAAGAATAAGGCATTTAAGAAAAATAGGCATTTACATGGCTGTTCATCCATTCCATTAGGCCTATAGCCTTTCACATGAAGAGTCAAAACGGAAAGAATTTGAAAGCCAAACATTATTTTACTATTTACATTTCCAAGGCCATGAGAGTCATGAATCAACACATGCTGGCATGCAGGATGTATGGGATAAAGGGACCCCCCATATACATAGAATCACTGGTCACTTGAATAATGTTTACATACTGCTTTACTCATCTCATGTACAGTGGGGAAAAAAAGTATTTAGTCAGCCACCAATTGTGCAAGTTCTCTCACTTAAAAAGATGAGAGAGGCCTGTAATTTTCATCATAGGTACACTTCAACTATGACAGACGAAATGAGAAAAAGAAATCCAGAAAATCACATTGTAGGATTTTTTATGAATTTATTTGCAAATTATTGTGGAAAATAAGTATTTGGTCAATAACAAAAGTTTATCTCAATACTTTGTTATATACCCTTTGTTGGCAATGACAGAGGTCAAACGTTTTCTGTAAGTCTTCACAAGGTTTTCACACACTGTTGCTGGTATTTTGGCCCATTCCTCCATGCAGATCTCCTCTAGAGCAGTGATGTTTTGGGGCTGTCGCTGGGCAACCACGGACTTTCAAAGATTTTCTATGGGGTTGAGATCTGGAGACTGGCTAGGCCACTCCAGGACCTTGAAATGCTTCTTCTGAAGCCACTCCTTCATTGCCCGGCGGTGTGTTTGGGATCATTGTCATGCTGAAAGACCCAGCCACGTTTCATCTTCAATGCCCTTGCTGATGGAAGGAGGTTTTCACTCAAAATCTCACGATACATGGCCCCATTCATTCTTTCCTTTACACGGATCAGTCGTCCTGGTCCCTTTGCAGAAAAACAGCCCCAAAGCGTGATGTTTCCACCCCCATGCTTCACAGTAGGTATGGTGTTCTTTGGATGCAACTCAGCATTCTTTGTCCTCCAAAAACGACAAGTTGAGTTTTTACCAAAAAGTTATATTTTGGTTTCATCTGACATTCTCCCAATCCTCATCTGGATCATCCAAATGCTCTCTAGCAAACTTTAGACGGGCCTGAACATGTACTGGCTTAAGCAGGGGGACACGTCTGGCACTGCAGGATTTGAGTCCTGGCGGCGTAGTGTGTTACTGATGGTAGGCTTTGTTACTTTGGTCCCAGCTCTCTGCAGGTCATTCACTAGGTCCCCGTGTGGTTCTGGGATTTTTGCTCACCGTTCTTGTGATCATTTTGACCCCACGGGTGAGATCTTGCGTGGAGCCCCAGATCGAGGAAGATTATCAGTGGTCTTGTATGTCTTCCATTTCCTAATAATTGCTCCCACAGTTGATTTCTTCAAACCAAGCTGCTTACCTATTGCAGATTCAGTCTTCCCAACCTGGTGCAGGTCTACAATTTTGTTTCTGGTGTCCTTTGACAGCTCTTTGGTCTTGGCCATAGTGGAGTTTGGAGTGTGACTGTTTGAGGTTGTGGACAGGTGTCTTTATACTGATAACAAGTTCAAACAGGTGCCATTAATACAGGTAATGAGTGGAGGACAGAGGAGCCTCTTAAAGAAGAAGTTACAGGTCTGTGAGAGCCAGAAATCTTGCTTGTTTGTATGTGACCAAATACTTATTTTCCACCATAATTTGCAAATAAATTCATAAAAATCCTACAATGTGATTTTCTGGATTTTTTTTTCCTCATTTTGTCTGTCATAGTTGAAGTGTACCTATGATGAAAATTACAGGCCTCTCATCTTTTTAAGTGAGAGAACTTGCACAATTGGTGGCTGACTAAATACTTTTTTTTCCCCACTGTATATACTGTATTCTAGTCAATGCCACTCCAACATTGCTCGATCTAATATTTATATAATATATATATTTCTTAATTCCATTCTTCTATTTTTAGATTGTGTATTGTTGGGAATCATTTTTAGATTCTAACTCCAACAGTTAGACACAAGCATTTCGCAACACTCGCAATAAAATCTGCTAAATATGTGTATGTGACCAATACAATTTAATTAGATTTGATTTATATACACTATGCAGTTAGAAAGTATTCAGACCCCTTACCCACATTGTTATGTTACAGCCTTATTCTTTTGATAAATTGATTAAATTATTTTCTCTCAATCTACACACAATACCCCAATGACAAAGCAAAAACAGGTGTGCCAAGCATGTAGCGTCATACACAAGAAAGATTGAGGCTGTAATCGCTGCCAAAGGTGCTTCAACAAAGTACCAAATGAGTAAAGGGTCTGTATACTTATGTAAATGCATAATAATTTTTTTGCACACATTTATCAAAACCTGATTTTGCTTTGTCATTGTGTAGACTGAGGGGGAAAAAACTATTTAAATCAATTAGAATAAGGCTGTAACGCTACAAAATGTGGAAAAAGTCTAGGGGTCTGAATACGAATCAACTGTATTTGTGCCAGATAGCAAACTACTATAGTAACATGGCATGACAACAATTATACAGTAGGACTTGGCAAAACAGCATCAACGGATCTGGGATCAGGCTAGCAAAATGAACCGTTTTGAACTTTCTGGAAGAAAGGGTTCTTTGATGATTCTCTGGAAGGCAAGAAGGGTTCTACATAGAACCATATCATATTGACCAGCATGCTCTATTGCAGGGTGACTTTCAGAATTGTTTGTTTTAATATCTATTTTTACATGTACACTGATTAGTTGACACATCTTATGCTACACAGAGATAACACATTTTTCTAAACTAATCCAATCTGTTAGTAGTTGGACTTATTTCACTCGTTACATGTAAAAATTGTCATAAAGAATTAAAATGTTAAAGGCTAATAAAGGCTGGTGGAACTGTTCATAGATGGTTCTAGGAAGAACCCTCCAAAGATCAAATGGTTCTCAGTAAAACCCTTCATAGAACCATATAGAGGCTTATAAGAACCCTACATAGAGGGTTCTAGGAAGAACCATTTGCAAAGGGCTCTGCCTAGCACCAAAAATGGTTCCCAACACCCCCTCCCCATAAGATACTCACCTTCCTGTCCTGTTACCCTGGCCTATTGTATTGTGCTCACCTTGGCTGTGAGGGTTTGTCCTGGGAGGTCTGGTTGTCCCTCAGACATGTCTGCAGCCTCAGCAGGATGTTCTCCAGTCCTTGTCACCATAGGGACAGCTATTGACTACCTGGTGCACAGGTGACATGTCTACAGTGTCATCACAATGGTCCACCACACTGTCCCAAAGAGAGTGAGAGAGATAGGAAAGTAATTTAAAAAGTATAGAGTGTATATACAGTGCCTTCAGAAAGTATTCAGACGCATGGACTTTTTCCACATTTCGTGACGTTACAGCCTTATTCTAAAATGGATTATTAAGTCTATTATTTCCTCATCAAATCTAAACACAATGACAAAGCAAAAACAGGTTTAGAAATGTTTGCTCATATCACATTTACATAAGTATACAGACCCTTTACTCTGTAGTTTGTTTTAGCACCTTTCGCAGCGATGACACAACAAGCTTGGTACACCTGTATTTGGGAATTTTATCCCATTCTTCTCTGCAGATCCTCAAGCTCTGTCAGGTTGGATGGGGAGCGTTGCTGCACAGGGGATGTTTCCAGGTATCTCCAGAGATGTTCAATCAGGTTCAAGACCGGGATCTGGCTTGGCCACTCAAGGACATTCAGAGACTTGTCCCGAAGCCACTCCTGCGATGTCTTGGCTGTGACTTAGGGTCGTTGTCCTGTTAGAAGGTGCACCTTCACCCCAGTCTGAGGTCCTGAGCACTCTGGAGCAGGTTTTCATCAAGGATCTCTGTACTTTGCTACATTAATCTTTCCCCTCGACCCTGTCTCCCAGTCCCTGCCGCTGAAAAACATCCCCACAGCAAGATGTTGCCATCACCATGCTTCACCGTAAGGATGGTGCCAGGTTTCCTCCAGATGTGACGCTTGGCATTTAGGTCAAATAGTTCAATCTTGGTTTCTTCAGACCAGAGAATCTTGTTTCTCTTGGTCTGCAGGTGTTTAGGTGCCTTTTGTCAGACTCCAGGCCAGCTGTCATGTGCCTTTTACTGAGGAGTGGCTTCCCGTCTGGCCACTCTACCATTAAGACCTGATTGGTGGAGTGCTTTACAGATGGCGGTCCTTCAGTAAAGCTCTCCCATCCCTACAGATAATTCCTTTGACCTCATGACTTGGTTTTTGTTCTGACATGCACTGTCAACTTCTGGGACCTTATATAGACAGGTATGTGCCTTTCCAAATCATGTCCAATAAACTGCATTTACCACAGGTGGACAATCAAGTTGTTAGAAACATCTCATGCACCCGAGCTCAATCTCGAGTCTCATAGGAAATGGTCTGAATACTTTCTGCAAAAATGTCATAATTATTTTCGCGTTGTCATTATGGGGTAGTGTGGTTACATTGCTGAGTTTTTATTTTATTTCATCCGTTTTAGAATATGACTAACGTAACAAAATGTGGGAAAGGTTGAGTTATTGAGCCCCTTGTTTGCGATAGCTGGTTAGCTACCTAGTTTAGCTAGAAACGCGAAGTGGTCTGGTCAGGTCAGTATCTAAAAATGCTAGCTAATTAAACATGATTTACGACAGACTTGAGTTGAGATTGGCCAACTAGATAATGTTAGCGAGAGAGAGCTTGCCACAATGCAGTCCAATTTAATGTAATATAGATAGCAGCGAAGTAAACTAGCTATCGTCCACTCTCCTCCCCTAGCAGTCGGCGCTAACGGTTCTCGCTACTTGAGCGGTTTGATTATTCCAATAAATCACTCTATTGCCTTGTCAGTTGAATATTACGTTACAATTGACAACACGGAACGCCTATATAAATAGGCACGTAATTCACGTAGTCGAGTGAGGCAACCGGACGTTTTGCTTGCCTCACTCGACTACGTGACCATTTGGTCCACCTATAGTTTCAACAATGTCAGATATCCTGAGGTTGTTGAATGCATGTTCAGGTGAGCCTTTGCACGCAGTGAATATTTAAACGTCAACCAATGCTAAAAGCGTCTACTAAACGCGGTCACTTGCTCATAACAGAACGGAAGAGGCGAAGCGAGAGATTTCATTCTAGCCAAAAGTCTGTCAAATCAACCCAATGCATTTCTATGGGCTTATTTGTGGACTTTAGCCTGTAGCGTGCCTTCCAGCCTTTGGGACAATGACTCCCATTGTTAGGGCGGAGACATGAGCGTCTATCAAACATATCTGCTCACGAGCAAGGGATAAATCGCTTGATGAATCATACATACCCTTACCTCGGTGTGACTGGAGCATTTCCCTCCGAATTAACGGCAACGTCTGGCTTCAATCTCTTTTAAAAGTGTTGAATTACAACTGTATTTGCAACGCAATGAAGCGGTATGTTTTTCTGGGTGTTCTTTCGATGTATTACCTCCAGGTGTCGAGCTCTGCCGCGCACGGGTGTTTCTGCCAGGTAATGAATGCTCTTCGGCTACCAATATTTTGCAGCTGTCTACTAGACATTTCCATTGGTTAGATTTTTGTTGAGCTATGACGAGTGCCTCCGAAGCTTCTAGAACACATTCTGGGATATTTTCAATTTCTAGCCTACCCATTGATTCTTGAGGAATATAACTTATAAATGAGCTGGTACAACTACTGTCTTACTCTATAATAACCTAAAATAAGTTCTATGCCTCCATTAGGTTTTGTTGTTCAGAGTCGCTGTAAACAATGTATAACTTAAAACATATGTGACTCACCACCTGGATTCGGTCTTATGTAGCAGCATTTGAAATTGGTTTGTTTACATTGGATAAAAGTAGAGACTCAGAGCTACAAAATGGTATATCATACACAGCATTTTTTAGAAACAATGTGAAAGTGATTCTGCTTTGAACGTTTTGGATACACTTGTAAACTCACTTTTGAGAAAAGGGCCTTTGAATATTTTGGTACCTACGTGAGAGCTATCCTTTGTCTACACCCATTCGGTATTGTTCACACCCTCTTAAGCCAGCCCCACCCATCTCTTTAAGGATTTGCATGAGGTCATGTGCTAAACAGTGAGTAGTGAAGACTAAAAGTGGTAGTAGCCTACAATAAGAAAATATTCCAGGTAAACAGAAAGTGTCCAGATAAAAATATTAGATGACACTTACCCAGACACACTTGTCTACATTTATGGGTCATGTGAAAAGAAATGCTATAACCCCCAGCCACATCCAGTGGTGGAAAAAGTACTAAATTGTCATACTTGAGTAAAATTATAAATCATTTGAAATTCCTTATTTGCAAAATGTTCTCTTTTTTTATTGACGTTAAGCCAGGGGCACACTCCAACACTCAGACATAATTTACAAACTAAGCATTTGTGTTTAGTGAGTTTGCCAGATCAGATGCAGTAGGGATGTTCTCTTGATAAGTGTGTGAATTGGATAATTTTCCTGTCAAAATGTCACGACTTTTGGGTGTCAGAGAAAATGTATGGATTAAAAACTACATTATTTTCTTCACGGAATTGTTATTTTATTTATTTAACCATTATTTAACTTGGCAAGTCAGTAAAGAACAAATTCTTATTTATTTACAATGATGGCATACCAAAAGGCCTCCTGCGGGGACGAGGGTCTGGGATTAAAATAAATACATACAATATACATTTACGACAAAACACACATCACAACAAGTGAGGCAACACTACATAAAGAGAGACCTAAGACAACATGCCATGTGTTGCTGCCTTGCTAACACAGCATGGTAATTACACAACAAAACAACATGGTAGCAGCACAACATGGTACAAACATTATTACAGTCAACAGCACAAAGGTCAAGAGAAAACAATACATCACACAAAGCAGCCACAACTGTCAGTAAGAGTGTCCATGACTGAGTCTTTGAATGAATAGATTGAGATAAAACTGTCCAGTTTAAGTGTTTGTTGCAGCTCGTTCCAGTCGCTAGCTGCAGCGAACTGAAAAGAGGAGTGACCCAGGGATGTGTGTGCTTTGGGGACCTTTAACAGAATGTGACTGGCAGAACGGGTGTTGTATGTGGAGGATGAGGGCTGCAGTAGATACAGTGGGGCAAAAAAGTATTTAGTCAGCCACCAATTGTGCAAGTTCTCTCACTTAAAAAGATGAGAGGCCTGTAATTTTCATCATAGGTACACTTCAACTATGACAGACAAAATGAGGGAAAAAAAATCCAGAAAATCACATTGTAGGATTTTTTTATGAGTTTATTTGCAAATTATGGTGGAAAATAAGTATTTGGTCACATACAAACAAGCAAGATTTCTGGCTCTCACAGACCTGTAACTTCTTCTTTGAGGCTCCTCTGTCCTCCACTCATTACCTGTATTAATGGCACCTGTTTGAACTTGTTATCAGTATAAAAGACACCTGTCCACAACCTCAAACAGTCACACTCCAAACTCCACTATGGCCAAGACCAAAGAGCTGTCAAAGGACACCAGAAACAAAATTGTAGACCTGCACCAGGTTGGGAAGACTGAATCTGCAATAGGTAAGCAGCTTGGTTTGAAGAAATCAACTGTGGGAGCAATTATTAGGAAATGGAAGACATACAAGACCACTGATAATCTTCCTTGATCTGGGGCTCCACGCAATATCTCACCCCGTGGGGTCAAAATGATCACAAGAACGGTGAGCAAAAATCCCAGAACCACACGGGGGGACCTAGTGAATGACCTGCAGAGAGCTGGGACCAAAGTAACAAAGCCTACCATCAGTAACACACTACGCCGCCAGGGACTCAAATCCTGCAGTGCCAGACGTGTCCCCCTGCTTAAGCCAGTACATGTTCAGGCAAGTCTAAAGTTTGCTAGAGAGCATTTGGATGATCCAGCTGAGGATTGGGAGAATGTCAGATGAAACCAAAATATAACTTTTTGGTAAAAACTCAACTCGTCGTGTTTGGAGGACAAAGAATGCTGAGTTGCATCCAAAGAACACCATACCTACTGTGAAGCATGGGGGTGGAAACATCATGCTTTGGGGCTGTTTGTCTGCAAAGGGACCAGGACGACTGATCCGTGTAAAGGAAAGAATGAATGGGGCCATGTATTGTGAGATTTTGAGTGAAAACCTCCTTCCATCAGCAAGGGCATTGAAGATGAAACGTGGCTGGGTCTTTCAGCATGACAAGGATCCCAAACACACCGCCTGGCAACGAAGGAGTGGCTTCAGAAGAAGCATTTCAAGGTCCTGGAGTGGCCTAGCCAGTCTCCAGATCTCAACCCCATAGAAAATCTTTGGAGGGAGTTGAAAGTCCGTGTTGCCCAGCGACAGCCCCAAAACATCACTGCTCTAGAGGAGATCTGCATGGAGGAATGGGCCAAAATACCAGCAACAGTGTGTGAAAACCTTGTGAAGACTTACAGAAAACGTTTGACCTCTGTCATTGCCAACAAAGGGTACATAACAAAGTATTGAGATAAACTTTTGTTATTGACCAAATACTTATTTTCCACCATATTTTGCAAATAAATTCATAAAAAATCCTACAATGTGATTTTCTGGATTTTTTTCCTCATTTCGTCTGTCATAGTTGAAGTGTACCTATGATGAAAATGACAGGCCTCTCTCATCTTTTTAAGTGAGAGAACTTGCACAATTGGTGGCTGACTAAATACTTTTTTTCCCCACTGTACCTTGTGGGATTGGTGATAATCTGCGAAAGATTTGGGGAGTCCCATTGCTTTAGGACTTGGTCAGGAGGTTTAAGCACGTCCCAGTTTAGGTCACCTAAAAGGATAAATTCAGACTTAGTGTAAGGGGCCAGGAGAGAGCTTAGGGTACAGGCCGGTGCTGATGGAGGACGATAGCACCCAGCAACAGTCAACAAAGAGCTATTTGGAAGTTGAATGCTTTAAACCAGCAAATCAAATTGTTTGGGGACAGACTTGGTGGAGACAACCGAGCACTGAAGGTGTTCCTTGGTAAAGATTGCCACTCCCTCACCTTTGGAAGATCTGTCTTGCCGAAAAAGGTTATAACCAGAAAGATTAACACCAGTATTCAAAACACTCTTCCTTAACCACGTCTCAGTAATGACCAACACATCTGGATTGGAGCTGTGAACCCACACTTTCAATTGATTCATTTTAGGTAATAAGCTTCTAGTGTTAACGTGCAGAAAATCCAGGCTTTTACGAGAGCAGAAATCAGTGAAGCAGATATCAGAGCAGTCAGAATTGGGGCTAGCAACAGTAGATGGGCCAGGGTGTACATGCACATTTCCAGATATGATCAACAGTATTACAATCAAGGCATGGCATAGTACAGGGAGAGCTCTGCAGTGTTGGTTTATGACATCTGAATGTGCATCAGCAATTTCAGCAATTTCATCAGGTAACATGATACAAAGCCGGCGAGAGGTGGTTAGAATAGGATAGGAGGCCAAAAGTCTGTGTAACCAATAGAGAGTCAGAGAACCGAGTGTGGGAACAAACATAGTCTGTGACGTGAAAGTTCCCAAAAATACGAATAGTAAAGTAATGTACAGATGATACCCCCAAAAAATACTTAAGTAAAAATACTATAAAGTACTACGTAAGTACATTTGACCACTGCCCAAATGCCTTCACACCATTACATTAGCATACTTTATAGACAGTTACACACACACACTTATCACATAGTATTCCATACATAAGTTAAGGCCATGCAACCTGAGTTGAAACCTGAGTGAGGTGCACATGTACAGTACATAAACGCATGCATGCGCCATATATTTATGTGGTGGATACTTGATACGGTCACATGATATTGTTGTGGTATGTCACAAAATCATGTTACGACCACACATCAATATTCATTTTATATTTCAATATATTCCTAAGTGGATGGGTCTCTACAGAAGGTGTAAACAGTACAGCCAAATGGTTACTTGCATAGTAGCAAAATCAGAAATAGATAGTGTTAAAATAATATACAGTATGTACAAGAACAATATCAATAACGATATCCGTGATAGACAAGGTAAGCTCAGCAAAAAAAGAAACGTCCTCTCACTGTCAACTGCGTTTGTTTTCAGCAAACTTAACATGTGTAAATATTTGTATGAACATAACAAGATTCAACAACTGAGACATAAACTGAACAAGTTCCACAGACATGTGACTAACAGAAATGGAATAATGTGTCCCTGAACAAAGGGGGGGTCAAAATAAATAACAGTTAGTAACTGGTGTGGCCACCAGCTGCATTAAGTACTGTAGTGCATCTCCTCCTCATGGACTGCACCAGATTTGCCAGTTCTTGCTGTGAGATGTTACCCCACTCTTCCACCAAGGCACCTGCAAGTTCCCAGACATTTCTGGGGGGAATGGCCATAGCCCTAGCCCTCACCCTCCTATCCAACAGGTCCCAGACGTGCTCAATGGGATTGAGATATGCCTAGTTTCCTGAATCGGGTCACATATGTTTATGACAGGGATGGGCAACTGATCAATCAAGAGTTAAAGGAAAACTCCACCCCAAAAACTATTTTGATGTTGCATTTTGCAAAATGCATAATAAGGGGATGATTTCTGTATTCTGAAACTGACATATCTTGAAAACTTTATTGATGATAAGCTAAACATTTTGCGACTATGTCAACAATGGACTAATATCGTTTTGGGGTAGAATTTTCCTTTAAAATAGTAGAATACGCAAGGTGCAATAAAAAAAATGTGGTTGTGCATCAGCAGTCCTCTTGTTAGGTCAGTCACTGACAGTCACTCAATTAACCCATGTCAGACAAAATGTTTTTAGATTGGTAAATTAGTCTAGCCAGCTATCTAAACTTGTAGTAATCATGGTCGAATTACTGACCAGGAGAGCCTCCATTGCTTTTGTTAGTCACTCTCACTCAGATATATACAAATGCAAACATTTCTCTCCACCCCATGACAAAATGAGTAGAATTGCATGAAATTAGTTTGGAAATGGCTAACTCTTCTCTGGCAAAATGTGTAGTATTGTAGCAAACTTGTTTTAAAAGTACAATATTTTCTATACGCCCCATGCCCCCCAAAAATGTATCCGCTGTCAAGAGGGGGGCCTCTAAAATATTTTTCTCGCAAGGTGGGAGCCTACCCTATAACAAAATTTCACATAGGAGGATAGGAACGGCTCTGACTGCATGTGTGGGTATGCTGGGTAGACCAGCAAGCCACTGCGGCCCCTCATGAGTTACGATCAAAGTTTGTTCATCCCTGGTTTACAACTATCATGTTTACATCACGGACTGGCAGTAGTCTATGAATTATAGGCCCTACAGTTGAAGTAGGCGTACAGTTTATGAAGTGCACTTTCTTTTGTTACCACAGGTGACCGGTAGCTTGGATGACTGCGCTTGTGATGTGGAGACAATTGATGCATTCAACAATGAGCGACTCTTCCCCAAACTTCAGAAGCTGCTTGAGTCCGACTATTTCAGGTTTTATAAGGCAAGTCCGACTTCTCACACCTGTCGTTTCATGTGTCCCAACTACAGTATATCATGATAAAATCTCTATGCAATCTACGCCGTTCTTTAGGTGAACCTGAATAAGCCATGTCCATTCTGGACAGACAATGGCCTCTGTGGACAAAAGAACTGTGCCGTGATACCATGTACACCAGTGAGTATCTTTCTAACGTTGGCCTACCTCTGTCACTGATCAAATATGGATTCATATAAGTTGAGTGAATAGCAATAGAACGGATCTACTGCTTTATTAGACTTGCTTTCAATGAGAATGACAGATCTATAAATCACATTTATATGTGCATTTGGTTGGGTCGCCCATAAAGCTACATAGGGTTGGGTCGCCCATAAAGCTACATTAAGATTGTACTCCTGTTCCACAGAATGAGGTTCCAGAGGGAATCAAAACAAATGGCCATCACAATAAGGTAATATGATTAAGAACTTCATGAAGGGGAATTATTTGAAATGAATAAAAGGGTCATATCACAATAGCTACTGTAGTGCACTTAGGCCATTTACAGTTGAAGTCGGAAGTTTACACACATAGGTTAGAGTAAATAAAACTAGTTTTTCAACCACTCCACAAATTTCTTGTTAACAAACTATAGTTTTGGCAAGTCGGTTGGGACATCTACTTTCTGCATGACACAAGTAATGTTTCCAACAATTGGTTACAAACAGATTATTTCAATTATAATTCACTGTTTTACAATTCCAGTGGGTCAGAAGTTTACATACACTAAGTTGACTGTGCCTTTAAACAGTTTGGAAAATTCCAGAAAATGATGTCATTGCTTTAGAAGCTTCTGATAGGCTAATTGACATAATTTGAGTCAATTGGAGGTGTACCTGTGGATGTATTTCAAGGCCTTCCTTCAAACTCAGTGCCTCTTTGCTTGACATCATGGGAAAATCTAAAGAAATCAGCCAAGACCTCAGCAAAAAAATTGTAGACCTCCACAAGTCTGGTTCATCATTGGGAGCAATTTCCCTACGCCTGAAGGTACCACGTTCATCTGAAAAACAATAGGACGCAAGTATAAACACCATAGGACCACGCAGCCATCATACCGCTCAGGAAGGAGACTCGTTCTGTCTCCTAGAGATGAACGTACTTTGGTGCGAAAAGTGCAAATCAATCCCAGAACAGGACCTTGTGAAGATGCTGGAGGAAACAGGTACAAAAGTATCTATATCCACAGTAAACCGAGTCCTATATCGACATAACCTGAAAGGCCGCTCAGCAAGGAAGAAGCCACTGCTCCAAAACCGTCATAAAAAAGCCAGACTACGGTTTGCAACTGCACATGGGGACAAAGATCATACTTTTTGGAAAAATGTCCTCTGGTCTGATGAAACAAAAATAGAACTGTTTGGAGGAAAAAGGGAGACTTGCAAGCTGAAGAACACCATCCCAACCGTGATGCACAGGGGTAGCAGCATCATGTTGTGGGGGTGCTTTGCTGCAGGAAAATAGATGGCATCTTGAGGAAGGAAAATTATGTGGATATATTGAAGCAACATTTCAAGACATCAGTCAGGAAGTTACACCTTGGTCTCAAATGGGTCTTCCAAATGGACAATGACCCCAAGCATACTTCCAAAGTTGTGGCAAAATGGCTTAAGGACAACAAAGTCAAGGTATTGGAGTGGCCATCACAAAGTCCTGACCTCAATCCCATAGAACATTTGTGGGCAGAACTGAAAAAGCGTGTGCGAGCAAGGAGGCCTACAGACCTGACTCAGTTACACCAGCTCTGTCAGGAGGAATGGGCCAACATTCACCCAACTTATTGTTGGAAGCTTGTGGAAGGCTACCCAAAACATTTGACCCAAGTTAAACAATTTAAAGAAAATGCTACCAAGTACTAACTTCTGACACACTGGGAATGTGATGAAAGAAATAAAATCATTATCTCTACTATTATTCTGACATTTCACTAAAGTGGTGATCCTAACTAACCAAAGAAATAAGTTTTACTAGATTAAATGTCAGGAATTGTGAAACTGAGTTTAAATGTATTTGGCTAAGGTGTATATAAACTTCTGACTTCAACTGTAAATGTGCTAAAACAGTTGAACTACATGTGTGTCTGTGTTTCTGTGTATGTGCGCAGTACTCAGCTGAAGTAAACGACCAGGAGTGTGAGAAGGCTGAGAAGCTTGGAGCAGTGGACAGCTCCCTCAGGTAAGTCTCGAGTTCTATGCAGAATCTGATGTAGCATTAGGCAGGATTAGGCGGCCGCCTATGGCGGCAGATTGACGAGGGTGGCATTTTCTGAGCTAAACTGACCAAGACGCACCTCCAACAACAAATAACACCACACATAATTCTTCCCAAAAACAATGACAATTTCTCTCAAAAAGCATATGGGCTTTTTAGGTGAGCACTGATGCCGCTCTGTGATAAACGGTGCCGACTTTGTCAAAGGCAGGGGCGCAAAATATTTTGCTTGTCCATTCCCAGCGTGCCACTCCAGGGTGCTGTTGAAGAGACTTATCGCTATGGCAGTCTACCAACATTTCGTCCAAAACATAATTGAACATAAGCCTACAGACTGGAGATAAAAATGTATGATAATGTAATTAAACTGACACTTTTTACATCATGCAGGTTTCTCCTTTCAAATAGCCTAACCTAAATGGCACCCATCCAATAAAAAATGCACTGGGCCTTACGAGTGGCACAGCGGTCTAAGGCACTGCATTACAGTGCTTGAGGCGTCAATACAGACCCGGGTTCGATCCCAGGATGTGTCACAACCGGCCGTGACCGGGAGTCCCATAGGGAAGCACACAATTGGCTCAGAGTCGTCCGGGTTGGGGGAGGGTTTGTGGCGGGCCGGGCGCCTGCAGGCTGACTTCCGGTCGTCAGTTGAACGGTGTTTCCTCCGGCACATTGGTGCAGCTGGCTTCCTGGTTAAGCCGGTGGGTGTTAAGAAGCGCGGTTCGACGGATCATATTACGAAGGACGCATGACTCGACCTTCGTCTCTCCCGAGCCCGTTAGGGAGTTGCAGCGATGAGACAAGATCGTAATTGGATTGCAATTGGATATTACAAAATTGGGGTGAAAAGCAGGTGAAATTCAACCCACATTTTTTTTTATAATAATAATGTGCTGACATGTTAACAATCAACATATCCTAAAACCAGGTCAAAGTAAAATGGACAATACGGAATGGACAATCAGGCTACTTACAACTGCTGTCCAGGAGTTTCAAGTTTGTATCTGTACATTTTTGACGAGCTTATCATAGCGAAAAATAATATACTTCTGCATTTCCCGCTGGGTAAACACATTGATTCTCATTGCAAATAGGCTCAGGATAACTCCTGATATTCAGAGCTTAAATAGCCACATTGATTAGTCACCGTAATCAGGACTAATAAAGCCAATGCAACTGCCTGTTACAAATGGTAGTCCTACCACATGGATGGGCATTCATACAATTAAATTGCGGGCCAACGCTGTAAGCCGACATCTTTTGAACGTAGATTCTGGACCAAATCTGACCCAATCATCTTATCAACTTTCATTCAGAACCGAAAAGGAACCTGATTTCAACGTCTGGAAAATACATATTTTGCTTATTGGGACTATTCTAGTTTTGCGGAAAGCAGCTATTTTTTTGTCTCTCCTAGGGCGGCAGAACGGCCAGGACCGGGACTGATACTACTTCATCCCTTGTGTTGGATCAATAGCTTGACATTCCTGTGGTTGTTTCTCTGTGCAGTGAGGAGACCAGGCAGGCCCTCCTGGAATGGAACAAGCATGATGACGAAGCAGAGCGATTCTGTGTGATTGATGGTAAGTAAGCTAACCATGTTCTCTTCTCAGTGAAGGATTTTGTAGACTTTAAATATTTTTTATGTTAAACTTGTCCAAATATCTGTGAAGGACAGCTAGACTTAACATTATTTGTGCCTGAGGCAACAGCCTTTCATTCAAGAGGGATGTTAAATCTTCCATCCTCTTAGCATCCTCTTGTGCTGTAGGCTGCAGTATGGTAGAATAGATGCAACAGACTCGTCCTCTTTATGAAGGTTCATTCATACACTGTTTATTCTTAAGATGAGGAGTCTCCTGATTCCCAGTACGTGGATCTACTGCTAAATCCAGAGCGCTTCACTGGATACAAGGGGCCAGAGGCTTGGCAAATCTGGAACAGCATCTATGAGGAGAACTGCTTCAAGTAAGACTTGGTTACACTTTATGATAACTTTCATGAATAAGTCATTATAAATGCTTTATACATGTCATACATGCTTATGAGTTGTAATGCTTATAAATGTTCATAAATGCTTTCCTTGGATGTCAATCAGTTGCCACTTAAACAATAAAATGGCATTGCAATTTAGATTTTGGATGTTAACAGTAGGCTACAATATGATTTTCCTCAGACCATACACTGTGAAGCGACCTCTAAATCCTATGGTATCTTACAGTGGTAAGTTCACCTGATTTACACACTGAAGTAATTCCATAATCTTCAAATGCAATAATTAGCTTTAAAGAATAAGTTCAAATTGATCTAAGTGTCAAGAATATACAGTATATATTTTGTATTGCAAGTTGCAACCAAAGATTTTCATTGATCTTTTATTGTTTCTTTCCACCCACAGGAACTGATGGTAAGGATCATGTTGTTTACAATTATAGTTATTTTGGACCATGGAATGTTTGTTCATTGAGCTCAATGAGTATCCCATAAAATGAATAATCTCATGTCTTTGCAGGGAAGACATTTTACAGTTGGCTGGAAGGTAAGCAGTAAAACACTTGTAACATTGACCAAAACCCCTTCTTAACTGTTATCAGGAGAGCGGCAGGTAGCCTAGCAGTTAGAGAGGTTTGAATCCCAGAGCCGACAAGGTGAAACATCTGCTGATGTTCCCCTGAGCAAGGGACTTAACGCTAATTGCTCTGGATAAGAGCGTCTGCTAAATGACAAAAATGTAAATCAATGAAGTCCACTCATTGTCCTATGAATATCATGAAGCACAATGTTCTGATACATATTTACCCCTTTCACACTATTGTGCCGTGCCGAGCTGTCTTGGTTACCGTGCTAGAAAAGGACAATGAGAAAATAAAATATTGGAGCCAGCACAGTGCGGTTGAAGTCAACATGAAAGTGTGAAAAGGACTGCTAGGTTGACTGACCAGTGAGCCTCAGTTGACTATCATCCCCGGTATCCTCCCAGGCCAGTGTGTGGAAAAGAGGGCTTTCTTTAGGCTCGTCTCTGGGCTCCACTCCAGCATCAACATACACCTGAGTGCCCGGTACCTCTTAGATGGTGAGTCACTCTCTCTCTCACACACACACACACACACACAGAGAGAGAAGAAGCTGGTTGGTACACTACATGATGTACAGGGCGGGGAAAAAAGTATTTGATCCCCTGCTGATTTTGTACGTTTGCCCACTGACAAAGAAATGATCAGTCTATAATTTTAATGGTAGGTTTATTTGAACAGTGAGAGACAGAATAACAACAAAAAAATCCAGAAAAACGCATGTGAAAATTTTTATAAATGGAATTGCATTTTAATGAGGGAAATAAGTATTTGACCCCCTCTCAATCAGAAGGATTTCTGGCTCCCAGGTGTCTTTTATACAGGTAACGAGCTGAGATTAGGAGCACACTCATAAAGGGAGTGCTCCTAATCTCAGCTTGTTACCTGTATAAAAGACACCTGTCCACAGAAGCAATCAATCAATCACATTCCAAACTCTCCACCATGGCCAAGACCAAAGAGCTCTCCAAGGATGTCAGGGACAAGATTGTAGACCTACACAAGGCTGGAATGGGCTACAAGACCATCGCCAAGCAGCTTGGTGAGAAGGTGACAACAGTTGGTGCGATTATTCGCAAATGGAAGAAACACAAAAGAACTGTCAATCTCCCTCGGCCTGGGGCTCCATGCAAGATCTCACCTCGTGGAGTTGCAATGATCATGAGAACTGTGAGGAATCAGCCCAGAACTACACGGGAGGATCTTGTCAATGATCTCAAGGCAGCTGGGACCATAGTCACCAAGAAAACAATTGGTAACACACTACGCCTTGAAGGACTGAAATCCTGCAGTGCCCGCAAGGCCCCCCTTGCTCAAGAAAGCACATATACATGCCCGTGTGAAGTTTGCCAATGAACATCTGAATGATTCAGAGGACATCTGGGTGAAAGTGTTGTGGTCAGATGAGACCAAAATGGAGCTCTTTGGCATCAACTCAACTCGCCGTGTTTGGAGGAGGAGGAATGCTGCCTATGACCCCAAGAACATCATCCCCACCGTCAAACATGGAGGTGGAAACATTATACTTTGGGGGTGTTTTTCTGCTAAGGGGACAAGACAACTTCACCGAAACAAAGGGACGATGGACGGGGCCATGTACCGTCAAATCTTGGGTGAGAACCTCCTTCCCTCAGCCAGGGCATTGAAAATGGGTCGTGGATGGGTATTCCAGCATGACAATGACCCAAAACACACGGCCAAGGCAACAAAGGAGTGGCTCAAGAAGAAGCACATTAAGGTCCTGGAGTGGCCTAGCCAGTCTCCAGACCTTAATCCCATAGAAAATCTGTGGAGGAGCTGAAGGTTCGAGTTGCCCAAACGTCAGCCTCGAAACCTTAATGACTTGGAGAAGATCTGCAAAGAGGAGTGGGACAAAATCCCTCCTGAGATGTGTGCTAACCTGGTGGCCAACTACAAGAAATGTCTGACCTCTGTGATTGGGTTTTGCCACCAAGTACTAAGTCATGTTTTGCAGAGGGGTCAAATACTTATTTCCCTCATTAAAATGCAATTCCATTTATAACATTTTTCACATGCGTTTTTTCTGGATTTTTTTTGTTGTTATTCTGTCTCTCACTGTTCAAATAAACCTACCATAAAAATGTTAGACTGATCATTTCTTTGTCAGTGGGCAAACGTACAAAATCAGCAGGGGATCAAATACTTAATTCCCTCACTGTATGTATTACAATATATCCATTGATGAGGGGTGTATCAAAGAACCTTTTCAGAAACATCTGCTAGCCCTAACCCCCTCCCCCCTAGACAGATATATCTGAGAGGATTGGACAAGATGTAAGCAAGCCTATTAGAGGGCAAGGTGGCGCTATACTGATTAAATCAAATCCTCTCAGATCTCTACAAGTGTCTAGGGGGTATGGGCTAGTGGTTGTTTCTGGACAGGGCCAAAGTCTCACCTCCTTCCTCCTCCCCCCTCAGACAACTGGTTCCAGAAGAAGTGGGGTCACAACGTCTCTGAGTTCCAACAACGTTTCGATACCCAGCTGACCAACGGCGAGGGCCCAAAGAGGCTGCGCAACCTCTACTTCCTTTACCTGATCGAGCTGCGTGCCCTGGCCAAAGTCCTGCCTCTTCTCCAGCGCCCCTCCTTCCAGCTGTACACTGGCCAACCCACCCAGGACCAACAACACAAACGCCTGCTCCTAGAGCTCCTCCAGGTGGCCAAGTGAGTGTACTGCAAGCAAAGAATCACTGGGTCTATCCAATTATGTAAAACACTAAGCTGAATGTATAAATATGTATCTGGTCACGGTCCAGATGAATTAACAGTATATTGATACACCATGTTAAACGAAAGTCTTACTATAGCAGGGTTCGCCATCTGGCGGACCGAATTTTGCCCACGGGTGGTTTTATTTGTCCCCCAAAGTTTTCTGAGATTTTTTTTCCATTTTTGTTGGACATAAAAGACGGTAAAAACAACAGGAAATCAGTTTCAAGTGATTTTCATTCAAGAAATATGTTCCCAAGTATTCCCACGCATAATAGAGAGACACAGGATCTTATAAAAATGTAGGCAAGGTTTGAAATTATCGTTTTAGTCAAACATTATTTCGGTTTGGCTTCTTGCGGTCAATTTGCAATCTAGAAATTATTTTCCGGCTCCCTGAACATCTGCTCAAGAAAAAATTGGCCCGCAGCTGAATCTAGTTGATGATCAATGTACTATAGGGTATTATTCATGCAAAATCATATTACATAAAAGGTGATGTACTCTAAAAGGTACCTGTTTGTGTTGTATCATCGACGTGAAAAACTCTAACACCCCTCAGGTCTTTCCCTTTGCACTTTGACGAGATCTCTGTTTGCTGGGAATAAGGAGGAAGCTGCCAATCTCAAGGTCAGTATGCAATAGGCCTACAGTATAGTACTCTAAGAACACATTGAACTATGGACGTTATGTAGTCATGTCTGTTAAGCTACTAAACCACTATCTGTGCTCTTTCTGTTGTAATTTCTCTTTCTTTTCATTGACATCAGGAGGATTTCAGGCTGACCTTCCGCAACATCTCCAGGATCATGGACTGTGTGGGCTGCTTTAAGTGCAGGCTCTGGGGCAAACTACAGGCGAGTGAACAGGAGAGTCCTCTTAACTCTTTGTGTGTGTGATATTTGACTGCTCAGACCTTTATTGTGGGGATACAAAGATCTATTTTAGTTAGTGAGGTAATATTGTTATTATATTGTATTGTAGAGAACTTGACCAATGTAGAGGGATTGAGGTGACTTAGGTTGTTATGAATGCTATAATAATGCACTCTCACTCCATGCAGACTCAGGGGTTAGGCACAGCCCTGAAGATCTTGTTTTCCGAGCGACAGATCGAGGCTCTGCCCAAATCCAGCAGCGCCTGGCTCACTTTCCAGCTCAGTCGCCAAGAGATAGTGTCCCTCCTCAATGCCTTTGGAAGGTACAATAGTCCATGGCATAGAATTAGATATACTAGAAAAGACATGCCAGTTCAAATCAACATGAAATCTATATGGCCCCACTTCTTTTAACTTTCAACCACTCTTAACTCTACTCAAACCCATTTCATACAGGAACTTCACTTTGTAAATAAAAGGTTTACATTTTGTTTTTCAGAATTTCAACGAGCATCAGAGAGTTGGAGAACTTCCGATCACTGCTGTCTAAGGTCCGGTAGCCTGAACCCACACATCCCTACAGAGAGCCACATACCCACAAATGAATGACCAGGCTGATTAGAAGTGATTCAAAATACAACAGCATCAGCATGTAGCTGGGGTGTTTGGGGCTGCTGAAAGACACAAGTGAAAGTCCTGACAAGTGACTTACAAGGGATCTAACTAAAACAAACAAAGGAACATGGGCCGTAGCCAATCCCCTTTGAGCTACTTGCCAATTAGGCTGTTTTCACACAGTTTTGAGCTACAGTTTGAATCAGAGTTTGAGTATTTGTTACATTGTATTTTTTTTTATTTGTTCCGGTTGGTTTCACATGCCAAAAACGGGTCACAAATGTCAAACGAACTAAAATTCCTAAACAAAACCACCTGTCCAGCCAAAGCATTGTTTTTTTTTTTACCAAAATGCTCACGTTAAATCAATCTGATTTATCATGAAGATACACGTCAAATAACACTATTTGACGTGTATCTTTTTTGACATGCAAAGACCCAAACTGTGTTCCATATTATATCCCTCTCTCCACTAATCTGCATTGGATGCGCTCATAAATGCGCTGCTACTCAGAGAATGTTTTAGAAATACAAAGTTATGATGCGGCGTGCATTTCATCAAATAGTCGCAGTCAAACAACCATTAATACTGCGCGACTGGTTATTTTCCTGTGTTTGGTCTGGACTGCGTTCTCGCCTGCAGCGAAACGCTCCACCATACAAATTGAATCGGAAAACCGCTCCAAACCAATTGGGTGTGAAAGCCCCCTTAGATACTGTATTAGGTTAAAAATAATGTTGCACCATTTTGCTTCCAGTACCTTTTTACAGTGGGTTTATTGGCGAGTGGTTGACTAAGTTATCCTCAAACATTTTGCATACATATGTAAAACGCGTTGACCATTGATAGAATGTGTACACTCCTCAGGTCTTGTCTTGTCTATGTGCTGTAAGGCAAATGAATGTAATGGGATGTTTTCTATGAGTGAAAAAATAAACATTGGCGTGTCCTACATCATCTACATAAAGAGTGCTCACCCTTTGTGAGGGAAAATATAATATACAAATGAAAGTTGCACACACCTCTTCTTGCTGTAAGAGTAAGTAGCTTTGTCTGAGTCAGAAAGGCCCCTATCTCCTGTAGCAGCTTGATGAACAAGTACACCCGCTGGTCCAGACACTAGTCTATCACAGGGCCTTATGCTGAGTACCAAGTAGAGAGCCATCAGGTCCTATTTCTTGAGTCTCCGGGATGCTGGCCTTCTAGGCAGAGTTGCAAAGAAAAGCCGTATCTCAGACTGGCCAATAAAAATAAAAGATTAAGATGGGCAAAAGAACAGACACTGGACAGAGGAACTCTGTTTAGAAGGCCAGCATCCCGGAGTCGCCTCTTCACTGTTTATGTTGAGGCTGGTGTTTTGCGGGTACTATTTCATGAAGCTGCCAGTTGAGGACTTGTGAGCTGTCTGTTTCTCAAACTAGATAGTCTAATGTACTTGTCCTCTAGCTCAGTTGTGCACCGGGGCCTCCCACTCTTTCTATTCTGGTTAGAGCCAGTTTGCGCTGTTCTGTAAAGGGAGTAGTACACAGCGTTATATGAGATCTTCAGTTTCTTGGCAATTTCTCGCATGGAATAGCCTTCATTACTCAAAACAAGAATAGACTGACGAGTTTCAGAAGAAAGGTCTTTGTTTCTGGCCATTTTGAGCCTGTAATCGAACCCACAAATGCTGATGCTCCAGATACTCAACTAGTCTAAAGAAGGCCAGTTTTATTGCTTCTTTAATCAGAACAACAGTTTTCAGCTGTGCTAACATAATTGCAAAAAGGTTTTCTAATGATCAATTAGCCTTTTAAAATGATAAACTTGGATTAGCTAACACAACGTGCCATTGGAACACAGGAGTGATAGTTGCTGATAATGGGCCTCTGTACACCTATGTAGATATTCCATTAAACAAATCTGCCATTTTCAGCAACAATAGTCATTTACAACATTAACAATGTCTACACTGTATTTCTGATCAATTTGATGTTATTTTAATGGCAAAAAAAGTGCTTTTCTTGAAAAAAAAACAAGGAAATTCCTAAGTGACCCCAAACTTTTGAACGGTAGTGGGTTTGTGTGTGTGTGTTACAAAATTATTGGGACAGTGACACATTTGTCGTTTTGACTTGGAAGTGATACAATAACTGAGGTTAAAGTGCAGACTTTCAGAGTTCATTTGAGGGTATTTTCATCCATATCGAGTGAACAGTTTTGAAATTACAGTACCTTTTGTACATGGTCCCCCCCATGTTAGGGGACACAAGTATTGGGAGAAATTGTGTATTAAAGTAGTATCAGGTTAAGTATTTGGTCCCATATTCCTAGCACGCAGTGATTACATTAAGCTTGTGACACTACAAACTTGTTGGATGCATTTGCAGTTTGTTTTGTGTTTTGATTATTTTGTGCCCAATAAATAGAAATTAATGGTAAATAATGTATTGTGTCATTTTGGAGTCACTTGTATTGTAAATAAGAGTAGAATGTTTCTCAACAGTTCTACATTAGTGTGGATGCTACCATGATTACGGATAATACTGAATGAATCGTGAATAATGATGAGTGAGAAAGTTAGACGCACCAAAGTGACACCATACTGTACATTATTTACCATTCATTTCTATTGGGCACAAAATAATCTGAAACAACCAATACAAACAGCAAACACATGTATAGAGTGTGGTCAATGGAATATGTGACCAAATACTTCACTTTTTACTACTTTAAAACACGTGAATTTGTCCCAATGCACTTTAACCTCCCATAGGCATTGTATCATTTCAAGTCCAAGGTGCTGGAGTACAAAGCCAAAACTGAAAATGTGTCACTGTCCCAATACTTTTGGAGCTCACTGTACTTTACTAGCGCACTCACCAGTACAAACATTTGTTTTTCACCAGTACACAAACACTTTTTTATTTTTTATATAATGCATTCCGCTGCTAATCTGCTGTGGGTTTCCTCTGTTCCAACGATGCAAATGCTGGCTTTGATAGCCCCTCACACTGACTGTGTTGACCACACGCTTAGGAATCCTTGTGAATATTGGTAAAGGCAGAAGGTTGTTGATTTTGGATAAACTGTGAATCAGCATCAGCTGAATAAGAAGTAACTGTGAAGTCAACTTGATCCCAAGTGTTTCTGGATCAGAGAGGAATGGGAATACAACGGTGGATTGAAAGGCCATCTTCTCTGTCAAAACACACGGGAGCTCGAGCCCGAATTCAATCAGTCGAGGAGGGTTCAGGCAAGACACACAACCCGATTTAGACGTCCAGTTGTCCACAGAGGAGAGAACTATGTGAGCGGTTAACGTTGGTCAGTACTTAGGGAACGCAAACCGTTAACACCACACCGGTTATGGTTGGCACCATCAGAGAAAGTGGTACATTTTATATTTATGGTTGATTTATCAGTCGCAGTGACAACCAGAGGCTTCTTGAGCCTTG
Source organism: Brachymystax lenok tsinlingensis (assembly GCA_030435695.1). Lineage (NCBI taxonomy): Eukaryota > Metazoa > Chordata > Actinopteri > Salmoniformes > Salmonidae > Brachymystax > Brachymystax lenok. The sequence continues at coordinate 260,353 of CM059786.1, forward strand.
AACTGGGTAGTCTTCATTAGGCACAGAAGAATGCACACCAAAACTGGATGAAACTACCTGGACATCCAATAAGAAATGCTCATTTTCGTTTTTTGGTTGCAAAACAACTTAAAATCCATTACATGTCCTAATTAACACAACCCTGCTTTGTTCTTTTTCTACGTATTGTGCTCTTTAATGCAGCCTCTCGTTCTGTAGGGGACACCTGTTTTATACTGTTTCCAAATGAGGTCAGAAACGGGTGGCCTCTGATAGATACCACAGCCATATTTAACCCAAGACCAATAGGCAAAGTCATTTATTGAAAAAATTGTCAAGAGTCTTTCCAGTCAAAGCAGTTTGGCCAACTAAAACATGCTGGTAAAAAGAAAAAGTATTTGTGGAGAGAATCATGATATTTGCTGCTGCAGGGCTTTTTAGATGTCAAAAACATATCTTAGATATGTGAAGACAGCTCTCATTACACTGAATGCCATTTCACTCACATCCTCAATATATTGACTAATAACCGAGAGGGCAAGGATCAAGTACTATGACCCCTTCACCTCTATCAAATCCTTTAACTGTTCGATTGGGGGTGGATTAACCAAGGTTGACCTGACCATACACGCACACACGTAGTTCATTTTTTTTTAAACAGTGCAGTAAAACTTTATTTTAACATGGTAGTGCTCGCATATACATATTTAGTGATCTATGAAAGATGGGTAAACGAGTTATATTCATTGGCCACCAACAAAGAATAAGAGACAAATTATAATTATTATAAAAGGCTAAACATGCTCTTTGCGAGACGAGAACTGAGATGGCAATAGTTTTCACAAACAAAATAAGATCAATAGAAATACAATACTTTCAACTCCTACATTTGAATGCAGTATCTCCCCAATGGTTGCTGTGTTCATGCTGGATAGAATGCTTTATGCTCTTGGATATGACGGTGAAAATACGGTATAAACTCTGTCAGTATTTTCCCATTTATTATAGCTGCCTGCTTGCCTCTGCTTACTAACAGCTTTTGCTGCAACAATCACACACGTATGCTACACATAAGCAACAATAAACAGCAACAATAAAATAGCAGCTTAGTTTGAGACTCCAAAGCAGGTTAAGGAAAATATTATTTAAACCATGACCCTGTGGAATCCACCTCTAAAATGATTATTATTTGTTTTATAAAAAAAGAGCCTTCTGGAATTGGCTCGTGGCCCTAGGAGGGTGAGAGAAAGTTCAACCTGAGGTTACACTTTCTCACTTCCAGTCCCACTGAACAGTTCCTGTATGAACTCCACAGCACCAAAGGTCAAAGGTGACATCAGCCCCTAACACAGATGGGTGGGGAAAATAAAATAGAATGTACTTCAAATATGATTGCATTCGCCCACTGATTGTGTTTGTCAGCTGATATTCATGGAAGGTAAGAAATCAAGAAAATAAAAGGCAAACCAAATATAAAACTAAAATTTTTAGACTGCAATTCCTCTTTCCCTCTTTGAACAGGTTCTTGCAAACAACACAAAACTCTGTTCAACAGTGAAAAACAACCAAGAGATTTCTTACCTCCTACCTATACCCTTGATGTGCATATAAGCAAGTTTAGCAAACACATACTCCCACAGAGACAAACACACAATCTTGCCCTGTACACCTAGGCAGTACTAGTAGCCATGGAATATAACAAAAACAAACATGGAATTCAGTTAAAATGGAAATAAGTAGGACATAAAGCTTAATCACTTTTGTTATATACAGCATTTTGTGCTAGATGTTTTCCACAAGGAAAACAATTTACAGTAACATTTAATGGCACATTTTCAGGTGTCCCTGTATGATAGTGTAGCCTTGTCATAGATCTGTCTGTGCACTCTCACTTATGGCCAATGGCTTGAATATAACCAAAGGAGTTGGCAAGACAGCACAAACAGATCAGGGACTAATGATGGTGAGCTTGATGCCGTAAACTAGCACATGGATACAGCTACTGTATACTATTATAGTCAGGATAGAGAGGGTGTATTTAAGCCTGTTTGTGCTGTCTGGTGACAATGACCCTAAGAGTTGGCAAGACAGCACAAACAAGGAGTACTATACTATAAAACTCCACCAATCCACACTTGGTCCGTACATTCATTTTACTGGGTCCAGAGCAGAACATATTGTTCCCCCAAAGTCTATGGTCCATTAGGGACCCCTCGCCAAAACGGAGGCCCCCAGGAGCAGGTCCTGGGATTGTCCCACTAGGCAAGCTGGAGGCTCGAGACTCGTTTTTAGGCCCAGCTCTCAATCTGTGCGAGCTTTGGTAAAAGTAACCTTCCTCTTTCATAGCGTCTTTGACAGCGGTGAAAGATTCCAATGCAGTGTTAACACTTCCCACGGTGTCCCAGTGCACGTTAGGTTTGAATACAGAGGGCATTGTGCCCATGATTATAGCTCCGATGGGTGTTGGTTTGGAAGGGCATCGTCATGGATGGCTCATTGCACAGGTATCAACTAGTCTTCTACAGGGAAGTGAAACAGGGTCTAGGGAAAACACAGGAACACCCTGATAGTCAGATTTTATTAGGAGCCGAGTCTACATTCAAGCAAGGATCTTGTCCTCAAAATGTGAAATTAGGGGATTTTTTAAGTGCAAATTACACCTCCCGACTCATGGAGGGGAGTCTATGTGCAAAGGTGTGGCGGGGAGAACTGCCCACTGAACCGAACCAAAATAGGCAAGGGATGGGGGGTAAAAACATAAGTGCTGGTCCACGCACTTTTCTGGTCCCTGACAGTGATAGAGGACTTGTTTGCCGGACATCAAACTAGTATGTGTGTGTGGAAAAGCTGAGATGCACAATCCTTTCTATACAGACACTTCCTTATTTTCCTCTACAGACTCTCCCTAGTTTTCAGGAACAGTAGAACGTTCCAGGACTACTGCATTAGAAACATTGGAAAGCTTTTTTAATAAAAGGAATATCACTTAGCTGACTCCCTAACCACCGCTGACCTCAAATGACCTCCCCTCGTCTGGTCTTGTCTGACCCCAGAAACCCCAACTTCGTCGCCATGGCTACAACAAGCTGTGCAGGTAAGTAGCGTTGGTGGGGGAGGGGACTGAGGAATGAGGAAGTCACGCAGTGTCAGTCACAGGGTCGCCAAGGTAACTTCCTCTATGAACTCCACAGCACCAAAGGTCAAAGGTGAGTCCCAAACACAGATGGGTGGGAAAATTAAATTGAATGTACTTCAAATATGATTGCATTCGCCCACTGATTGTGTTTGTCAGCTGATATTCATGGAAGGTAGGAAATCAAGAAAATAAAAAGCTTTCCCAGGGTCGTAGACATGTAGCTAAAGGTCAGGACCGGCCCTTTCCTGAGTAAATAGTGTTTTCAGGGGTATCTACTGGGGCCGGTGGGGGTGGTTAGAACTGAGGAGTGCAGTAGTGATTTGGGGGGGTGAGATAGTAGTTATGGGGGTGGCATAGTAGTTCTGGGGGTGGAGTGGTAGTTATGGTGCTGGTCGGGCTGGATGTTTCCGTAGGCTAAGAGAAGGGGGGCAGTGGAGGTTTGGGGGCCGTTGGTGAGATGGGGGACCCCCGTCAGGCTGCCGTTCCTCTGGGTGGAGCCGTACCAGCTGGAGCCCAACTGTGGCGACGTGGACAAGACACTACTGTGGGATGGAAGAGACAAGGTTAACTCAGCATTGTATCACATCTGTATGGGAGATGTAGGATGCAACATGTGTCTGTACGGGGGATATACTGTAGGTTGTTATAGCTGACTGTGGCTGGAATGTAGGATGTTAATGTCTGTGTATGTGGGATATAGGATGTTAGGGGAGACTGAGGGATAAAGGATGTTAGGTGACTGTATGGGGATATAGGATGTCACAGGTTACTGTACAGGCAATATAGAATGGTTTAAGGTGACTGTATACAGACAATATAGGATACAATATAAATTACTGTGTACAGGGGATATATACTTAACAAAAATATGAATGCAAAATCAAGTTTGCAGACAACACAACAATAGTAGGCCTGATTACCAACAATGACGAGACAGTCTACAGGGAGGTGAGGGCCCTGGAGGAGTTGTGCAAGGAAAATAACCTCTCCCTCAATGTCAACAAAACGAAGGAGCTGATCGTGGACTTCAGGAGACAGCAGACAGAACACGTCCCCCCCATTCACATCGACGGGCCGCAGTGGAGAAGGTGAAAAGCTTCAAGTTCCTCGGCGTACACATCACTGACAATCTGAAATGGTCCACCCACACGGACAATGTGGTGAAGAAGCGCAACAGCGCCTCTTCAACCTCAGCAGGCCAAATAAATTTGTCTTGGCCCCTAAAACCCTCAAAAACTTTACAGATGCACAATTGGGCACACTACATGCCCTTCAGGATACCTACAGCACCCGATGTAACAGGAAGGCCAAAAAGATAATCAAGGACATCAATCACCCGAGACATGACCTGGTTACCCAGCTATCATCCAGAAGGCGAGGTCAGTACAGGTGCATCAAAGCTGGGACCGAGAGACTGAAAAACTGCTTCTATCTCAATGCCATCACTGTTAAATAGCCATTACTAGCCGGCTTCCACCCGGTTACTCAACACTGCACCTTAGAGGCTACTGTCCTATGTACAGTACATAGACATGTAAGTCACTTTAATAATGTTTAGATACTGTTTTACTCATTTCATACGTATATACTGTATTCTAGTCAATGCCACTCTGACATTGCTCGTCCTAATATTTATATATTTCTTAATTCTATTCCTTTACTTTTAGATTTGTGTGTATTATTCGATACTACTGCACTGTTGGAGCTAGGAACACAAGCATTTCGCTACACCCGCAATAACGTCTGCTAAATATGTGTATGTGACTAATACAATTTGATTTGTAACGTGTTGGTGCCATGTTTCATGAGCTGGAATAAAAATTCCCCGAAATGTACCATATGCACAAAAAGCTTATTTCTCTTAGATTTTGTGCACAAATGTGTTTACATCCCTGTTAATGAGCATTATATCCTTTGTCAAGATAATCCATCCACCTGACAGGTGTGGCATATCAAGAAGCTGATTAAACAGCATGATCATTACAGAGATGCACCTTGTGCTGGGGATAATAAAAGGCCACTCTAAAATGTGCAGTTTTGTCACACAACACAATGCCACAGATGTCTCAAGTTTTGAGGGCTCATGCAATTGGCATGCTGACTGCAGGAAGGTCCACCAGAGATGTAATGTTCATTTCTGTACCATAAGCCGCCTCCAAAGTTGTTTTAGAGAACTTGGCAGTACGTCAAACTGGCCTCACAACCGCAGACCACACAAGCCCAGGACCTCCACATCCGGCTTCTTCACCTGCGGGATTGTCCGAGACCAGCCACCCGGACAGCTGATGAAACAGGGGTATTTCTGTCTGTCATAAAGCCCTTTTTGTGGGGAAAAACGAATTCTGATTGACTAGGCCTGGCTCCCCAGCCCCTGCCCAGTAATGTGAAATCCATAGATTAGGGCGTAATTTATTTATTTAAATTGACTGATTTCCTTATATGAACTGTAACTCAACAAAATCTTTAAACATGTTGCACTTTTAATTTTGTTCAGTATAAGATGTTATAGGTGACTGAAATGAATGTTTACCCACCTCGGTCGATCTGCTTTGGAATTGATGCTCCTGGACAGGTCGTCATCGCTGTCGTACCTCCGGGGGTTGTCAAAGAAATAGGCCCTGGAACTGAAGCTGTGGCTGTTGATCATTCCTCCTGGTGCCTGGGGAAAAGGACACTCTCACAGTTTAATAAGTACTTTCGGACAAGAAAAACATGCCTTTATATGTACTTACACCATAGTAATAACACTCGAAATATCCTTGTAAGTACATTGTATATGGGCCCAAATCGTTTCCTACTCATTTGTGTTTCGAAGTTAGTGTAGTTGTAACTTCCAACTGTCTGATAAATTAATGTTTTCAAACTAGATGAGATAAGCTGATAACAACTTTAAAATAAAGGCTCCTTAGAAGCTCATGCTGTTTTAAACTACCCTGTACTGAGGTAGGCAAACATTTGACTAATGTGCATTCAAATGCATATATGATTCATGTGAGCTGCTTGATTGGCTGGTTTACACAAAGTCAATGGCCATACTTCACTTTACTTTAAACACATAAACACCGCGTTGCACTCCAGGATCGATAGGGATGTAAATTCGAAACGTCTGCATCTGAGGTAAACACAGGTGAAATGCGGGGTCCAGAGCCGACACAACAGTATGTCCAAAGTAAACTGCTCTGTCCCGTACTGCCGGTGTTGTGCCAGAATCCCCCTTCGTGTGAATGGCACGCACTCAATTCTTCATTGCTGCGACTTGCTTGCTAGTTGAGATTTCTGATCACGTTCGGCTGCGTTTCATTCATTTTTTTATGTCGGTTTGATAGCGGGGAGGCACTAGTAATGCCTGCAGTTTTCGGTTTGGCTATTTGTTTCAAGTGTATTAGTCTATAAATAAATCTCTTTGCCAATTTCGTCATCTCTCCCATGTCTTATTCGACTAGTAGTTGTTCTGAAATGTTTATTGCTTGCCTACATTTTACTCCCTCTGTTTAATATAACACACATACATTAATTACTAATTTTGGTTGCCTATCCTGACGTGAAGTTTGTTCTATAGAAAGTATTTGACTCTAGCCACAAAATTCAGGAAATTATAAGGGGTATCGATCATTGCATAATAAGATATAAAATGACAATAAATAACAAACAAATATTGGAAAGCTGCAACAGCTCGATTGAACATTTAGTCCACTTTTTATGGAAAGTTTTCCAGGTGATACTGTCGCCTGGAACTCAAGCCTAACCTAGTCCTGACAGGCAGCGCAGACATAATCCTCCAATAATGGGATGGTTTTCAAACAGGACTGGTGGAACCATCGTGGGCAGCGGTCACAACCAATCTGAAATGTATGATTAAATTTTTTTTATATATATTTAAAATATTAAATACATTTTCTTGAATTACAATTATTTCATTATGAGACAAAGTGGATGATACTACCTCTAGAAATATTACTGCTTATACAAATTCGTACTCCTAAAAATGTGCCTTTTTAGAACAAGCAATAACCCAGTTAGTCTCTTCCTCATTATTGTCCACCTCCCCACAGAAGTGGCACAGTTGGCTCAGGTTATCTAGCAAAACATGATGTGAAGTAGTCTATACATCTATACATGTATTTTTCTGAGCAAACAGGGAACAAGGGAATAGTATAGGTTTCTTGTAACAGAGTTAATTAAATACATGTGTTTTAGTGGCCATCTAGTCAGAAGTTGGATCAAAGATAAAAAAAGATTTATATGGATCTTTCAAGGTTATCTACAATTATATTAAATTAGAAATTGAACATACATGTTTTGGAGGAGAGTGACTGATGTTTAACATCTTTGTCCGTATTTGAAAAGACAATCGACTCCACCTTCAGAACACGTTCAGCAAACTGGGTTAAAAAAAATGTATCAGCATTTCAGTTTTCCTCAACAAAATTATATTACACTAATTTGCGAGTATACAACGACACAGCTATAATATAATTTGACAGTTCTGTTTTGCCTTTTAGTCAGTCTACTTTCAGTAGGTTAATTGTACATTACTAATACTCATACTTACTTTCAGGAAATTAAGGAAATTAAGGAAATTATAAGGGGGTTCCCCCCCCTTCTATCTTGGGACTGCATGGCCTGGCACACTTCAGAATAGTTTTTGGTGACCTATGATGCATTCTGATGTGTGCCACAGGAAGTATTAGACTCTAGTCACAAAAGGAAGTGGTTATTTCAGCAATAATAGTCTTCAGAGCCCTCTACTGTTCTCTCTACCCATCGTGCTTTTCCCTCTTATGGCTTTTCCCTCTTATGGCTTTTCCCTATATATTTTTTTTACACTTTTTCTGTTTTAGTTTAAGAATGTACAGTCGTGGCCAAAAGTTGAGAATTACACAAATATACATTTTCACAAATTTTGCTGCTTCAGTGTCTTCAAATATTTTTGTCAGATGTTACTATGGAATACTGAAGTATAATTACAAGCATTTTATAAGTGTCAAAGGCTTTTATTGACAATTACATGAAGTTGATGCAAAGAGTCAATATTTGCAGTGTTGACCCTTCTTTTTCAAGACCTCTGCAATCCGCCCTGGCATGCTGTAAATTAACTTCTGGGCCACATCCTGACTGATGGCAGCTCATTCTTGCATAATCAATGCTTGGAGTTTTGTTGGTTTTTGTTTGTCCACCTGCCTCTTGAGGATTGACCACAAGTTCTCAATGGGATTAAGGTCTGAGGAGTTTCCTGGCCATGGACCCAAAATTGTTCCCCAAGCCACTTAGTTATCACTTTTGCCTTATGGCAAGGTGCTCCATCATGCTGGAAAAGGCATTGTTTGTCACCAAACTGGATGGTTGGGAGAAGTTGCTCTCGGAGGATGTGTTGGTACCATTCTTTATTCATGGCTTTGTTCTTAGGCAAAATTGTTCACTCCCTTGGCTGAGAAGCAACCCCACACATGAATGGTCTCAGGATGCTTTACTGTTGGCATGACACAGGACTGATGGCAGCACTCACCTTGTCTTCTCCGGACAAGCTTTTTTCCGGATGCCCCAAACAATCGGAAAGGGGATTCATCAGAGAAAATGACTTTACCCCAGTCCTCAGCAGTCCAATCCCTGTACCTTTTGCAGAATATCAGTTTGTCCCTGATGTTTTTCCTGGTGAGAAGTGGCTTCTTTCCTGCCCTTCTTGACACCAGGCCATCCTCCAAAAGTCTTTGCCTCACTGTGCATGCATATGCACTCACACCTGCCTGCTGCCATTCCTGAGCAAGCTCTGTACTGGTGGTGCCCCGATCCCACAGCTGAATCAACTTTAGGAGACGGTCTTGGCGCTTGCTGGACTTTCTTGGGCGCCCTGAAGCCTTCTTCACAACAATTGAACCGCTCTCCTTGAAGTTCTTGATGATCCGATAAATGGTTGATTTAGGTGCAATCTTACTGGCAGCAATATCCTTGCCTGTGAAGCCCTTTTTGTGCAAAGCAATGATGACGGCACGTGTTTCCTTGCAGGTAACCATGTTTGACAGAGGAAGAACAATGATTCCAAGCACCACCCTCCTTTTAAAGCTTCCAGCATGACCGAGTGATCTCCAGCCTTGTCCTCGTCAACACTCATACCTGTGTTAACGAGAGAATCACTGACATGATGTCAGCTGGTCCTTTAGTGGCAGGGCTGAAATGCAGTGGAAATGTTTTTGGGGGATTCAGTTCATTTGCATGGCAAAGAGGGACTTTGCAATTAATTGCAATTCATCTGATCACTCTTCATGACATTCTGGAGTATATGCAAATTGCCATCATACAAACTGAGGCAGCAGACTTTGTGAAAATTAATATGCGTCATTCTCAAAACTTTTGGCCACGACTGTAGGTACAGTAGTAATAATAAAATAATAAAAACAATAATAAATACAAAAATTGTACTCTGGGCGAAAAATAAAGTTCAAATATATAAGTCAACATGAGTGCATATCCATAACCACAGTAAACTGTTACAATAATATAAAAAAAAGAAAAACATAAATAAATGTATAATAATTTAATAAAACTATGACTGAATGTGCCACCATGAAGAATCTCCTCCCCAATAGGTCCCTTTGCCCTCAATAGCAACAGCACATGATCAGCAAGATGGAGATGCTCTTCATCCGAGGGAATGCCTGCCCATTCTCAGATGTTAGATAATCCCAGATGATCACGTCATTTACATTCCAGCCCTTGTCCACTCCAGATTTGACTACTTAAACTCACACCCTGCTGGAAACCATGCATTCTCGGATTCCCCTCTGTTATTCATCTCTATAATGTAATCAATAAAGTGTTTCAAGATACTGTACTTTTATTAACATATATGTTCAGATCATTCCTGAGAGAGAAGGGGTGAAATATCTCCAGATGGGCGTGTGGTACCCTTCTTCACCCATGCCAACAAGATGTTACTTCTTGTGGGGTCTTTGTCTTGAAAGTAAGTATGAGAGTATAATTAATTAACCTACTGAAAGTATACTGACTAAAAGGCAGAACAGAACTGTCAAATTATATTATAGCGGTGTCGTTGTATACTCGCAAATTAGAATCTTAAGTGTAACAATTTTGTTGGGGAAAACTGAAATGCCCATCAAATTTTTTAACCCAGTTTGCTGAACGTGTTCTGAAGGAGGAGTCGATTGTCTTTTCAAATACGGACAAAGATGTTAACATCATGAGAGAAGAAATAGCAGTCACTCTCTTCCAAAACACTGGTATGTTCAATTTCTATTCTGTTACAAGAAACCTATACTATTCCCTTGTTCCCTGTTTGCTCAGAAAAATACATGTAAAAATGTAGACTACTTGACATTATGATTTGCTAGATAACCTGAGCCAACTGTGCCACTTCTGTGGGGAGGTGGACAATAATGAGGAAGAGACTAACTGGGTAATTGCTTGTTCACTTCTAAAAAGGCACATTTTTAGGAGTACGAATTTGTACAAGTAGTAACATCCGCTTTGTCTGATAATGAAATAATTGTAATTCAAGAAAATGTATTTAATGTTTTAAATATATAAAACAAAATTATATATATAAAAATAATTTAATTTCTGATTGGTTGTGACCGCTGCCCACAATGGTTCCACCAGTCCTGTATGAAAACCATCCCATTATTGGAGGATTATGTCTGCGTTGCCTGTCAGGACTAGGTTAGGCTTGAGTTCCAGGCGACAGTATCACCTGGAAAACTTTCCATAAAAAGTGGACAAAATGTTCAATCGAGCTGTTGCTCCTGTTGGGGGAATTGTGGCAGGGGGAGCTTTTTTGCACAACACCTGTTAGACTCGACACAACATTACATTTCACCGACTACCGACTGACCCAAAACAACAAGTAATTTGTAACACTTTAATTCGGACAAAAATGTAGTAACATTAAGTGGACATCTGTAGCCTGTATTTTGAGCAGGGTGCCAGGTCTTACGACCAGAATACACCAACAATATTTCCCTGGCCCAAAGAATGGCCTGACATAATAGAAACACACAACCTGACCTGTCCCAATGCACAAATATCCCTGACTGAACACCAACTTGACCCATTGACTGTAAAAGAACTTCAGAAGAAAGCAGTCCCAGACAAAGAGGACGATCTGAGGTAGTTTAAACTTTGTACCTAACCAGTTTGCTTAAGATGCTCCTTTTGCAGACAACAATATTAGTAAAACACGCACCATGAAGAGGGTGTTTTTGCTTTATCCAGCCCAGTACCTGAATGTGGATTGTGCCTGGCTTTATGATTGTGCTGTCTTACAACACACAGCTTAGCAAGATGCAAACAAACAAAAAATGAAGTAGACACTGTTCAAAACCATATTTTCTTTATTTTTCACAAATGTTGAGTAATGACCAAGAACCGCAAGAGAATGATTAGGTAACTAGCTTGGTACTCTGAAAAATAACAGGCTTACATTATGAATAACTAGGATATTCTAGTCCATACGTTACAATATGATGACTTACCCGGCTTTAGAGTCATTGATAGTCAGTCAATTAGCCCATGTCAGCTAACATGTTTTACATTGTTAAGTTAGTTTAGCGGCCAGCTATCTAAACTTGTTATCATGGTTGAATTACTATCCAGGTGGCCCCCATTGACTTTGTTAGTCAGATATTATATTAAAAACTTTCTCTCCAGCCTATGGCCAAATTTGTAGAATTGCAGGAAATTATCTGTAAAACAGCAAATATTCCTCTCCACCCCAAAGCCAAATAAGTAGAACTGGACAGAATTGACTAAAACTTTTTAAATATGTATCTCCGCTGTCAAGAGGGGGGCCACTAAAATGTTTTTCTATGCATTCATGAAGTCATGCTACCCATCACACTTCAAAAAGCAGGCTGGACATTGTGATGTGCAGGTCTCGGGTTTGATTCCAGTTTGGAGCAAGGATGAGATTGTCTATTTCACATGCATTCATTCTTACCAAAGTCGTTAAAAGGGAAATAGGAATAGCCCCAAACCTTGTAGGCCTAATAACATACCTCTATAATAACACATTGTGGTGTAGGTAATTTGTGTGCACATGCATCTGTGTATATTATATTAGTGACCTAGTGTTATTGAGTCTGAGAGCAGCAAGAATAATATATCTCCTCTGTTTCTTTCAGGCTCCTCCTGGCTCTGTGTAGACTGCGAGGGAGGCGCTAGCAAAGCAGAACATTTGCCTTGTGACACCTCATTTCCTGCACCGCAGTGGCAAAATGGGCATACCAGAGTTGGTAGAGTCGGTTGCCATTGCAAGGGTACGCATTCATGTCAAGAGGTTAATGGGCAGGGTTAAGCAGTGGCAGTGGCATATACTCGGAAGGAAAGTCCCACTCACTTACTGGAAGCACATCAATAACATCTTTCAACTGTGCGCTCTACGAATACTATTCTGGCCTCCACTTGTAGACTGAAGATGTGGTGTGGCGTGCATAATTTCACATAATTCAGTACTACGGTGTCTGGATATACCCCTACCCAAGGTAGCTATAACCAAACACAATGATTTCACATCTCTAAGGTCTCCAATACATAAAATAGAATCTTGTTTAACAATATTTAGCTGCAAACAGTTTAATTCATCATTGTTGTTGGAGAGACAGTAACCTGGTTGTGGATGAGGAGATCAAAACCTTCCTTAACAACCGTAGGATCTCCCTGGCTTTCATAGGACAGGTCACAAATAATACATGCATTTATTCTGCTCAGACAACTTTTCATGGGTTAACTGTTTTCAATCTGTACTGTTTAGGGTACAAACAGTATCTGTACTGTTTAGGGTACAAACAGTATCTGTACTGTTTAGGGCACAAAGCTGTGATATTGCTTGTGGAGAACAGTAAAATGTAACATTTGGATATTGACTGAAACATTCGTTACACTATATACATTTATACATATATGAATTGTTATAGATAATATAATAAATAGAAAATACATGAACAATTTACAATACTTGTCTGGTTCTCATTTCATTTTGGACCTAGAGTGAACTTCCTAAGTACTTGGACAGTAAACTAATTCTAATCATCACTGCTGAATGCATTCAGGTTGTCATTTTGCCTAAAACAGTTTCCCCCAAAAGATGGGATCAAACATCACCCTGACCACTAGCATATCCTCTACAGAATTTGTGAATACCAAAAACGCACACCACCTTCTCTGGGATACCGCGATCTGCATCTGTACTTGATAGTAGTAGGATGTGTAGAGTGGTTTTGTTTCATGCAAACAATGGTATCGACTTCATGCAGAGGAAATGACTGCTTACTGCCATTGACCTGAACTGCCTGCACTGGGGACAGGTCTCTGCAGGACTGGCTGCTAGATCAACAAACAAGCTGCACTCATACACCCTTATTGCAGCTCCTTCCTCTTGTTTCTGTCTAACATACTTCTCTACTGTCTCATGCTCCACTCCATACTTGATTGCTGGCACACTCTTTAACCGGGATGTCCCGATGTAAATGATGTTCCTGATTAACCCTGCACTCTTCTTCTTTCCTGCACATGTCTTGGCAAAACTAAAGCCTGTTTCTTGCCTGGCCAATGATGTCGTTTTGAATCTGTTCCCTTTGAACACAATTTTTTTTAAGGACACCACATGTCCATGGTACATAAAGGTTTGGCTTGCATGATCTACTACACAGCTCTACTGTGTCCTAGCTAAATTCCCAACCTGCCCCCATTTCAATCATGGCCACCTAATTATCCCTCACATCCCTAATTGGCAAATATCACTCCTCATCTCTCCACCTGATAGTTGATGTGTGGTGAGCATTCTGGCCCAAAATGGTTGCCGTGCATTGCCCAGGTGGGTTGGCACACCTGGGCAGAGCTTCCCCCTTACTATGTATCGCGCTTTGAGTACCTCAGATGGAAGAAAGGCACAATATAAATCCAATCAATTATTATTATTATTTGTATTATTATTATTACTACTATTGTTGTGTCTGGCCACTCCACACCTGAACCACAGCGCAATGTGCCTGCTAAGTCTTGTCTTATTGAATAGCCGCTGGTCTGCATTGCACTGTGGTACAGGTGTGGAGGTGTCATAACAGAAACAGTAGAGGTGAATAATGTTTAATCATGCAAGCCACACCTTTATGCACCGTAGCCATTATGCATCTCCAAGAACTGTGTTAAATGGGTCAATTATCCCTCTGTTGGATGTCAAACTAAATGGAGTTCAGTAACCTGTAATTTCTGAATCACAGCCTCTTCTGGAAGTTGCTGAAGAGAGGGGCTCTGGCTATCAGTCTTAATCTCTCCTTCACTGGCAGGGTCAGTGCTTGAGCTCAGGATCTGATAGAAGAAACACATGTTAATATTTCATTACTTTAGTTAATTAAAGGGATACTTCAGGATTTTGGCAACTTCCCCAGTCAGATGAGCATCGGCTTGCAAAACTACCTCTAACTTCCTTCATACTGGACACAGAGACATAAAAATGGTATCCACACATTCATCCGGGGAAGTAGATAAAGGGCATCATTGCAAAATCCCTTAGTATCCTGTGATGGACATTTTTATGTTTGTACTTTTCTATTAATCAATTTCAAATCTAATTTCATTTGTCATATGCGTCGAATACAACAGGTGTAGACCTTACCGTGAAATGCTTACTTCTGTGTTCTGTTTGTGCTTTTCTATTAACCAATTTCTGTGTTCATGCAAGCGACTGATCGAACGCCTGGTTAGTCTAAATTGTGTTTTTTAACATGCTGTGTATGTGTGTATTTTTTATAAATTCACTCCCGTTAATAAAGTATAACCTTTATTATGATGATATTATTACCATACTAATTAGATTGTATAACCCAGAATGAAGTAGAGTATAGAATATTTAGATATAGAATTTAGATATAGAAGCTAAAATCTAAATGCTTACATTAAAATACAATTACTATTATCACATGATTGTGATTTTCAATTAACCAATTTCTGTGTTCTGTTTGTGCTTTTCTAATAACCCAGTTCTGTGTTCATGCAAGTGACTGATTGAACACCTGGAAGAAATCCTCACTGTAGTATCTGCAATTTGGCAGTATGCCCAGACCCTTATTTTGAGAACAATATATCTCAGTTTCAAGGTCTCAGCTTAGAGAGAAGAAGCCTTGTGAAGTATTGGTCTGTCACATGCATGAACCAGTATTGGTCAGTCACATGAACGACAGGAAAAGTTATGAACAATGAATAAGCTAAATCATGCAAATATTACTTTCTGTGTAAGTATATAAGAGAACTAACGGGACTGCCCCATGAGAGCTCCTGATCGACATGTGTACATATGGTGCATTGAGTTGGTTGGTAATAAACAATGATTAATTTAAGATTTACAAGATAATCCCATTAAATAAATTAAATCTTAAACTTCACCAGGAAGCAATTTGATGGGACAGGATGAGATAATAGTCTTGGTCATGTTAGGCCTTGGTCATTTACAGGTTTTGTATTGGCTGTACCCCTCCAATGCCATTTTCTTGATCACTGTATGTCTTTCTCCTAAAATAATGGAAATTAAAAGAGGACATTCTGACAATATTTTTGTATGATTAGCCTATTTGTAGTTTTCTAGGATTTGAGTCAGCCCAATCAATATTACCATATTTACTGTATAGGAAAATCACTGACACAGGTCAGGAGACTTACCTATTCTTACAGGTCTAGTATTTTTCTTGGCCTTTCTGGATGGCTGGTGCCATCTCTGCTCCTGGGAATGGCATCTTGGGGGTGCTGTGTTGATGTCGATGCTAATTGTATCCAGAAGACCAAACAGAATTCTAGCCACATGATTGCATTTCTCACCTGGCCCAGCCACACAAGTACAGGGGGCCCTTGCCACTGGTCCTGTTATATGGATGACCAGTCCAGTTTGGTAGTTTCTTTCTTTAAACGAGGCAAGGACTTTGGCTCTGACATGAGTAGCATCCTGCACCTTGTTGAGTTCCACCTCACTCACATGGCCTGACCTAAATACATTATACCCTTCTTGAATGGCTTCTCCGCCACAGGTAAAAACACTAACTCCTTCCTCCCTTATTCCTATTGTTCTCTTTGTGAGGAAGTCCACTATTGAGCTGTAGGATAATTTGTCTGGGATGTTCAACATACTATCCCCCAAATTCCCTGCCTTTGGAGGGGGTATACTGTCCTCACTCTGAAATAACAGATACAGAATACATAGCTAGGCTATTTGCTATGGCTTGGGTTTAAGTCTATAACATTGGACCTGGGTATAACACAGAATTACATAATGTTCAATTTGATAAATTGTGTGGACAAATGGTAAGTCGAGTGAGAAGATAACCGTTCATTGGTAATGTTAGCTGGCAACGGTGAACTCAACTAGATAATGTTAGCTAGCTATGCTACCAGTATAATCAACTAGCTAACCTTGTTACTAAACGTTTAATAGACTTGCTTTTCGACGATAAAATCCCTCTATATTGTGAACGTACAGTTGAAGTTGGAAGTTTACATACACTTAGGTTGGAGTCATTAAAACTCATTTTTCAACCACTCCACAAATTTCTTGCTAACAAACTATAGTTTTGCCAAGTCGCTTACGACATCTACTTTGTGCATGACAAGTAATTTTTCCAACAGTTGTTTACAGACAGATTATTTCACTGTATCACAATTCCAGTGGGTCAGAAGTTTACATATGCTAAGTTGACAGTCCCTTTAAACAGCTTGGAAAATTCCAGAAAAGTATGTAATGGCTTGAAAAGCTTCTGACAGGCTAATTGACATCATTTGAGTCAATTGGAGGTGTACCTGTGGATGTATTTCAAGGCCTACCTTCAAAATTAGTGCCTCTTTGCTTGACATCACAGGAAAATCAGAAGAAATCAGCCAAGACCTCAGAAAAAAAATTGTAGACCTCCACAAGTCTGGTTCATCTTTGGGAGCAATTTCCAAACGCCTGAAGGCACCACGTTCATTTGTACAAACAATAGTATGCAAGTATAAACACCATGGGACCCACGTAGCCGTCATACCGCTCAGGAAGGAGACGCGTTCTGTCTCCTAGAGATGAACGTACTTTGGTGCAAAAAGTGCAAATCAATCCCAGAACAACAGCAAAAGACATTGTGAAGTTGCTGGAGGAAAACAGGTACAAAAGTATCTATATCTACAGTAAAACGAGTCCTATATCAACATAACCTGAAAGGCCGCTCAGCAAGGAAGAAGCCACTGCTCCAAAACCACCATAAAAAAGCTACGGGTTGCAACTGCACATGGGGACAAAGATAGTACTTATTGGAAAAATGCCCTCTGGTCTGATGAAACAAAAATAGAACTGTTTGACCATAATGACCATCGTTATGTTTGGAGGAAAAAGGGGGAGGCCTGCAAGCCGAAGATCACCATCCCAACCGTGAAGCACAGGGGTGGCAGCATCATGTTGTGGGGGTGCTTTGCTGCAGGAGAGACTGGTGCATTTCACAAAATAGATGGCATCATGAGGAGGAAAAATTATGTGGATATATTGAAGCAACATCTCAAGACATCAGTCAGGAAGTTAAAGCTTGGTCGCAAATGGGTCTTCCAAATGCCCCCAAGCATACTTCCAAAGTTGAGGCAAAACGGCTTAAGGACAACAAAGTCAAGGTATTGGAATGGCCATCACAAAGCCCTGACCTCAATCTCATAGAAAATGTGTGGGCAGAACTGAAAAAGCATGTGCGAGCAAGGTGGCCTACAAATCTGACTCAGTTACACCAGCTCTGTCAAGAGGAATGGGCCAAAATTAACCCAACTTATTGTGGGAAGCTTGTGGAAGGCTACCCGAAACTTTTGATCCAAGTTAAACAATTTAAAGGCAATGCTACCAAATACTAATTGAGTGTATGTAAACTTCTGACCCACTGGGAATGTGATGAAAGAAATATTCTCTCTACTATTATTCTGACATTTCATAATCTTAAAATAAAGTGGTGATCCTAACTGACCTAAGACAGGGAATTTTTACTAGGATTAAATGTTAGGAATTGTGAAAAACTGAGTTTAAGTTTAACCTCACAAGTACCAGCAGCAGAGGTGGCTGTTTTGGAGAGCCTGGCGTGCCCAAAGTAAAATGCCTCCCATTTAGGCCCAGAAAATGGGATATGCATATATTTAGTACCATTGGATAGGAAACACTCTGCATTTTCCAAAACTGTTAACCATTTGTCTGTGGGTCAATCAGAACGCATATAGCAGGCAAAACCCTGAGGAATCTCTGTCCTGGAAAAAGTCATTTTGACACATTGCTCATTTGGGAACCCCTCCCTATTGAAAATGACCATATATAGGCATATGAATGCTGTGCAGGTCGCTTCCTTATGATGTCACCAGCCTCTGGATGGTGTTTTCCTCCATTTTGGGTGAGTAATCCCAGAGAAAACGAGGAAACCATGAGGTCCACTCTTTATGAAAACTGGTCACATTCCGCGCGCACGAGAAGTCACTGAGCGTCTGTTTTATCGTCGTTATTGATCAGTTTATATTCCGGCTGATTTATAATAGTAAATATACGTAAAAGTGTTCCTAAGGATACATTTAAAACTATGTTTGATTGTTTTTGGACAAGTTTATAGGTATAATTTGAACGAGTTGGCGCCGCGTTTCAGAGGAGTGGAGGCTGTCGCTTTCTGATTATAACGCTGAACCAAATGGAGGATTTATGGATAAAAGACGTTACTTTTTCTAACAAAAGAACCATGGATTGTCTTCGTTGGACACTTAGGATGACCTCAGCAGAAGTTCTTCAACAGGTAATTGATTTGTTTTCGCTGTGAAATGTGTTATGTGTGTGCCATGATGGCTAATCGATACATGGCTATTGGAAAATATGTGAGGTGCTAGCCTCAAACAAATGAATGTGCTGCTTTCGCAGTAAAGCCTTTTTGAAATCTGACAACGCTGTGATATTGCCAAGAAACAGAGCTTTTGATGAGTATGGAACACTTGTATATTGCTGGATGTTTAATAATTCAACTATCGGATTTTGAATTTGGCGC
This sequence comes from Brachymystax lenok tsinlingensis, assembly GCA_030435695.1. Taxonomy (NCBI): domain Eukaryota; kingdom Metazoa; phylum Chordata; class Actinopteri; order Salmoniformes; family Salmonidae; genus Brachymystax; species Brachymystax lenok. The sequence continues at coordinate 279,490 of CM059786.1, forward strand.
TTTAGATTTTCGCTGGTAGTGTCGGGATGAGCCCGCTAGCGACTCACTGGTACTTGAGAATGCTTAAGAGGTTAAGGTGTATGTAAACTTCCGACTTCAACTGTATGAGACACTTGTCATCATTATCTTCTATAACTGGTGTTGGAATGGTGGCTCCCTTCAAGTCTTTTTCTCAAAGTCAGTGCAGACATGTCAGCTACCTATTGAAATGCACTGTTCACCTTTTGAATTTGACGGAATTTACCCCCTATCGATCCTAGAGTGCAATGCGCTGTTTCCATTATGATGTAAAAGTGAAATAAGGCTATTGTCTTACTAGGTTATGATTGGGCCTCTGTACCCTGAAGAAGACCACAACCAGACTGGTGGGCAGCAGCTCCCAGAAAAAGAGGATGATCCCAAAGATGATGTAGGCCTCTCCACTGATCTTCTCTACGTCTGCCTGGAAGGACAACACACATCGATCCAGCATTCAGAGAAATGAAACACACACACACACACACACCAACCAGAAAGATTAAACACACACAGACAACAAAACCCGAAAGAGGCAGATGTTGGGGGACAACAAGACAACGACAATGACAGAGATTGACAGCATGTATACAGAGGGATTTCCATGATGACAGAAGATTTACACAGACACAGTGATGAGAGTGATTAGAGCATGGATGTCAACTAAGAACCAAATATACCTTAAGATTATCCCTCAGATAATCACAAATACACACATTGACACAATGTTTTATACTACAGCCTACTACTTGTAATTATCTGATAAATTCAATCAAACCAAGATGGATAGATTAGATAATAGACAGAGAAAGAGAAACACAGACACATTTAAACTACATTTAAAGCAATAAACCAAGACAGACAGTCACCCAAACACACACACTGGCCCCAGATGGCCTATGGGAAAAAGGGAAACCTCCAGTACAGGGCCTTCTATTTCAGGGTTTGAGCTCAGATCTAGGTCACTAGCACCAGGCAGCCCTTGGCTGTGCTCACCCTCCTTGCCTTGCCTGACTGAGTTATTTATAGACAAACAAAGACCTTTCTCCCACAGAGCCCATATCTTCCCAAATCCCCTCAAATGGATTGTTGCTGCAGCAGCCACAGAGCTCTCAGCAAACAGAACTAGATAGAATGGCTTTGTCATCAAAGCATTCTGGACTGAGTGAAATCAAGCCAAGTGTCAACTTAGAAGGGAGACTGGAAAACAGTCGTAAAAATGGGATATATGTACAGATTCACACAGAGGGACCCATATACACATACTGTACATACAGTGCCTTCAGAAAGTCTTCACACCCCTAGACTTTTTCCACACTTTGATGTGTTACAGCCTGAATTTAGAATGGATTAAATTGAGATTGTGTCACTGCCTACACACAATGGAATTATGTTTTTAGAAATGTTTACAAATTAATAAATAATGAAAAGCTGAAATGTCTTGAGTCGATCAGTATTCAACCCCGTTGTTATGGCAAAGCTAAAAAAAATTGCTTAACAAGTCACATAATAAGTTGCATGGACTCACTCTGTGTGCAATAACAGTGTTCAACATGATTTTTTAATGACTACCTCATCTCTGTACCCCACACATACAATTATCTGTAAGGTCCCTCAGTCGAGCAGTGCATTTCAAAAACAGATTCAACCACAAAGACCAGAGAGGTTTTCCAATGCCTCGCAAAGGGCACGTATTGGTAGATGGGTAAATAAAAGCAGACATTGAATATCCCTTTGAGCATGGTCAAGTTATTAATTACACTTTGGTTTGTGTATCAATACACCAAGTCACTACAAAGATACAGGTGTCCTTCCTAAATCAGTTGCCAGAGACAAAGGAAACCACTCAGGGATTTCATCATAAGGCCAACGGTGACATTAAAATAGTTTAATGGCTGTGATAGAAGAAAACTGAGGATGGATCAACAACACTAACCTAAATGATAGATTGAAAAGAAGTAAGCCTGTACAGAATAAAAATATTCCAAAACATGCATCCTGTTTGCAATAAGGCACTAAAGTAAAACAGCAAAACATTTGGCAAATGAATTAACTTTATGTTCTGAATACAAAGCGTTATGTTTGGTGCAAATCCAACACAACACATCACTGAGTGCCACTCTTCATATTTTCAAGCATGGTGGTAGCTGCATCATGTTATGGGTATGCTTGTCATCAGCAAGGACTAGGGAGTTTTTTAGGATAAAAATAAATGGAATAGAGCTAACACAACAGGCAAAATCCTTTAGGAAACGCTAGTTCAGTCTGCTTTCCAACAGATACTGAGAAGCAAATTCACCTTATAGCAGGACAGGCCAAATATACACTGGAGTTGCTTACCAAGAAGACACCGAATGTTCCTAAGTGGCTTAGTAACAGTTTTGACTTAAATCAGCTTGAAAATCTATGGCAAGACTTGAAAATGGCCGTCTAGTCATGATCCACAACCAACTTGACAGAGCTTTAAGGATTTTAAAAAGAATAATGTGCAAATATAGTACAATCCAAAAGTTCAAAGTTCTTAGACATCTACCCAGAAAGACTCACACTGCTAAAGGTGCTAGGTGTGAATACGTATTTCATTTTCAATAAATAGTGCAAACATTTTTTTTCACTTTGTCATTATGGGGTATTCTGAGTAGATGGGTGAGAAATCTATTGAATCAAATTTGAATTCAGGCTTAAACACAACAAAATGTGGAGCGGTATAAATACTTTTTGAGTCATAAGTGCTTAAAGTGTTCACAGACACAACACACACACGCAGACAAACACACACAGAGCCATGTCAAGCCAGACACATTATATAAGCCTGAACACACTCAGACGAGCACACATATGCACATTGCACACACATGGACTCTTAAATTGGGCATACATGTGTGCACAGTTGAGAAACAGCAAAAACCCCAAAACACATGAAGATGTGTGTGAAAAATCAACCATGCAACTAATGAAGAATGGATGTGACTGCCGATTAGTTACAGACATAGCCTAATCACACACACACACAGATACACACACACACACACAGGGTGTTTGCAGACTAATCAGCCCTATAATAGATGTTTAATTATGCCAGACAGCAGTTGTATGTGTGTCTGTATGCGTGTGTTTGGCTGGCAGCACAGCACTGTGAGTTTTGGATATCTAGGACAGCAAGGTTCACTGACGGTTTAACAGGCCTGACACAAACACAAACACACACACACACACACACACACACACACACACACACACACACACACACACACACACACACACACACACACACACACACACACACACACACACACACACACACACACACACGCCCCTAGTCCTGTCACAGTGACTTAACTTTAACTATCTTCATGATCATCACCATTTTATGTGTATGTGTGTGTGTCTGCGTGCATGCTTGTGAGGGTGCGTGGTTATCCAACCTGGTCAGAGATGTTGTACCAGCTGTAGTTGAAGGGGCTGGGCCGGTCCTCTGGAGAAAGAGCCACCACCACCAGGTTATAGCAGGCCCTGGACATGTAGAGCAGGATGACTGCAGCACCGATGGCTGTAGCCTGGCACACTGACGTACCCTACAGGGAGAGGTAGGAAGGAGGGAGAAAGAGAGAGAAGTATAGTGAGTATTGTTCATGTACTGTATGTTACCCCTCTAGAGCATAGGTATGTATGTACAGTTCCTTCAGAAAGTATTCATACCCCTTGACTTATTCCAAATGTTGTTGTGTTACAGCCTGAATTCAAAATGGATAGCTTTTTTTTTTTTACCAATCTACATACAATGCCCCATAATGATAATGTGAAAACATGTTTTTAGAAATGTTTGCAAGTTTATTGAAAATTAAATACAGAAATATCTAATTGACATAAGTATTTACACCCCTGAGTCAATACATGTTAGAGTCACCTTTGGCAGCGATTACAGCTGTGAGTCTTTCTGGGTGTCTAAGAGCTTTGCACACCTGGATTGTACAATATTTGCACATTATGCTTAAAAAAATATTCAAGCTCTATCAAGTTGGTTGTTGATCATTGCTAGACAGCCATTTTCAAGTCTTGCCATAGATTTTCAAGCTGATTTAAGTCAAAACTGTAACAAGGCCACTCAGAAACATTCCATGTCGTCTTGGTAAGCAACTCCAGTGTATATTCGGCTTTGTGTTTCAGGTTATTATCTTGCTGAAAGGTGAATTTGTCTACCAGTGTCTGTTGGAAAGCAGTCTGAACAAAGTTTTCCTCTAGGATTTTGCCTGTGCTTAGCTCTATTCCGTTTCTTTTTATACAAAAAAACTCCCTATTCCTTGCCGATGACAAGCATACCCATAACAGCAGCCACCACCATGCTTGAACATATGAAGAGTGGTACTCAGTGATGTGTTGTGTTTGCCTCAAACATTATGCTTTGTATTCAGGACATAAAGTTCATTTTTTTGCCACATTCTTGGCAGTTTTACCTTACTGCCTTAATGAAAACAGGATGCATATTTTGGAATATTTTTATTCTGTACAGGCTTCCTTCATTTCACTCTGTCATATAGGTTAGTATTGAGGATTAACTACAATGTTGTTGATCAACCCTCAGTTTTCTCCTATCACAGCCATTGAACTCTGTAACTGTTTTAAAGTCACCATTCACCTCATGGTGAAATCTCTGAGCGGTTTCCTTCCTCTCCGGCAACTGAGTTAGGAAGGACGCCTGTATCTTTGTAGTGACTCCGTGTATTGATTAACTATCCAAAGTGTAATTAATAACTGTACCATGCTCAAAGGGATATTCAATGTCTGCTTTTAATTACTTAGGGAGCAGAGGGGCGTGAAATGTGAGGCGCCAAATTCAAAATCCAAAAGTTGAATTATTAAACATTCATCAATATACAAGTGTTGCATAGTCATCAAAAGCTCTGATTCTTGGCAATATCACAGCATTGTCAGATTTCAAAAAGGCTTTACGGTGAAAGCACAACATTTGATTGTTTGAGGATAGCCCCTCTCATATTTTATGCATTAGCATAAACCATAACCAACGCAGATCTCAAAAAACGCATAAAAACGCTTCCCAAGTGTCCAACGAAGACATCCAATGGTTATTTTGTTAGAAAAAGTAATTTATTATATCCATAAATCTCTGTTTGGTTGGCGCGTTATGTTCATAAAATACAGTGTCCACTCTCCCATTGAACCGTGAAGAGAACGCAATCAACCTATACACTTGTCCAAGAACAATCAAACATCATTGATAATGTATCCTTAGGAACACTTTTATGTATATTTACTATAATATTTCAACCGGATTATAAACTGGACGATAGGAAAGGAAAAAACCACAGCACGCGCGAGTCCGTGAACGCGCCTCCTCTTCTGTTTACATCCTGTGACTAGTTCGAAATTCTTATTCTATTAACATCCAGAGCAACCTAACATCACCAAACACTGTCTAGACTGTTGACATCCAGTGGAAGCAATAGGTACTGCAATCTTACTCCCAGATATAGCTGTTTTCAATAGGGAGGGGTTCAAAAAGAGGCAATGTGTCAAAAACACTTTTTCCAGGACAGAAATTCCTCGGGTTTTCGCCTGCTATATCAGTTCTGTTATACTCACAGACAATATTTTAACAGTCTTAGAAACTTCAGAGTGTTTCCAATAGTACTAATTATGTGCATATCCTAGTTTCTGGGCCTGAGTGGCAGGCCTTTTACTTTGGGCACGCCAGACTCTCCAAAACCGACACCTCAGCTGCCGCTCCCTAAGAAGTTAACACAGTCCAAAGAAGGGCCAGAAGTATACAGAATGGTGTCGTCTGCGTAGAGGTGGATCAGAGAATCACCAGCAGCAAGAGCGACATTTATGTATACACAGAAAAGAGTCAGCCTGAGAATTGAACCCTGTGGCACCCCCATAGAGACTGACTGGACAACAGGTCCTCCGATTTGACACACTGAACTCTATCTGAGAAGTAGTTGGTGAACCAGGCAAAGCAGTCATTTGAGAAAACAAGGCAGTTGAGTCTGCCGATAAGAATGCGGTGATTGACTGCAGCACCGAGTCCAAAGCCTTGGCCAGGTCGATGAAGACGGCTGCACAGTAGTCTTTTATCGATGGCAGTTATGATATCGTTTAGGACCTTAAGCGTGGCTGGGGTGCACCCATGACCAGCTCGGAAACCAGATTGCATAGTGGAGAAGGTACAGTGGAATTGGAAATGGTCTGTGATCTGTTTGTTTACTTGGCTTTCAAAGACAAGAAAGGCAGGGTAGATAGATATAGGACTATAACAGTTTTGGTCTAGAGTGTCACCCCCTTTGAAGAGGGGGATGACCACGGCAGCTTTCCAATCTTTAGGGATCTCAGACGATACGAAAGAGGTTGAACAGGCTAGTAATAGGGGTTGCAACAATTGTGGCGGATAATTTTTGAAAGAGAGGGTCCAGATTGTCTAGCCCAGCTGATTTGTAGGGGTCCAGAATTTGCAGCTCTTTCAGAACATCAGCTATCTGGATTCGGGTGGAGGAGAAGTGGGGGATGCTTTGGCAAGTTGCTGTGGGGGGTGCAGAGCTGTTGACCAGGATAGGGGTAGCCAGGTGGAAAGCATGGCCAGTCGTAAAAAAATGCTTATTGAAATTCTCGATTATCGTAGATTTATCGGTGGTGACAGTGTTTCCTAGCCTCAGTGCAGTGGGAAGCTGGGAAGAGGTTTTCTTATTCTCCATGGACTTTACAGTGTCCCAGAACCTTTTGGAGCTTTTTGTGCTACAGAATGCAAATTACTGTTAGGAAAGCAAAGGCAAGCTTTTTCAAACTGCCTTTGTATATTGGTTCCTAACTTCCCTGAAAAGTTACATATCGCGGGGGAAATTCAATGCTAATGCAGTACGCCACAGGATGTTTTCGTGCTGGTCAAGGGCAGTCAAGTCTGGAGTAAACCAAGGGCTATATCTGTTCTTAGTTCAACATTTTTTGAATGGGGCATGCTTATTTAAGATGGTGAGGAAAGCACTTTTAAAGAATAACCAGGCATCCTTTACTGAAGGAGGGAGGTCAATAGCCTTCAGGATACCCGGGCCAGGTCGATTATAAAGGCCTGCTCGCTGAAGTGTTTTAGGGAACGTTTGACAGTGATGAGGGGTGGTCGTTTGACCGCGGACCCATTACGGACGCAGGCAATGAGGCAGTGATCGCTGAGATCCCGGTTGAAGACAGCAGAGGTGTATTTAGAGGGCAGGTTGGTCAGGATGATATCTATGAGGGTTCCCATGTTTACGGATTTAGGGTTGTACATGGTATGTTCTTTGATAATTTGTGTGAGATTGAGGGCATCCAGCTTAGATTGTAGGACAGCTGGGGTGTTAAGCATATCCCAGTTTAGGTCACCTAACAGGGACTAGTCTCCCAGTCCCTGCCACTGAAAAAAATACCCACAGCATGATCCTGCCAACACCATGCTTCGCCATAGGGACAGTGCCAGGTTGTAACGTCACAAAATGTAGAAAAAGTGAAGGGGTCTGAAAACTTTCCGAATGCACTGTATATATGGTCATTTTTAGATATACAGGGTGCAGTTGGATAATTTTATAACGAGGACAGCAGTAACATTTGCGAGGCACACAGTTAAGATCGTTCTGTAAAAACTTCAAAACAGTCAAAACCATTGGATTTTGAGATGGCGGTGAAATCCAAAGTTGTGCTATATATTCATAGGCTACGTCAATTTGCTAATTTGTAAACGGTAAGTATTGATACATTACTAGCTCAAACACAGAATCAAAGTCAAAACATAGGATACATTACCCCCCCACCCCCCCTAATCTGATAGTGGTGAGTTACCCACCCACACACACGCTCAGACAGATCCAACTCAGAGGCCCAGCTCATGAGCTCCATCAGCAGCAGACTTTCATTTAGTATGGAAAATTGTGTTTATGCAACAAATGTTACCGAGCATCGAATCGCATTGATTCATTCTTTAATCAAACCGAATCACACAGAATAATTTCAAACTAAAAAGTATGGTTCCTGTATCGTATTGGAGCCCACGTATCTAGATATGTATCCAATTGTCTTGAAAGGGAAAGATGCACATCCATACCAAGCACAAATCAAAATCCACAAAGAAATGGTAAATGGCCACAAAAACAACTTTTTGCAATGGTCATCTCAGTCTCTGGACTTGAAACCCATTGAAAACCTGTGGTTTGATTTGAATAGGGAAATCTATAAGCACATACTAAGGATATCAAGGATCTGGAAGGATTCTGTATGGAAGAATGGTCTAAGATCCCTACCAATCTGTTCTCGAACTCATAAAACATTTTCGAAAAAAGCTCAGGGTTTCAATAATTTTGACCCCTAACATTTTTTACTAATTAATAGAAACATTTAAAATGAAATGTCTTGAGTCAATAAGTATTCAACCCCTTTGTTATGGCAAGTCTAAATAATTTCAGAAGTAAAAATGTGCTTAACAAATCACATAAGTTGCATGGACTCATTCCGTGTTCAATAATAGTGTTTAACATGATTTTTTAATAACTACCCCATCTCTGTACCCCACACACAATTATCTGTAAGGTCCTGCAATCGAGTAGTGAATTTCAAGCACAGATTCAAGCAAAGACCAGGGAGGTTTTTCAATGCTTCGCAAAAGAAGGGCACGACTGGTAGATGTGTAAAACGCAGATGCTGAATATCCCTTTGGGCATGGCAAAGTTATTAATTAGGCTTTGGATGCACCCAGTCACTACATAGATACAGGCATCCTTCTTAACTCAGTTGCCAGAGAGAATAAATTGGCATAACACATCACTGAGTACCACTCTTCAAGTATGATGGTGGCTGCATCATATTATGTGTTTGCTTGTCATCGGCCAAGACTAGGATTTAAAAAACATGTTTTTAATAAATGGAATACAGCTATTAGCACAGGCAAAATCCTAGAGGAAAACCTGGTTCAGTCTGCTTTACAACATGCACTGGAGACAAATTCACATTTCAGAAGGACAATAACCTAAAACACAAGGCCAAATATACACTGGAGTTGCTTACTAAGATGACATTGAATGTTCCTGAGTGGCCTAGTTACAGTTGACTTAAATCAGCTTGAAAATCTATGGCAAGACTTGAAAATGGCTGTCTAGCAATGATCAACAACCAACTTGACAGAGCTTGAAGAATTTTTTAAGCAATAATGGGCAAATATTGTACAATCTAGGTGTGCAAAGCTCTTAAAGACTTGCCCAAAAGGACTCACAGCTGTGACCGCCGCCAAAGGTGCTTATACAAAGTATTGACACATTTTTTTTCTAAAAACATGTTTTCACTTCGTCATAATGGGGTATTATGTGAAGAAGGGTGACAAAAAATATATGTTTAATCCATTTTGAATTCAGGCTGTAGCACATTTTTTTTTTGAATAAGTCAAGGGGTTTGAATACTTTCTGAAGACACTATGTAAATGTGTTATTTCTGTATTTCATTTTCAATAAATTAGGAAACATTTCTAAAAACATATTTTCACTTTGTCATTATGGAGTATTGTGTGTAGATGGGTAAGAAAGAAATCTATTTAATACATTTTGAATTGAGGCTGTAACACAATACAACGTGGAATAAGTCAAGGGGTATTAATACTTTCTGAAGGCACTGTATGCATGTATGGGGATTTTCTGGAGTAACGGCATGAACAAACAGGACATGGTTCAATACCAATCAGCTACTTATTGTGCATCTACCAAGCTACAAAATCAACAACTTTCACAGTTGCTAGTATTTAATCCCTGCTTGCAAACCCAATTTGATGAAGATGAAACGTTTAATAATTAATTGATTGGTTGGTTAAGTGACTGATTTGTTAGTTAATTTGTTGATTGACTAAAGTCAGTACCTTGGACTCGAGGTAGACGTTGGCAGAGGACATCTTGGCGATCTTGAAGATGCACACGGCCAGCGAGACGGCACAGAGTACGAAGAGGCTGTCATTGACCAGCACCCGGGCCAGCACCACCTGCCTCACCTCTGCCTCGCCCACAATGCCACCCTGCACCAGCATGGCGCATGTTAGGTTCACCACGAGGAAGAAAAGGCTGGAAAAGATTAACGCCAGGCGAATGGGCACCCTGTGTAAAAAACACACAATTATAGGTGGTACACAGACATTGACAGATATTGTGTTAGGTTTGGCTTTTTAAGCCAATAGTGTTTAACCAGGGGTGGGGATAATGTAAATGTTGTGTTGATTAGATAGTAGCTGGGAGCTTGCTGTGTCTGATACTGAAAATTGCATGTACAGACAGAGCCATCTAGCTTACTACACACACAGGGCTCTAAAGTACGACAAAATATTTAAGACTTCCCTGTAGCATTGTTTCCTGATCGTAGATTCGTTAGTGTCACACCAAACGGTTCAAAATATCTGACCCATATTACCGGGGAAATGTTTTTTTCAACCTGTCGTGTGCCATGAAACTACATGCAGGGCGCATTTGTTGTACAACTTGTTTAGTACCTCATTAGCTAGTTTGCTAACAACCTGGTAACTTCATCAGTATATCCAAACATTTGGAGGCACGGAAAAAAAACTTCTTCAGGAGAGATGTCTTCCATGTCGTCATCACAAACATGGCACTCTTATAGACAGACAGTGTACGCTTTTCAATGCAACGCATCTCAATATAAAAATAGTGCTTTTAGATCATGTAGAAACCTAATATTCCACAATTTACTTTTTAATTTCAATGGCAGGTATTTATTTATACCAATGTTGTAGCTTTTTATAATAAGCTAATAATAAGCAGTTTTTCACTCTGCATCAGACATTAAATCGGCTGATCAAAGTGCTTATTAGTCCAGAAATTTGGACCCCACCTTCCCTGTCCACATCAAAAAGCCCAGGGAGGAGACAGCTGAGATGAAGCTCAGGGAGCATAATTAGATGTCATCAAGGTTATTAGGCACTCTGTTCCAATGTATTTACAACAATACCCTTCAGTCATACAGTAGAAGCCAGAAACATAGATACTGTACACACAGAGCTTGGCCAACTTGGTTTTGTATCTAGGGCTTGGAGTATCTGAACGAGAGCCATGTTGGCACCAAAGGTTTGAAAGATCCCATTCTAGTAAGAATGAATTAGAATGTTGTTATCATGTTATGTTAGTCCCATAGAGTGATTTGCAATTGCAATGCATCTTACTTTTTTTCAATTTTAGTAACAGATGACAAGTACATTTTTGGAGGTTTCGAGGGGGTTTGACAAGGTCCCACAAAAGACTCAACTGTTGTGTGTCGCTTCAAACAACCATTGCATTTCAACTCTCATTTCTTTTTCACCAAAAAACATCCATTCTAATACACCAGCTTTGATTTGGGTTATTGGACATTTGATGCCCTCCTGCCCAACATCCTCTCCCCTTCTTTGTCCCTCACCCCACCCCACCCATCAAAAACCCAGTTAGACTAACCCAGATACTGACTCAGCAGAATTACACTTACTTGTATTTGTTAAGCTCCGGACAATATTTCGCATTGGCTTTAAACATTATCTGGGGAGACAGAGTGGGAGGGGGGAGGGACACATTATTATTAACAGTTTACTCATCATTAAATACTCACACATTGATATTACTGAGGAGAACAGAAAAGCATGTGCGATATGTGGTGGAAGCAGTCTGACTCAAAATGGCCACCAATGTGAATCACAAAGATGGATGCCGGGCTGGTGGGCTCAATGACTCAGTATATATGAACGGACACAGCCATCGATCATGTGACACCATTCGTTCCTATGTGAAAACTCAATAATGCATTTGAAGGCCAGGAATTCTCTTAAGATGGCGTGTGAGATTCATGTAGACATAACATCCGCAGTTTGAGCTACTCCAGGAAGTGACGTTGCAGGCTAGCTCAGTGCTGCCCCCTTTCATTGAGTATCTCAAGTTGAAGGCAGAATTTTTTATTTTATTTATTTCCCCCTTTATTTAACCAGGTAGGCCAGTTGAGAACAGGTTCTCATTTACAACTGTGACCTGGCCAAGATAAAGCAAAGCAGTTCGACACATACAACAACACAGAGTTACACATGGAGTAAAACAAACATACAGTCAATAATACAGTAGGAAAAAAAACTAATCTATATACAATGTGTGTAAATGAGGTAGGATAAGGAACATAAGGCAATAAATAGGCCATGGTGGCAAAGTAACTACAGTATAGAAATTTAACACTGGAATGGTAATTGTGCAGTAGATGAATGTGCAAAGTAAAAATACTGGGGTGCAAAGGAGCAAGATAAATAAATGACTACGGTAGGGGATGAGGTAGTTGGTTGGGCTATGTACAGGTGCAGTGATCTGTGAGCTGCTCTGACAGCTGGTGCTTGAAACTAGTGAGGGAGATAAGTGTCTCCAGTTTCAATGATTTTTGTAGTTCGTTCCAGTCATTGGCAGCAGAGAACTGGAAGGCGGCCAAAAGAGGAATTGGCTTTGGGGGTGGCCAGTGAGATATACCTGCTGGAGCGAGTGCTACGGGTGGGTGCTGCTATGGTTACCAGCGAGCTGAGAAGGCGGGGCTTTACCTAGCAGGGACTTGTAGATGACCTGGAGCCAGTGGGTCTGGCGACGAGTGTGTAGCGAGGGCCAGCCGACTAGAGCATACAGGTCGCAGTGGTGGGTAGTACATGGGGCTTTGGTTACAAAGCGGATGGCACTGTGATAGACTGCATCCAGTTTGCTGAGTAGAGTGTTGGAGGCTATTTTGTAGTTGACATCGCCGAAGTCGAGGATCGGCAGGATAGTCAGTTTTACTAGTGCAAGTTTGGCAGCATGAGTGAAGGAGGCTTTGTTGCGAAATAGAAAGCCGATTCTAGATCTAATTTTGGATTGGAGATGTTTAATGTGAGTCTGAAAGGAGAGTTTACAGTCTAGCCAGACACCTAGGTATTTGTAGTTGTCCACGTATTCTAGGTCAGAGCCGTCCAGGGTAGTGATGCTAGTCGGGGGGGCGGATGCAGGCAGCGAACGGTTGAAAAGCATGCATTTGGTTTTACTAGCGTTTAAGAGCAGTTGGAGGCCACGGAAGGAGTGCTGAATGGCATTGAAGCTCGTTTGGAGGTTAGTTAAAACAGTGTCCAAAGAAGGGCCAGAAGTATACAGAATGGTGTCGTCTGCATAGAGGTGGATCAGAGAATCACCAGCAGCAAGAGCGACATCATTGATGTATACAGAGAAGAGAGTCGGCCCAAGAATTGAACCCTGTGGCACCCCCATAGACTGCCAGAGGCCCGGACAACGGGCCCTCCGATTTAACACACTGAACTCTGTTGGCAAAGTAGTTGGTGAACCAGGCGAGGCAATCATTAGAGGAACCAAGGCTGTTGAGTCTGCCGATAAGGATGTGGTGATTGACAGAGTCGAAAGCCTTGGCCAGGTCAATGAATACGGCTGCACAGTAATGTCTCTTATTGATGGCGGTTATGATATCGTTTAGTACCTTGAGCGTGGCTGAGGTGCACCCATGACCAGCTCGGAAACCGGATTGCACAGCGGAGAAGGTACGGTGGGATTCGAAGTGGTCAATGATCTGTTTATTAACTAGGCTTTCAAAGACTTTAGAGAGGCAGGGCAGGATTGATATAGGTCTATAGCAATTTGGGTCTAGGTGTCACCCCTTTGAAGAGAGGGATGACCGCAGAAGCTTTCCAATCTTTTGGGATCTCGGACGACACCAAAGAGAGGTTGAGCAGACTGGTAATAGGAGTTGCAACAATGGCAGCAGATAGTTTTAAAAAGAGAGGGTCCAGATTATCTAGTCCAGCTGATTTGTACGGGTCCAGATTTTGCAGCTCTTTCAGAACATCTGCTATCTGGATTTTGGTGAAGGAGAAGCTGGGAAGGCTTGGACAAGTAGATGCCAGGGGAGCGGAGCTATTGGCCGGGGTTGGGGTAGCCAGGAGGAAAGCATGGCCAGCCGTAGAAAAAATGCTTGTTGAAATTTTCGATTATCATGGATTTGTCGGTGGTGACCGTGTTACCTAGCCTCAGTGCAGTGGGCAGCTGGGAGGAGGTGCTATTGTTCTCCATGGACTTGACAGTGTCCCAAAACTTTTTGGAGTTAGAGCTACAGGATGCAAATTTCTGTTTGAAAAAGCTAGCCTTTGCTTTCCTGACTGATTGCGTGTATTGGTTCCTGACTTCCCTGAACAGTTGCATATCGCGGGGACTATTCGATGCAATAGCAGTCCGCCACAGGATGTTCTTGTGCTGGTCAAGGGCAGTCAGGTCTGGAGTGAACCAAGGGCTGTATCTGTTCTTAATCCTACATCTTTTGAAAGGGGCATGCTTATTTAAGATGGTGAGGAAGTTGCTTTTAAAGAACGACCAAGCATCCTCGACTGACGGAATGAGGTCAATATCCTGCCAGGATACCCGGGCCAGGTTGATTAGAAAGGCCTGCTCGCAGAAGTGTTTTAGGAAGCGTTTGACAGTGATAAGGGGTGGCCGTTTGACCGCGGGCCAATAGCGGATGCAGGCAATGAGGCAGTGGTCGCTGAGATCCTGATTGAAAACAGCAGAGGTGTATTTGGAGGGCAAGTTGGTCAGGATAATGTCTATGAGGGTGCCCATGTTGACAGATTTAGGATTGTACCTGGTGGGTTCCTTGATGGTTTGTGTGAGATTGAGGGCATCTAGCTTAGATTGTAGGACTGCCGGGGTGTTAAGCATATCCCAGTTTAGGTCACCTAACAGAACGAACTCTGAAGATAGATGGGGGGCAATCAATTCACATATGGAGTCCAGGGCACAGCTGGGAGCTGAGGGGGGTCTATAGCAGGCGGCAACAGTGAGAGACTTATTTCTGGAGAGATTAATTTTTTGAATTTGAAGTTCGAACTGTTTGGGCATAGATCTGGAAAGTATGACAGAACTATGCAGGCTATCTCTGCAATAGATTGCAACTCCTCCCCCTTTGGCAGTTCTATCTTGGCGGAAAATGTTGTAGTTTGGTATGGAAATCTCAGAATTTTTGGTGGCCTTCCTAAGCCAGGATTCAGACACGGCCAGGACATCAGGGTTGGCGGAGTGTGCTAAAGCAGTGAGTAAAACAAACTTAGGGAGGAGGCTTCTGATGTTAACATGCATGAAACCGAGGCTTTTACGGTTACAGAAGTCAACAAAGAGAGTGCCTGGGGCCTGGGAATAGGTGTGGTGCTGGGGGCTACAGGGCCTGGGTTTACCTCCACATCACCCGAGGAACAGAGGAGGAGCAGGATGAGGGTACGGCTAAAGGCTATCAGAACAGGACGTCTAGTGCGTTGGGAACAGATAATAAAAGGAGCAGATTTCTGTGCGTGGTAGAATAGTTTCAGGGTATAATGTGCAGACAGGGGTATGGTGGGGTGGAGGTAAGCCCAGGCACCGAGTGATGATAAGAGTGGTTGCATCTCTGGAGGTGCTGGTAATGCTGGGTGAGGTCACCGAATGTGTGGGAGGTGGGACAAAGGAGGTTCCAGGCCTAGGGGCTCCACTGTAAACCAACACAATGATAACTACCCTAAACAACAGTAAACAGGGCATATTGACACTTGAGAGAGACATAAAGCAAGGCATAAAGCAAACACAGGTGTTGGTTGGGAGAGCTAGCTAGGACAACAACGGGTAAGACCGCAAGGCTAGTCAGCTAAGACAACAACAACAGGTAAACTGGCGATGAATGGGCAAAGAGGGTTGGTTAGCAACACACAGGGCCTGAGTACACGGCTGGGGCTGACAGATAAACAAAATAAATAAATACAAATAAACAGAATGGAGTACCGTGATTAATGAATAGTCCTGCAGGCATCAGCTATGTAGCCGAGTGATCATAGGGTCCAGTGAACAGCAATAGATGGGACAGGGAAGCCGCGGGGTAGTCGTTACTACGCCGGCAAGCAGGAGACACAGCGTTTAAAGTTAAGAGTTAGCAGGCCGGGGTTGGTAGAACCGTCTGCTGCGACGTCCGACGGAGGCCGTTTGCAGTCAGAGCGGATGGAGTAATCGTCAGCAGACCAGTCGAGGTGGTACGACGGGGCGTCGTGACGAGAGGGATCCAAGCCAGATGGTGAGAGAGGTATTATTGTTGCTAGCCGGGAGAGGCACCTGGGTCGCGGCTAGCTGGAGTTGGCTCCGGGGCAGGGGCGTTAGCCACTCGGTGGCAGCTAGCTAGCTGTGGAGATCAGGTGTAGTGGTCCAGGGTTTACGGCAGGGATCCGGCGTTGTGGTGGAGAAACAGTCCGATGGTGGTAGGCTGGCAAGTATTATCCGGGCTAAAAAAGGCTGGTGTCTGTGCAGTAGGTTAAAGGCCGCTAGCGGTGGCTAACAGTGACTGAAATAGCTGGTTAGCTCGCTAGCTCCCTATGGAATTCAGTCTAAAAAGGTCTAAAAAAATAGCGGTTAGGTAACACAATGGGTGAGGCAGGTTACCGGAAGGTATATTTAATATAAAAATGGAAAGGAGATTGAAAATAAAATTGAAATATATACAAAAAATACCAAGTCCATGAGGGGACGAACAAAAACACGTCTGCACTGCTATGCCATCTTGGATGATCTTGGAATGGGTACTGCAGGCTGCCATTAGCAACTAAATTACCACAATAACTTTTTCTGTGTGCGATTTTTAAATAATATGTTCAAGGGCATACATCTTGTGTAATAGAAGTAATTATTGGTACCATGATTGTCTTCAGAATGTATTTTTATTTACATGAAGATTGCCATTTGCCAAGATTGCCACAGAGGCTTGATGAGAAATTACCAGTCAGCGTCTATAACCAAGGCTGTGCCCAGATAGACCTAAAATCTGGGCTAAATCTTTGTGGCTGGCTGGAAGCCAGATGAAGTGTGGGGGATCAGCGGGGGATACAGACTCTCCTCTCCTCTTCACTCCCCTCCACCCCTGAACCGCTGAGCTGAATCTGGGCTGAGTTCACAAACTTGTTCTACTAACACACTGAAGCCTCAGGACCAGAACATCCAATCAATCAGAATAAACCAAATTACAACACAGTCAAAACAAAACTACATGACTTATTTGGAAACACAAGCACAAAGCAAAATGCAGTGCTATCTGGCCCTAAATCGACAGTACACCGTGGCTAACTATTTGACCATGGTTACTGATCAAAACCTTAGAAAAACCTTGACAAAGTACAGGCTCAGTGAGCACAGCCTTGCCATTGAGAAGGGTAGACACAGGAAAACCTGGCTCCCTGTAGAAGAAAGGCTGTGCAACCACTGCAAAACGACAAAACGTCAAAAATATAAAACAATTAGAGAGTGTCATTTCCCCAAATTTGAAACTATTATTCAAGGTTTCAAGGACCTCTCTGATGAGAATAGGCTACCCGTCCTGTTTGGGGAGGACGCAGAGAGCTGTGGGTTGGCAGCGCACTACATTGCTGCCTGCCATAAGATGAGGGACAGTATCTGACAGACCAATCAACCAGCATATGTCCTCTACTGTATGCTTATTGTTCAATGTATGGTTATTTTGACCCTTGGTTATTGTTGTCCCGTTGACAATTTTGATTCTTATTATTTTCATATTGTAAATATCCCAAGTAAGCTTTGGCAATATGTACATTGTTAAGTCATGACAATAAAGCTAATTGAATTGAAACACACACACAGAGACAGAGAGACAGAGAGACAGAGAGACAGAGAGACAGAAAGAGAGAATATATGTGTCTGAGATGGTTAGTAATGATGTGGGGGCTGTGCTTTGGCAAAGTGGGTGGGGTTATGTCCTGCCTGGTTGGCCCTGTCAGGGGGTATCGTCAGACGGGGTCACAGTGTCTCCCGACCCCTCCTGTCTCAGCCTCCAGTATTTATGCTGCAACAGTTTATGTGTCGGGGGGCTAGGATCAGTCTGTTATATCTGGAGTATTTCTCCTGTCTTATCCGGTGTCCTATGTGAATTTAAGTATGCTCCCTCTAACGCTCTCTCTTTTCTGTCTTCTCTCGGAGGACCTGAGCCCTAGGACCATGCCTCAGGACTACCTGGCCTGATGACTCCTTGCTGTCCCCAGTCCACCTGGTCGTGCTGCTGCTCCAGTTTCAACTGTTCTGCCTGCGGCTATGGAACCCTGACCTGTTCACCGGACGTGCTACCTGTCCAGGACCTGCTGTTTTCGACTCTCTCTACCGCACCTGCTGTCTCTAACTCTGAATGATCAGCTATGAAAAGCCAACTGACATTTACTCCTGAGGTGCTGACCTGTTGCACACTCTTCAACCACTGTGATTATTATTATTTGACGCTGCTAGTCATCTATGAACAATTGAACATCTTGGCCATGTACTGTTATTATCTGCACCCGGCACAGCCAGAAGAGGACTGGCCACCCCTCAGAGCCTGGTTCCTCTCTAGGTTTCTTCCTAGGTTCCCGCATTTCTAGGGGAGTTTTTCCTAGCCACCATGCTTCTACATCTGCATTGCGTGCTGTTTGGGTTTTTAGGCTGGGTTTCTGTATAGCACTTTGTGACATCGGCTGATGTAAAAAGGGCTTTATAAATACATTTGATTGATTGATAACATGTGCCATGTGGGCCGTCCTTGTCATTGAGGCTGTGGACAGCTGAGTGACACGCCTTAATAGATGTTTGACACATTGTGCTGGTCCCTTGAGTGAATCAACAGCCATCTCTAATCTAGAATCATAGCAGGCCACACACACACCTTCAGGGCTTCAATATTCACACAAACACACCACACAAATACATACACACACCACCTGCTCTGTGTGAGCTGCTGTACCCACCACTCTGGAAGTTATAAACAAACAAAAGGCACATGCAGGCTCTCCCTTTTTAACACTCCATTTGCATCTGATTGCTATTCCCTGCACTACTTGTTGACAGCTTCACAAGCACTCAGCTCTCGTCATTGTGTTTTCGTTTGTGTTTCTCTTGATAGTCAATGTCCTCATCCCCGTCATTCACAGGAGAAAGAGACGGAGATATCAGGGACAAAGATCGGGGTGCCTTGTAATGATCCGACCACGAGCTGGTAATTTGCCTTTACCATCGGTCCTATTAGCCAACGTACAATAATTGGATAATAAAATAGACGAGCTACGAGCACGTATATCCTACCAAAACAAACCTTAAAAACTGTAATATCTTATGTTTCACCGAGTCGTAGCTGAACGACGACAAGAATAACATACAGCTGGCGGATTTTAAGCTTTTTCGGCAGGATAGAACAGCGGCCTCTGGTAAGACAAGGGGTAGGGGTCTATGTATATTTGTAAACAACAGCTGGTGCACAAAATCTAAAGAAGTCTGGAGGTTTTGCTCGCCTGAGGTAGAGTATCTCATGATAAGCTGTAGACCACACTATCTACCAAGAGAGTTTTCATCTATATTCTTCGTAGCTGTCTATTTACCACCACAAACTGATGATAGCACTAAGACCGCACACAATGAGCTGTATACGGCCATAAGCAAACAGGAAAACGCTCATCCAGAGGCGGCGCTCCTAGTGGCCGGGGACTTTAATGCAGGGAAACTTAAATACGTTTTACCTAATTTCTACCAGCATGTTAAATGTGCAACCAGAGGGGAAAAAAACTCTAGACCATACACAGAGATGAGTACAAAGCTCTCCCTCGCCCTCCATTTGGCAAATCTGACCATAATTATATCCTCCTGTTTCCTGCTTACAAGCAAAAACTAAAGCAGGAAGCACCAGTGCCTCGGTCAATAAGAAAGTGGTCAGATGAAGGAGATGCTAAGCTACAGGACTGTTTTGCTAGCACAGACTGGAATATGTTCTGGGATTCTCCCGATGGCATTGAGGAGTACACCACATCAGTCACTGGCTTCATCAATAAGTGCATCGATGACGTCGTCCCCACAGTGACTGTACGTACATACCCCAACCAGAAGCCAGGGATTACAGGAAACATCCGCACTGAGCTAAAGGGTAGAGCTGCAAAGGGAAGCACAGCCGCAAGCTGCCCAGTGACACGAGCCTACCAGATGAGCTAAATTACTTCTATGCTTGCTTCGAAGCAAGTAACACTGAAACATGCATGAGAGCATCAGCTCTCCGTAGCTGATGTGAGTAAGACCTTTGAACAGGTCAACATTTACAAGGCCGCAGGGCCAGACGGATTGCCAGGAAGTGTACTCCGGGCATGCGCTGACCAATTGGAAAGTGTCTTCACTGACATTTTCAACCTGTCCCTGACCGAGTCTGTAATACCAACATGTTTCAAGCATATAGTCCCTGTGCCCAAGAACACTAAGGTAACTTGCCTAAATGACTACCGACCCGTAGGACTCACATCTGTAGCCATGAAGTGCTTTAAAAGGCTGGCCAGGGCTCACATCAACACCATTATCCCAGAAACCCTAGACCAATTCAATTTGCATACCGCCACAACAGATCCACAGATGATGTAATCTCTATTGCACTCCACACTGCCCTTTCCCACCTGGACAAAAGGAACACCTATGTGAGAATGCTGTTCATTGACTACAACTCAGCATTCATCACCATAGTGCCCTCACTAAGCTAAGGACCCTGAGACTAAACACCTCCCTCTGCAACTGGATCCTGGACTTCTTGACAGGCCGCCCCCAGGTGGTAAGGGTAGGTAACAACACATCCGCCACGCTGATCCTCAACACGGGGGCCATTCAGGGGTGCGTGCTCAGTCCCCTCCTGTACTCCCTCTTCACTCATGACTGCATGGCCAGGTACGACTCCAACACCATCTTTGCCTATGACACAACAGTGGTAGGCCTGATCACTGACAACGATGAGACAGCCTATAGGGAGGAGGTCAGAGACCTGGCCGTGATAACAACCTCTCCCTCAACGTGATCAAGACAAAGGAGATGATTGTGGACTACAGGAAAAGGAGGACCGAGCACGCCCCCATTCTCATCGACGGGGCTGTAGTGGAACAGGTTGAGAGCTTCAAGTTCCTTGGTGTCCACATCACCAACAAACTATCATGGTCCAAACACACGACAAAACCTATTTCCCCTCAGGAGAATGAAAAGATTTGGCATGGGTCCTCAGATCCTCAAAAGGTTCTACATCTGCACCATCGAGAGCATCCTGACTGGTTGCATCACTGCCTGGTATGGCAACTGCTCGGCCTCCGACCGCAAGGCACTACTGGTACCGGTTGTGCGCACGGTACCAGTTGGTGTCAGAGGAAGGCCCTAAAAATGGTCAAAGACTCCAGCCACCCTAGTCATAGACTGTTCTTTATGCTATCGCACGGCAAGCTGTACCGGAGCGGCAAGTCTAGGTCCAAAAGGCTTCTTAACAGCTTCTCACCCCCAAGCCATAAGACTCCTGGGCTACCCAGACCCCTCTTTTACACTGCTGCTACGTTCTGTTTATTATCTATGAAGTCACTTTAACTCTACCTACATGTACATACTGTACTTGACTCTGTACTGGTACCCCCTGTATATAGCCCCTGTATATAGCCTCACACTTGTTATTTTACTGCTGCTGTTGAATTATTTGTTACTTTTATTTTCTATTGTTTACTTAAGACGTTTTAAGAAAAATAAATGTTAAAGCATTGTTGGGGGCTTGTAAGTAAGAATTTCACTGTAAGGTCTACATCTGTTGTATTCTGCGCATGTCAAAATGGTACCACAAAAATGGTTTAAGGTACAGACATCGGAGGGTGTTGACATGAATGGGAATATCTGTTGTTTGAAGTTTTAGTCAATCCTCCATAGGAAACCTATTGAAATCATATACTGTACATAAAGATAATAGAATAGACTTGACCATTTAAGTTGACATTCATATGAAATAGTTTCAAAAACCTGTTTCTAAGCTTTTTAAATGTTATCAAACTAAACTGTTTATCTTTTCCTGTGATGAAGACATGATGTCTCATGGTATGCAAGGGTATGCAAACGGGTTCAACTTTAATGTTTTGGCATTCAGGTCCAAAAATAACTTCTACAATGGGCAAATATGTAGGGAATGTTTCGTCAAAAAGTGATTGAATTCAAATGGATTTACCCAGCACTGAAATGTAAACATCACCTGATGCTGACAGTTATTTACTGGAGGGCATAGTTAGATGTTTGTGTGACAGTCTAAATAAGGTCTGATAGACATACTTTGGAAACGACCAGGTTCAGAATGAATGAGCATGCAGTGTGTGTGTGTGTGTGTGTCTGTGTGCATGTGTTTGTGCAATGTAATGCGTTGAACGGTTCAGAGAATGTGTACCAGTTTATGTGTGTGTGTATCTGAACGTTCCTCTTAGTGTGTGTATGTCAGTTAGTGTCAGTGTGTTGAGGGGGTTGGGGGAAGGATTAACACCCATGTAGTGGAATGAATGTCAGAAAATCTCGGAGTTTCCCAGCCTCTCCTGCCAGCCAGAGCCAACCATGCAGAAAGCCTAGTTGCGAATCTGATTGCAGACTAAGGTTGGACTGTGCCAGACAGAGAGAAGGCTAAAGTAGGTGAGGCAGGCCAGGTGACAGAGCTGAGACAGGAGAGACAATTATTGCTTTTCTCATGTTTATATAAGCCTGGATGCCAACTAGCTTGGAATCCTCACTGAATATTGTTAATCATTCAATTTTGAGAGTGAAACAATTGCAAAACAGAGCAATAATTTGTTTGTATTTCAGGGTGGAAGCCAGACTGATACTAAATTCTAAGACTCCTGGGCTAGGCATACTCATCTACACAACTGTGTATTGGTTTGTTGCAGTAGACATTGTCTAACACTACATTCATTGAGGTGTCAATAAGTTCAGCAGTAACCTGATTTCTAGCATAGGTGGTGGGCTTTTTTACAACCAGAACTGAAACATGCTGCGAATAGATAAGCTACTTGAATGGTAGTGAGAAACAGAATTGAAATGGGGTCATAAAAGGACTGGGTGGGCATAGTGGCCAGGACTAGCAATCCCATGACTAGCGCACTCTTGAAAAATATATGTTTTATCTCAACTGGGCTAACTCGGATAAACAGAGAAAAAAACAATATAAAACAGAGCAGGGAGAGAGACGTTAGAGAGAATGTGTTCTAGTGCTAGAGGACCAGTGGACTGCCCACCTCACTGGATAAAGGTTGACATGTTTATGGACTTCCCTGGAAGCTAGACTATGGGGACTGACAGTCTAAATAGAGATAGTGGAAGATACTGTGTGTGTGTGTCATGCTGCAACCATTGAGATCCTCTTCAAGTATTCTAATTCCTAATTCTATGCCTGCAACAAAGCAGTACCCGAACAACAGTTCAGTAGAGAGCCCAGTTATCTAGGTCTAGCTGTTGATATCACTCTGACTGGATCCAATCCGACAGCAGTGAAACACACAGCCCCTCTCCTTGGAAATGAAGTATTAATGTGGAGGAAAACAGACCACAATAAACAGTGAAACTGAGCTCCTGTTTGGCCAGAGGCTGGGTGGGTGTGTGCGAGAGTAATAATATATTGAAAAACTATCTGAAGATGTGTACCAGTTTGTGTGTGTGTGTGTGTGTGATATATATATATATATATATATATATATATATGTGCCATTGTGCCCCTGCCTCCAGCTATCTATCCCCTGTACAGAACACACTGAGAACTAAAAGCTGACTACTCAACCTACCCCCATTATCTTGTAGCCTAAACACCCCTATGGAAACAGAAGGACAGATTTCTCTTACATCTCAATTCTGAACTTGACTCTCCCATGAAAAGTTAGACAGGTCATTGACCCATGAGCATGGAGACAGTCTCTCACACACACACCGCTTTTGTGCTAGTGCCGAGAGATAGAGAGTGTGGCCAAAAGCATTAACCTGTTACCTACATTTGAGAAGAGAAAATAAACAAGCTGCAGCCTGTGTGTGTGTGTGTGTGTGTGTGTGTGTGTGTGTGTGTGTGTGTGTGTGTGTGTGTGTGTGTGTGTGTGTGTGTGTGTGTGTGTGTGAGTGAGTGAGAGAGCAACGGGGAGTGTGTGTGTGCATCTGGGGAGTGACAGACAGGAGTGTGTTTGTGCACACGAAATGTAAACACATGACTCCCATAAGCAGGTCAGTGAGACACACAACACTGTGTGTGTGTGTGTGTGTGTGTGTGTGTGTGTGTGTGTGTGTGTGTGTGTGATTGAGAGTGTGTGAGAGTGTGATAGAGAGAGAGGCAGGGGGAGGAGGGTGTGTCTGTGTGTGTGTTGTTTACTACATCTGAATGTCAGCAGTGAATATAACAAAGCTTAAGCAATGTCCATATAGACATTTTCACTATTAGGTGTCAAGCAAAGCATTTGAGAACTCACCACAAGCATACCAACATTTTGGATGCCCCTCTCTACTCATATCTTTTTCTCTTAATTTATTCTTAAAGGGAAAATTCCCTACTAGACACTATTTGGGGTGTTTCTTCCAGACTTTATGATTATCCACTATACCGTAAATTTTTTTAATGATGTCAACGGGTTGAATGAGCCTGCTGTCTGAAATATAAATGAATGGAGTCATGTTTTGTTGTAATTATTGTGGCTTTTGTGTTTCGCTGATTGCATGATGACGCTAGCAGAGATTAGATATGGTTGTCTTTGTTCAATTGAGCCATTCAAACTACCAGGACATTGCAGGATATCTAGGTTGACTCATTTTCCATGGCTTTGTAAAGACTACAGCCTTTACGGGAGCCCTACTTCCTTGTCCAATTGTGTTCCCACCCTCAAAGGCAGGGTTTTCAAAACAGGGGCTGTACTAGTTTCTACAGGTTGACGGGAGCTATGTTACTGTACACTGATTATCCAAGATTGCTCAATAATTACAACGGCTGCTTCTGATGATTCCTTTTTCCAAGAAAAGCTGGAAAGAGGAATCTTTTACATAGATATACACTCCCCGGACAGTTTATAAGGTACACCTATCTAGTACCAGACTGGACCCTTTCTACTATATACAGTGCCTTCAGAAAGTATTCATACCCCTTGACTTATTCCAAATTGTATTGTGTTACAGCACAGGTGTCAAACTCACGGAGGGCCGTGAGGGGTTTTCGCTCCTTCTTGTACTCCACTGTGTTACAGCCTGAATTCAAAATTGATTAAATATTTATTTATTTTTCTTACACATCTACACAAAAGACCCCATAATCACGAAGTGAAAACATGTTTTAACAACTTCATCTTATTCAAAAGGGATATTCAATGTCTGCTTTTTTTTAAGCATATGCCAAAAGGTATATTCTTTGCGAGGCATTGGAAAACCTCCCTGGTCTTTGTGGTTGAACCTCTGTTTGAAATTCACTGCTCAACTGAAGGACCTTAAAGATCATTGTATGTGTGGGCTACAGACATGAGGTAGTCATAAAAAAATTATGTTAAACACTATTATTGCACACAGAGCATGCAACCTATGTGACTTCTTAAGAAAATCTTTACTCCTGAACATATTTAGGCTTGCCATAAAGGGCTTGAATACTTATTGACTTAAGACATTTCAGCTTTTCATATAATTAATTTGTAAAAATGTCTACGAACATAATTACGCTTTGACATTATGCGGTAGTGTGTGTAGGTCAGTGCCACAAAATCTAAATGAAATCCCAGTCCTGCATCAACCTACAAACAACACCCCATAATGACAAAGTGAAAAAAGGGTTTTTATAAATTACTTCAAAACGTACAGTTGACGTCGGAAGTTTACATACACCTTAGCCAAATATATTTAAACTCAGTTTTTCACAATTCCTGACATTTATACGTCGTACAAATTCCCTGTCTTAGGTCAGTTAGGATCACCACTTTATTTTAAGAATGTGAAACGTCAGAATAATAGTAGAGAGAATGATTTATTTCAGCTATTATTTCTTTTTGCCACAACTTTGGAAGTATGCTTGGGGTCATTGTCCATTTGGAAGACCCATTTGTGACCAAGCTTTAACTTCCTGACTGATGTCTTGAGATGGTGCTTCAATATATCCACATCATTTTCGTTCCTTCCTCATGATGCCATCTATTTTGTGAAGTGCACCAGTCCCTCCTGCAGCAAAGCACAACATGATGCTGCCACCCCTGTGCTTCACGGTTGGGATGGTGTTCTTCGGCTTGCAGGCCTCCCCCCTTTTTCCTCCAAACATAACGATGTTCATTATGGCCAAACAGTTCTATTTTTGTTTCATCAGACCAGGGGGACATTTCTCCAAAAACGACGTTCTTTGTCCCCATGTACAGTTGCAAACCGTAGTCTGGCTTTATGGTGGTTTTGGAGCAGTGGCTTCTTCCTTGCTGAGTGGCCTTTCAGGTTATGTTGATATAGGACTCGTTTTACTGTGGATATAGATACTTTTGTACCCGTTTCCTCCAGCATCTTCACAAGGTCCTTTGCTGTTGTTCTGGGATTGATTTGCACTTTTCGCACCAAAGTACGTTCATCTCTAGGAGACAGAACGCGTCTCCTTCCTGAGCGGTATTACGGCTGCGTGGTCCCATGGTGTTTATACTTGCATACTATTGTTTGTACAAATTGACGTGGTACCTTCAGTCGTTTGGAAATTGCTCTCAAGGATGGACCAGACTTGTGGAGGTCTACATTTGTTTTTCTGAGGTCTTGGCTGACTTCTTTTGATTTTCCCATGATGTCAAGCAAAAAGGCACTGAGTTTGAAGGTAGGCCTTGAAATACATCCACAGGTACACCTCCAATTGACTCAAATGATGTCAATTAGCCTATCAGAAGCTTCTAAAGCCATGACATCATTTTCTGTAATTTTCCAAGCTGTTTAAAAGGCACAGTCAATTTAGTGTATGTAAACTTCTGACCCACTGGAATTGTGATACAGTGAATTATAAGTGAAATAACCTGTCTGTAAACAATTGTTGGAAAAATTACTTGTGTCATGCACAAAGTATATGTCCTAAACGACTTGCCAAAACTATAGTTTGTTAACAAGGCATTTGTGGAGTGGTTGAAAAAACGAGTTTTAATTACTCCAACCTCAGTGTATGTAAATTTCTGACTTCAACTGTACATGCTTTTTTTAAATATATACCTTCATTATTCCCTGCAAAACCTACCACCCCTTCCCCAATTGGAGTAAACTAATAAACAATAACACTTAGGCTTCTACCTTCAGTTTATATATATTATACACATTTTACAGACAATCTATTTTACAATAGTTATATTTTGTTTGTTTTTATTCT
Source organism: Brachymystax lenok tsinlingensis (assembly GCA_030435695.1). NCBI lineage: Eukaryota > Metazoa > Chordata > Actinopteri > Salmoniformes > Salmonidae > Brachymystax > Brachymystax lenok. Next base: position 306,685 of record CM059786.1, read on the forward strand.
TTCCTCTATTTCTGATGTTCATCCAGTTTGATTTCTATTTGCTATTTCACAAAATGTCTGAACCTACAGTATATACATTTTACAGACTCCGTATGTTTTACATTGGTTATCTTGTTATTAGTCCCACCCTTCAGCTCCATTCAACCCCTCCCATCGATCTCTCAACACCATCCATTTTGGATTTCTATTTGCCATATATTTTTCAACTGTGCTGTGATGCTTCACAAAAGTACTTGAACCTTTCTATTCTTACAGCTTCTACAGATTGTAAATTAAAGATAAACATTTTTGCTAAAATTATTATTATATTATTGATTGACTATGACTTTTCAAATCACCCAGTATTGCCATCTGCAGCGTTAGTTCTAGGCAAATGTTGCAATTCTTCAGCCATTCCTGGACCTGTGACCAAAAACGAGCTACAGATGGACAGTACCAAAATAAATGATCTAATGACTCTGCCTCCTCACAGCAAAATCTGCAGAGCTGGGAAGATTGTATCCCCCATATATATAACATTCTATTGGTTGCAAGAATTTTGTATAATAATTAAAATTTACAAATTTGAAGTTTTGAATCTGGCATTGTTTTGCGTGTCAATTCATAAACCATGTGCCATGGAATGGGTACATCAAACATCTCTTTCCAACTATTCTGCAATTTATATGGCATAGCTGTAAATGTTTTGGTCCTTAAATTAAATTGGTATATGTTTTTATTTATCACAATTTTGTTTAACCATTTATGTTCTTTTTTATATATTTAATTTTTGCATTTTCCAATTAAGAACATTCCCAAAAAAATAAATAATAATATATACAAAAATACAATAAATAAGTCATAATAAAAAAATAACACAAATAATGAGACATTGGATCATATGGTCACCTGCCGTAGGCTACATATTATACATCACGTGTGAAACATTATGTGAGGATTATATAGAGATTCAATCAATGTGATGTGAGGGGAGATTCTCCATTAATACAATAAAAGGTTGCCAAATTCTGTAAAATGTCTAACTTATTCCTCAAGCAGAAAGTGATTTTCTCCAGTGGGATACAACTATTAACTTCCGATAGCCACATTGCAACTGGCAGGGGGGAATCAGATTTCCATTTCAAGGCAATACATTTCTCGGCAATCGCTAGCAATATTTCTGTTAGCTTTATAGTATGGCTTTGCCTAAGATTGGAATTAGTAAAGTTCCCCAGTAGACAGACCTCCGGGTCTAAAGGGAATGCAACCCCAAGAATTGAGGATATGGTATCGCATACCCCCTGCCAGACATCGTGTAGTTTTGAACACTGCCAAGTGGAATGGAGAAATGTTCCTTCATCTGAGCCACATCTAAAACATAGGGAGGAGATATCAGGGTTGAACTTGTGCAGTCTAGATGGGGTGATATAGAGCTGATGGAGGAAATTAAACTGGATCAGTCTGTATCTGGAGCTCAATGTGGAAGTAACACCATCCCTGCATAGGTCACTCCATAGACCCTCATCAAGATTAATACCCAGATCTTGTTCCCATCTAAGTCGGGGTTTATCCAGCTCAGGCAGTGTTAGTCCTGACATAAGAGCATCGTAGACACGGGAAATGGTCTTGAACAGTGGTTGGTCTGCATGGCAGAGTTGTTCAATAGGTGACATCTTGGGTAGGTTCCATTGTCCCCTGAGAGTCACCCTAATAACATTTTGTAGTTGTAGGTAGCTAAAGAAGTCCCTGTTAGACAAGTGGTATTTCTGTTTCAGCTGATCAAAAGACATAAGAACTCCCTCCTCGTAACAATGTTCCAGAAGAGTGATACCCTTATCAGACCAAGGTCTAAAGATGCTATTCTGGAGAAACATAGGAATCAATCTATTGTTCCATAAAGGGGTTTTAGGGGAAAGAAATCCCTCTCGTCTGAACAGCTCATGCAGTTTGCACCATGCCAGGACAGAATGTATGATTAAAGGGTTGTCTGTGATGGTTTTTATAGATTTTCTGTCCCATTTGTAAAACAATTCTGCCCCAGTATTATAATTTATCTAAAACTTTTCAATGTTCAACCATGAGGGAGAAGGACCATTTGTCAAACCTCTGAGCCAGAAACCTAGACTGCGCAGCCCAGTAGTACATTCTAAAATTGGGGAGGTTTAAGCCCCCTTGACCGTAATCAAGGGTCAGTTTATCCAGGCCAACCCTAGGGGTTTTGCCGTGCCAGATAAACCGTCTGGTCAGCTTGTCGAGAGAGGAAAAGAATGCTGCGGGCACAGGGATAGGGAGTGATTGAAACAAATATAGAAATCTGGGCAGGACATTCATTTAATTTACATAAATTGTACCCAGTAGAGTGAGAGGCAAGTCCATCCACTTACACAGGTCACCCTCCACCTTTTGCAACAAGCTGGCCAGATTGAGTTTATAGAGGTTCTTCAGGTTACCATCCACCATTATTCCAAAGCCCATAGGTGACCATCTAAAAGGAAACTTATGCTTGATGGTATGATGGTCAAAGACAGACAACGGTAATATTTCACTTTTATCAAAATTGACCTTATATCTAGATAAATAACTATAATACTGTAATAGGTTCTGTAAATGAGAGAGGGAATGTTCTGGGTTTGTTAGAAATAAAATAAGGTCGTCCGCAAAAAGTGATAACTTATGGGTAAGGGGGCCCACCTCAAAGCCGTGTATGTCCAGGCACGTTCTAATATCCTCAGCCAACGGTTCGATGGCAAGGGCGAAGAGCTTGGGGCTAATTGGGCAACCTTGTCTGTTCCCCCTATAGAGAGGGAAAGAGGAGGAAGTAATCCCATTTATAGCAATCCTAGCATTAGGAGATTTGTAAAGTGATTTTATCAAGTTTACAAACACGGTACCTAAACCAAACATTTCCAAGACGTGAAAGAGGTATGGCCATTCGTCCCTATCAAAGGCCTTTTCAGCATTGAGGGAGACTGCGACACTAGGTATTTTTCTTTTGTTAGCAAAGTGAATTATATCAAAGAACCTTCTGAGATTATTGGAGGACAATCTATTAATTATGAAACCAGTCTGATCTGGGTTGACCAACAGGGGAAGACATGACTCCAGTCTCTTAGATAGATTGTAAACTGGCCACCAAGATGCTATGTTAAGGAGAGAGATTAGTTCATAGGAGGCGCACTTTAGCGGGGTTTTCACTTTCTTGTGAAGTACTGTAATCACTGCTTGAGAGAAAGACTCTGGAAAGCAGTTGTCCTCCCCGGCTTAGCAGTTGTACCTCCATAAGGTAGGGTACCAACAGCTCCTTAAATTCTTTATAGAACTCTGGAGGGAAGCCATCCTCCCCAGGAGATTTATTAGAAGGTAAGGATTTAATGGCCTCCAACAATTCAGGAACTGAGAACTGTTCACTCAGGCGCTCTCGGTCTTCCTCTGACAGGCATGGGAAGTTGAGAGAGGAGAGAAAGGAGTCGATCTCTGATAGATCATCGCTTGATTGGGAAGTGTAGAGGTCTTTGTAGTATTTCTTAAAAGTATCATTAATTTCAGTGGGGTCAAAAGATATCTCATTAGTAAGAGTTTCTATGGCATTAATTGTCCTCTTACTTTTCTTCTGCTTTCAGTTGCCATGCCAATACTTTGTGTGCTCGTAGTAACGCTGTTTTGATTTAATGATGGCCCTCTCAGCTTGATATGTGTTCAGAGTATTATATTTCAGTTTTTTATTTACCAAAAGCCTGTATAGATCTTTAGTCGGGCCTCTTTGGTAGGTTCTCTAGCTCAGAGATTTCAGATTCAAGGACATTCAGTTCTGCACCATGTTTCCTCTTCAACCCTTTAGTATAGGAAATGATCTGTCCCCTCAGATAGGCTTTCAATGTGTCCCAAAGAATGAAACTGTCAGGAGCGGAGGGTTTGTTTGTCAAAGTTAAAATATTGATCTGCTCTTTGATGAATGCACAAAATTCAGGTTGCTTCAGGAGTGTAGAATTTAGTCTCCATCTATATGCTCCATTTACCTTGGTAGGAATGGAGATTGATAATACCAGAGGAGAATGGTCACTAAGCAATCTGGGGAGATACTCAATATCTAACAATCTATGAAACAGTTGGGTTGATAGTAAAAAGTTATCTATGCATGTGTGTGTGTTGTGTGGGTGTGAATAAAAAAGACTATTCCCTATCCTGTGGGTGCATCTGTCTCCAGATGTCTAGCAAATTAAGATCTTTCATGAATCACCTGGTGAGCTTGCCGGTTTTGGTAAGAAGGGAGGGTTTATCAGAGGACCTATCAAGAACTGTATCTAAAAAAATTTTTAAATCTCCTCCCGCCAGTAGCCATACTGGTGGTGCTTGAGCAGCCTGAAGGAATACATTCTGAATAAACATATGGTCATCGAAGTTAGGAGCATAAATATTCAATAGGGTCCAAGACTCCGAAAACATATGCCCCTGCACCAAAACAAACCTGCCCGAGGGATAGGAGATGATGTTGTTGACGCAGAAGGGGATGTGTCTACTTATCAAAATTGCAGTTCCTCTTGCTTTAGAGTTAAAAGAGGACGCAAAAACTTGTCCTACCCATTCCCTCTTTAGTTTCTGGTGTTCACTGGCTGTAAGATTTGTTTCTAGTAAAAACACAATGTCAGCCTTTAATTTCTTAAGGTATGTATAGACTCTTTTCCTCTTAAATCGGGCTGTTAAGACCTTTGACTTTGAATGTGACATATTTTAGTGGATTAAGCATAGGTTGGGTTTCAAATATATAACCGAATGGTAATCCCTCATATGTAAATAGTCAGGTAATGTTTCAACTTTAGTTTGAACACTGAAGTGACCTATGTGTCTCTTTAGGAAGGAAACAACAATAAACATAGAAAAAAAACAGAAACCCCACCCACCTTGATTGTCAGACTAAAACCACAATCCCAACAATCAAACATGAATACAATTGTAGAGATACGTTGTTGCTCACTTTCCATCTTGCTCTTACTAGCTAAACCTTGGCGTAAACTAAAACCTACGAGCTTTCTATGTTGAAAACAAACGTTGTGAATAGACATTTATGGCTGAATATTTACTGCCCACAGTAAGGGCTGCTTGAGTCTCTTTCCAGGAGAGGAGAAAAGTAAATGAGGGGGAAAGCAGTGGGCCTGAGCCCGCTAATTTGCTTTGCCCAGTGGATATTGACTACACCAAGATGTACTCTCCTGTAAATGTACATATCCATTGTAGCGACCGGATAGCGGGGTAAACGGATCCAAATTCCAAGATATCAGCAGTTCAGTCCCAGGACAGCACGGATAAGAAAAAATAAACAAACTGCATCTAATCCCACATAAAGACCATCCTGATTCAGACGCGGTTCAGTTCTTTGAGAAAAGTGAACACGTCTCCCGGTGTGTTGAAGAGATGGTTTCGGCCTTTGTATTAAACTTTCATCCGCGCAGGGTGGATGAGGTAGCCGGTGATGTTCTTCTCCTTCAGTGCTTTGGCGGCAGGTCTGAACTGTTTGCGACGTCTGGCGAGATCCGCGCTCATATCGGGGAAAAGGCTGACCCTCTTGCCATCGATGGTGATGTCCCCTTTGGCTCTTGCGAGTTGCAGTATCTTCTCTCTGTCCTGGAAACGGAGGAACCTGATCAGGATGGCCCGTGGGGGCTCATCTGGCCGGGGTTTCGGTGCTGATGTCTGTGGGCACGTTCGATTTCCAACGGCTTGGTGAAGTTGATTATGCCTAGGATATCTGGGATCCATTGAGTGAAGAAACGGACCGGGTCACGGCCCTCGCTGTCCACTTTCAATCCCACCACACGGATATTGCTACGTCTGCTCTGGTTCTCCATCTGGTCTACTTTGTTTTTGAGGTAGTCTTTGTCCTTCTGCAGTTGTATCAGAACCTGGTCACGTCAGGTGATGGTATCTTCAACTGTGCTAATGCACAACTCAGCCTCAGTCGTTCTCAAAAGGAGATCATTAATGGAGGATTTCAGGTCATCAATGGAAGAATGGAGTTGAGACGATTTCTTGTCAATTTTCAGAGAAAGACCTTTGTTACCATCTTGAATTTCCCGGAGGAGAGTAGCAAGCATGTCGGCAGGCTCGCAAGAGGCTGCTGAGAGCAACAGTCTGGAACTGGCGTCTGAGTTATGAGGGCTAATGCTAATCTTGCTAGCTGTAGCATTATCGTTATCTTGGGAATCAACTACGTTTCCGTCGTCCTTCTTGCCTCTCGGCCGGAGGCCCACGGCTCTTTGGGAAGGTAAGTACTTGACAATTTGTCAGCCGATGCTAGAATAGCTAGCTAGAATAGTTTCAACGTTGTTATTTAGGTAATAATATAAAAACTTTAAAAAAAAACTTGGTTTGTCAACGCCTGCTCAGCTCCGCGGCATCAAAGTCAAAGTCACCATTATTAGTCAGTTGTACAACCAAATGCCTTCAACCAAAATGTTTCTTCCGCATTTAACCCAACCCCTCTGAATCAGAGAGGTGCGGGGGGCTGCCTTAATCAACATCCACGTCTTCGGCGCCCGGGGAACAGTGGGTTAACTGCCTTGTTCAGGGGCAGAACGACAGATTCTTTCCTTGTCAGCTCGGGGATTCGAACTTGCAACTCTCTGGTTACAAGTCCAACGCTCTAACCACTAGGCTACCTGCCGCCCCCCTGCCGCCCCCCACGTGCTCCCCTCACCATTTATGGTCTTTAACTACTTAGGGAGTAGCGGCGCGCCAGCGGGGCCACTCCCGACACTACCCGGTGAAATGTAAGGCGCCAAATTCAAAATCCCAAAGATGAATTATTAAACATTCATCAATATACAAGTGTTGCATAGTCATCAAAAGCTCTGCTTCTTGGCAATATCACAGCATTGTCAGATTTCAAAAAGTCTTTACGGCGAAAGCACAACATTTGATTGAATGAGGATAGCACCTCATCTATTTTCCACATTAGCATCAATTCATATCCAGCGCGGGTCACACAAAACCCATATAAGAGCTAAAAAATATTGCTTACCTTTCGAAGAACTTCTGCTGAGGGCTTCCCAAGTGTCCAACGAAGACATCCAATGGTTCTTTTGTTAGAAAAAGTCATTTATTATATCCATAAAGCTCTGTTTGGTTGGCGCAATATGATCAGAAAATCCACCGAAAATCCATTGAACCGTGAAGAGAACACGTTCAAATTATACCTATGAACTTTCTACAAACAAATCAAACATGATTTTTTATGTATCCTTAGGTATCCTTTTATGTATATTTACTGTAATATTTTAACCTGACGATAACATGAACGATAGGAAAGGAAAATAAAGTCAGGCGCGCTCACAATCTCGCGCCCGTCAAAAGTTGTTGACAAAAGTGATCCCTTCACTACTTCCTCTTCCTATCCGTTCTGCTTAGTGCTATAGCCTCCAGACACTGACACTAAAGACTGTTGACATCTAGTGGAAGCCATAGGTACTGCAGTCTCAGTCTTAGTTAAAATAGAAATGAATAGGCAGCCTGGAGAAGAAGGTCATGTACAAAAAAAATGCAAATCCGCATGGATTTTCCTCAGGTTTTCGCCTGCTATATCAGTTCTGTTATACTCAAATACATTATTTTAACACTTTTAGAAACTTCAGAGTGTTTCCTATCCTATCCAATAGTACTAATTATGTGGCAGGCATTTTACTTTGGGCACGCCAGACTCTCCAAAACCGTCACCTCTGCTGTCGCTCCCTAAGAAGTTAATGCAGGGCCTCCAGACAAGTTCCTCCAGACTTTTTCCCCCCTTCTACTTGCCTCTTCCATTTTTGTGGAAATGCTGCAATTAGTTGGTTGTAATTTTGGGTAGAGCAGACATTTCCATATGTCTGTGTTAGCTGCATGTGTGACATAACTCCACCAGTCCTATTTATGATATAATTTACAACAATTATACCTTCTTTTTTTTTTTAAATGTTATCGAAAAATATGTTTTTTTTTATCAATTAGTATATTTGAGTTTAACCGCAATAATATTTGTTCTAACTTTTCAGGTGGATTCAACTGAAATTGCAACCAACTTTCTAAGGCTTGTTAAAAAAAAATATTTTGTAATATAAATAAAGGGAAAAAGGACATTCTTGAACATGGGGTGAGACATTCCTACCAATTTACTAGAGAACCATTTTGGATTCCTTTAGTGCGAGGTCTAATGCTTTAATATTTAATCATTTCTGCCCTCTGAATTCATATTCGTTATATAAATAGGCCCTTATAATTTTGTCTGGCTTGCCATTCCAAATAAAATTGAATATTATTTGTTCATATAATTTAAAAAGCAGGTGACTAGGTGTAGGCAAAACCATAAGCAAATAGGTAAACTGTGATATGACTAAAGAGTTAATCAGGGTGATTTTTCCACAAATAGACAGGTATTTTCCTTTCCATGGTAGCAAGATCTTATCTATTTTTGCTAACTTTGTATAAAAATGTATTGGAGTGAGATCATTTCTTCCTTTCGGGATTTTTGTATAGAGTATGTCCACATCCCCGCAATTAGAAAATATCCTGATAAAAATAAATATCCAATAAAATCACAATCACATACGCACGGCCTCTCTGCAAGGAACTTGAAACATCATATCAACTATTAACTTGGTCAGGCCCAAATCTCGTGCTAGCAAACTTGCAACATTGTATACAATATTCTGGGCCCTCAGATGTTTCCACTGAATCAGAGCATTACATTCTTTCCCCATTTAATGCTGTGTGGTTATCGAAGGGTAGAGAGATGGAAAGATTTTTCAAATAGGCTACGCTGAGGATCTATTGTCATTCTCAATGGATGTAAAAACAGACATTGTATACTTGCTCTTTGAGGCGAATAAAAAATTACTTTGAGGAGCTCCACAGTGATGGTTAAGTTAAGCCAATCAGAAATAGTATCAGATCCCCAAATGGGAACATTTATAAGCCTACATTTGCTAGCCTAGGCTTACTTCTATGCATAATCAGGTGCGTGTTCTTACTCAAAATTGACAGGAGCGCTCCAAACAAAAGACAATTAATAAATTGACAACTCGTAAAATGGAATGAAATTAACCAAAACTTTCTCAGAAGTGTAGCTTAAGTTGTGCGCTCTGTAAGACTGTAATAATATACTGAATGCATTAACAGAAACTACCGTAACCAAACAAACATTGTAGATGAGGCATTATGGTAATTCACGGTAAATGTACTACTGGTGATACTGGTATGCCACTGGATTAGTCCACCCAGACAGGCGTGAAAAAGACGGGTGTCTTGTGTGCCTTTTAATTTTTTGTGTATAATATCTCTGGCAGGTAACCAATAAAATGTCACCCCAGCAGCCTATGCTAGCTTGTAGTTTGGTACTGAGGACCACACCATGACCTAACATTACAGTTGTTGTGGAAAAATAAATAGATCTTTGCAATCTGATGTTCAGTGAACGAGTGGCTGGTCCGGTGAGTAACGTTAGTTATAGCTGGAAGGCGTGATGGCTAGTACAGTAGCGAGCTACCTGTTGACGCCTATTCTCAAATGGATCCACCTCCACCAGGGCGGTACTACTAAAGACAGTACAGTATGAAGATAGGCGGAAACTGCTTCCCCACTAGATCACACTTGTAGGCGATGTCAGGTGACATTGGCTAGCTAAGTTCATGTGCAGAAACACGTCATCTGGTCTAACGGTCGTCTTGCACCGAACTGTGCATCTGCAGCCCGTCAAATCAAAGGCACTCCTTCGATATGAAGTTGTTTTTAACGAAAAATTAAAACGAGTCAGTTTGTCACTTTCACGAGGTTGGAGTAATAACACGTTCAACTACTTAAGATATTGGCACGAATCTAGGTTGTGCCTTTAGATTTTGAGAAAATTAACCACTAAGTAAGAATTTCTCACTTTTCCTATTGGACTTCTCCAACCCCAAACCACGGCCTGGTCTGCTTCGTCTGTTACGGAAGTGTTCCCGGAAGTCTTGCGATGTTGCGCCTCTGGGTTTAGAAACTGTGGTACTACGTCCTGAAATCACAATGAATTCTGGATACTGTGGTTTGCTCACAACCAGGAAATGTAGATGACCTGTTTCTACCAGTGAGATGCAGAAACGCTCATATTTGCGTGCAATGAGGAAATTCTAGATTTTTCTGACATGTTAATAACATTAATGGACATATAGAGTGAAAGAGCAGCAGTAACAAGTTCCCTTCGTTTATCCTTACTCTTCTCTCTTTGGCCACATATTTATTCATTTGCTTCACAGCACTGTGTCACTGGGATACGTGTGTGTGTGGTCACCCCTGCAGTACCTCAGGGTTAACTTGACCCTTCTCTCCAAAGGTGTGTGGGTGGGTGTGTGTGTTCTCACCTCCACAGTCCCCCAATTACCTAACAACCAATGTCAAGAGGTCCCCTGTGCAGTACCTCAGGGTTACCTTGACCTTGTGTCCCCTCCATGGTACGAACATCTCTCCCTCTTAATCACTCCTTTTCTGTCACCCTTTCTGTCCCTTTCAATTACTTCCAACTACCACAGATAAGAGGTACTTTTCCCTATTTTGAAACCCAGATACAGTGCACTACACTAATATTGGCACTCTTGGTAAATATGAGCAAAATTGTTTATACTCTTGGTCTTTCATTCAAAATATTCACAAAAATTAAAACCTTTAATTGAAGTAAAATGATTGAAAAAAATAAATGTGAAATAAATTAAATAAATATTTTTCTCCAAAACATGTGTGCCACAATTATTGGCACCCCTAGAAATTCTCATGAGTAAAATCTAACGGAAGTATATTCCCATTCATATTTTACGATGTTAAGTTCACCTGAGTGATTAGGAACACTTAAGTGGTAAGCCATGACTTCCTGTTTCACTGGGGTATAAATATGAGGTGACACACAGGCCAAGTTCCCAAAGTCATCCATCACTATGGGAAAGACCCGAGAATACAGTAATGATGTATGACATCAAAACATATATTTGAGAACAATATTTTTTTATGATAATATTTTTTTATATTTCTTATTTTTTTATTTATTTTACTTTACTTAAAGGTTAGGTTTTTGTGAATATTTTGAAAGAAAGACCAAGAGGATAAACAATAAATAAAACAATTTCACAGCCAGTTTTGCTCATATTTACCAAGGGTGCCAATATTAGTGGAGGGCACTGTAGCATATGTATATCTTCTGCAATAAAATCAACTTCTGTCATAAAAAACAGTTAGCTACAACGCTGCAAAAAAAGGCCCTATTTTCTTTGGTGTCACTAGGCAGGGAGCCTTGGCATAACTTAATATAACTCTTATGGGATAACCCACAGACACACTCCTGGTAATGTGTGTGTGTGTGTGTGTGTGTGTGTCTGTCATTCTGTCTGTGTGATGACTCGACTCAAAACAACAAAGCTAAATTATTAATTTCCCTTGCAGGCTCGGTGGTTCCCTGGCAGGTTTACAAGGGCTAAACACATAATTTCCTGTTTACCTCTCCCTCTCTATGAGGATAAACAACCCACTCAGAACTGGAAAAGCATCTCTTAATGAAATGTAATCCTTCAGTCAATCACAGTGGACTGACCGTAAGGTAAAAATCCATGTATACTGAGGTATCAAATCTGGGAGATGTTGGGCAAATGCATCTGGGTCACGTTCAGTAGGGCACACTGTTGCAAAACATTTTGCAATAAAAAATAAATATATATATAGGTGTTCTTATTGGTTTCTGTAGATAGGAAGAGATGAAATAAGCATTCCTGCAACATTATTTTGTTAAAACACAATTTGAAATCTGAGAAATTAAGACAATTGATTGCACCCAAATTGGCCACTTCAATTTATAGAATTCACAATATCCAATTTGGACCAAACCTCTTCTTAACAATGGCTAAGACATGAGAAATACAAATAATTAGTCAAAAGCCACCACGGACCCCTCAAACCAAGCTCACCCTAACAACCAGTATACATTTTCAGTTCACTATGTTTGACAAGTAGTATGAAGCAGCGGCTTGGAGAATTGTTTATTCAACCTATGTCATTTACAGTATTCTCAGTGAATTTGGTGATGGATTTTTCCCCCCCCCTGTTCAGAGAAATTAGTCTAGTCATTGAAGTTGTTAGATGTATGTCCCATCACACAACCTGATATCAGGTTCTGACTAGGGATGCACAATATAGTCGGTGAGAATATCGGAATCGGCCCGATGTCTAGTTTAACGCCGACGTGCAAAACCAATTCCAAAGCTGACGTGCATACCTAGAATGTAGGTCAAGATTGGATAGTAAGAAGAGCCACCAACAACTTAACCATCTTTGTAATGCAGGGCAGCTAAAAAACTTGTGTCATGAATATCTGTTGTGCGATAAAATACTTTCATGGATGTGTCATTTTTCTCATTTACAAGTTAATGAACAATCTTTGTTTCAACTGTACTAGAATGCTTAAAAGGCTGCTAAAATGTTAAATATCGGTTATCTTTATCAGGGGTTTTTTGGCAAGGAAAATATTAGATATCGGTATTGGCCAAAAATGTCATATCGGTGCATCCTTAGTTCTGACCACTAGATGGTGGTGATCCGAATGTTAATTCATAATTTAACCTCCAAATGACGATGATTTATATATGTAGAGTGACGAGTTAAAGTTAGAACAATTTATTTGACAAATACAGTGAGGGAAAAAAAGTATTTGATCCCTTGCTGATTTTGTACGTTTTCCCACTGACAAAGAAATTATCAGTCTATAATTTTAATGGTAGGTTTATTTGAACAGTGAGACAGAATAACAACAAAAAAATCCAGAAAAACGCATGTGAAAAATGTTATCAATGGAATTGCATTTTAATGAGGGAAATAAGTATTTGACCCCCTCTCAATCAGAAAGATTTCTGTCTCCCAGGTGTCTTTTATACAGGTAACGAGCTGAGATTAGGAGCACACTCTTAAAGGGAGTGCTCCTAATCTCAGTTTGTTACCTGTATAAAAGACACCTGTCCACAGAAGCAATCAATAAATCAGATTCCAAACTCTATTGTCTGTGAGTATAACAGAACTGATATAGCAGGCGAAAACCCCGAGGAATTTCTGTCCTGGAAAAAGTGTTTTTGACACATTGCCTCATTTTGAACCCCTCCCTATTGAAAACAGACATATATGGGAGTAAGATTGCAGTACCTATTGCTTCCACTGGATGTCAACAGTCTAGACAGTGTTTGGTGATGTTAGGTTGCTCTGGATGGTAATAGAAGAATAATTTCGAACTAGTCATCGGATGTAAACAGAAGAGGATGCGCGTTCACGGGCTCGCGCGCGCTGTGGTTTTTTCCTTTCCTATCGTCCAGTTTATAATCCGGTTGAAATATTATAGTAAATATACATAAAAGTGTTCCTAAGGATACATTATCAATGATGTTTGATTATACCTATACACTTGTCCAAGAACAATGTGAACGCGTTCTCTTCACGGTTCAATGGGCGACTCAACGGTGGATTTTATGATCATAACGCGCCAACCAAACAGAGATTTATGGATATAATAAATGACGTTTTCTAACAAAAGAAGCATGGATTGTCTTCGTTGGACACTTGGGAAGCCCTCAGCAGAAGTTCTTTGAAAGGTAGGGGATTTTATATTAGCGATTTTATGCGTTTTTTGAGACCCGCGTTGGGTTATGAATTTATGCTAATGGTTAAAAATTGTAGATGCTATCCTCAAACAATGAAATTTTGTGCTTTAGCCGTAAAGACTTTTTGAAATCTGACAACGCTGTGATATTGCCAAGAAGCAGAGCTTTTGATGACTATGCAACACTTGTATATTGATGAATGTTTAATAATTCAACTTTTGGATTTTTAATTTGGCGCCTTACATTTCACCAGGTAGTGTCGCTAGCGCCCCACTGCTCCCTAAGTAGTTAAATACTTTTTTCCCCTCACTGTACATATCATACAAAAAACAGCATTGAGGACTACTCATTCCTCATTTAATTATTTCACTTTCTTTTCTGTCTTCAGTGAATCTTCTATTGCAGTAACATTGGCGACAAAATGTAGTGGTTGGTGCCTTAAATGGTGCAGATGATGCTAGTTTTTGGTACACAACATCTCTGTTTGGCCAAGAAATGTACCTAGCTAGATAACTTGCATGCATGAATTTCACCTTTATATCCATGTTTTCATCATTCGCAATTCCAATCCAGTACTCATCACCCTAGCAGTAAACTAGAAAATCTGAGGCTCCTACGTTCACAATTGTATGCTCATCTGTAGGTTTCCAATGGCAGGTTACCCCTTCCTCATTCGGAATCTAAACCATAATGGTGAATTTGTATTGGATGTGTAACGGGCAACCTCTAACTGGATAATAGAGTGAGCCAGTATAGCAGAAAACGCACTATCTAGCGGTCAGAACCTGGTAACCAAGGACTGGAACCAAAAACCAGAAAACTATTTGAGGAACAGAACCCGAACCCGGAAATCAAAGTGATCTATACTGTTCCGGAACAGAACCATAAGCATGCGAACCAGTTAATAACGTTATTTTACGCTTCAGGCATTTTTTTTCCCAGACCAACAAAAATCCTAATAAAGCGCTTAAGCAAAGCCTTCACTCCGTCACTCAGAAACTTATTCAACAGTCTGCCTGCCAGCTGGAAGTCTTTGCCAGTGTGTGTAAGTTGCCTGCCCCTCCCTTCTGAAGCAAAGGTTACTGTAGCCTTCAACGCAAGCTTCCTCCATTGCTCTCTCCACACCATGCATCTCACGCCCCTACACTGTGACTGTCTTTCATTATGATTAAACCATGCTGTTATGGCAAAATACAATTTCATTTTAACGACTTAACTTGTTAGGGAATGGCAGCTGAGGGGTCGGTTTTGGAGAGCCTGGCGTGCCCAAAGTAAAATGCCTCCCATTCAGGCCCAGAAAATAGGATATGCACATATTTAGTAAAATTGGATAGGAAACACTGAATTTTCCAAAAGTGTTAACCATTTGTCTGTGAGTGAAACAGAACGCATATGGCAGGCAAAACCCCAAGGAATTTCTGTCCTGGAAAAAGTGATTTTGACACATTGCTCATTTGGAACCCCTCCCTCATGAAAATGAACATATAAGGGCATATTAATCCAGTACCCATCGCTTCCTTTAGATGTCAACAGTCTCGAGACAGTGGATTTCTTTCATTTTGGATGAATAAGACCAGAGAAGAAGAGCAAACCAGGAAGTGTACTTTTTATGTCAACAGTACCCAGTGAACGTTCCCGACAAGGCGCGCAGTGTCTTTTTTACCGTCTTTATCGATCAGTTTATATTCCGGTTGATTTATAATAGTAAATATACGTAAAAGTGTTCCTAAGGATACATTTAAAACTATGTTTGATTGTTCTTGGACAAGTTTATAGGTATAAGATGAACGAGTTTGCGTCACGTTTCAATGGAGGAGTGGAAGCTGTCGTTTCTGATTATAACTGACGAACCAAATGGAGATTTATGGATAAAATACATAACTTTTTCTAACAAAAGAACCATGGATTGTCTTCGTTGGACACTTAGGATGACCTCAGCAGAAGTTCTTCAACAGGTAATTGATTTGTTTTCGCTGTGAAATGTGTTATGTGTGTGCCATGATGGCTAATGGATTCATGGCTATGGGAAAAATATGTGAGGTGCTACCCTCAAACAATCAAATGTGCTGCTTTCGCCGTAAAGCCTTTTTGAAATCTGACAATGCTGTGATATTGCCAAGAAACAGAGCTTTTGATGAGTATGGAACACTTGTATATTGGTGGATGTTTAATAATTCAACTTTTGGATTTTGAATTTGGCGCCTTACATTTCACCTGATAGTGTCGGGATTGGGGCGCTAGCGCCCCAGCAATCCCTGAGAGGTTATTAAGTATACTGATTATATCGATTACCTTCTCCCTAGCAACCTGCTCTATCCACATTGATTTAATGGCGCTGTAGTTGATAGCAGCCATTTTACGAGCTCCTGACCAACTCTGCTATTTTGTGTTGTTTTTTTTGCTGATCCTAACTATTTTGTGCACAAAATGTTTCCGCCATCGTTTCTTATGACCGAAAAGAGCTTCTGAACACAGAACACAATCACTAAACTCTATTTGGATGAAGATTTCTGCTTCAACGAGTCACAGGGCATACTGCTCACCCCGGACCAGGCCCTAAACCTTGAAACTTGGAAAGGAAAGAGGCCAACGTGCAGGCACACTGACGAGACTACTTCGGCGAGTACATAAACCGCCTCTACCCTCCGTTCTATTGGCGAACGTACAATCACTGGAAAACAAACTGGCCGAGCTCCGTTCAAACTTATCCTACTCCCCTTTCCTTCAGAACAGCCTCAATTCGTCGGGGTATGGACTCCACAAGGTGTCGAAAGCGTTCCACAGGGATGCTGGCCCATGTTGTCTCCAGTGCTTCCCACAGTTGTGTCAAGTTGGCTGGATGACCTTTGGGTGGTGGATCATTCTTGACAGCGTTGCAGTTCTTGACACAAACCGGTACACCTGGCACGTACTACCGTACCCCGTTCAAAGGCACTTCAATCTTTTGTCTTGCCCATTCACCTTCTGAATGGCACACATACACAATCCATGTCTCAGTTGTCTCAAGGCTTTAAAATCCTTCTTTAACCCGTCTTCTCCCCTTTATCTAAACCGATTGAAGTTGATTTAATAAGTGACATCAATAAGGGAACAGCTTTCATCTGGATTCACCTGATCAATCTATTTCATGGAAAGGGCAGGTGTCCTTAATGTTTTGTACACTCAGTGTACATCTAGCTGTTTTTTTATATGCATCGGCAGGACACAACAGCAGATTAGGCTAAACTCAATGGGGGAGGCATGTGTCTGTTACCAACAGCTGGTGTGCGATCGAGCATTATTAAAGAAGTCTCGAGGTTATGCTCGCCCGAGTTTAAATACCTCGTGATAAGCTGTAGACCATAGTATTTACCAAGAGTTTTCATCTATATTTTTTGGAGCTGTCTATATACCACCACAAACTGATGCTGGCATTAAGACCGCACTCAACAAGCTGTATAGGGCCATAAGCGAACAAGAAAATGCTCATCCAGAAGCAGCGCTCCTAGCGGCCGGTGATTTTAATATAGGGAAACTGAAATCAGTCTTACCTCATTTCTACCAGAATGTCACCTGTGCAACTAGAGGTGAAAAAAACTCTAGATCACCTTTACTCCACACACAGAAATGCATACAAAGCTCTCCCTTGCCCTCCATTTAGCACATCTGACCACAAATCTATCCTCCTGATTCATTCTTACAAGCAAAAACTGAAACAGGAAGTACCAGTGACTTGTTTCAACGGAAGTGAATAAAGCAGATGCTAAGCTACAGGACTGTTTCTCTTGTTCAGTAATCCACCTGCCCAAAGGCGTTCATCCATGCAGACAATATCCCAAAAGTACCGGTAAAGTTCATCAAACAGCGTTTCTAATCAATACCCTGATACCCTAAAATGAATATAAACGATAATATTTCAGACGGATTATAGCCTGTTGAATAGAAAAGAAAAAGAGCTAAGAACGCGCTCACTTCACTAGACCTCAGGAAGAACATCTCTTACTCCATGGTTATTCAAGATAAAAGCTTGAAACCTTTTCTAAAGACTGTTGACATCTAGTGGAAGCCATAGGAACTGCAATCTGGGAGTTAAAATGCAATGGTTTGAATAGGATGCCAATTGAAAACAGTGTGACATGACAGATTCAGATTTTCCGGATGGATTTTGCTCGGGTTTTCGCCTGCCATATCAGTTCTGTTATACTCACAGACATGATTTTAACAGTTTTTGTTTTCTATCCAAAGCTACTAATTATATGCATATCCTAGCTTCTGGGCCTGAGTAACAGGCAGTTTACTTTGGGCACGTTTTTCATCTGAACTTCAAAATACTGCCACCTAGACCAAACAGGTTAACATTCATAAGGCCTCATGGTCAGACGGATTACCACCAGGAGACTTACTCAGAGCATGTGCTGATCAGCTGGCAAGCTTCTTCACTGACATTTTCAACCTCTCTCTGGCCCAGTCTGTAATACCTACATGTTTCAAGCATACCAAGGTAACCTGTCTAAGTCACTATCGCCCGTAGCATTTACATCTGTAGCAATGAAATGCTTTGAAAGGCTGGTCATGGCTCACATCAACACCATCATCTCAGACACCCTGGACCCACTCTAATTCACATACTGCCCCAACAGATCCACACCGCCCTTTCCCACTTGGAAAAGAGCAACACCTATGTGAGAATGCTGTTCCTTGACTACAGCTCAAAACCATAGTAGCCTCCAAGCACATCCCTAAGCTAAGGACCCTGGGACTGAAAACTTCCCTATGCAACTGGATCCTGGACTTCCTGACGGGCCACCCTCAGGTGGTGAAGGTAGGCAACAACACATCCGCCACGCTGATCCTCAACACGCGGCCGCCTAAGGGGTGCGTGTTCAGTCATCTCCTGTACTCCCTGCTCACCCATGACTGCGTGGCCGGACAACTCCAAAGCAAAGTTCGCATACCAACACAATGTTGGTATGCCCGATTACCAATGACAATGAGACAGCATATAGGGAGGTCAGAGACCTGGCAGTGTGGTTCCAGGCGAACAACCTCTCCCTCAACGTAAGCAAGACAAAGGAGCTGATCATGGACTAAGGAAACAAAGGGCCGAGCACGGCCTCCATTCACATCAACGAGGTTGTAGGAGAGCAAGTCAAGATCTTCAAATTCCTCAACCATGGTCCACACACACCAACAGTCGTGAAGAGGGCACGCCAATACCTCTTCCCGCTCAGGAGACTGAAAAGATTTGGCCTTCAGATCCTCCAAAAGTTCTATAGCTGCACTATTGAGAGCGTCGTGATTGGCTGCAATACCGCTTGGTATGGCACCTGCTTGGCATTCAACTGCAAGGCGTTACAGAGGGTAGTGCATACAGCCCAGTACATCACTGGGGCCGAGCTCCCTGCCACCCAGAACATCCAAACCAGGCGGTGTCAGAGGAAGGCCCCAAAAAAAAGTGTCAAAGACTCCAGCCACCCAAGTCATGGACTGTTCTCTCTGATGCCTCACAGAAAGCGACCGTACCGATGCACCAAGTCAGGAACCAAAAGTCATAAGAATGTTAAATAGTTAACCAAATAACTACCTGCATTGACCCTTTTTGCACTAACTTTTTTGACTCAACACTGCTACCGCTCTTTTGTTTTTAATCTTATTCCTAGGTACAGTATATGTACAGTGCATTTGGAGTATTCATTTACCTTTTCCACATTTTGTTATGTTACAGATTTGTTCTAAAATGGATTCAATTGTGTTTTTTTCTGCGTCAATCTACACACAATACCCCATAATTAAAAAGCAAAAAACAGTTTTTTATACATTTTTGAAAATGTATTAAAAATAAAAAACTTAAATATCACATACAAATAAGTATTCAGAACATTTACTGCCTCGAGTCTTCTTGGGTATGACACTACAAGCTTGGCACATCTGTATTTGGGGAGTTTCTTCCATTCTTCTATGCAGATCCTCTCAAGCTCTGTCAGGTTGGATGGGGAGCGTCGCTGCACAGCTATTTTCAAGTCTCTCCAGAGATTTTAGATCGGGTTCAAGTCCGTGCTATGGCTGGGCCACACAAGAACTTTCAGAGGCCTGTCCCGAAGCCACTCCTGCGTTGTCTTGGCTGTGTGCTTAAGGTCGTTGTCCTGTTGGAAGGTGAACCTTCGCCCTAGTCTGAGATACTGAGAACTCTGGAGCAGGTTATCATCAAGAATCTCTCTGTCTTTTGCTCCGTTTACCTTTTCCTCGATCCTGAATAGTCTCCTAGTCCCTGCTGCTGAAAAACATACCCACAGCATGATGCTGCCACCACGTTTCACCGTAGGGATGGTGCCAGGGTTCCTCCAGACGTGACACTGCTCGTGTTCAATCTTGGTTTCAACAGACCAGATAATCTTGTTTCTCAAGGTCTGAGAGTCCTTTAGGTGCCTTTTGGCAAACTCCAAGCGGGCTGTCATGTGCCTGTTACTGAGGAGAGTCATTTGTCTGGCCACTCTACCATAAAGGCTTGATTGGTGGTGTGCTGCAGAGATGGTTGTCCTTCTGGAAGGTTCTCCCATCTCCACAGAGGAACTCTGGAGCTCTGTCAGAGTGACCATAGGGTTCTAGGTCACCTCCATGATCAAGGCCCTTCTGGGTCACCTCCCTGACCAGCTCTAGGAAGAGTCTTGGTGGTTCTAAACTTCTTCCATTTAAGAATGGAGGCCACTGAGTTCTTGGGGACCTTCAATGCTGCAGACATTGTTGATACCTTTCCCCAGATTTGTGCCTTGACACAATCCTGTCTCAGAGCTCTACGGACAATTCCATCGACCTGATGGCTTGGTTTTTGCTCTGAATTGCACTGTCAACTGTGGGACCTTATATAGACAGGTGTGTGCCTTTCCAAATCATGTTCATTCAATTGAATTTACCACACGTGGACTCCAATCAAGTTGTAGAAACGTACCAAGAATGATCAAAGGAAACAGGATGCACCTGAGCTCAATTTCGAGTCTCATAGCAAAGGGTTTGAATACTTATGTAAATAAGGTATCTGTTTTTTTATTTAATAACAATTTGCGAAAATCTCTAAAAACCTGTTTTCGCTGTGTCATTATGGGGTATTGTGTGTAGATTGAGGATTTTTTTTATTTAATCAATTTTAAAATAAGGCAGTACCATAACAAAATGTGGAAAAAGGGAAGGGGTCGGAATACTTTCCGAAAGCACTGTACATATCTACCTCAATTACCTCGTACCCCTGCACATCGACTCGATACTTGTACCCCGTGTATATAGCCAAGTTATCATTACTCATTGTGTATTTATTATTACACGTTTTACTTTTCTATTATTTCTCTATTTTTCTTTCTCTCTGCATTGTTGGGAAGGGCTCGTGAGTAAGCATTTCATGTGTTGTTTAAGAAGCATGTGACAAATAACATTTTATTTGATACTTATCATTGATGACCATGTCCAGCAATTCCAGGAGAAACAAAACATTCTTGCATCCTTGTGTTCCGAATGAAACAAACAATATCGGTGTATCAGAGCTCTGTTGGACTGGCCTGGTCACCCACTTCCATGTGTATGTAGGGTGTAGTTGCCCCAAGACACTGATCTTGGGTCAGTTTCATATTTTCCCCAGTTATGGTTAAGGTTAGGATTGGGGAAGGGGAAGCTGATCATAGATCCTAGACCTAGGAGAAACTTCACCCCAGAGCATATCCCACAGCCACGTCTGTAGAATTCAGAGGGCTCTGGCTGCCAATACTGTGCCATGGTGCCAACTCTGGCCTAGTTGGTTACACATTATTTCACAAAACCACTTTCAACACCGATCCAGAGTAAACAACAGTGGTGAAACATAATCTTCATGACACCACTCATTTGTTTTGGAGTTTGAGTATTCTCCTTGAATCTTGAAGTTCTTAAATGTTCTGCTCTCAGATCATCAATATCGTCAGGACTTGAATGCCGAATCTGCCTGAGCAGACGGAGTCAAGATATTAAATCTCCGTCTTTCCTGAAATCCCAAATCTTGGATATCTAGAGTCGGAACTCATTATCTTGCAAGGAGACACCAGCTAACTTGTTGACACTTGTTTATTCTCAGGTGTTTGAAGAAGAGTGAAACCCCTGAGAGTTGTAAGGCATCTTTTTTAGCATCTGAATCAATATTTCTCAGTTTGGGCTGAGAATGACATGGCTTTTGATGACAACGAGTCTGTAGTCAAGCAGGTACCATATGGCTGTCTCTGTCCCCCCTCTTTCTTTCTCTGTCTGCCCTTTTTTAACACTGAAAAAAAGAGAGCAATTTAGCTTTCTCTCCCAATTTCTCTATGCTCCTTTTCACCATTGCGTGAACCACATGTCAGCTGAACTGTAACAGCACACAGCAGCCAACCGGGCTCCAGTAATGCATGCATCAGGCCTGACGACAACTTGCACAGATCACATGCATTCGGGAATGGCTGTTTAATGTAAACAGTTGGTATTTAAGGCACAGTGAGCCATAATGCATTTTTGCCACACAGCCATGAGAGCTGCTGAAAATGTAATCTGAAAAATATATTAGTCTTCACTTTGCCCCCATCTCCTGGGATTAGGTAGGAGTGGAGGAGGAGAGAGGGAGGAGGTAGAGACTTTTACAAGGGGAACATAAAAGCACATGACACCTCATGCATGGCTGTGTTGTTGGAAAAGAGGACAAGTAGGCCTTGACACCTGACCTTTCTGTGGAAGTGTGGGGGCTGCGCACGTACATGCACGAGTATGAACGCAATACAACACACACAGACACCACACACAGACACCACCCACACAAACACCTTATGGAAGGAACTCCAGCCCTAGCTTGCCATTGATGGAATGGAATGTTATAAAAATAACAGAAATTAGCCAATCACCAACTGGGCTGGATTACCACAATTATCTATGTTTAATATCATGTTACTAAATATTTCAATTAGAAGATCTGTCATCATATGGACAAACACAAATCTTCGACTAATTTGGGCACGTGATTTGCAAATTGCAACAGCCAGTACCAACTCATGATGAACATCCATTGAACAGATTATGAATAATTGGCGCATCCCTCTTGGAGGTCATTGCCAATTGCTTTGCAATGCTTCCAGGTGAGAACTACGCCTCCCTCACACAACAACCACCCAATCCACTATGAACATCCTTATCCATCTTTACAAGAAAGGCTCTGTATTTTGCCAATACATTTGAGAAACTTCAGATGATTTACGCTATATGTGAGGCAGAGGGCTAGAGCGCTTTACATTTCTCTTATACTGCAAACCCCTTTTGTGTGCCTGGAATAGGCCAAGTACAGGACTGAGAAAGGGGTGATGTAATGCTCCTGCAGCTCCGTCTGATTGGCTACCGCATTTAAATGTCACATCGGCACAGCCATGGCAGTATCAGTGTGCAAGAACAGCTTCGCTTTGCTGAGACTCAGCGAGAGAAAAATACTCAAACACCCCTCTCTTTGCTCCTCTCCAAGCGAAACAAATAAACACTGACAAAGTCAGCCAGGACAGGACAGCTGCAATGGACTTAGGCCTATGCCACACAGAGGCTGCCAGTACTGCCAGCTATAGACACAGTAGGGATTGTCCTAAAGTGTTGAGGGATGCTGTTGTTGCTGTGTGCAGTGAGCTAGTGAACAGTGGAACAAAGACAAACGAGAGGGAGTGTGAGAGGGACTGCTGTGGCCTACATTGAGAAGAAAATTTGATGGGAACTGAGCATCAAAGTATTTTCAGTTGTGAGAGAGTCGCTTTAGACAACCTAGGTTTTGGCTATGGGAACCAGGGGAACAGTCTTGTGATTGTGAGGAGATTTTCGTGATTGCAGAATCTAAAGCCAACCCTGCAATCTCCTCTTTTCAAAGGGATTTGCCAATACATAACTATAGACTATACACTGAGTATACAAAACATTAAGAACACCTACTCTTTCCATGACGTAGACTGATCAGGGGAATCCAGGTGAAAGCTATGATTCCTTAATGATGTCACTTGTTAAATCCACTTCAAATCAGTGTAGATGAAGGGGAGGAGACTGGTTAACTTGGGTCAAACGTTTCAGGTAGCCTTTTTTTTGTTGTTGTGACATTTCCTCTTTTCCATAGGCTTGCTATTGAAATCCATGTATTTTAGCTCCTAGATTGCAGTACCTATGGCTTCCACTAGATGTCAACAGTCTTTAGACAGTGTTTGGAGGCTTTAGCACTGAACAGAACCATACAGAAGAAGAATTACTGAAGGAAGCAGAAATGTCAACAATATTTTCCGGGCACAAGAACGTGAGCGCGCTCCACTTTATTTTCCTTTTATATCGTTTAGGTTATAATTAGTGTAAAATATTATTCTTATTATTCATCAAAGGATACCTAAGGCTGCATTATGAATGATGTTTGATTTGTTTGGGCAAAGTTGATAGGTATAATTTGAACGCGTTCTCTTCACTGTACAACGGGTGACTCGACGGTGGATTTTCTGAACATAACGCGCCAACCAAACAGAGATTTATGGATATAATAAATGACCTTTTCTAACAAAAGAACCATTGGATGTCTTCGTTGGACACTTGGGAATAGGTTTGAACACATTGCATAAACTGATGTTGGATTGTGGACTGGTGAAAGGTGAGGTTGTTGTGGGGGGTGCGTCCTTCGTTGCCTATTGAGGGTATCGACGTTATCCTTGGGAATAACTTGGCTGGTGAGCGTGTAATGCCTGTCGTGTTTCCATCTCTAGTGGTTTCTGCTAAGCCGTCATTTGTAGGGATTCCTGATGAGAGTGCGCAGAGTTTCCCAGAGGTGTTCTCTGCATTGACAGTGACGCGTTCTATGAGCCGTGGCGACTTGGTCACTGCGCCGGCTAACGAGAATGCCACAAAGAAATCTGTCACTACTTTCCCTGTTATCCCGTTATCTGTACCCCGCTCTGATCTAATCAAGGCACAACGGGCTGGCCCCACATTAGAAGAGTTGTGTGACCAAATTGTGCCTGTGGAAACAGTTGGGAGATGTTGCTCATGGCTATTTTCTCCAAGAGGATGTCCTGATAAGAAAGTGGGTGTCTTGTGGTAGTTGTTTTCTGGGGGAGGCGATTAGTCAGGTTGTTGTACCAGTTAAGCTTTGTGAGTTGGTGTTGACAACTTCCCACAGTGACGTTGCTGGACATATGGGTGTGAGGAAAACCTACAATCGCATATTAAGATTTTTTTGGGGCCTAGGTTAAAGAGGGATGTTTCTGAGTTCATCAAAACTTGTCACACCTGTCAATTAACTGGTAAACCTAATCAAGCTATTAAGCTGGTACCACTGTTTCCTATTCCTGTACTCAGCCAACCTTTTGAGTATCTGATTATTGACTGTGTTGGTCCTCTGCCTCGTTCTAAAACGAGTAGTAGTTACCTGTTCACTGTGATGTGTCAGACCACTAGATTTCCTGCTGCCTATCCTCTCCGGTCTATCACGACTAAGTCTGTGCTAAAAGCTTTGACTCAGTTTCTCTCACTGTTTGGAATCCATAACCTATTCCCCTAATTAGAACACTATTCCCAGAATCAATCTCAGCAGAGAAGGATAACACAGACTCCAACACAAATGATTCAGAGG
Source organism: Brachymystax lenok tsinlingensis (assembly GCA_030435695.1). Lineage (NCBI taxonomy): Eukaryota > Metazoa > Chordata > Actinopteri > Salmoniformes > Salmonidae > Brachymystax > Brachymystax lenok. The sequence continues at coordinate 331,888 of CM059786.1, forward strand.
CACCTGTGTCTTTCAGGATCTTCACTGGCACTAGGTCCTTACTTCCTAACATAGACACAAAACCCTCCGTAATGAAAGGTAAATAGTCTGGGTCAATATGGACTTTCACATGCCCCTGGGCATGAGACAATGTGTCAGGAGTGAACTAATGTGGAGCAGGCGCAGCTAACGCCGTAGGCTTAGATTTCACGTAAGTGCAAGTAATGAATTTACCCCTAGCCCTGAGAACCGGACATTAATTTTTCCAATGACCCGAACCTTGACAGTAGTGACACTCTTGACCAAAGTCAACCCTAGTTCAATGAAACTCTGCCCGTGAACCAAAGTATCTCGGCGAGCGAGGCCCAAATCTCTCCGAACGCCCCCACTCACTCCGAATACGGGGCTCTGCAAAGACACTTTGTGAGTCAAAACATACTCGTCCGCCAAAACCGCAGCTTCAGCGATAGTCTTTACTTTTCGTTTGTTAATGTAAGTGGCTATATTATCAGGGATTGTGTCCTTAAATTTCTCTAGCGTAATCAGATGACACAGCCCTTGGAAAGTCATAACTGCAGAGGCGGAACACCAGCGATTAAACTGTTAATTCACTCGAAAATCTTCGGACATAAGAACAGTCCCAAAATAAATGGTCAAGAGTCTCTGGGTCACAACCACAAAACACACATTTGTTATCAATAGCTATTTTGTATCTGTGTATAATAAAGGTATTTACAGGGGTGCTTGACTGCTGTTAGTACAGAACGCTCGGATCAACCCTTAAAGAGATGGGTGGGGCTAAAGCTTAAGAGTGTGTGAATAATACTGAATGGGTGTAGAAGGGCTCTCCAGTAGTAGTACCAAAACATTCAAATCGCATTTTCTCTTACAAGTTCATCAACTTTCAAAGCAAAATTACTTTCCCATTGTTCCTCAACTGTAGAGTATGATATACCATTGTGGCTCTACTTTTATCCAATGTAAAAAAACACAATTTCAAATTTTGCTACATAAGACCGATTTGAGCCGGTCGTTCACAAATTTTTAAAGTTAGTTTCCTACAATTCTATGCATTTTACCATGGCTAATACTATATTTTTTTGCTCAAACATAATAACAAAATGAATACTGCTAAATTCATTGTTTTCAATTCTCCATGTCTAGCTTTTATTTTGGTGATTGTTAGTTCTCAAAGATTACACATTTTTATCCATTATCGTTTCTACATACTTTATATTGTGTTTTAGTCATTTAAGTTAACACAAAGCATTTTAGCAGTCCCGAAAATGTATTGAAAACAAATTAGAATAATTTACACTGTTTGGACAGTAGTACTTTTATTATTATGATTAGAGTGCAAGACCCTGGCCATGCCGGAATATCCATACCTGCGTTCTAAATAGTAGGCCGTTTGAGTATGGAAAAAATATATATATATTAGTCTGCGACATTTAGAAAATTGGGTATCCTTTAGATGCCCAGATGTCAATCAAATAAGCAATCAAACAAGCTAAGCGTCAATATAGAGACAAAGTAGAGTCACAATTCAACGGCTCAGACATAAGAGGAATGTGGCAGGGTCTACAGTCAATCACGGACTACAAAAAGAAAACCAGCCCCGTTGCGGACCATGATGTCCTGCTCCCAGACAAACTAAACAACTTCTTTGCTCGCTTTGAGGACAATACAGTGCCACCGACACGGCCTGCTACCAAAACCTGTGGGCTCTCCTTCACCGCAGCCAATGTGAGAAAAACATTTAAATGTGTTAACCCTCGCAAGGCTGCTGGCCCAGATGGCATCCCTGGCCGTGTCCTCAGATCATGCGCAGACCAGCTGGCTGGTGTGTTTACGGACATATTCAATCAGTCCCTATCCCAGTCTGCTGTTCCCACATGCTTCAAGAGGGCCACCATTGTTCCTGTTCCCAAGAAAGCTAAGGTAACTGAGCTAAATGACTATCGCCCCGTAGCACTCACTTCCGTCATCATGAAGTGCTTTGAGAGATTAGTTAAGGATCATATCACCTCCATTCTGCCAGACACCCTGGACCCACTCCAATTTGCTTACCGTATGTAAGAATGCTGTTCATCGACTACAGCTCAGCATTTAACACCATAGTTCCCTCCAAGCTCGTCATTAAGCTCAAGACCCTAGGTCTCGACCCAGCCCTGAGCAACTGTACTCCCTGTTTACCCATGACTGCGTGGCCAAGCACGCATCCAACTCAATCATCAAGTTTGCTGACAACACTACAGTCGTAGGCTTGATTACCAACAACGACGAGACGGCCTACAGGGAGGAGGTGAGGGCCCCGAAGTGTGGTGTCAGGAAAACAACCTCTCACTCAATGTCAACAAAACAAAGGAGATGATCGTGGACTTCAGGAAACAGCAGAGGGAGCACCCCCCATCCACATTCGAGGGGACAGTAGTGGAGAAGGTGGAAAGTTTTAAGTTCCTCGGCGTACACATCACGGACAAACTGAAATGGTCCACCCACACAGACAGCGTGGTGAAGAAGGCGCAACAGCGCCTCTTCAACCTCAGGAGGCTGAAGAAATTCGGCTTGTCACCAAAATCACTCACAAACTTCTACAGATGCACAATCGAGAGCATCCTGTCGGGCTGTATCACCGCCTGGTATGGAACTGCTCCGCCCACAACCGTAAGGCTCTCCAGAGGGTAGTGAGGACTGCACAACGCATCACCGGGGGTAAACTACCTGCCCTTCAAGACACCTACACCACCCGATGTCACAGGAAGGCCAAAAAGATCATCAAGGACAACAACCACCTGAGCCACTGCCTGTTCACCCCGCTATCATCCAGAAGGCGAGGTCAGTACAGGTGCATCAAAGCTGGGACCGAGAGACTGAAAAACAGCTTCTACCTCAAGGCCATCAAACAGCCATCACTAACATTGAGTGGCTGCTGCCAACATACTGACTTAAATTTCTAGCCACTTAAAACATAGGAATTTGATGTAACAAATGTATCACTAGCCACTTTAAACAATTTTGTATATAATGTTTACATATCTGACATACTCATATCAAATGTATACACTGTACTCAAAACCCTCTACTGAATCTTGCCTATGCCGTTCGGCCATCGACCCAAATCTCTAGCCACTTTAATAATTATAATTGGATGAAATAAATGTATCACTAGCCACTTTAAACGATGCCATTTATATAATGTTTACATATCCTACATTACTCATCTCATATGTATATACTGTACTCCATACCATCCACTGCATCTTGCCTATGCCGGTCAGCCATCGCTCATCCATAGATTTATATGTACATACCCGTATTCATTCCTTTACTCTTGTGTGTATAAGGTAGTTGTTGTGAATTTGTTAGATTACTTGTTAGATACTACTGCATGGTCGGAACTAGAAGCACAAGCATTTCGCTACACTCGCATTGACATCTGCTAACCATGTGTATGTGACAAATAAAATTTGATGTCATACTAATTTCAGCTTTGACAACAGCTGGTCAATTAGATATGGGGATGCGCTACCGAAATCAATGAATAGCGGGAAACAACGCAATTGTGCATGAAGCGTTCTCAGCATGTGTAAATAGAATGTTTAATAGTATGCGACATTTCGAAAATCTAGTATGGTTTAAATGGCAGGATATTATACTTATTTTGGCTCTTAATCTAGTAGAATTCGATGCACACTTTTCCACAATGCATTGGAAGAGGTGGGCTGCGAGTGATGGGCCCTAGTTCTCTTCAAGTAGCCAACAACAAAACTAGGCTACTTAATTGGGAAGATGCCCGAAGCTTCTGCAATGGTGTTCTAATGTAGGCTAAGTAGTTTCTGTTCTCCTTAAAATGATCACAAATATTGCATCATAGACTTCATCTTTGAAAAAAGAAGTAAAATGTAGTATTTATTTTTACCCCAAGTGGATTTCTGTTTTCTCACTGAAAAGTGTTTATTTTTCTCTTGGCCTTCGACAGAGCTTTTAAAATAAATAATAAACCACCTTTTGATTTCTGAATGTGTCACACCAGGGACTCCGGATGTTGCTGGGTTATTGATGTCATGTTAATCAGTCCTTTTAATTTGAACATATGGATTGATTTAGGTTTGTAGGCAAGGCTATCTGCTTAATTATTGAACTTGGATCAAGGATCAAGCCTTGGCAGTCATTCTGATCTCGTTCACAATGATCAGTGCTTTAGTTTATTATGTTGCTGTCCAGCGGTTCTAAATATGTGATGCCCCCCGACTGTCCATGTTTTTCTGTGCAATAGCCTTTTGATTTGAACATTTTGAAAAGTTTTGGTCTGTGTACTAGGCTATTTGATTTAATTTATATATTACAGCACTTTGCTTTCACTAATAAATATGATGAAATGGAACCAAACTATCTGTTTCTGTCTTCAGTCTTTTTTAAATAGGATAGATTGGCTTTATACAACGGGTGGTTCTAATCCCTAATGTTGATTGGTTAAAACTGCATTCCAGCCAGTGTCTATTCCACAAGTCACCACCGGCTAAATCTATGACGTTAAAATGTCTATGTACTCTGTTCCATCTGACTGCGCAATCCACTGTCTCATCAGCCCAGCCAGGCAATTTATAAAACTTGATCTCCACTAAAAGCATCTAGATATTATCTCACATTTCTTTTAGACTAACATCTACTTTTCAACAGCAGAGATTTATATAAACCTTGCTGTCTGTCTTTCCGACATTTGCAACATTGCTTCAATATTCAAATTCGATCTCCAGCTGTCCTATAGTCATGAACGTGTCGGGAGGAGAAAGACAGGCAGCGTTTCTCAGCCAGTCGAAATCATAGGAACGTTGCCAGCCAGTATGGCAATGGAACATTTAGAACCACTGGGTCGCGTCCATAAATACAGAACAAAAAAAGACTGAACGACTGGGTCGCGTCTCTGGCAATCGAACCGATAGAACGACCAGCCGGCATGGGTAGCAACCCTAGATTTGTGTCGGGACTATATCTTGTGGAAGGATGAAATAGTGTGAATAAATTAATCTAAATAATGTTTTTAATGAAAATATGTCAATCATTATTTGAATATGTTGGTAACACATTGTATAAAAGTGATAACGCCCTCGAAACCGGAAGATATATTGGTACGGTTGGTCGGCCATAACAAGACCCATGCTAATATATCGACTAAACATCGGCATCTCAGGCATTATCACTTATATATGGTCTACTACGGTATAGTTCGAATGTGATAGGCTGACTCAAGCTGGTTATAGGCAGACTATAACTCCAGTCCTATTCTATTCAGAGTTTAGAGAAATTCATCAAATTGGAAATGAGCTATTATCAGGCTGGTTAATGCGATGCATGTCTGTTAAATTTGGAAAAGTCCACAGCACTCGGACCCGCCCCACCTACTCAGCTAATCAGGAGCTGCTACTACATTGCGACCGTGGCATACTTTTTACGAAACAGTACCTTCTAAACAGTATGCGACGATGAGTAACTAGTATGTAGTACGCATACTACATACTCAGTCCGGCTTTAAACTTACTCTTGAAAGTTCTAATAGTACAACGCACAAGTGCAATTTTGAAATTGGGAAGTACATCATCAGTTCCTCTTGTCATGTTAGTCATTGCATACCTTAGAGCTATTTATAACTTTTCAGAAATGTCCAGATCAACTAGCCCATGTCAGCTAATGTTTTTTTATTTCGGTTTTTAGGTTTTTTAGCCCATAAATATTGATGTAATTTTTTAGTCACTCAAATATCACATGAATATAACTAGACATCGCAAAATGTATAGAATCACAAGAAAATTTGCTTTAAAACTGCTACATTTTCTTTGCACCCCATGAAAAAATTTGTAGAATTGTTGTAAATAAGCTTTAAACCTGCAAAATTACAGTTAACAGTGAACAGTTAACAGTGAACAGTGCTTCACGAACAGCGCTTGTGCTTATAGAAATAGACGTGGTGTACGTGCACGAAGGGGGGCCCCGAGTGAAAACTTTTGGGGAAACCCTGGGCTAGCCTACCTGGTCTAGAATTGAAATCTGATGAAGACCCCATTTGGATAAAGCAAACATCTACCAGATTAACACACACTTTTCACTTAAGACTCACATGACATTGTGAAATTTCTGTAAATTATTACAGGGGGGCCCTATGTACAGAATCTGGTGTTTTTATTACAAAATGCACAATTCCTTCCAAATCTGCAAATCTTCCAAATGTTTTTCTGATTCTGACAAGTGTCCCAGCGAAGGTGAAGAAGTGTGAGGCAATAATGTACCTAATGGGGTCCCAGGGACTAATTAGGTTGTGAGAGGCTGAGAGGGACTGAGAGCACAGGGTCTTGGGGGTGCTAGTGACTGTCACCCCCAGATGTGAGCTTCTGTTCTTGCCCCAGAAACATATGACCTCAAGAGAAGATCAGATACTGGGCATTTGCTGTTGTCAACAACAGCACTGACTGGGCTGGAAGATGTTGTTGTTCACTTTTGCAGAAATATAAGAAAACAGCCAGGACGGGATTCGTGATAAAGTAACATTAGCAGGACAATAGAAGGAGTTTTTTGTCAAAGCTATTAATCTGAGCATTGTAGATCACTAAATCAATGTCAATATATGTCTCTTTAAGAGTTAAGGCACAACAAGACATGTCTGCACCATCCAAGGCTAATGGATTAATTGCCATTATATGCATACTGTCAACAGACATAATCTTCATTCATAAATAAAGCATGAAACAACATATCCAAAAAATGTATAATCATGTTTAGTTGATGTACTTTTGATTACTTTTGACAGACGTGTCATTGTGTGGCAGGCAACATGAAAATCATGACTTCACAACATCTGAAATCACATGTATCAATATAGAACATGCACTTACCTGTGCAAAATAAAGATTGAGCAGACACAGAGTGAAAAATTGGAGGCATACTGGAAAACAGTACAAAAGCCAGTAAGGCAAATGATGCAACTGGTTCGCTTGGACAACGTTCTTGAAGTAGAATGAAAATAATGTAGTCCTTAGCGCTGACCACAGCAAGCAGAGAAAAAGAAAGACACTCTGGTAGCTGAAGCGCTTGTGTCCATAGTGCAAAATAAGCCAAAGTTGCAAGTAAACAAACACAAAAAGCAGCGAATATAGGATTGTATACACAATGGTGAGTCCGAGCTCCACAGCCGGAGGAACCGCAGCTCGAATCGGTTCATCACTTGAGTCCGTTACAGACGTGAAAACACTGAGGCTGACCTGGTTATCTGTCAACAACATAGCGAACGGATAAAGCTAACATCGACGACTTAAATAAGCATATCTAATGTTTTATTCTAAAATAATAAAAAGGTCCAACTTTTGATGTAAAAAAAACAACAGCATTTAGATAAACGTGCACTGAAAAACAATAGCTCGGGCGCATAAAAACAACTACCCTAACTATCTACCTTAATAAAACCAATGGTTAGCGACAGCATGGGTGACTTTCTAACATGGATGACTTTACAGCTAGGTATAAATCAGAAGACAAACAAAAAAACACTCCAGGGGACACCCCCAATCTCTGCAAAGCAGCTCCTCTGTGCAACCCCCAACAACTCAGAGAAAAAAGGGGGCGTGATGCAGAGAGCGAGCAGCTGAGTGAAGCGGTTGTCACTAGTTACCCCAGCCACAAAGTCAAAATTGGCAATATCGTCAAAAATTCAAAAAAACAAAAATGAGTGAGCAGGCTAGGTTTAGGCATAGTGTTAGCAGTGTGGTTAAGGTTATGTTTAAGGTCAGGTTTAAAATAACATTTTAGGAAGATCAATTGCATAAATGGGCGGGGATCAGGACTTGGTGGCTGTGGTAACTTGTGACGACCAAGCGACGCTGCAGTTTAGGGGCCAAAATGGTGTCCAATTTCAGCCGAGAACCCCTTCTAGAAGTCTGCTTCTCCACCCACTACTTCATCATTGGTCAGTATGGTGCCCAGCCTCCAGAATCTTTATTTTTTAATTGGTTTGCGATGATGTCAGTTCTAAAGGTGCAGCCCTCTTATTTTTCAATTGGCTGTAAAAAAAAATGTTTATCCATCACTCTGATTGGATAGTTAATTGGGACTCAGGAAGATAAACAGAAACACACAAATTGCATCCCTTTCTCATGTGGGTAGTTTATCTACATAATTTCACCAAAAGCAATTAAAAATACAGCTCATTACCAGGTAGTGTAAGTTGTTGAATAACTAGTTATATAAAATGTTTCTGCAATTTACTAGAGTGCCCTTATCGCCGCATTGAATTTAAATGCCCCTTGCCTGGCTGGCTGGCAATGTTAACAATAACAAATGACTTTGAATTATTTTGAAAGTATTCAAGTTATCGCTACTAGATTGTCAGTTGTTTGAGCTACATGTTAGGCTCGAGCCTTCATCCACGGGACCGTGGCTGCGTTTCAAACAATTAGCCAAGCAAGGGAAGTTGTCAACGTAAGATCCTCAGCCCTCATTTGTGATTGAGTGTACAATTCTGTTCACTCCGGGGCCTGAAACACCCCATAATTCAATACACCCGCTAAGAAAAGTCAGCCAAAACGTAAAACCAACATCAATATGGAGACGTCAACATGCAAGTGTAAGTAAAAACTAATGTAAATAATTTTGAAATTGTGCTACTAATGCACATGACGGCACAAACACCTGTCAGAAAAGTAATGATGTTTTTGTTTGGTTAGCTTTTGGAAGCGTTAGCTAACGTATACAACTTTCCCTGACATCACACTTACACATTGTCATTTTCTATTTACCTGATATCGTCAGATGGCTAGTATTTGATGTCTGCGGATGTGTTGTCTTCTATGAAAGATATGAAATGAATTCATAATTGACCGTAGTGCATTTAAAGCACACACACCCGCTACCGGTGGTTCCATGATGACTGGAAACCCAACCGTGGGATGAACGAGTGATGAATTTCCAGGCAAGGTCGGTCCATTTAAAATGTATTCATTCTTCCCTTGCCCCTTGCCCTGCAAGTGTCAATTCATCATACGTCATCAGAAGTGTCCACTTAATTTGAGGGCTGAGGGGGGTGGGTGTGTCTTTACATGTTTGGAATGCAGCTTATGTCTATGTTCCCTGGGCCTGTGTTGACTCAGCCATATGTTTCCTCCGCCCTATATTCCCTCAACCTATTTTCCCTCAGCCCTATGTTCCCTTAGTTTTGAAATACGCATTTCAATTACTTTAGAGTATTTTGTCATTTGTATTTCACTGGCCTGAACTACCATGCAATGTATTTTGTAATAAGTTACACAATTTCAAAATACAAAATACTTATCTATACCATTTTTTTATAGCATCTCACAATTTTGTGGCCACCTATCAGGGTTGGGTAGGTTACTTTCTAAACGGAATCCATTACAGTTACTAGTTACCTGTAATCAGTAAGGTAACTTTTGGATTACCCAAACTCAGCAATGTAATCTGATTACTTCCAGTTACTTTTAGATTATTTCCACTTTAAGAGGCATTAAAAGAAGACAGGATAAATAAAGTTTACATAGCTTGCCATAAATTATGTTGCATTTTACTTTATAGGTTATAGACTTCTTCATACCCATAAGGTAAATTAGATATTGACGGGAACCTTGGGAGATGATTATATCTCACTTTCAAAATGTAATTGTATTTCGACATCGCTCGAGTGTCGGATTGTTTGAGAACGAAGGTTACGTTTGTAACCACGGTTATGTGAGCTATATAGATCACTCCAATATATTGGCCTCACTCCGGCGGAAGGATACAGCCGAGGTGAGGATTTACAGATTTACTCCTGTGTACACCTGTGTCACGGCTGGGGTCCGCCCCTAGATATAGACCCCATGGCCGCGACACATGTTTTCTACATTATTTCTGAGGAGTCTCTAGCACCGTAGAGGATTGGAGTGATCCATATAGCTCACATAACCGTGGTTAGATACGTAACCTTCGTTATGTTTCACTATATTGGATCACTCCAATATATTGGTATATCTGTCCCAGCACAGGATCGAGACGCAGGGGCCTTCAATGTGGAAGGGGATCCCCGGGAGGGGAGGCGATGCCCAGAACTGCTGAACCAACTGCAGAGGGAGCTGCCACATTTACCCAATAGTATTTAGCAAAGTTGCAAGAGGAAGCCCAGCTGGCTGCAGCACAGATATCAGCGAGGGGCACTCCTCTCCGTAGAGCCCAGGATGCAGCCACACCTCGTGTTGAATGTGCCACCACAGATCCCAGCACTGGCCTGCCAGCCAGGCGGTATGCTGTCGTAATCACGTCCATGATCCAGTGAGAGAGCCCCTGCTTTGATAGCCCAGCTCCCAGGACTCTCTCACCATAGCAGACAAAGAGCTGGTCTGTTGTTCTCACTGACCTTGTCCGCTCCACATAGGCAGCCAGTGCCAGACCCCCCTACCACTGCCTAGGGGTCGTAAGCAGACAGCATAAAAGGGATGCTCACATGCCTATTTGACAGAACCTTCGGGTGTAATGAAGGGTTGGGGCAGAGAGATATACTCCTCCCACCGGGGTCCATCCGGTTGCACTCAGAACTTACCGAAAGAGCATGGAGCTCACCCACCCTCTTCATGGAAGTAATATCCGCTGTCACATTCAGGATGCCAGGTACGTGCACTGTGCGTAGAGACGCTATACCCTGAGAGAGGCCGGAGATGAAGCAGGCCCAGGGGAATCAGCAACGAGGCCGCCGTCAGCAAGCCTAACATTTGTTGGCAGGTCGGGGCGGATACCACCCGCCCTTGCCGAAAGTGGTCGAGGCAAGATAAGATCGCTTGAACACTTCTGGTGGCCAGGCGTGCTCTCATGAGGACTGAGTCCTGTCAGACTGACGACTCTTGTCGTTTACAGTAATGCCCAACCTGCCGATGTGGGTCAGGAGCATGTCTCTGTCTGACAGGACCTGGGTCGCGGTCGGGGGAAAAAATCAGCCAATAGTCCAGGTAATTGAGAATCAACAATCATCGTGACGTGAGAGGTGCCAGGACAGCGTCCATGCACTTTGTGAAAATGCGAGGTACCAAGGAGAGGCCGAAGGGAAGAACTATGAATTCGTAAGCCGTCCCTTCGAAAGCGAATCTGAGGTACTGCCAATGAGCTGGGTGAACAGGAACATGGAAGTACGCATCCCTCAGGTCCAGCGTCACAAACCACTGGTCCCTGGACACGGCCTGCAACACGGGCTGGGGACAGCATGTGGAACCTCAGTACCTTCAAGTAACCATTGAGGTTGCGGAGGTCCAGAATTGGTCAAAACCGTCCGTCTCTTTTTGGCACCACAAAATAAGTGGAGTAGAACCCACCTAGCTGTTCTGATGCCTCGATCCTGCGTATGGCACCCTTGTCCAGGAGTGAGGATCTCCAGCCGCAGGGTTTTCTTCATCAAGGGGTCGGCAACCGTGGTGATATGAAAGCCCCTGAAGGACGGAATTGGAGTCGGTACTCCTCGAGCATTGTGGACAACACCCAGGGGGACTCCACACCCTCCTCCCACTTTTCCCTTTGAGCCCGGGAGAAGCGGCAGATGCCGGGGAAGGGTGTGTCAGTGGTCCTGCCGGGGCCCTCCTCTCCTCTGGGGCCCCGAGCGCCTGGGTCCCCCAGGCATGTCCCTATGGTGGTGACGGTTGACAGGTTGTTGCTCCACCACATGCTGTGCCCCTCCCGCTGTCGTCCCTGAGCACGAGGCGATGGGCAGGAGAGGGACCCCACCATCGTTCGGGTGTAGGTGGTTGGCAAGGGTGACCGATAAGATTTGTAAAGACCCTGAGATGGTTCATGCCGCCTGAGGAGGCGGCATGACCCATCTCAGGGTCTCCCGGTCTTTACAAATCTTATCGGTCCGCTCCAGAATGTCATCAACCCCTGGGCCAAACGTCAGCTGTGGGGTGATGGTGGGGGGTAAATGTGCTCTGGAGAGCAGCTGGCAGACGGGATTGGGCCAACCAGAGATGGCACCGGGAGGTAACCACCTGCGCCATGGCCTGCAACCAGGTAATCTTAGATTTTTTTTGTTTTTAGTTTTACGCTAACTGCAATATTACCTAGCCGGTTTAATATCCAAGCAGTAAAAACCGCACCATATGATGGAGTAACTCCGTTAAGGAACTCCAAAATTAATGTCTCAACGTAGTGGAAAGCCCACCATTTTGCAGGGGAAAGAACAAGAAAAAAAAACAGCAGGTTAATTAGCAGAGAACAGCACGTTAAAGCAATTCACAGCAGAAACGCATTCAGTTGACGTCGGAAGTTTACATACACTTAGGTTGGAGTCATTAAAACTTGTTTTTCAACCACTACACACAATTCTTGTTAACAAACTATAGTTTCGGTTAGGACATATACTTTGTGCATGACACAAGTAATTTTTCCAACAATTGTTTACAGACAGATTATTTCACTTAATTCACTGTATCACAATTCCAGTGGGTCAGAAGTTTACATACACTAAATTGACTGTGCCTTTAAACAGCTTGGAAAATTACAGAAAATGATGTCATGGCTTTAGAAGCTTCTGACAGGCTAATTTACATCATTTGAGTCAATTGGAGGTGTACCTGTGGATGTAGTTCAAGGCCTACCTTGTGCCTTTTTGCTTGACATCATGGGAAAATCAAAGGAAATCAGCCAAGACCTCAGAAAAACAAATGTAGACCTCCACAAGTGTGGTCCATCCTTGGGAGCAATTTCAAAACGCCTGAAGGTACCACGTCAATCTGTACAAACAATAGTACGCAAGTATAAACACCATGGGACCACGCAGCCGTCATACCGCTCAGGAAGGAGTTCTGTCTCCTAGAGATGAACGTACTTTGGTGCGAAAAGTGCAAATCAATCCCAGAACAACAGCAAAGGACCCTGTGAAGATGCTGGAGGAAACGGGTACAAAAGTATCTATATCCACAGTAAAACGAGTCCTATATCGACATAACCTGAAAGGCCGCTCAGCAAAGAAGAAGCCACTGCTCCAAAACTGCCATAAAAAAGCCAGACTACGGTTTGCAACTGCACATGGGGACAAAGATCGTACTTTTTGGAGAAATGTCCTCTGGTCTGATGAAACAAAAATAGAACTGTTTGGCCATAATGACCATCGTTGTGTTTGGAGGAAAAAGGGGGAGGCTTGCAAGCCGAAGAACACCATCCCAACCGTGAAGCACGGGGTGGCAGCATCATGTTGTGAGGGTGCTTTGCTGCAGGAGGGACTGGTGTACTTCACAAAATAGATGGCATCATGAGGATGGGAAATTATGTGGATAAATTGAAGCAACAAGCTTTGTCACAAATGGGTCTTCCAAATGGACAATGACCCCAAGCACACTTCCAAAGTTGTGGGGAAATGGCTTAAGGACAACAAAGTCAAGGTATTGGAGTGGTCATCACAACGCCTAGACCTCAATCTCATAGAAAATTTGTGGGCAGAACTGAAAAAGCGTGTGCGAGCAAGGAGGCAAAACAAACTTGACTCAGTTACACCAGCTCTGTCAGGAGGAATGGGCCAAAATTCACCCAACTTATTTTGGGAAGCTTGTGGAAGGCTAGCTTAAATGTTTGACCCAAGTTAAACAATTTAAAGGCAGTGCTAACAAATACTAATTGAGTGTATGTAAACTTCTGACCCACTGGGAATAAAATCTGAAATAAATAATTCTCTCTACTATTATTCTGACATTTCACATTCTTAAAATAAAGTGGTGATCCTAACTGTCCTAAGACAGGGAATTTTATTTGGATTAAATGTCAGGAATTGTGAACAACTGACTTTAAATGTATTTGGCTAAGGTGTATGTAAATTTCCGACTTCAACTGTAGATCAAGCTTTTCGGCAAGTTGTTGTAAGGTAAATTATAGTTTGTGGCAGCAAGAGCCACCATCCCTTCGCCGCAGAGTGATACCACTTATATTGGAGTGATCCAATATAGTGAAACATAACACAGCATTTTCTTTGTTGATAGCACATTGTTGATTCTACTTAAGAATTTGACCCGCTTTCGTTGTTCACTCCACAATAGTAACAAATAAGACATATCGTCACTGACAGACTGTTATTATAAGAAATTGTATGAGTTTTGGGAAGGACTGCACAGGCTTGTTGTCGACTGTAGTTTGGCTACCAAAAGGCTGCTGTTAGAGAGACTCTGGTATTTTCTTTGATCACTTTGATTGGTTTTGCACTACATGTACACTTACAGTATGTGGAGAGCAAAGTAAACAAACCTCTGTTGTAAGGAATGTATTGTTTTTGATGTCGATGCATGTTTGCAGGTGAATTGTACTAATGAACACGTAGAAAAGTACTGCACTGGAGAGAAGCTCATTTGTTCAAGTGTGGATTGAATATACATCTTGGATCGTCAGCATCTTGATTGACTTGTCCTAACAGTATGCATATTACACATCTACAGTATACAATGTAGTATTAAAACAGCATATGGTTTGAGATGGGCAGAAGTCAAATTTCTGTTTCTCAGCAAATGGACAATAAAGTATCTATTCTATGTTGCCTTGTAGGGGTGCTAAAGTCCTGAAGAGCTTCAACACAGACCTTGTCTTAGACGTGAACGCCACTGTGTATCACATTCTCTTGTGAGTAAATAGTTTGTAACATTGGCCCTAAACACTCGCCTGGGTGCCAGTCTGCTTCTGCCATCTTGCCAATTCCTTATTGAATTGTCATGAAAAATATGTTTGGCTTGACAATGACAAACCAATCTGGGACCAGGCTACTTAAACACTGATATAGGGTCAGATATTCTATAACCTCTATAGTGGTTAAGATTAGAATTAAGTGTAGGGTAATCTGATCCTAGATCTGTGGTTAGGATCAACTTCAATCAAGGTTCCTCCATTCAACCTTAAGAACTCTAATAACTCTGTTTTTCAGTCAGTGCCTGCAGAGTCAATGTCTTTGTAGATGGTGTGTCTCCACTCTCCAGGTAACATATAATGGAGGCAACTGATGGAATTGATGGGTCATTTCAGCTAGTCAATACTTTGAGCTTGGCTTTAGTGGTAGTCTGCTCTTCGCTTCAGCGGAAGCTTCCTAGCCTCTCTGTTAGGAAGGGGCTTTGACATAGCTGTGGAAGTTTGTGTGTATCTAGAAATGACTGCTCACTTTGATTCAACATGTCCGATATACACACTGACAAATAACCATTGCGTTTTTTATTTGTGTGTTCATAATGGAAAAAATAACTCCTGCACAGTACGCTTGCAAAGTATCTCGTATTGATTGTGCTATTGTGTGACGCACAGTCAAATTATACCCTTTGAAAGCACAGTGTGAAGTTGCCAAAACATCAGACTATTACAATTGTTTACCCCATGGATATTCAGTCTGAAATAAGTTATCATAAAAAAGACTCAAGAGTCTCTACAAGCCAGAATGTTGAATAAGCTGATCTTTACACTTACTTTACCGGTTGTACATGCTGTTGGTCCTTAGGAGGTGGAGATAGCGTATCTACAGGAAAGTGTTGTTTACCAGATTTTTTTGTTTATGTTCACGGCACAAGTACTATAGGTTCTGTTGTTTTGTATTTTCAATCTCCAAAATCAGCAGACAACAGGTAAAATAAATTGAAATTAAGTTTGTTGAACATTCTGACTTGTAATAGGACTGCTTGGGAATGCTGAGCCTACATGTTAGAGACGAAAGTAAGTATTACACTCTGTCCCTTCACATTTAGCCTCTTTTAGAATCAATCTATTAATCTATTCAACTATTGTGTTGCATGTAGCCCACCTACAAACAACCTGTAGGCTTCGTTCCATGTCAATTGAACAAGCCATGACGTCCACCATCTCAAATTGTTCTGAAATAATTTTGTTGTTGTTGTTAGAAACAGATAAGATTAGCATTCCTGCAACATCATTTTATTGAAATACAATTTGATCCTCCCCTTAAGGAACTTAACCCTAATTGCTCCTGTAAATCGCTAAATGACTCAAATGTAAATGTAATTTGTTGGGGCATGGACTCTACAAGGTGTCGAAAGCGTTCCACAGGAATGCTGGCCCATGTTAACTCCAATGCTTCCCACTGATGTGTAAAGTTGGCTGGATGTCCTTTGGGTGGTGGACCATTCTTGATATACACTGGACACATTTTAAGGTTAAAAATCCAGCAGCGTTGCAGTTCTTGACACAAACCAGTGCACCTGGTACCTACTACCATAGCCCCTTCAAAGGCACTTAAATCTTTTGTCTTGCCCATTAACCCTCTGAATGGCCCACATACACAACAATCCACGTCTCAATTGTCTTGCCCTTCATATACACTGATTTGAAGTGGATTTAACAAGTGACATCAATAAGGGATTATAGCTTTCACCTGGATTCCCCTGGTCAGTCTGTCATGGAAAGAGCATAATGTTTTGTCGGGTGACCTCAACCCAATGCTAAGGGCAAACTAGATGGTGTATCGCTGCAGAATGCAGAGTGTGCCTTGAATTGTAAATAAATCACAGACAGTGTCACCAGCAAAGCACCCCCAAACCATCACACTGTCACACCCTGATCTGTTTCACCTGTCTTGTGATTGTCTCCAACCCCCACCAGGTGTCTTCCATTACCTTGTTTATTTATACTTGCGTTTTCTGTTTGTCTGTTGCCAGTTCATCTTGTCCCATCAAGTCCTACCAGCGTGTTCCCATGTTTCCTGTGCTCTGGTTTTTGCTTTTTCTACTCTTCCCAGTTCTGACCTTTCTGCCTGTACTGATCCTGCCTGCCGTCCTTTTCCTGCCTGTCTTGATTACGACTCTTTGCCTGCCTTGACCTACCGATTGCCTGCCCCTTGTTCTGTAATAAACTCTTAGACTCGTACTATTCGCTTCCTGTGTCTGCATCTGGGTCTTAGCCTGAGCCGTGATAGTACGAACTGGCCATGACTGACCCAGCAGACTCGGACCAGCTCCGCAACGCTGTCTCTTCCCAAGGAGCCACCATTGGGAAACCACAATGAGTTACTGCAAAGCCTTATGGAGGGACTCCATACCCTGGCAGAATGCCATGAACATCTGTTCAATACATTGCTGGAGCAATTCCACGAATTCCCTACTAGGCAGCAAGCCACAACAGTAATCATGAGGATGGGAAATTGTGGCGGAGGTACGAAAAGTTTGATTCTTTGTTGTCCGTGAGAGAGGCTGCTCGTAAACTGCTCCAACTACATCAAGACTCCCGTAGTGTGGCAGACTATGCGGTGGATTTTCACATGTTGACGGCTGAGAGTGCCTGGAACCCGGAAGCCCTGTTCGACACGTTCCTTCACGGATTGTCGGAGGTGATTAAAGTAGAGCTCGCAACCCGGGAGCAGCCCATGGACCTCAACTTCCTCATAGCCTTGACCATCCGGGTCGATGGGCGGCTACGGGAACATAGGAGGGAGAGGGGGTCTGTTCCCGCTCTCCCTCGCATGTCCTCAAATTCCACCTTGCCCCTGAGGAATCCCGAAAATCCTTGAAGTCTACATTTCCGAAAGAATCCAGTGTCACTTGAGTTCCCTCGGAAATCACAGAGGACTGTTGACTCGCCGCCTCCGGTGCCCATGCAACTGAGCAGGGCTTGATTGTCTCTTGCTGAGCGCTTATGCAGACTGAACAGCAAGAGCTGTCTGTATTGTGGAGCTACGGGACATTTCTACCTGCCCATTAAAAAAACAGGCTCATCAGTAGGTACGAGTACACTGGTGAGCCGTACGGGGAGTTTCCAATCTCTCACTACTCGTAACCCCTTCTATGCTGCCCTGTTGTTGGGAGACCAGTCCAAATCCATGCTCATTGACTCTGGGGCCGATGAGAGCTTTATTGACACTACCCTGGTTACGGAGCTGGGTATCTCCACTCAACCCCTTTCCATCCCGATGGACGTCAGAGCACTGGATGGGCGCTCTTTTGGCAGAGACTCATAATACGGATCCTATCAACCACCGTGAGACTATGCAGTTTCTGCTCCTGGAGTCTCCTCATGTACCCATGGTTTTGGGGTTTTCATGGCTCCAGAGGCACAATCCCCTAATCGACTGGGCTACGGGTTCCATCATGGGTTGGAGTCCGTTTTGCCGTGCACATTGACTGAAGTCAGCCTAGCCTGCCCCGGGACGTCTCCCGGCGGGCTTGGGTAAAGCCTTGGATCTCTCCGCCGTTCCCACGGAGTACCAGGACTTACGGGAGGTTTTCAACTCTGCCAACGCCACATCTCTTCCTCCGCATCAGCCCTATGACTGTGCAATCGACCTTCTCCCGGGCACCGCACCGCCTGGGGGACGACTTTCTTCCCTGTCGCATCCGGAGACCAAAGCGATGGAGGGGTACATTGAGGACTCTGTCTCTGCAGGGATTATGCTGCGTCCGTGTATCGACTACCGGGGCCTTAAGGAGACGGCCCAGCTCATGGTGCAGCACGTCTTCCGGATCCATGGACTTCCGGTCGACATGGTCTCAGATCGCAGTCCTCATTTCTCATCCCAGTTCTGGAACGCGTTCTGCACCCTCATTGGGTCGTCGGCCAGCCTGTCCTCTGGTTTTCATCCCCAGTCTAACAGCCAGTTGGAGCGAGCCAATCAGGACCTGGAGACGACTCTTCGTTGCCTCATCTCCACCAATCCCACCACCTGGAGTCAGCAACTCGTGTTGGTGGAATATGCCTGCAACGCATACCTTCTTTCCAGATGTTTGTCCGTCGCTGTCGCCGTACCTGGAAGAGAGCCTGGGCCGCTCTTCTCAAGACCACCTCCAGGTATTGACGAAAGGCGGACCGCCACCAGACCCTGCTCCTCGCTACCGTCTTGGATAGAGGGTATGGCTTTCCACTCGGGACCTGCCCCTCCGGATGGAGTCCCGAAAACATTCCCCCCCTTTTATCAGTCCTTTCCCCATCTCTAAGGTCCTTAGCCCCTCTGCTGTTCACCTTCTGTTGCCCCGCACCCTCCGTATACATCCCACTTTCCATGTATCTAGAATTATACCCCTGTCTCACAGCCCTTTGTCTCCTGTTTCTCTTTGCTTATTTAAGCTGTTCTTGCCATAATATGGACTTGGTCTTTTACCAAATAGGCCTATTTTCTGCATATCACCCTTACCTTGTCACAACACAACTGATTGGCTCAAACGCATTAAGAAGGAAATAAATTCCACAAATTAACTTTTTACAAGACACACCTGTTAATTGAAATGCATTCCAGGTGACTACATCAGGAAGCTGGTTGAGAGAATGCCAAGAGTGTGCAAAGCTGTCATCAAGGCAAAGGGTGGCTATTTTGAAGAATCTCAAATATAAAATATATTTTGATTTGTTGAACACTTTTTTTTGGTTACTACATGATTCCATTTGTGTTATTTCATAGTTTTGATGTCTTCACTATTATTCTACAATGAAATAAAATAAAGAAAGAAAATGAGTAGGTTTGTCCAAACTTAATCTGTGTGTGTGTGTGTGCGCAGTTAGTCAGAAGTTTACATACACTTATGTTGGAGTCATTTAAAACTCGTTTTTCAACATAACTGACCTAAAACAGGGAATTTTTTTACTAGGATTAAATATCAGGAATTGTGAAAAACTGAGTTTAAATGTATTTGTTTGGTGTATGTAAACTTCCGACTTCAACTGTAAATACACAACGCAGAGACTGAGTACGAGAATAGAACTAACGATCAATGGAAATAATGTTTTTTCTGTAATAGGGAATTATTGATCAATGGTTCAGAGACATGGGAGGAATTTGTCTTCTGAAATAGGATACTTGTTATTTGGCCGTTGGCTAGTTTTATTGCAAGTAGTTCTAATTGGTTAACCACAGGCTAGGGCTGGGTTATAAAACTACATACTGTTCCTTTGTTCTGTGGCGAGAGAATCACTGGAACGAACCACAGGAGAGAATCACTGAAAGAGCATCACTGAAGACAGGGAGAATGACCATCTACCTCCTTGTATGATTTGTCCTCTTCGAAAAAAAATGTTTTCCTCCCCCTGATTTGCTTTGGAGTTTGTTATTGAAGAATAACATAAATTGCTAACAACTGTATATGTTTGATGTATTTAGGCAGGGATTATCTGTAAAAGAGAACATAGTATCAGTATAACTTCCCTGTCAAAATAAAGGTTAAATATACTGTATATGTTTTTTTTACAAATCACAAGTTACATGGACTCACTCTGTGTGAAATGATAGGGATTGACATTATTTTTGAATGACTACCCCTTCCTCTATTGAATTTCAAGCGCAGATTGAACTACAAAGACCAGGGAGCTTTTTGAAAGCCTCATAAAGAAGGGCAGTGATTGGTACATGGGTAACAATAGCAAATCAGACACTGGATATCTCTATAAGCATGGTCAAGTTAATAATTATGCTGTGGATGATGTATTATACCACCCTGACACAACAACTAAACAGTCGTCCTTCTGAACTGAGCTGCAGGACAGGAAGGAAACTGCTCAGGGATGAGACCATTGGTGATTTTAATACAATTACAGAGTTCAATGGCTTTGATGGGAGAAAACTGAGGATGGATCAACAATATTGTAGTTAGTCTACAATAATGACCTAAATGACAGAGTGAAAAGAAGAATATAAATATTGTTCCAAAACATGCATCCTGTATTGAACAAGGCACTAAAGTTATACTGCAAGAAAACACTGCAAAGGAATACACTTTTTGGCCTAAACGCAAAGCCTTATGCTTGGGGCAAATCCAACACAATAACTGCCTCCTTATTTTCAAGAATGGTGGTGGCTGCATGGGTATGCTTGACGTCGACAAAGACATTTTTTTTTTTTTTTTTTTTTTTTACAGGATAAAAGGAAACGGGATGAAGCTAAGCACAGGCAAAATCCTATTGGAAAACCTACTTCAGTCTGCATTCCACCAGTCACCGGTAGACAAATTCACCTTTCAGAAGGACAATAACCTAAAACACAAAGCCAAATCTACACTGGATAGTGAATGTTCCTGAGTGGCCAAGTTACAGTTCGGACTTAAATCTGCTTGAAAATCAATAGCAAGACTTGAAAATTCCTGTGTACCCCCAACACCTCAACAGAGCTTGAAGACTTATTAAAAGAACATTAGACAAATATTGCAAAATCCAGGTGTGCAAAGCTCTTAGTGACTAACCCAGGAAGACAGCTGTAATCATTGCCAAAGTTGTTTCTAACATGGATTGACTCTGAGTGAATACTTACTTAACCTCTACGGGATCGGTGTCCTCCCCGCGGGACGGTTGAGCTAACGTAGGCTAACGTGATTAGCATGAGGTTGTAAGTAAAAAAAAATATTTCCCAGGACATAAGACATATCTGATATGAGCAAAAAAGCTTACATTCTTGTTAATATAACTGCACTGTCCAATTTACAGTAGCTTTGCAGTGAAATAATACCATGCTATTGTTTGAGGAGAGTGCACAATTATGAACATGAAAATGTATTAATAAACCAATTAGGCACATTTGGGCAGTTTTCATACAACATTTTGAACAGATATGCAATGGTTTATTGGATCAGTCTAAAACTTTGCGCATACACTGCTGCCATCTAGTGGCCAAAATCTAAATTGTGCCTGGGCTGGAATAATACATTATGGCCTTTCTCTTGCATTTCAAAGATGATGGTACAATGTATTATCTTTTACCAGATCTAATGTATTATATTCTCCTACATTAATTTCCCATTTCCACAAACTTCAAAGTGTTTCCTTTCAAATGGTATCAAGAATAGGTCCTGAGCTACAGACAGTTAGATTTGGGGATGTCATTTTAGACGAAAATTGAAAAAAAGGGTCCGGTCCTTTTATATTAGAAAGGGTCTTGTAGAAACATGGGCCCTGGACAGAAACAAGGATTGTGTATGAATGTTTATGTTTGTGCATTAAATTAAACATTTTATAGAATTCTGCTCCCACTGTTGTATTTCTGGACTGATTGTTTTTTACATTTTTTATTTAACTAGGTAAGTCAGTTAAGAACAAATTCTTAGCATTTTCTTGTTTGCTTATGGCTTTATACATTTCGTTGAGTGCGGACTTAGTGCCAGCATCGATCAATAATATAATAATCAGAACTTTTGTGAAACATCACAGCACAGTTGAAAAATATATGGCAAATAGAACTGGATGGTGTTCAGAGATAGATGGGAGGGGTTGAGTGGCGCTGAAGGATGGGACTTAAAACGAACAAGAGATAACTATTGTAAAATATTCTGTGTCCGTAAAATGTTTATAGTATAGCGCAATATAAAGATAATAGTTATGTCCACCCAATTCTAAAACTTAAGTTGCGCCCCTGGGAAAACCCAAATCTAAATGTAAACTATTTTAAATTCAGACTGTAACAAAACTAAATGTGGAAAAAGTCAAGAACTGTGAATACTTCTTGAAGGAACTGTAAATTTGTATCTAACACACCCACTGAACAATCAATATGCAGTACTGCCATCAGGGCACGGACTCAGGTCTTTACCTCAAAACACCAAGAGAGCCACTAACAGTTTTTAACACCATCAGTATGGCTTTTAAATACAAATTGATTTGTGTGACTTACATTTATCTTGTGTGTTTATATACACCTTGTAAGCGTTTTTATCTGTCATGTGTGAAAGTTGCTGTTTATATGTTTACTATATATCTTTATCTTATCTTATCCAACTTGCCACAACTGAAATTCCTTCTGAAAAGGGATCAGTGTACAATACAAGTAACCTGGTCCCAGATTGTTTGTGCTATCATGTCAACTCCTGATGTTCTGTGCTGAAATGTAAGTGGTTCTGTTTTTGTCCACCAGGGGACGCTGTGTCCATGGCCTTCATGCAGTCCTACATAGAGGTGGCAGAATCCCTTGAAAGCTGCGTCTACACAGGCAGGACAATTCTGATATTTTTCCACTCTTCTGACCAATCACATCAGATCTTTTCACATCAGATCTTTCTCCGAGCTGATCTGATTGTCCGAAAAACCAATTAGTGAAAAAAGATCAGAATTTGGCTGCCTGTGTGAACACAGCCTTTGACATTTGAATGATTGATTCAGCAGTTCTCCTTTCAATGTTCTATCAGTTTCTTGTAAATCACTTAACATGTCTTGAAGCAAAATGTGTTCTGCAAGTTCCTCGATAACCTGACAATAATCAATATGACCTTTTTTGACTGTCAATAAGACGAGTCCAACTTTGACAGTTTGGAGACCTTGTGGTCAATAAGACAATTTAGGCTCAGCCAATAGAGCTATTTTTACCTGGTCTTTCAGATCAATAGATTAATATATCTGTTGATGAGCATGCTAGTAGATACCCATAGACTTCCAGTCATTGCGCTAACGCTAGTTAGAATTGGCTCGCAAAACTTCCTTCATCCAGGACATAGAGACATAAAAATGGTATCCACAAGTTCATCTGACTCTGGGGAAGTAGATAAAGGGCCTTCACTCTTTTTTTCACTTTTAAACATATCCCATTGTCACCATGACTGCGTCCCGTCCCTACCTTTTTCCCAAAGTGTGTACTTGCACTCTCCCCGTCATGGATTTAAAAGCATTGAAATGCAATCATTGGCTGGACGCAGTTTCCACCATTGTTAAATTCATGGCAAGTACATACTTTATGAGAAGGGTGGAGAATTGGGACTCAGCCCATATCAGTTTTTTTCTCAGTGTGTCCAAGGAGTCGTCTGATGTCCCCCGTTCTCCTGTCCTCTTGAGGAGTTGACATCATTCTTGGAAGGGGACCTGTGCCAGAATCATGCAGCTATCACCTCTGTCACAGTACTGGGCCTGTTCAGCTTCACAGCAGACGCAGGTAACTAGTGTGTGTGTGTGTGTGTGTGTGTGTGTACTGTGTGCGTGTAATGTGTGTGTGTGTGTGAGTCATTGATGAATGTATCATTACCGTAAAACTTTAAACGTCTGGGCGTTTGTTTGCTTTAAATGCTGAGATGACCCGCTTATTGGGGACCGGTGTTTAATACAATTCGAGGTGTGGAAAGCCCAGCTCACCCTGTTATGATTTGGCTTTCTAGCTGTACAAGTTGATGAAAACAGCTACTGTCATTAAAATAACTTCTATCACAGATAGTCCTGTTTGATAATTAAACACTGATTGCATTTAGAACGCACAACAAATGTTAGGCTACAAAGAGGGCTAAGTGGTCAACTTTTCTTGCTGGCTACACCGACAGACTTGGGTTTTGATAGGTAGTGATCAATCATCCAGCGTGAGGTAGAGACAATCATGGGCATGAAAATGGAGTTGGTCCCCCTTTGCTGCTATAACAGCCTTCACTCTAGTGGGAAGGCTTTCCACTAGATGCTGGAACATCGCTGCGGGGACTTGCTTCCATTCAGCCACAAGAGCATTAGTGAGGTTGGGTTATTCAAGTTCTTCCACACCCATCTCGACAAACCATTTCTGCATGGACCTCTCTTTGTGCACAGGGGCATTGTCATACTGAAACAGGAAAGGGCCTTCCCCAAACTGTTGCCACAAATTTGGAAGCACAGAATCGTCTAGAATGTCATTGTATGCTGTAGCATTAAGATTTGCCTTTAACGGAACTAAGGGGCCTAGCCCGAACAATGAAAAACATCCCCAGACCATTATTCCTCCTCCACCAAACTTTACAGTTGGCACTATGCATTGGGGCACGTAGCATTCTCCTGGTACCCGCCAAACCCAGATTTGTCCGTCGGACTGCCAGATGGTGAAACTTGATTCATCAATCCAGAGAACCCGTTTCCACTGCTCCAGTCCAATGGCGGCGAGCTTAACACCACTCCATCCAACGCTTGGCATTGCACATGGTGATCTTAGTGTGCGGCTGCTCGGCCATGGAAACCCATTTCATGTAGCTCCCGATGATCAGTTCTTGTGCTGACGTTGCTTCCAGAGGCAGTTTGGAACTCGGTAGTGAGTGTTTCAACCGAGGACAGACCATTTTTACCATTTACGCGCTTCAGCACTTGGTGGTCCCGTTCGCACTTCAGCACTCGGCTGTCCCTTTTTGTGAACTTGTGTGGCCTACCACTTCGCGGCTGAGCCGTTGTTGCATCTAGATGTTTCCACTTCACAATAACAGCACTTACTGTTGCACCGGGGCAGCTCTAGCAGGGCAGAAATTTAACAAACTGACTTGTTGGAAAGGTGACATCCTATGACGGTGCCACGTTGAAAGTCACTGAGCTCTTCAGAAAGGCCACTCTACTGCCAATGTTTGTCTATAGAGATTGCATGGCTGTGTGCTTGACGTTATACACCTGCCGAATCCACTAATTTGAAGGTGTGTCCACATACATTTGGTGATGTAGTGTATATGAACTGTCTTTGTTAGAGATGCTGTGAAATTCCCGGTGTCTAATAGAGACCTGCATTTATTTGCTAAATGTGAAGCGATACACAGCTATTATAAGAGACTGGCATTTGTTGGAGGCTTGATGTTTAATGGGAGTTTTACAGTATTCATTAATTGAAATGATCTTATAATTCTCTCTCCTTTCATACTGTGTGTTTGTGTGTGTGTCTGTCCCTCTCCCTCAGGTGTGTCAGTGTTTAAGGATGCAGCGAAAGCAATCAGAGGAGAGACAATGTTCTGACTGTTTGCTGACAGACAGGCTGAAAGAAGGTACAGTTTTTCATGTATTTTGCTTATGGTATGTACTGGAGTTGAATATGTGCACCTTTGGAATATGTGCAACATTTGCAGTGTCCTCTCATTCTCCAATAACTACACTGCAGTAACACCACATTTTCAGAAAATCTTTACGCACAATTTGGTGTGTTTGTCCTCTATTAGAAAGAGTTATAAAAAATAATAAAGAAAGTGGGTTGGGGTGAAGGAGATGGAAACGGGTTTGGTCAGCAGTAGGCATTTCAGGACTTTGGTGACTTGCATTTCTTCGCTCTCCACACTCCGTTGAAGACTCCACCCTTTCTTCTTCTGCTGCTGCTTTTTCTTCTTCTCTGCGGCTGGGACAGTAAAGATCCATATAAACATTTGGTGTATGTATTTTGATTTGTGACAATGTCCAATCAAAAACACATCTTTAACCAATGGGTAAAATAATATGTTAATTTCTCTATCATAATCTGTTAACATGTTAATTGGAGTTTTTACCCTTGTAAGTGAAAGGTTCTGCTTTTCTTTTCTTAGTCAACCTTGTGTTCTTTTTCTTTGTGTTCTTGAACATAGCCCTGTTTCTTTGTGTTCT
This sequence comes from Brachymystax lenok tsinlingensis, assembly GCA_030435695.1. Taxonomy (NCBI): domain Eukaryota; kingdom Metazoa; phylum Chordata; class Actinopteri; order Salmoniformes; family Salmonidae; genus Brachymystax; species Brachymystax lenok. Next base: position 358,093 of record CM059786.1, read on the forward strand.
GGAACGTAGCCCTGTCTTTCATTTTTGTTCATTGATTTCACCTGTGTTCGTTTCTCACCTGGTCTCATCAGCTCCCTATTTAGTTCAGTTCTTTCTGTTTGTATGGTTGTGAGGTTTTGCTGGTTTTTTGACTGCCTACCTGTGGTTGACCATTGCCTGCGGCCACGATTCCTGCTTTCTGCAAAGGCTTAATAAACATCTGCTGCGCTCTGTGTGTGAATCTTCACCTTTTTCTCCTTGAGTATTCATTACAGTAGGATTGCCAGAATTAGGGTGACTAAATCAATGGAGGCCAGAGAAAAAAAGTGGTAAAATATCAGGAAAATTGCATCACCTCAGCTAAACTGGATTCTGTGCAAGGATTAAAGCTACTGGCTACCTGACAGGCTCACTTTCCCATTGAACTAGTCATATTTCTTCTTGAATCTGCAGGACAAAAAACAATATAGAGGTATGATGGATATCGATTCTGAGACATTTAACATTTTAGTAGACGCTTTTCACATTTGAAATTCCTGTTCTTTTTCAAGGATTTCTCACTGTCAACGGGGCACTGAGTTTATGGCATTTAATTCAGCTTGTGACATGCTAATTTAGCTTTTTGCGACCCACGGAAACAACTTTGAAGACGACCACAAAATGTAAAATCCTCAAAAGTTGATAAATGAAACCTGCACCTCTATGGCAACAGAGCTCAGTGCTTATTATTGGATGTATTGGGTTATGAAATCTGACTTTTTGGATATAATATTAATGATATGTTAGAGAAAGACCCCACTGAACAATTCAGAACATGAATAATCATATTTGTCTTAGTACAATTTATTTTATAACATAAGGAAGGGAAATTTCATCACCAAAGAGTGTTTTCACCCACTATGATAGACTGAGAATAGTGGGTGGCCTCCCTACATTCCTTTCATACCAAAGATGACACACTAACAATTAATAAATTGTTCTTGAGAGAATGTTGGACTTAACCCACTCCCTCAACTCTCTCCAATCTAGTCTTTGGCCATTGGCATTGGTTGGAGCTGCCTTATCTACAGATTAGGTTGTCATTGCTGTCCAAGGAGCTTCCCTGTCTTGCAGTCTGGAGGTGATAAGCACAGCCTTATTTCCTTTACAGCATATTGGATGACTGTCATTCATATTCCATTTACCCAGCTTAATGTAACATCGATAGGTTTAGGCTACTACATGATACTAACATTTTCCCAATACCCAGCATGAGGTTGCTACAACCTAGCCTATGAAGGGAAGTTTACAATGTAGGTGAACAGGTCAAGAGAAAAATGTGGTGGCAGACAGTGACACATTCAATACCGTATGCAGCTGATCTAGGGTGTAATCATTAGTCCAAGAGTTTCTATTTGAAAAATTCATGTATGTTTATCCCTGCTTTATTCCCTTTGTTTCTGTTTAAGAAGCATTTTTTAACAGAATCGGTTGAATGAATACACCCCTGATCACATGCAAACACAGTTCACTTTTAGAGCTTCAGTGCACAACACATCAGCTGTCTGTGACCAGGCGAAAAAACCTTTCCAAGCCAAACCTTCATATCATAACTGCTAACTGCTACACACCATTGTCACCGTATTAGCTAACATCATAGTAAACATAGCTAGCTAGAACTTACGCGTTAGTAAACTCTCTACAATCATGCAGTACAATCAGCAAGCAGTTTAGCAAATACACCAGCAGGCCCCAGTGGCAATAAATTAAAAAAGCCAAAAGCTTACCTTGCTGACTTGAGTTCCAGTGTTGGATAGCCATAGCCAGCTAGCTAACATAGCATCCCTCTCTGTTTGAGCAGGGTGTTTGAGTAGGTTAAATTAGCTAGCTGCATTCGCTAGCTAAATAAGTGAAAGTGATAAAAATACTACAAAATATAGCTAGCTCTCTCTCTCTCTTGCTTCTACTTCATTTTTAGAGAAATTAATTTGTTCAAAACTCTTCAACTATTGTCTTTCTCTTTGAGTCAACTACTCACCACATTTTATGCACTGCAGTGCTAGCTAGCTGCATCTTAAGCTTTCAGAACTAGATTAAATCTCTGATCCTTTGATTGGGTGAACAACATGTCAGTTCATGCTGCAAGAGCTATTATAGGTTGGAGGACGTCCTCCAGAAGTTGTCATAATTACTGTGTAAGTCTATAGAAGGGTGTGAGAACCACGAGCCTCCTAGGTTTTGTATTGAAGTCAATTTACCCAGAGGAAGACAGAAACTATCTGTCTTCTGGCTAAACCATGGTGCTACCCTACAGAGTGCTGTTGAGGATACTGTAGACCTTCACTGCAAAACAGTGTGTTTTAATCAATTATTTGGTGATGTGAATATATTTAGTATAGTTTTATCTAAAAAGGATAACTTTTTTAATGTTTCACTTTTTTTTAAATGAAATTCACTGAGCAGGATGGTCCTCCCCTTCCTCCTCTGAGTAGCCTCCATTGGCTGTCTGGCATAGGGCCTCTTTCACAGGCCACTCCGATCAGTAAGTTCCTCTACCCTCTACAGACTAAGCAAGGGGAGGGGGGTTCTTCTAAGCTATATGGATTTTTTTTTAAAGAAGGTCATAACAAGGATCATTTAGCCATTTGATTTTGAATTTTAAGACCCCTTGAAGAATAAAAAAAAATATGAGAAAAATGTATTTGATGAAACAATTAATTTGGCCTTACTGCTTAGCCCATACAAACATTGAAAAACCAATTCACTACATGGAACAATAGATAGTCCCCCCAAAAATGTGTTCTGAAATGTTTGTCCTATATCTGAGAGATATTTAACCCCTTATTTCTGGTACTAACCAGTTTTCATATACTGTATACTTCCATTCATTTTTTCAACTGTATACGTCCATAAATTTTTTCAGCATTACCAAAAATGTATGCAGCATTGAAGGTCCCCAAGAACACAGTAGTGTTCATAACTCTTAAATGGAAGAAGTTTGGAACCACCAAGACTCTTTCTAGAGCTGGCAGCCTGGCCAAATTGAGCAAATGGGGGAGAACGGTCTTGGTCAGGGAGGTGACCAAGAACCCAATGGTCACTCTGACAGAGCTCTAGAGTTCATCTGTGGAGATGGGAGAACTTCCAGAAGGACAACCATCTCTGCAGCACTCCACCAATCAGGCCTTTATGGTAGAGTGGCCAGACGGAAGCCACTCCTCAGTAAAAGGCACATGACAGCCCGCTTGGAGTTTGCCAAAAGGCAAATAAACACTCTCAGACCATGAGAAACAAGATTCTCTGGTCTGATGAAACCAAGATTGAACTCTTTGGCCTGAATGCCAAGTGTCACGTCTGGAGGAAACCTGGCACCATCCCTACGATGAAGCATGGTGGTGGCAGCATCATGTTGTGGGGATTTTTTTCAGGGGCAGGGACTGGAAGACTAGTCAGGATCGGGGGTAAAGATGAACGGCGCAAAGTACAGAGAGATCCGTGATGAAAACCTGCTCCAGAGCGCTCAGGACCATAGTCTGGGATGAAGGTTCACCTTCCAACAGGACAACGACCCTCAGCACACAGCCAAGACAACGCAGGAGTGGCTTCGGGACAAGTCTCTGAATATCCTTGAGTGGCCCAGCCAGAGCCCAGACTTGAACCTGATCGAACATCTCTGGAGAGACCTGAAAATAGCTGTGCAGCAACGCTCCTCATCCAACCTGACAGAGCTTGAGAGGATCTGCAGAGAAGAATTGGAGAAACTCCCCAAATACAGGTGTGCCAAGCTTGTAGCGTCATACCCATGATGACACAATGCTGTCATTGCTGCCAAAGGTACTTCAACAAAATAGTGAGTAAAGGGTCTGAATACTTATGTAAATGTTATATTTCAGTTTTATATTTTTATTAAATTAGCAAACATTTCTAAAAACTTGTTTTTATTTTGTCATTATTGGGTATTGTGTGTAGGTTGATAAGGGAAAAAAACGACTTAATAAATTTTAGAACAAGGCTGTAACGTAACAAAATGTGGGAAAAGTCAAGGGGTCTGAATACTTTCCAGAGGGACTGTACGCTGCTGCTACTGTTTATCTATCTTGTTACCTAGTCACTTTATCCCTACCTATATGTACATACATTGCCTTCAGAAAGTGTTCATGTCCCTTGACTTATTTTATCTTTATTTAACTAGGCAAGTCAGTTAAGAACAAATTCTTATTTTCAATGACGGACTAGGAACAGTGGGTTAACTGCCTTGTTCAGGGGCAGAACAACAGATTTTTACCTTGTTAGCTCGGGGATTTAATCTTGCAACCTTTTGGTTACAAGTCCAACACTCTAACCACTAGGCTACCTGCCTAGTTGTAACACAATGTTGTGTTACAACCTAAATTCAAAAGTGATAAAAAAAACAGACTAATATACACACAAAGCTTTTCAATGGAATTTAAGTCTGGGCTTTGGCTGGGCCACTCAAGGACTTTAACATTATTGTTTTGAAGCCATTCCAGCATTGACTTGGCAATATGCTTGGGGTCATTGTCTTAAGAATTTTTGTAATCCGTTTGCTTCATACCAGCTGATTAATGAGCCCACCAGAGTCTGTCCTTCTACCAAAACCATCATTGACCTAGTGTTGGTGTCGGATAGGTCAAGGATATCAAACAGTGGGGCTGTAAACTATGGGCTCAGTGATCATTCCATCATTTTCCGTAGTAGAAAGGTTCAGAAAACCGTTTTTAATTGTCATAACTTAATACAAATTAGGTCTATGAAGAATTATAGTGCAGATATTTTTGTTCATTGTTTTGAGTCCAATTGGACTGGTCTGCTGTATTGAAATGCAATGAGGTGGAGAATGCCTGGGGCAATTTTAAATCATTGTTTTTACATGCTGTAGATAAGCAGGCTCCAGTAAAAAAGGTTAGAATTAAGCAAATAACTGAACCATGGATACATTATAAAATTTTTAAGGGAATTAAGTGTAGAAATGAACTTTGTCTGGAGTTGAGGAAATCCAGGGCAGATTATATAGTTATAAACTATAAGAAATTAAGACATTAGGTCAACCGGATGATACAGAAAGCCAAGAAATAATATTTTAATGACAAAATAGCTGAAAATAGGAACAATCCCAGTAAATTAGGGAAGTGTCTGAAGCTGTTAGGTTACAGTAAGATCTCAATCTTAGCTTGGACATTGGAGGAAAGGTTACATCAGACAAGACCATGGTTGCAGACAGTCTGAATAGCTATTTTACAACTATAGCTAATACATTAGTTAGCACACAAGTTATCTTGTCAATCAGGTTGCTATGTCCAGCAGTTTTACTCACATCAGGGGATTCAAGTAGATGATTTTTCATTTGAAAAGGTGTCTGAGTCAACTGTGCTAGAGAGGCTTGGGTTAATTTTGGCCAATTCCACCTGACAGAGCTGGTGTAATGGAGTCAGGTTTGTAGACCTCCTTGCTCGCACACTCCTTTTCAGGTCTGCCCAAAAATTTTCTATGGGGTTGAGGTCAGGGCTTTGTGATGGCCACTCCAATACCTTGACTTTGTTGTCCTTAAGCCATTTTGCCACAACTTTGGAAGTATGCTTGGGGTCATTGTCCATTTGGAAGACCCATTTGCGACCAAGCTTTAACTTCCTGACTGATGTCTTGAGATGTTGTTTCAATATATCCACATACTTTTCCCACCTCATGATGCCATCAATTTTGTGAAGTACACCAGTCCCTCCTGCAGCAAAGCACCCCCACAACATGATGCTGCCACCCCGTGCTTCGTGGTTGGGATGGTGTTCTTCGGCTTGCAAGCCTCCCCTTTTTCCTTCAAACATAACGATGGTCATTATGGCCAAACAGTTCTATTTTTGTTTCATCAGACCAGAGGACATTTCTCCAAAAAGTACGATCTTTGTCCCCATGTGCAGTTGCAAACCGTAGTCTGGCTTTTTTATGGCGGTTTTGGAGCAGTGAGTCTTCCTTGCTGAGTGGCCTTTCAGGTTATGTCAATATAGGACTCGTTTTACTGCGGATATACATACTTTTTTACCGGTTTCCTCCAGCATCTTCACAAGGTCCTTTGTTCTGGGATTGATTTGCACTTTTCGCACCACTTTTCGTTCATCTCTAGGAGACAGAACTAGTCTCCTTCCTGAGCGGTATGACGGCTGTGTGGTCGCATTGTGTTTATACTTGCGTACTATTGTTTGTACAGATGAACGTGGTACCTTCAGGCATTTGGAAATTGCTCCCAAGGATGAACCAGACTCGTGGAGATCTACAATTCTTTTTCTGAGGTCTTGGCTGATTTCTTTAGATTTTTCCATGATGTCAAGCAAAGAGTTTGAAGGTAGGCCTTGAAATACATCCACAGGTACTCCTCAAATTGACTCAAATGATGTCAATTAGCCTATCAGAAGCTTCTAAAGCCATGACATCATTTTCTGGAATTTTCAAAGCTGTTTAAAGGCACAGTCAACTTAGTATATGTAAACTTCTGACCCACTGGAATTGTGATACAGTGAATTATAAGTGAAATAATCTGTCTGTAAACAATTGTTGGAAAAATTACTTGTGTCGTGCACAAAGTAGATGTCCCAACCGACTTGCCATAACTATAGTTTGTTAACAAGAAATTTGTGGAGTGGTTGAAACACTTAGGTTGTAAAATGTAAAATGTAATGTGGTGAGGTAATTAGTGGTAACTCCATCAAGACGGAATGTTCCAGATAATAAACTGATGATGTATACTGATTGATTGCATCCTTTTTGGCAGCGGTTCTCTTAATAATGATTTCAACAGAGATATTTGGTTGTGTAATATTTAACCTTTATTTAACTAGGCAAGTCAGTTAAGAACATTTTATAATGACGGCCTACCCTGGCCAAACCCTCCCTTAACCGAACGAAGCTGGGCCATTTGTGCCCCGCCCTCTGGGTATGTTTTGAATGACCAAATGGAGACAAGCGTTGTAGCGATGTGTGCTCCTCTACTTTTCAAAGGTAGTTGATTATAAATGCGAATTACAGAAATTGCTTACTGAAATACACTTCATAAATTTGTCCAATTTCAATTTCTCATACATCGAAGTGTAAATCAGAGCTAGATTTGCATCTGATCACATCCTTCTTTTCTCTCTCTCTTTCTCTCTCTCTCTCACACTCACTCACTCACTCACTCACTCACTCACTCTCACACACACTCCCCTCCAAGGCCGGAGTTGACAGTGGATAACCTGCTCCTGGAGCAAAGGAATCCCCTCCAGCTGCTGTTTGTGGAGTATTGGAAGAGAGAACCTGCTGAACACGGGATGGCTCGATCCCTACCTGCCCTGCTGGATCCACATGTACGTACCTGAGTATTACGTTTCCACATCAATGAAGGTTTAGTGTCAGGAACAGAAAGTGCAGTGAAAAGCATCCATACTCAAAGCGAGCAATAAGAATGGTATGAATGCTGATGATACATAAGCCATCCCCAAACCATAGCCCGCCCCTAAGCTTAGCCACTCGGAATGAATGCCTAAACTGTTAACCTTAGAGTTTTTTCTGTTTTAACCCTGTAACCACGCAGAATTAATGTGACAAATAGACATTCATCCATGAGTCAAAGGGCAGTGGGCCGAATTCGAACCCATGCTGAATCTAGCATATCCGTGCTGGGGTAAGCGGCTGTAACTGCTGGACCACACCGCTAACCGATAATTTACTCTGCCTATTGCTTGCCTTCAACATATAACAAAACATTTGATCGAAGAAAATACATCTACTAAATATTTATTCAGCCATTCAAATCCTCCTATTGCAGGATTATTTTCTTCCTGCAACGAAAGGGGTCAAATTAAGATCGACGTCTATAGGTGCCTGGGCACTTGAATTAAAGGGTAACTACACAAAATATATATATATATATATATATATATTAGATTTTTCCCAGACCTCAAAAGTTGTGTCCTGATGTGGTTAAGCATTGTTGTGGACCTATACATTTCTGGCTCAGTTGACAGCCTCATTTAGTCATTTAAATTGAATATGTCTATAACTATAATCCATGCTTTGGTTAACCGCTGCCACCTACCGTAAATATAAAAAGGTCGGGGACAAACCACCTGCAGGTAAGATGGGGGTTTGAATGCTTTCCTTTGGTTCAATCACTGTTAGGATTACTGTTCACAGTGCCTCCCAGGAGAACGACTGCCCCCTCTCATTGAAGCTGCACTGTCACGTCCAGGCCTGAGAAGACAGGCTGGCGTGTTTTGTTTTTGGTGTAGGGTTTTTCTGTTCTAGGTTATCTGTTTCTATGTTGGGGTAATGGTTACCAATTAGAGGCAGCTGAGTATCGTTACCTCTAATTGGGAACCATATATATGTTTGTAGTTTGCACTAGGGGTTTGTGGGTTATTGTTTTGTGCATAGTTTCTTTTGTGTGTCAGTCTATGTTTATGTTGCAATCTTTGTTCATTTTGTTGTTTTGCCCAGTTACGTTCGTTCATAATAAAGATGTATACTGGATGCCTCGCTGCGCCTTGGTCTGTCGTTTCCGAGGATCGTGACAGAATAACCCACCATAAGAAGACCAAGCAGCAAGAGACCCGGGAGCTCAGGACTTGGGAGGAGGAACTATTTAATGGAGGACCCTGGGCCCAGCCTGGAGAGTATCGCCGTCCTAGAGAGGAGCTGGAAGCAGCGGCGGCAGAGCGGCGATACTATGAGGAATTATATGGAGCATGGGATCCGGAGCGAGAAAGGTTTATTGGGACTTGCCTGGCTAGGAAGCCCGAAAGGCAGCCCCAAGAATCTTTTGGGGGGGGGCACACGAGGAGTTTGGCCGGTTCAGGATGGACTCCTGAGCCAACTCCTCGTGCTCTCTGGAGGGAGCGTCGGAGAGAGCGTCGCACTGGTAAGACGCCGTGCTATGCAGTTTTGCGCACGGTGTCACAGCCCGGTGCGAGAGATTAAAGCGCCACTCATCTGTCAGGGGAAGGTGAGTGTGCAGCCTGGAAGAGTGGTGCCGGCTCAGCACTCCTGGTCTCCGGTGCGCCTCCTTGGACAAGGATATCCTGCACCGGTTCTGCGTACTGTGTCTCCGGTGCGTGTCCACAGCCCTGTGCGAGAGATTCCAGCTCCACTCATCTGTCAGGCTACGGTGAGTGTGCTACCTGGTAGAGTGGTGCGGCTCTGCGCGCTAGGTCGCCAGTACACCTTCTGGGACCGAGATATCCTGCACCGGTTCTGCGTGGGGTCTCCGGTTCGCATCCACAGCCCAGTACGTCCCAGCCTGCTCCGGCGCACCAGGCCCCTGTGCGCCAGAGAGTCCAGCACGTCCAGTCCCTGCTCCACGCTCCAGGATCCCTGTGCCCGTTGTGGACCCAGCACGTCCAGTCCCTGCTCCACGCTCCAGGATCCCTGTGCCCGTCGTGGACCCAGCACGTCCTGTCCCTGTTCCACGCTCCAGGATCCCTGTGCCCGTCGTGGACCCAGCACGTCCTGTCCCTGTTCCACGCTCCAGGATCCCTGTGCCTGTCGTGGACCCAGCACATCCTGTCCCTGCTCCACGCTCCAGGATCCCTGTGCCCGTCGTGGACCCAGCTCGTCCTGTCCCTGCTCCACGCTCCAGGATCCCTGTGCCCGTCGTGGACCCAGCACGTCCAGTCCCTGCTCCACGCTCCAGGATTCCTGTGCCCGTCGTGGACCCAGCACGTCCTGTCCCTGCTCCAGGATCCCTGTGCCCGTCGTGGACCCAGCACGTCCTGTCCCTGCTCCACGCTCCAGGATCCCTGTGCCCGTCGTGGACCCAGCACGTCCTGTCCCTGCTCCACGCTCCAGGATCCCTGTGCCCGTCGTGGACCCAGCACGTCCCTGCTCCATGCTCCACGCTCCAGGATCCCTGTGCCCGTCGTGGACCCAGCACATCCTGTCCCTGTTCCACGCTCCAGGATTCCTGTGCCCGTCTTGGATCGAGTACGGCCGGTTCCTGCTCCCCGCACCAGAGTGCCAGTGCGCTTAGTGAGCCCAGTACGGCCGGTTCCTGCTCCCCGCACCAGAGTGCCAGTGCGCGTAATGAGCCCAGTACGGCCGGTTCCTGCTGTCCGGGAGAGGGTCCCCTGTCCGGGACCGCCAGAGAGGGTCCCCTGTCCGGGGCCGTCAGAGAGGGTCCCCAGTCCGGGGCCGCCAGAGAGGGTCCCCAGTCCGGGACCGCCAGAGAGGGTCCCCAGTACGGCTAATAGCCCAGGGCCTCCGGTGCGGGACATCACCGGGAGCCGCCACCTGGGACAAAAAGACCGACCCGAAGACCCCCCCATGGACTTTTTGGCGCGGTCGGAGTCCGCGCCTTTGGGAGAGTACTGTCACGTCCAGGCCTGAGAAGACAGGCTGGCGTGTTTTGTTTTGTTTTTGGTGTAGGGTTTTTCTGTTCTAGGTTATATGTTTCTATGTTGGGGTAATGGTTCCCAATTAGAGGCAGCTGAGTATCGTTACCTCTAATTGGGAACCATATATATGTTTGTAGTTTGCACTAGAGGTTTGTGGGTTATTGTTTTGTGCATAGCTTCTTTTGTGTGTCAGTCTATGTTGCGATCTTTGTTCATTTTGTTGTTTTGCCCAGTTACGTTCGTTCATAATAAAGATGTATACTGGATGCCTCGCTGCGCCTTGGTCTGTCGTTTCCGAGGATCGTGACATGCACTACTGCAGGCATTGCTAGCAGAAAAAGGGATCCCCATTATAGTGAATGGAAAAATTTCGTGGTCAATCTGTGTAAAAACAAATATTTTGAAGACAACCAAGGTACCAATAACTGCTTCTAATACACCAGATAAATAAATGCACACAGAAAAGGTTACAAGGATAATTTAGTTGATAATGGCAGCTTGCAGTACCCGTTCTTCAACTTGAGTTACTCAATGAGAAGGGCCAGCACTGAGCTAGCCTGCAACGTCACTTCCTGGAGTAGCTCAAACGGCATATCTTATGGCTCCATGAAACGCCATCTTAACCGACTTAATTTGACTTAAATTAGCTGTTTTTTGAGTCTTCACAGGAATGAATGGTTTCTCGTGATCAATTGCATTGTCCATTCATATAGACAGTCATTGATGCCTCCCCTTGATTTACACACTTGCATGATTTACACACTTGCACAGGTTCATCAGCAAAGAAACTGTCAGCTGAAGTGAAAAAGAGAAAGAGGTTAAAGCTGTATTTTTCAACACACCCTAATGTGTTACAGGCTTTGGTTTTTCCATTTATATTTTGAGGTTGGACATTAGCACGTGGGTCGCACCGATTGGTGTCATCTCATTAGCCAGTGCATGTTACACCTGTGCTGGTTTGCCATCTTGTTAGTGGGAAGGTGTTTCACCTGTGCTGGCCCAGGTGATATTTAAGAGTGGATGGGCCAGTACTCCAGTTGTCTTGATAGATGTGGAGGGTTAACACCTTTAGTTGGCCTTTGTTTGCCTCTTCTTGGGCAAATTTAGTGGGTGCTCATGGTGGGTGTCTTTTAGGTCCCAGTTGTTGTTGCTAATCAGCTTTCAGCGGATGGTTGTCTTTCAGAACCCCTCTTAAAACCCCACCATGGTTGTTGTCAGTGACTCTGTCAGTTCTCCCTTCTGTTTGAGTGACAATTTTTGGTTTTCTTGCTGGGGAATGTAACAAAGGCAAAATCAATGTTGTGTTCATCAGGCACAAAAGGGAAGAAAATTAACTGAAACAGGGAGGGACTACCTGTCTAATCGTCATAGGGATCACAGTCTCTGGAGACCATATATTTCTTGTGCTTGGACCTTTTTCTGTTGCAAAATGTATTTCAGTGTTTTCCCTTATGTGCCCTAGTGAACATGACTCAGTTGAAATGCACTGTGTGCAGAATGCTGCATCGCAGGTTTGCAACTGCCTTCCACCTGCAGTTTTTGGCCTCTAGGAGGCAGATAACGCCCTGCTGCCATGGCAAGCTGGTGAAGGCTCTAGCTACCAGCCCCTATTTGCACGTTCTCAGTCCCACATCAGCTGACTTACAAGTTGGCATCATTCACTACCGCCTTTGTCCATGTTGTGTTATATATGCAAATTGAAGCGTATCTGGCACTGATCAGATGGGATGAGATTATACTTTTGTCTGCATGCACAGAAATGTGCATTACATCACATGTTCCACATCACACTGGTATAATAAATGAAAACAAGTCAACACACCAACATATTATCAACAATATAATCACATTATACATTTCCCATTCACTACTGTATGGGTCAGTGAATATGGAGAGTAGGCCTATCTTATAGTCTTTACACTGATTGTGTCATTCGTTCCAGAGGAATGTATTTAAAGTTGGGATATTTAGGTTTCTGTATTATGATGCATGTTGTAGTGTCATCTAAAATCTATGGCAGCCATGTTAGCTACCAATTAGTCTTGCGTAGCCATACCTCAAAATCACATTGTTGTCATGCCTCCTTTGGAGGTCTGGAGAATTTTGTATTAGCCGAAACGGCTTCCAGCAGCTACATTTTATTGGATGTTACATTTCAGGAACCGTCCTCCTACATGCCCGTAGAAACTGTGCTGCGTGTTATGTTCATCATTGTTTTCCAACCAGGTAGGTCAGTTGCAGAGTTATTGCATATGCTAGTTTGCAACATTGCAGAAAATGGAAGAAAACCTGGAGGAAAAACTGAATTCTGTTTTACCAGAAGCGTAGGCAATGCCTAATTAAAACATAATTGTTCTGCCATTGTTCCGCCAGCGTCTCATTGGACACCTTTGGACCTCCACCCAAGCAAGGCATTTGATTGGTTTGACATGTTGCGAGGCGTCACTGATTTCCACCGGGTTTCCACCCAATTGCAGATACTTTCTGCCATTGACTTTACCAGTCTCCCCATTAACATTACATGGGGAATATAATAACTAGAATGAGGATGATGCATTTACATGACACTAGTAAATTATATGGCAGCCATTTTAGCGCATTTGTGTGCAAAATTGTGCAACCGGTAGATATTCTGGCTTGTAAAGAACATTTACACGAGTTTGCACACAATGTCTCAGGCTATATAACAATTAATTGTGTATTACAGTCTGATTAATCAGACTAACAAGTACAGTGCACAGTGGGAAAAAGCTTTTCCCGTGGTTGGAGTTTGAAAGTGAATCAAAGCTTATGTTTTGCAAGTGTAAGGCAGAACCAACACTTGCAGGCTAGCTATCTAGCTTTGTGGTGGGGAATCCTCACTTAAGGATAGACACTGTTGTTAAACACAACACATAAAAGACATGCACATCCAATAAAGACATGCCCATCTCATCAAGACCAACAAACAACACCCGGGGACGCTTCAATCGGCTGTGAGGATGCAGGTGAATATTTCAGAAAAAGTGTTGACTAAATATAAAATCCAAAGAAGAGGAGTCATTTACCAAATTTGGATCAATGATGGTCTGGATATCTTCCCAACCTATGACAAAGGGTGTAAATCCAGTCTAAGGCGTATGGTCTTTTCTCAATAGAAAGGGTGCAAACCAAGAGCAAGTCCTGTTGTAGCGTGTCTAAGGCCTCACACTTTAAAGTCAAGCTGGATTGGGCTGGCCTTGGTGGGCTAGTTCAAATTGCGTTTCCACTGCCTCCAGAATATAGAAATTATGTAATGTTACCATATAGCCAATGTGACTGTGCAGCTAATGTTGCTAGCTAGCTAGAAATTGTAGAAAGTCCTTTGGCTACAAATAGCTAGATAACTAGGTAGCTTGCAAGATGTTACTTTAGCTGGCTAACTTGTTTCAACTCTGATTTTCAATCTAAATGTTAGCTAGCTAGCATTCAAGGGCTGACTGTTCTCATGAACATTTATTGTGTAGTGCAAAAATAAATTAAGGATCCAACTATGTTGGTAATTCGTGTCATGTCTGACTACTTCAGTACTGCTATCCATGTGTTAGTTAACAGCAACAAACCCAGACAAGCTAAATGTGAAAGCATCCAGCAGAGATCAGCTTTTCATTAGCTATATAACGTTAGCTACATTATAGCTATAAGTAATTGTATACCGTAAGTGCTTTACCCTCAGAACAGCCTCAATTCAACGGGGCATGGATTGTTTGAAGCTGGTGTACAAAACCTAAAGACGCAAAAAGGAAAATTAAGAACGGGAAGCATAGAAATAGCTCACATAGAAAGTATCTACCGCTTCTTAGACTTGCTTTCAATGAGCATGACAGATCGATAACTCACATTTCTATGAATTTGGTTGGGTCGCCCAAAAAGTTACATATTGCAGCTTTAATAGAGTGGCTGCAGTTCCAGATTTTCTGCAACCCCAATTGCTGTGGCTATTGATACAGAGATTTCTGTGCATGTGCATGATTTCTTTTTTACGTGGCTGCCTACGTAGCTTCTGCTCAGTGCTCCCACTGCTCCGCTGTCGCTTTCCCCTCCTTGACATGGAGGGGGAAATGTCATATTGTACACTAAAGATATGGTCAACACGTTCGAACTATGAATTCCATACCTCAAGCGTGATTTCATGTTATTTTTTCAGGAGGGGTGTTAGGCTACAGTACATGATGGAGGATCAATATGATGTTGTCTGTGATTGTTTCTGATGAATGTGTCTTTGTTTTGTATGTTTTGAAATGTTCTTGTCTGTATGCCTAGAACTGTACATGTCAACATGTTTACACAGGGCACAGCCGTAAAAGAGATCCAGGTCTCAGTCTGTTTTCCATGTTAAAATAAAGATTAAAAAAAAAAAAAAAGAAAATGCAGCGATCATGTTGTACTCAAAAGACATGATCGACATGTTCATACAAACTTTGTTGTCTGTTGTAAAAGTATCGCTAACATAAGTATGAGACAAAGGCATTCAAAGGAGTCAGTAAGTATTCAACCCAAGACATTTCAGCTTTTAATTTTTCATTAATTTGTAAAAATGTCTAAAAACATAATTCCACACAACAACATTTTGAAAAAGTCAAGGGGTGTTTATACATTTTGAAGGCACTGTTGTCTACATCACCATGAATATGGTGAGTAAAGAGAAACATAAAGGGAGGGGGAGTGTGAGCAGCAGCTACGTATTGTGCGAAACATAACACATGCACAGAATGTGATCCAGATTACAGTTTTTTACGATTGCTTACACACTAAAATTAAACTTTTCCCACAATTAGCAAAACCTTACACTCAAGGAGCAAAACACAAGGCTAGATTTGCACAACTGTAAGCACATTGTCAGCTTCACACTATTTGCAAAACATTACACACAGTGATTTGCAAAACACTAAACACACTTGTATACATCAGACACAGAAGTATATCATGATGTCACGTCCTTGCAATTCCAAAGCACTGACTGTCAAATTACCACACCTATGAGCCAATCTGTTAAACACAGCCATCAGGTGCACAAACACATGATTGCTAAATTGTAGACACACCAATCAGGTTTAAGCACTATAAAAATGCAGCAGGTAGGTTCACCTGCCTTCAACCAAAATGGAAGGAGTCAGAAGAAGAGTGAGGGTGAGAGGAGGAGTACACAGAGGAGGAGAAGGAGGTAGAGGAAGAGGCCGAGCCAGAGGTCGAGGAAGACCTGAAGCAGGAGGAGAACGTGCACAAAGAAGAAGAGGACCAAACTTATCAAATGACATTCGTGCAACACTAGTGGACCATGTTGTGAACCACGGATTGACGCTGAGGGAGGTTGGACTGAGAGTTCAGCCAAGTCTTAGCAGATATACAGTGGCATCTGTCATAAGGACTTTGACAGGAAAACAGGTAAAAGAAGATCTGTCTACAGTTACAGTAATCAGCCGCTTATTGTATGCACCATATCAGCACTTGCGATACCCCTTCCTGTGACATTGTACATTAAGTTACATGTATTATTCTCCACATAGGATTGAGGGTCGGGAACGACAAGGAGGAAGGGGGCCCATATTCACGCAAGAACAAGAGAGAGAGATAATAAACATGGTTTTGGCCAATAATGCTATCAGGCTCAGAGAACTACAAGCAAACATTATCGGTGACCATGCCATTTTCAATAATGTCCATCAGGTCTCTCAGTCAACACTGGCACGCATCCTGAAAAGACATCAGGTTCAAATGAAACAACTTTATCGAGTGCCTTTTGAGCGGAATTCAGAGAGGGTCAAACGGCTGCGGCATGAGTATGTGGAGGTTTGTATTGTTCACTTTAGCACTGTGATGTTGCATACTGCACACAATAGTTTTTTACATTGACTGTATACTAGACCTATCCTGAACTACACAATCTTGTCTTTCACTGTATTTCAGAGAGTTTGGCAGATGGATGATGAGGAAATCCTGCATGAATTCATATATATTGATGAGTCAGGGTTTAACCTCACAAAAGCAAGAAGGAGAGGCAGAAATATCACAGGGCTATAATCAATGTCCCAGGGCAATGTGGGGGTAACATCACCCTTTGCGCTGCCATTTGACAGCATGGGGTTCTCCTCTGTCATGCCAAAATGGGCCCTTACAACACACCTCACATTCTCGCATTTTTTGGACCGATTGCACCACATCGTCACAGCAGGTAATGAAATGCACCAGATGCAATACACTGTCATCTGGGACAATGTGTCATTCCACTGCTCTGCTTTGGTCCAGAACTGGTTTCAACACCATCCACAGTTGACAGTACTATACCTTCCACCATACTCTCCGTTTCTAAATCCTATCGAAGAGTTTTTCTCTGCATGGCGGTGGAAGGTTTACGATCTCCAGGCTCAGGTACCCTCATTCAGGCCATGGAGGACGCCTGTGACCAAGTCGACGCCGCAGCTGTGCAAGGATGGCTTCGACATTCACGACGGTTCTTCCCGCGTTGTCTTGCTAATGAGGATTTTGCTTGTGATGTTGATGAAATTCTCTGGCCAGATCCAGCTAGGCGAAGAGATAGTGTATAGTATGTTTACTGTAGTATTTTCTGTACAATATTGTCCGTTTTTTTCAGATTATTTTTTATGTTTGTTGTTGTTGTTATTTACTGTAATTGTAACCTGTACTGGATACAGTATTTATGTTTGTCTGTTGTTTGCTGAGCTAACAGTGTTATGCACACTACTGTAGTAGCATGAAAACTGGGACATGTCATATGAAATGTGTGTGTTTCGTATGGTAACAAAATATTGTTTTTATGAAGTCGTGTATAGTTTTGACAAAAGTGTTCCATTTTGCAAATGATCTGAAGTGTTGTGCTACTTTGGTGTAGGGTTGTGATAATTGTGTGTAGTGTTTTGACAAACCGGGCCCTGTTTTCAAAATTTGAGAAAGGTTTCCGGAAGGGCAGGAGAGGGCGGGGCCAAAACGACGTATTCGCAGCCATGGCCATTATACGGCGAATGTTTAAACAAAGCTATGTAACTGAAGGTCTAGAATTATTGTGATCAGCAGCTACGTATTGCGCGTAAAATAATTAATGTGCAGAACGTGATCCGGATCCTTAGCTTTAAGAAAGAGGTTTCTGGAGGGGCGGGCAGGGACGAAAGCTTCGTATTCGCAGCCAGGGCCATTTAAAGCAATGTAACTGAAAGTCTAGAATTAGGATACAATTCTATAAATATATGGCTCTGATTCATTCCATCTTGTGTACATGTGTGCCATTGAGATCTTGCCAAGACTCAAATATCTGAGGTGACTGTGACCTGTCGGTCTGTCTGTGAATATTGTACCACACAGGTCCACCTGTCACCACCACGCATGAGATCACCACGTCTTCTATTCATTAATTCTTCCTCTTTCTCCAGTGCCTTTTAAACTAATACAATTGGTATTGTTTTGTCGGCGGATTAGTAAGTGTGTGTGTGACACATACTGTGTGTTGATGCCTCGCTGGTTTCTTTCCAAAACGCACACTCATGGACAAACCTCCAAAGACTAGGCGGTCCGATTTTCCTTCCAATTCTTCCACTTCTAGAGGCACAGAGAGAGAGGGAGGAAAAAGTAGGGTGTTTTACAATGTATGAGGGCATTCTGTGTAGTTTTCTCCACTCCCCCCTCACTTCTCAGCAACAGCAGTAGCAGCTTCCCATCCGCTTCCTCTGTCTCTGGGGGGAACTGTATCCCTTAATTGTGTCTGATGGTTGCTAGTTATTTTCCTGAGTCATCATACCTCACTCCCCATAGATTGAGGTTCATTTTCCCGCTAATGTCCTCTCTATCTGGGCTGTGTTCATTAGGCATCAAGCATCAGAAAACAAACTGAAACAGGGAGGGCTAACCTGGAGTTGTCCAATAATAAACGCTTGTTTTTGCATTCCACTGCTGAATGTTTTAAAACGCTTTCTGTTGGGTGCACTAATGAACACCACCTTGCTTTTTCTCTCTCAATGTCTGGAGAAGCATGTCATTCGTCAGCCTTGGTTAAGATGATTTATGATCGGCGAAATATGAGAAGTGTTGATATTTAAGCTTAGGTTTTTTTCTGGACCTAATTCATCCGTCACAATCAAAAACTCCTTGACATCAATTACAGTGGTTCAGTACAATGTTGGGGTTGTTCAAAAAACTTTGACAGAACGTTCAATTGACTGAAAGGACATCTTGTGATACACGTGTCTTACCGTATCTTACAATTGATTGACTCACATGGATTAAGATGCTAGAACAATCCCCATTTACTTTTCCTTTGCAAACTAAATGAGCAATGAATAGAAAAATCAGACAACCCCATAGTAGAATACTGTTCTATTTACCTAGTCGGCTTGTTGTTGTGTGTTCTATGCAAGACAAATATTCCTCTCAATCAGTGGTATAAAGTACTTGAGTAAAAATACTTTAAAGTACTACTTATGTCACGACTGAAGTTGGTCCCTCTCCTTGTTCTGGCGGCTTTCGGCAGTCGACGTCACCGGTTTTCTAGCTACCGCCGATCTACTTTTCATTTTCTATGTTTCTTGTCTTCATTATACACACCTGGTTTTTATCCCATAATTATATGTTCCTTATTTAAACCCTCTGTTTCCCTCATGGTTTTGTGCTTGTTTGTTTATTGTTAGATGTTCTTTCATGTTTGTGAGCATGTAATTTTTACTACCGGATTTGGTAGTTTGTTTATGAGTAAATACAATTGTATACTCATCTCCGTTGTCCTGCGCCTGACTCTGCCTACATGCTACACTGAGACGCCTGACAGAAACACGCAACAATAATAGAGTCTTCCTCTGCCTATTGAGGAGCACATCCAGCAGCACGTGTTGCAACATATCGGCACAGCCATGGATCGCATGCTGCATAATCTGGAGCAATGGGAGAGAGGTTTTCCAGCGCCTCCACCAGCATATCAACCTCCCACTCCCACACAGATGTCCACACCTCCTTCACCTGGACCCAGTGGGATTCGGCTCGCACTCCCGAGGGCATATGATGGAACGGCTGCCAACGGTTTCCTACTCCAACTAGAGCTCTACCTGGTGACCGTTCACAAGGGTCCCTTGGGACGCGAGAGCGTGTCCGCCCTCGTCTCCTGCTTATCCGGGAAAGCCCTGGAGCGGGCCAACGCCGTATGGGGGGAGGATGGAGCGGCGTTGGACCATTACGAGGAGTTCACATTACGAGGAGTGAATGCCTGTTCCACCTCAGGCAGGGGACGAGGAGCGCACAAGACTTTTCTCTGGAGTTCTGCACCCTGGCCGCCGGAGCGGGAAGAATTGACAGAGCCCTGATCGACCATTACAGATGCAGTCTGCACGAGGACGTCTGACGGGAGCTGGCCTGCAGGGACACCACCCCATCCTTCGACCAGCTTGTGGATAT
The DNA here is from genome assembly GCA_030435695.1 of Brachymystax lenok tsinlingensis. Classification (NCBI taxonomy): domain Eukaryota; kingdom Metazoa; phylum Chordata; class Actinopteri; order Salmoniformes; family Salmonidae; genus Brachymystax; species Brachymystax lenok. The sequence continues at coordinate 377,838 of CM059786.1, forward strand.
GTCCATCCGGCTGGATACCCTGCTGGCCACCCTTGGACGTCCGGATCAGGGCCTGTTAGTTCCATCCCCCAACACCTCTGATCCAACACCTATGGAGCTAGGAGGGACTGCGCTTAGGGAGGCCGGAGGAGGGGCCACTCCCTGCACCTTATGTGGCCGCAGAGGGCACGGTGCTGGGGGGGTACCTATGGGAGTCCAGGCAGCAGGCAGGGCACTATCGTGTCATCCCAGGTGAGTAAACACCAGACTCGCCCAGAGCCCCCTGTTGCTCACATGTTTTTGTTTATAGATTTTCCTGAGTTTTCCCCACGTTCCCAGCATAAGGCGCTTGTCGATTCAGGCGCAGCTGGGAACTTTATTGACTGTTCATTTGCCCGTAGTTTAGGGATCCCCATCGTGTCTGTTGATATGCCCTTCCCTGTGCACGCCTTAGATAGTCAACCATTTAGGGTCAGGGCTGATTAGGGAGGTTACCGCTCCGCTAAGTATGGTGACGCAGGGGGGTCATGAGGAGAAGATTAGTCTCTACCTCATTGATTCTCCTGCATTTCCCGTGGTGCTGGGTCTACCCTGGTTGGCCTATCATGACCCCACTATTTCGTGGCAACAGAGGGCTCTAAAGGGATGGTCACGAAAGTGCTCGGGGAGGTGTGTAGGTGTTTCCATCGGTGTAACTATGGTGGAGAGTCCGGACCAGGTCTCCACCGTGCACATCCCCTCAGAATATGCCGATTTGACTCAATTACCACCCCATCGACGGGGGGATTGTGCGATAAATCTCCTGGTAGACGCAGCACTTCCCAGGAGTCACGTGTATCCTCTGTCACAGGAGGAGACGGCAGCTATGGAGACATATGTTTCCGAATCTCTGGGACAGGGATACATTCGGCCCTCCACTTCACCTGCCTCCTCGAGTTAATTTTTTGTGAAGAAGGATGGAGGTCTGCGCCCGTGTATTGACTATCGAGGTGTCATTCAGATCACTGTGAGGTACAGCTACCCGCTGCCTCTCAGAGCCAGTGCGATCGAGTCAATGCACGGGGCGCGCTTCTTCACCAAATAGGATCTCAGGAGCGCGTACAATCTGGTGTGTATCCGGGAGGGGGACGAGTGGAAGATAGCATTGAGTACCTCGTCATGCCGTACGGGTTGATGACTGCTCCATCAGTCTTCCAGGCATTTGTAGACATGATTTTCCAGGACCTGCACGGACAGGGTGTAGTGGAGTATATCGACGACATTCTGATATACTCCACTACACACGCCGAGCATGTGTCCCTGGTGCGCAAGGTGCTGGGTAGACTGTTGGAGCATGACCTGTACATCAAGGCTGAGAAATGTCTATTCTTCCAGCAGTCCGTCTCTTTCCTATGGTACCGCATTTCCATGTCAGGGGTGGAGATGGAGAATGACCGCATTTCAGCCGTGCGTATTTGGCCGACTCCAACCACGGTAAAGGAAGTGCAACGGTTTTTAGGGTTTGCCAACTACTACCGAAGGTTTATCCGGGGGCTTTGGTCAGGTAGCGGCTCCTATTACTTCACTGCTGAAGGGGCGGCCGGGGCGACTGCAGTGGTCAGCTGAGGCAGACAGGTCTTTTAGTCATCTGAAGGCTCTGTTTACCTCGGCTCCCGTGCTGGCTCATCCGGATCCCTCTTTGGCATTCATAGTTGAGGTGGACGCGTCCGAGGCTGGGATAGGAGCTGAGCTGTCTCAGCGCTCAAGTACGCCACCAAAACTCCGCCCCTGTGCCTTCTTTTCGAAGAAGCTCAGCTCGGTGGAGCGAAACTATGATGTGGGGGGACTGGGAGTTGTTGGCTGTTGTAAAGGCTCTGAAGGCATGGAGACACAGGCTTGAGGGGACTAAACAGCCTTTTCTCATATGGACTGACCACCGTATTCTGGAGTACATCCGGGCGGCGAGGAGACTGAACCCTCGCCAGGCAAGGTGGTACTTTCCTACAGACCAGGTTCCCAGAACGCTAAGGCAGACGCACTGTCCCGGATGTAAGACACAGAGGAGCGGGCCATAGATCCCACTCCCATACTTCCGGCCTCTTGCTTGGTGGCACCGGTGGTGTGTGAGCTGGACGCGGACATAGAGCAGGCGTTACATACAGAGCCCACGTCCACTGTCTGATCTATTGGGCACACAAGTCACCCTCCTCTGGTCATCCGGACATCGGTCGGACAGTACGCTGCCTTAGTGGGAAGTACTGGTGGCCCACCTTAGCAAAGGACGTGAGGGTTTATGTTTCCTCCTGCTCTGTGTGCGCCCAGTGGAAGGCTCCTAGGCACCTGCCCAGAGGGAAATTACAACCCCTATCCGTTCCACAACGGCCATGGTCACACCTGTCTGTGGATTTCCTGACGGATCTTCCGCCGTCACAGGGAAACACCACGATCCTGATCGTTGTGGATCGGTTTTCTAAGTCCTGCCGCCTACTTCCTTTGCCCGGTCTCCCTACGGCCCTACAGACTGCGGAGGCCCTGTTCACCCACGTCTTCAGGCACTACGGGGTGCCTGAGGACATAGTTTCTGATCGGGGTCCCCAGTTCACGTCCAGGGTTTGGAGGGCGTTTATTGAACATCTGGGGGTCTTGGTCAGCCTTACCTCAGGGTTTTCACCCTGAGAGTAACGGGCAGGTGGAAAAAGTCAACCAGGATGTGGGTAGGTTTTTGTGGTCCTATTGCCAGGACCGGCTGGGGGAGAGGGCGAGTTTCATCCCCTGGGTAGAGATGGCCCAAAACTCACTCCTCCACTAACCTCTTCCCCCTTCCAGTGCGTACTAGGGTACCAGCCGGTTCTGGCACCGTGGCATCAGAGCCAGATCGAGGCTCCTGCGGTGGATGAATGGTTTAGGCGCTCGGAGGAGACCGCCCATGTGCACCTACAACAAGCCGTGAGGCGGCAGAAGGCGAGCGCCAACCGCCACCGCAGTGAGGCCCCGGTGTTCGCACCGGGGGACAGGGTCTGGCTCTCGACCCGAAACCTGCCCCTCCGCCTGCTCTGCCGGAAGCTGGCTCCCCCCAGATTACCGTATTAACTCCTCGTTCCATGTGTCTCTCCTCAGGCCGAGCAGGCGGAGGGGCAGGTGCGGGAGGTTCTGAGGTGCGGGAGGTTCTTTCCCGCCCTCTGGACATTGAGGGGGCCTCGGCGTATGCTGTCCAAGCCATCATGGACTCAAGGCGCCGGGCGAGGGGCCTCCAGTACCTCGTGGAGTGGGAGGGGGAGAGATGTTGGGTGCCGGTGGAGGACATCCTGGACCCGTTGTTGCTGCTGGAGTTTCATCGTCTCCACCCGAATCGCCCTGCAACTCGTCCTCCTGATCGTCCTCGAGGTGTCGGCGAGCTGCTGGAGTCGTGCGTCAAGGGGGGTGCTGTCACGACTTCAGCCGAAGGTGGTCCCTCCTTGTTCGTGCGGCTTTCATTTTTTGGGGGTATATGTCCTTTACTATTTATATTTTGACAACTTTTACTCCACTACATTCCTAAAGAAAACAAACTTTTTACTCCTTACATTTTCCCTGACACCCAAAAGTTACATTTTGAATGCTTAGCAGGACAGGAGAATTGTCTAATTCATGCACTTATCAAGAGATAATCCCCCGTCATCCCTACTGCCTCTGATCTGGCAGACTCACTAAACCCATGTGTTGTTTGTAAATTATGTCTGTGTTGAACTGTGCCCCTGGCTATTCGTAAATAAATAAGAAAATGATGCCGTCTGGTTTACTTAATATAAGGAATTTGAAATTATTTATACTTTTACTTTTGATACTTTAGCGATTACATTTACTTTTGATACTTAAGTACATTTAAAACCAAATACTTTTAGATTTTTACTCAAGTAGTATTTTACTGGGTGACTTTCACTTTTACTTGAGTCATTTTCTTTGAACGAATCTTTACTATTACTCAAGTATAACAATTGGGTAATTTTCCACCACTGCTCGCGAGTGCCATAAGGAGGGAAACCTGCATTCTGACAAGCAGTCATTGCACAACAATTAGTAGTTTAAATGGCCTTTGTTAAAACGAGGGGGGAGCCCTGCTTTCCATTTCTACAAAAGAAAATGCTCAACTCCTAAATTTATGCAAACGGCACCATTTTAAACCTGGAGTTTGCTTGTTTAAGCAGGTTGCCGCTCAGCAATTTGAGTGCATAGCGGAGAGTGGGGCTAAATGTAACACAGGTCAATTGTAGGGTAACTTGTGGTAAAACGCCAACCTACCTCAACATTTTTGGGGGGGGGGGAGTGACTTAAATTGTGATGAGACAAATGACATGTTTAGTTAAGCGTAGTGGCAACCAGGGAAAGTGTTCTGGTGGAAAATTATGACATGAAGTGGTTTCTGTGAGAAGTATCCTGGGTGGCGGGTTACACCAAGTTACCTTAACAGGTAGGCCTACATTATATTCATTGTGTTTAGTTCTATGTCCCAAGAAATTACATACTCAATATGATGCTAACTAGTTAAAAGATCACATTTGGGATCTAGCTAATGATTACCCCAATAGGGTAAATGCAGATAGGCAACCCCATGCTTCAGCCTATTTATAGCCACTATGCTGCATCAATTGGGCTACAGGTGATAATGCTTATTGCTAATAGCATACCTGATAATATGAACCATGCATAGGCTATGCAGTGGCTTGCGAAAGTATTCACCCTCCTTGGCATTTTTCTTATTTTGTTGCCTTTCAACCTGGAATTAAAATATTTTTTTTGGGGGTTGTATCATTTAAGTTACACAACATGCCTACCACTTTGAAGATGTAACATTTTTTATTTGTGAAACAAACAAGAAATAAGACAAAAAAACTGAACTTGAGCGTGCATAACTATTCACGCCCCAAAGTCAATACTTTGTAGAGCCACCTTTTGCAGCAATTACAGCTGCAAGTCTCTTGGGGTATGTCTCTATAAGCTTGGAATATCTAGCCACTGCTCCAGCTCCTTCAAGTTGGATGGATTCCGCTGGTGTACAGCAATCTTTAAGTCATACCACAGATTCTCAATTGGATTGAGGTCTGGGCTTTGACTAGGCCATTCCAAGACATTTAAATGTTTCCCCTTCAACCACTTGAGTGTTGCTTTAGCAGTGTGCTTAGGGTCGTTGTCCTGCTGGAAGGTGAACTTCTGTCCCAGTCTCAAATCTCTGGAAGACTGAAACAGGTTTCCCTCAAGAATTTCCCTGTATTTTGCGCCATCTATCATTCCTTCAATTCTGACCAGTTTCCCAGTCCCTACCGAGGAAAAACATCCCTGTGGGGATGGTGTTCTTGGAGTGATGAGAGGTGTTGGGTTTGCTCCAGACATAGCGTTTTCCTTGATGGTCAAAAAGCGAAATTTGTCTCATCTGACCCGAGTACCTTCTTCCATAAGTTTGGGGAGTCTCCCAAATGCCTTTTGGCGAACACCGAACGTGTTTGCTTATTTTCTTCTTAAAGCAATGGCTTTTTTTCTGGCCACTCTTCCGTAAAGCCCAGCTCTGTGGAGTGTACGGCTTAAAGTGGTCCTATGGACAGATACTCCAATCTCCGCTGTGGAGCTTTGCAGCTCCTTCAGGGTTATATTTGGTTTTTGTGTTTCCTCTCTGATTAACTTCTCAGGGATCACTGGGGTGCTAGCGGGCTGCTCCCGACACTACCAGGTAAAATGTAAGGCGCCAAATTCAAAATCCAAAAGTTGAATTATTAAACATCCACCAATATACAAGTGTTCCATACTCATCAAAAGCTCTGTTTCTTGGCAATATCACAGCTTTGTCAGATTTCAAAAAGGCTTTATGGCGAAAGCACAACATTTGATTATTTGAGGATAGCCCCTCTCCTATTTTATGCATTACCATAAATCCATAACCAAAGCGGGTCTCATAAAACGCATAAAATCGCTAATATAAAATCCCTTACCTTTCAAAGAACTTCTGCTGAGGGATTCCCAAGTGTCCAACGAAAACATCCAATGGTTCTTTTGTTAGAAAAAGTCATTTATTATATCCATAAATCCCCTTTTGGTTGGAGCGTTATGTTCATAAAATACAGCGTCTACTCGCCCATTGAACCATGAAGAGAACACGTTCAACCTATACCTATACACTTGTCCAAGAACAATCAAACATCATTGATAATGTATCCTTAGGAACACTTGTATGTATATTTACTATAATATTTCAACCGGATTATAAACTGGACGATAGGAAAGGAAAAAACCCCGCGCCTCCTCTTCTGTTTACATCCTGTGACTAGTTCAAAATTCTTCTTCTATTACCATCCAGAGCAACCTAACATCACCAAACACTGTCTAGAGACTGTTGACATCCAGTGGAAGCTATATGTACTGCAATCTTAGTCACAGATATGGCTGTTTTCTGCTATATCAGTTCTGCTATATCAGTTCTGTTATACTCACAGACAATATTTTAACACTCTTAGAAACTTCAGAGTGTTTCCTATCCAATAGTACTAATTATGTGCATATCTCCAAAACCGACACCTCAGCTGCCGCTCCCTAAGAAGTTATTCCTGTATTGACACTTTGACTGTTTGATGGTTCTTCTGAGGGCGTAGCGGGATTTCTTATAAACGTCCGGATTAGTGTCCCACTCCTTGAATGCGGCAGGTCTAGCCTTTAGCTCAATGCAGATGTTGCCTGTAATCCATGGCTTCTGGTTGGGATATGTACGTACTGTGGGGACGATGTCGTCAATGCACTTATTGATGAAGCCGATGACTGAGGTGGTACACTCCTCAATGCCATTGGATGAATCGCGGAACATATTCCAGTCTGTGCTAGCAAAACAGTCCTGAGTCACTGGTGCGTCCTGCTTTAATTTTTGCTTGTAAGCAGGAATCTGGAGGATAGAATTATGGTCAGATTTGCCAAATGGAGGGCTAGCGAGAGCTTTGTAGGCATCTCTGTGTGTGGAGTAAAGGTGGTCTAGAGTTGTTTTTCTGGTTGCACATGTGACATGCTGGTAGAAATGAGGTAAGACGGATTTGTTTGCCTGCATTAAAGTCCCCAGCCACTAGGAGCGCCGCTTCTGGATGAAGCCATTGTCTTACCGGAGGTAGCTGTTCTGCCTTGCTGATGCACGGAAAACCCAGCCAACTGTATATTATCCATGTTGTCATTCAGCCACGACTAGGTGAAACATAATATACTACAGTTTTTAATGTCCCGTTAGTAGGATTGTCTCGAACCAAGCTCATCCAGTTTATTCCCCAATGATTGCACGTTGGCCAATAGGACGGATGGTAGAGGCGGGTTACCCACTCCCCGATGAATTCGCACAAGGCACCCGGATCTGCATCCCCTGTATCGGCATCTATTCTTCATGCGAATGACAGGGATTTGTGTCTGGTCCAGTATCAGCAGTAAATCCTTCACAACCAACTCATTAAATAAAAAAACGTTGTCCAGTTTGAGGTGAGTATTTGCTGTTCTGACATCCAGAAGCTCTTTTCGGTCATAAGTTACAAACAACGCAAAAAAACACACTAAATAGCACAATTGGTTAGGAGCCCGTAAAACGGCAGCCATTCCCTCCGGCGCCATTCTCGCTCTGAGACCTTGAAGTTGTTTCCCTTGCCCTGCAAGGGCCATGGCTTTTGTGGAGCGATTGGTAACAATGCTTCGATGGTGACTGTTGTCGATGTGTTCAGAGGGTCCCTGGTTTGAGCCCCGGTTGGGACGAGGAGAGGGACGGAAGGAAGTCTGTTACACTAGCGTAGCAGCATAGCGGTAATAGCGGGTGATAGTATACAATAAATTAATTAGCATGAGAGGGCAGGTAATACAACAACATAACTTGGCATAAGCGACTATAGCATTCAAGGACCATAGCATATACGGGTTAGCAGAAAACTTAATGAAAACGATGCACGGTTCTGGATTGCCAGATAGCTAGTAACAATAACAAGAAACTGCCATATGGTGATTCGTAAATGGCTTGTTTCACCTCGGTTGATCTTGTTCTTGATACCATGTCCTGTTTTGAGCTGTTTTGACTATGGTAGTATGGCACAAATTTGCTAGCTAGCTAACCAACAACTGTAACGATGTATTTGTGCAACTATTTATGTTTTCAATAAACATTGGAGACTAAATATAGATTTTTCGATAACATGTAAACTAAGCCAACCCTGTCTGTTTTGCCCCATAGTTGCATACGTGTCGGGTTTGTTGCTGAACACCCAGCCTGTGTATAGAGCAGTAGTAAGCAAGGGATTAGCCTAAATGACCCATAACAGTTATAGCAGCTGAAGCAGCATATGGCAGTGCAATATTAGGAAACACTGTCTTATAAAGTGCAACCATAACTATAAACTAGCAATGATAGCAGATGAATAGCAGTAAACATTATATAAATGTTTCAGCGTGCAATGATAATGGCAATAAAACCCTGCAACAATAACAGAAGTAAATAACAGCCAGGCTGGCACATAAATGCAACTAAAGACTAATTGCAACAATAATAATTAGCAAGCACACACCACACTATTTACTATGGGAAAAGCCAGCTAGCATGCTAACCATGTCAAATGCGCCAGAAGTGATGTCATCGAACATACTGGAAGCCAGAAGTAACTGTTGGCCTAAGTAACGGGCTACTGGGATTTCTCAGAGAACTTCGTCGCCAATTTAAGTTTTTTTTTTTTGTACATCTTTAGTTTAACAGGGAAAACAGACTGAGACCTGGATCTCTTTTTACGGCTGTGCCCTGTGTAAACATGTTGACATGTACAGTTCTAGGGACACCAGAGTGTCTAACTTAAGTTGGATCTGCAGTTTGTTCCATAAATAAGGTGCAAAGGAACTGAAAGCAGTCCTTCCCAACTCTGTGGAGACCGCAGGAGTCTCTAATGTAATCCACATCTGTGATCTGGTCATAAAATTAGTATATCTAGTTGAAATTAATGATGATATATATGGAGGTAGTTTTAAAAGAAGTGCTTTATAAATAAACAAAAGAGCATGTTGCTCTCGCCTCACAGATAGAGGCCCAACCCACATGTTGATATAGGATACAGTGATGAGTTTTGTAACTATCACCTGTGATAAACCTGAGTGCACAATGGTAAATAGAATCCAGTGGTTTTAATGTGTTTGCCGATGCATGCATATAAATAATATCACCATCTAAAACGGACATAAAAGTAGCCTGCGCAATTTGTTTTCTATTTACGGAGGTCAGACAAGTCCTGTTTCTGTAAAGGAACCCTATCTTGAATTTGAGCTTTTTTCCCAATTCAGTAACATGTTTTTTAAAAGAGAGCCTATCATCTAACCATACCCCTAAATATTTATATGCAGAGACCTGTTTGATTTGAGTACCATCCAAGCTAGTGATTACAAAAGTGTTTCTAACTGAGAGTTTAGACCTAGAAAAAAACATGACATTTGTTTTCTTAGCGTTTAAAACAAGTTTAAGCTGTAAAAGAGACTCCTGCAATATCCTAAAATCAGACTCCAACTGCATTAAAGCTTGGTCCGCTGTTGGAGCAATAGAGCACATCACCGTGTCATCTGCATATAAATGGAAATTACAATATCTGACATTATCACCAATGTTGTTTATATAAAGTGAGAACAATAGTGGGCCAATTATTGAACCCTGAGGGACCCCTTTAAGTAACTGTAAGGGGTCAGACTTGACCCCGTCGACCATGACGGCCTGAGTTCTATCTTTAAGATAGTCATAAAACCATCGGCAGGCTTTATAGATGAGTCAGCAGTTTTTATTATAATTTTTTTAAATATGAGTATGATTCTAGAATATAAGAAAAATAACATGTCCATCAATTAATCTATCTACAGCAGGGCCACGTTCGGTAGCCAAACATTGTCGAACATTGCAGCTAGATTATACAAATATGAGGGCCCAACGTCCACAGGTGGGGGTTGTGCTTACAGCCCAACACCGTGCAGGACGTTTGGCATTTGCCAGAGAACACCAAGATTGGCAAATTCGCCACTGGCGCCCTGTGCTCTTCACAGATGAAAGCAGGTTCACACTGAGCACGTGACAGACGTGACAGAGTCTGGAGACGCCGTGGAGAACGTTCTGCTGCCTGTAACATCCTCCAGCATGACCGGTTTGGCGGTGGGTCAGTCATGGTGTGGGGTGGCATTTCTTTGGGGGGCCGCACAGCCCTCCATGTGCTCGCCAGAGGTAGCCTGACTGCCATTAGGTACCGAGATGAGATCCTCAGACCCCTTGTGAGACCATATGCTGGTGCGGTTGGCCCTGGGTTCCTCCTAATACAAGACAATGCTAGACCTCATGTGGCTGGAGTGTGTCAGCAGTTCCTGCAAGAGGAAGGCATTGATGCTAAGGACTGGCCCGCCCGTTCCCCAGACCTGAATCCAATTGAGCACATCTGGGACATCATGTCTCGCTCCATCCACCAACGCCACGTTGCACCACAGACTGTCCAGGAGTTGGCGGATGCTTTAGTCCAGGTCTGGGAGGAGATCCCTCAGGAGACCATCCGCCACCTCATCAGGAGCATGCCCAGGCGTTGTAGGGAGGTCATTCAGGCACGTGGAGGCCACACACACTACTGAGCCTCATTTTGACTTGTTTTAAGGACATTACATCAAAGTTGGATCAGCCTGTAGTGTGGTTTTCCACTTTAATTTTGAGTGTGACTCCAAATCCAGACCTCCATGGGTTGATAAATTTGATTTCCATTGATAATTTTTGTGTGATTTTGTTGTCAGCACATTCAACTATGTAAAGAAAAAAGTATTTAATAAGATTATTTCATTCATTCAGATCTATGATGTCTTATTTTAGTGTTCCCTTTATTTTTTTGAGCAGTGTATTACTGCACCATAGGCTATGCTGCAGCAAGTGTAGTCCTACCTGTCACAAGAAAAAAAGTTACCATCATGATATGATAGGTCTACATGCATTGTGAACTGCGCTCCATAATTAGTCCCCACCCTGAGCATTGATTCATCATGCAGAGGCCGTAGAGAAGCCAGATTTGGACAAGTAACAAAATGAACGACAGCTAACTAGGCACATTAAACATGAAATACAGAATCGTCACACATACCTGCATGGAATGGATACAAATACAGGGCAAAAGTTAATGCTGCAGTCTGGACTCCATACAAATATATTTGCCTGATAAAAAGACAAAAAAACAGTGCAGAAAACCCATGAGAAGAAAATAAAAAACTAACGATGTCTGCACCTGAAAGAGTCCCTCTCCCACAACAAAGCTAACGCTAGTTGGTCTAGCCTTGCAAAGTTGCAATTGAACATATCCCCATTCACATGAATATATATTCCTATAAACAGCAATGCAACACTAAATCAGTGACGATATAACTTTTGCTTGTCTTTTCTTGTGAACATTTGCAAACATATAGTATATTTTACACCTGTTAGATTAGCATTACCTTTAAATTGTTTAACTTTGGTCAAATGTTTTGGGTAGCCTTCCACAAGCTTCTCACAATAAGTTGGGTGAATTTTGGCCCATTCCTCCTGACAGAGCTGGTGTAACTGAGTCAGGTTTGTAGGCCTCCTTGCTCGCACACACTTTTTCAGTACTGCCCACAAATTTTCTATAGGATTGAGGTCAGGGTTTTGTGATGGCCACTCCAATACCTTGACTTTGTTGTCCTTAAGCCATTTTGCCACAACATTGGAAGTATGCTTGGGGACATTGTCCATTTGGAAGACCCATTTGCAACCAAGCTTTAACTTCCTGACTGATGTCTTGAGATGTTGCTTCAATATATCCACATACTTTTCCCACCTCATGATGCCGTCTATTTTGTGAAGTGCACCAGTCCCTCCTGCAGCAAAGCACCCCCACAACATGATGCTGCCACCCCCGTGCTTCACGGTTGGGATGGTGTTCTTCGGCTTGCAAGCCTCCCCTTTTTCCTCCAAAAATAACGATGGTCATTATGGCCAAACAGTTCTATTTTAGTTTCATCAAACCAGAGGACATTCCTCCAAAAAGTATGATCTTTGTCCCCATGTGCAGTTGCAAACTGTAGTCTGGCCATGTGCAGTTGCAAACAGTAGTGGCGTCTTCCTTGCTGAGCAGCCTTTCAGGTTATGTCGATATAGATACTTTGTACCTGTTTCGTCCAGGATCTTCACAAGGTCCTTTGCTGTTGTTCTGGGATTGATTTGCACTTTTCGCACCAAAGTACATTAATCTCTAGGAGACAGAACGCATCTCCTTCTTGAGCGGTATGACGGCTGCGTAGTCCCATGGTGTTTATACTTGCGTACTATTGTTTGTACAGATGAACGTGGTACCTTCAGGCGTTTGGAAATTTCTCCCAAGGATGAACCAGACATGTGGAGGTCCACCATTTTTTTCTGAGATCTTGGCTGATTTCTTTTGATTTTCCCATGATGTCCAGCAAAGAGGCACGTAGTTTGAAGGTAGGCCTTAAAATACATCCACAGGTACACCTCCAATTGACTCACATGATGTCAATTAGCCTATTAGATGCTTTGAAAGCTATGACATCATTTTCTGGAATTTTCCAAGCTGTTTAAAGGCACAGTCAACTTAGTGTATGTAAACCTCTGATCCACTGGAATTGTGATACAGTTAATTATAAGTGAAATAATCTGTCTGTAAACAATTGTTGGTAAAATTACTTGTGTCATGCACAAAGTAGATGTCCTAACTGACTTGCCAAAACTATAGTTTGTTAAACAAGAAATTTGTGGAGTGGTTGAAAAACGAGTTTTAACCTCTTAGGGCTAGGGGGCAGTGTTCGGAGAGTCTGGCGTGCCCAAAGTAAAATGCCTGTTACTCAGGCCCAGAAATTAGGATATGCACATAATTAGTAGTATTGGATAGAAAACACTGAAGTTTCTAAAACTGTTAGTTTAAAAAAAATCATGCCTGTGAGTATAACAGAACTGATTTGGCAGGTGAAAACCAGAGAAAAATCCATCCGGAAAATGGGATTTTGTGATGTGACAGTTTTCCCTTTGACTTTCTATTCAATACACAGGGATTTAGCTCCCAGATTGCAGTTCCTATGGCTTACACTAGATGTCAACAGTCTTTAGACAAGGTTTCAGGCTTTTATTTGGAAAAACCAACAAGTGAGAGCTGTTTTTCCTGGTGTACCATAATGTGACCTGTACTGTTTTGCGCGTGTGACAGAGAGCGAGCGCTTCGTTATTTTTCCTTTCTATTGAGCAGGCTATTTTCAGTCTGAATATTATAGTTTATTTACATATTAGGGTACCTGAGGATTGATTAGAAACGTTGTTTGACTTGTTTCGACGAATTTTACCGGTACTTTTGGATATTGTTTGTCTGCATGGACGAACGCCTTTGAGCAGGTGCATTACAAAATAATGCCTCACCTCATGGAAGCAGCAGTTGATCAAGGCATCTCCCAGATGGTCAGTGAACAGGAAGACCTACTTCGCCAACACCACAACCAGCTGGCTCAACTGGGGACGGCTATGGCCAGACCGCTGCATAGTACACCCTCACCTTCAGGACACTGGCAGCATCCAGCGGATAGAATGAGCCGGTGCTCCGCACCCTATTCCGAAAAGGGTTGCACACGGAAATCCAGACAGAGTTGGTGTGCTGAGATGACACCCTCTCCTTGGACGTACTTATCGTGATGGCCATCCATCTGGATTACCTTCTGGATAACCTTCTGCGGGAGTGTCGGTACCACCATCTCTCTCCCTCCGTTGACCAATCTGAGTCAGAGCCTGGACCCATGTAGGTAGGGGACACCCGCCTCCCCGTGGCTGAACAACACCGTCGAAGACAGCTGGGGCTCTGTCCCTATTGCGGACAGGAGGGGCACCAACTTCAGCAGTGTCCGATATATCCCAACCCGGGGTCCACGAGCAGAGGGACGGTCCCATGATCATCAATCTCCTGGGTTTGGCGTGAGTATTCCCCCATACTTTTTTTCCGTCAAACTCTTTCTAGTATCCATATCACCAGCTGGCTGTTCCCCATATGTTGTATCTACTGCTCTAGTGGACTCTGGTGCCATGGGGAATTTCATTGACCAGGCACTTGTCTCCTCACTGAACATCCCTTCATATCCGCTCTCCTCTCCATTTCCGGTTCAGGCATCTACAACTGGGACCCGGGAATGTCACGCACCACTCATCCTACTATGGGACCTATGCAACAGGAAAGCCTTCCTTTCCTCATCATCACTGCATCCACGGCAATGTCATCCTCTGCCTCCTGTGGCTTCAACGTCTAAACCCCACCATCTCCTGGTCGAGGATAAGAATCACCTCCTGGGCACCAGGATGCCAAAGGACCTGCTTTCCCTCACCTTGTGGTTCCACGTCTGTTGAAAGTCCGGGTAGCACCCACCAGCCTCCAGCCTATCCCTCCCTTATCGTTGGCCCAGTGTTTTGGGATATAGATTTGGACATCCGCCAGGCTCTGGAGAGGGAACCCGTGCCCTTTACCTTCACTTCTGAATGCATCTACGTCCCCTCGGATGTGACGGATAGGCTGTTGACCTGGGTGCACACATCCCTCACTACTGGACACCCAGGTATCACTCGCACCATTCACTCCATTTCAGAGAAATACTGGTGGCCCACCTTGGCGCAGGACGTGGCTCACTATATCAACTCATGTTCAGTATGTGCCAAAACAAAATCGCCCACATAATTCTCCATCAGGGAAGCTACTTCAGTGTCCCTGGTCTCATTTGTCCATTGACTTTGTTACCGATCTGCCCTCTGACAGTTTCACCACCATTCTGGTGGTTGTGGACAGATTTTCAAAATCATGCCAGTTTATTCCTCTCTCTGGTCTCCCTACCGCTCTCCAGGTCGCTGATGCACCGCTCCAGCATGTCTTCCGGCACTATGGCCTTTCGGAGGACATCGTCTTTGACCGTGGCCCCCAATTTGCAGATGGAGGGCTTTCATGGAGAAACTGGGGTCACTGTCAGCCTCACTTCCGGGTACCGGCCTCCGTAACTGACAGGTGGAGAGGATGAACCAGGAGCTGGGGAGGTTCCTAAGGAGTCACTGCCAGGACCGGCAGAGGCAGTGGGCCCGATTCCTTCCCTTGCCGGAAGACGCCCAGAATTCATTACGTCACTCCTCCACTGGGCTTACTCCCTTCCAGTGTGTCCTTATCAGCCAGCCCTGGCTCCGTGGATTCCAAGCCAGACCGACGTCCCTGCGGTGGATGAATGATTCCTGAATGATTCTGGTGTGCAGAGGAAGTTTGGAGTGAGAATCCGAGAATTCCACCTTCTCTGTCCAGACCGGCCTGCTCCTCGCCCTCGGGGCCATCCTCCTGGCCAGCATCGTCCTCCGGCGGGAGCCGTGCGTCAGGGTAAAGGCACTGTTACGTTTTTGTCCTGAAAATCAATTGTTTCAACAATTTTGTTATGTACAGTATGTATATAACAACATATTTGATGCTATGTACAAGATGTATATTTGTATTGACGATACCTAGGCATTTTAATTTCATTGAATTTCACTGAATTAAATTGTATTTCCGATCATTCAGATTCAAATTTAAATTCTGTATCCTGTTTACTACTTCAATTCAAATGTAAGAACGGAATTGGAATTTATGAAGCATTCTCAATTCAATTCTAAATTGAGTCCAACCCTGCTGTGTACCATACAATACACTGCTGGTTTGCTCATACTCCCTTCTATTCTCCTACTTTTTGCTTAATAAAATCACAGAAAATATTAATTTGAAAGACAGAAATCATGGTAAAGATATCAACTGTCAATACATTACATGTAAAATAATTAAGGGAATACCAGATATATGCACAAATATTCAGATATAGGTACAGTTTAAAACATTCTCACACCAACATTAATTTGTTTAATTTTATCAGATTACTCACACTGACCACTGCTACACATCTTTTCGACACCGGTATAAGGCCCTCCTTTCGGCAAATCTGACAACTCCATTTTGCTTCTCCTCACCTACAAACGAAGACTCAATAGGGAAGTTGCTGCAGTCAGGTCTGTACAGCGTTGGTCCGACCAATCAGAATCAACTCTCCAAGTCTTTTGATCACGTGGACTGAAACATGTTCCAGGTCACCTCTGGGGATAACATCAATGAATATGTCGACTCAGTCACCAGACTCATCAAATGCATAGATGATGTGATACCGATAGTGTCGTTCAAAACAAGCCGCGCCCTCAGAGCATGTGCAGACCAGCTGGCTGTTGTGTTTTTTGACATTTTTACAGTCCATTATGACTTGTCCATTTGCCAACCAGTATACCAGCAACATGAGAGAAGTTTGGAATGGAGCTCTCTCCATGTTCACTACACGTGGACTCCTGTCTCACTCCTGAGAGAGAAGGCATGAGAGAACCGGCAGTTGATAGCTTCAACTGGATACTGTGTACAGGTTGCTGACTCGGACTCAGGTCTCACGGTAGAAGTGGTGAAGGACCATACTGAACACCATTTTCACCATTACTTCAGCCGGTTAGAGGGGGTTTAGGTTCACACTGTTCTCGATCAAATTGTCCCTTTCATGCATCTAGATATAATCTGTGGTCACATTCGCCATAACCTCAAGGGAGGAGCGATCAGGACAACAGTTTAGTTTAGGGCATTTCTGAATCAAGCAATCCAGACAAATGATTTACTGTATGAAAAATGTGTACTTCTTCCAATATTCTTAATACACATTTCTAAGACACATGTCAAAGAGAATAACAACACAGTTGAAATAATTTTAAAAAATGGCTTATACTCCTACATCATAATGACGACCTCACCGCAGTTACAGGATCAGGGAGTTAGAAGGCTAATTCTTAGGGAGAAATCTCGACCATCCAGCAGACCCAATTTGGTAAGATTTATATTATAGCAAGACAGAAACAGAACAAACAGCCATACACTTCTGCGTATATCCTTTGCTACACTTCTTCCGTTTACAGGCAGGCATGTGAACAAAATCTATCTGCATATTTAACCAAAAAGCCTCAGGGGACTGGTAATCCCCCCTTTTGACACATAACTCATGATTAATGTGTAAAAAAAAAAAAAAAACACTGCTGTTAAAATGTTTTTAGAAAATAATAATCAAATTAGAATTACTACCCTTAATAATTCAATAAATAAATAATTGTATCCCATAAGGTAATAGTAAAATAGACAAAAGACGGGACTGTTGATAAATTATAGACTTCCTAATCATTCGTGTTTACAATGATTCCAAGCACCACCCTCCTTTTGAAGCTTCCAGTCTGTTAATGGAACTCAATCAGCATGACAGTGTGATCTCCAGCCTTGTCCTTGTCAACACTCACACCTGTGTTAACGAGAGAATCACTGACATGATGTCAGCTGGTCCTTTTGTGTCAGGGCTGAAATGCAGTGGAAATGTTTTTTTGGGGATTCAGTTCATTTGCATGGCAAAGAGGGACATTGCAATTCATCTGATCGCTCTTCATGACATTCTGGAGTATATGCAAATTGCCATCATACAAACTGAGGCAGCAGATTTTGGGAAAATTAATATTTACAGTGGGGCAAAAAAAGTATTTAGTCAGCCACCAATTGTGCAAGTTCTCTCACTTAAAAAGATGAGAGAGGCCTGTAATTTTCATCATAGGTACACTTCAACTATGACAGACCAAATGAGGAAAGAAAATCCAGAAAATCACATTGTAGGATTTTTTTATGAATTTATTTGCAAATTATGGTGGAAAATAAGTATTTGGTCACATACAAACAAGCAAGATTTCTGGCTCTCACAGACCTGTAACTTCTTCTTTAAGAGGCTCCTCTGTCCTCCACTCGTTACCTGTATTAATGGCACCTGTTTGAACTTGTTATCAGTATAAAAGACACCTGTCCACAACCTCAAACAGTCACACTCCAAACTCCACTATGGCCAAGACCAAAGAGCTGTCAAAGGACACCAGAAACAAAATTGTAGACCTGCACCAGGTTGGGAAGACTGAATCTGCAATAGGTAAGCAGCTTGGTTTGAAGAAATCAACGGTGGGAGCAATTATTAGGAAATGGAAGACATACAAGACCACTGATAATCTTCCTCGATCTGGGGCTCCACGCAAGATCTCACCCGTGGGGTCAAAATGATCACAAGAACGGTGAGCAAAAATCCCAGAACCACACGGAGGGACCTAGTGAATGACCTGCAGAGAGCTGGGACCAAAGTAACAAAGCCTACCATCAGTAACACACTACGCCGCCAGGGACTCAAATCCTGCAGTGCCAGACGTGTCCCCCTGCTTAAGCCAGTACATGTTCAGGCCCGTCTGAAGTTTGCTAGAGAGCATTTGGATGATCCAGATGAGGATTGGGAGAATGTCATATGGTCAGATGAAACCAAAATAGAACTTTTTGGTAAAAACTCAACTCGTCGTGTTTGGAGGACAAAGAATGCTGAGTTGCATCCAAAGAACACCATACCTACTGTGAAGCATGGGGGTGGAAACATCATGCTTTGGGGCTGTTTTTCTGCAAAGGGACCAGGACGACTGATCCGTGTAAAGGAAAGAATGAATGGGGCCATGTATCGTGAGATTTTGAGTGAAAACCTCCTTCCATCAGCAAGGGCATTGAAGATGAAACGTGGCTGGGTCTTTCAGCATGACAATGATCCCAAACACACCGCCCGGCAACGAAGGAGTGGCTTCGTAAGAAGCATTTCAAGGTCCTGGAGTGGCCTAGCCAGTCTCCAGATCTCAACCCCATAGAAAATCTTTGGAGGGAGTTGAAAGTCCGTGTTGCCCAGCGACAGCCCCAAAACATCACTGCTCTAGAGGAGATCTGCATGGAGGAATGGGCCAAAATACCAGCAACAGTGTGTGAAAACCTTGTGAAGACTTACAGAAAACGTTTGACCTCTGTCATTGCCAACAAAGGGTATATAACAAAGTATTGAGATAAACTTTTGTTATTGACCAAATACTTATTTTCCACCATAATTTGCAAATAAATAAATTAAAAATCCTACAATGTGATTTTCTGGATTTATTTTTCTCATTTCGTCTGTCATAGTTGAAGTGTACCTATGATGAAAATTACAGGCCTCTCTCATCTTTTTAAGTTGGAGAACTTGCACAATTGGTGGCTGACTAAATACTTTTTTGCCCCACTGTATGTCATTCTCAAAACTTTTGGCCACGACTGTACATGTTAAAAGCCTGGGATGTGATGTCTTTTGAATAAGGAACATTATGGGAACTAACTAAAAGCCTGGGATGTACATTTGATTTTAGAGATTCATGACTAGTGAAGTTAGGACAATGTGAAAGACTAGGGTGTGGAAGTTCTATTAGAACTCTATGACTAGTGAACCTAGTGACCTAGGGTGTGAGATATTATGATCCTATGACTAGGTGAAATCAGTGATTAGATAAAACTTAGGTATTGACATGGGTGGCGAGTGGCGCAGCGGTCTAAGGCACTGCATCTCAGTGCTAGAGGCATCATAACAGACACCCTGGTTTGAATCCAGGCTGTACCACATCTGGCTGTGATTGGGAGAGAATTTGACATTTGGATAACAAGAGGTTTGCATAATAATCTGATTGAAATTTGGATAATAAGTTTTTATATCTAAGGGTTCCGTCCATCACTGCCCATCATAATAATATCACATGTGGCACGTTAAGTCTTTGGGTTCCGGGGGGAGCATGGATCTTTTATGGATCATTTGATAGAGATAAGGTTAAAACATTATTTGACTGTCTACAGGGTCTGGGAAATAGTCTCCGAAAAATATTGCCGCATGTCCACTTTTGGTAAAGTACGGGGAATTGCCTTACCCCTAACCAATAAAACTATAAATGCTGATGGGATTTCCTCCGTCCTGGCAATACATTTTGAAACAAAACCCATGCCCTGTTAAATAGAACCATTGAAATGTTGAACATGTAGAGATTTGTTTTTAAACTTAAGCCTATCATTTATTGTACTCCCTAGTCTTTTGATCTGTATAGACCCCACGGGTCTTACTTAATGATTGTTTCCAAGAAATATCAGTCTTATTTATCTGTGTTCGAGATCCCGTATTCACCCACATCTCAATTGGGTTGAGGTCAGGTCATCTGATGCAGAACTCCATCACTCTCCTTCTTGGTCAAATAGCCGTTACACAGCCTGGAGGTGTAATTTGGGTCATTGTCCTGTTGAAAAACAAATGATAGTCCCACTAACCTCAAACCAGATGGGATGGCGTATCGCTGCAGAATGCTGTGGTAGCCATGCTGGTTAAGTGTGCCTTTAATTCTAAATAAATCACTAACTGTGTAACAAGCAAAGCACCCACACACCATTACACCTCCTCCTCCAGGCTTCACAGTGGGAACCACACATGCGGAGATCATCCGTTCACCTACTCTGCGTCTCACAAAGACACAGCGGTTGGAACCAAAATCTCAAATTTGGACTCATCAGACCAAAGGACAGATTTCCACCTGTCTAATGTCCATTGCTCGTGTTTCTTGGCCCTTCAGTAGTGGTTTCTTTGCAGCAATTCGACCATGAAGGCCTGATTCACACCGTCTCCTCTGAACAGTTGATGTTGAGATGTGTCTGTTACTTGAATTCTGTGAAGCATTTATTTGGGCTGCAATTTCTGAGGCTGGTAACTCTAATGAACTTATCCTCTGCAGCAGAGGTAACTCTGGGTCTTCCTTTCCTGTATCGGTCCTCATGAGAGGCAGTTTCATCATAGCAACTGATGAATGCATACATGAATCTTGATAGTAAAATTGAGGGCGATGTCATTTGGGGATGATACACTGTACATTCGGAAAGTATTCAGACCCCTTAACCCCTAGCCACTTTAAACGATGCCATTTATATAATGTTTACATATCCTACATTACTCATCTCATATGTATATACTGTACTCCGTACCATCTACTGCATCTTGCCTACGCCGGTCAGCCATCGCTCATCCATATATTTATATGTACATACTCGTATTCATTCCTTTACTCTTGTGTGTATAAGGTAGTTGTTGTGAATTTGTTAGATGACTTGTTAGATACTACTGCATGGTCGGAACTAGAAGCACAAGCATTACGCTACACTCGCATTAACATCTGCTTACCATGTGTATGTGACAAATAACATTTGATTTGATTTGGATTTGATTTGGATTACAAATCAGCCTTATTCTAAAATGAATATAAATAAAATCCTCATCAATCTACACACAATACCCCATAATGACAAAGTGAAATGTTTGCAAATGTATTAAAAATAAAAAAACATCAGTATTCAGACCCTTTGCTAAGAGACTCGTAATTGAGCTCAGGTGCATCCTGTTTCCATTGATCATCCTTAAGCTGTTTGTACAACTTGGAGTCCACCTGTGGAAATTTAATTGATTGGACATGATTTGGAAAGGCACACACCTGTCTATGTAAGGTCTGCCAGTTGACAGTGCATGTCAGAGCAAAAACCAAGCCATGAGGCCGAAGGAATTGTCTGTGGAGCTCCGAGACAGGATTGTGTCGAGGCACAGATCTGGGGAAGGGTTCCAAAACATTTCTGCTGCATTGAAGGTCCCCAGTAACACAGTGGCCTCCATAAGTTTGGAAACACCAAGACTCGTCCTAGAGCTGGTCTCTCGGCCAAACTGAGCAATCGAGGGAGAAGGGCCTTGGTCAGGGAGGTGACCAAGAACCCGATGGTCACTGATAGAGCTCCAGAGTTCCTCTGCGGAGATGGGAGAACCTTCCAGAATGACAACCATCTCTGCTGCACTCCACCAATCAGGCCTCTATGCTAGTGTCCAGACGGAAGCCACTCCTCAGTAAAAGGCACATGACATCCCGCGTGGAGTTCAAACCAAGATTCAACTCTTTGGCCTGAATGCCAAGCGTCACGTCCAGAGGAAACCTGGCACCAACCCTACGGTGAAGCGTGGTGGTGGCAGCATCATGTTGTGGGGATGTTTATCAGAGGCACGGACCGGAAGACTAGTAAGAATCGAGGGAAAGATGAACGGAGCAAAGTACAGAGAGATACATGATGAAAAACTTCTCCAGGACCTCAGACTGGGACAAAGGTTCACCTTCTAACAGGATAATGACCCTAAGCACACAGCCAAGCCAACGCAGGAGTGCCTTCAGGACAAAACTCTGAATGTCCTTGAGTGGCCCAGCCACAGCCCAGACTTGAACCTGAATGAACATCTCTGGAAAGACCTGAAAATAGCTGTGCAGTGACGCTCTACATCCAACCTGACAGAGTTTGAGACGATCTGCAGAGAAGAATGGGAGAAACTCCCCAAATACAGGTGTGCCAAGCTTGTAGCGTCATAACCCAAGAAGACTCAAGGCTGTAATCGCTGCCAAAGGTGCTTCAACAAAGTACTGAGTAAAGGATTTGAATACTTTTGTAAATGTGATATTTCTTTTTTTTTATATACATTTGCAAAAATTTCTAAAATCCTGTATTTGTTTTGTAATTATGGGGTATTGTGTGCAGATTTATGAGAATGTTTTGGTGTTACGATCTTAGTAATGATAAACGGACCAAGGCGCAGCGTGCGTAGAGTTCCACATTTTTATTCAAGTGGAACATACAAAAACAATAAAGCATACAAATGATCGCAACATATACGTAGCGCTCACTGGCACTAACAAGAAACAATATCCCACAACGCAGGTGGGAAACAGAACAGACTAAGTATGATCCCCAATTAGAGGTAACGAATAACAGCTGCCTCTAATTGGGAACCATACACAACCCA
The DNA here is from genome assembly GCA_030435695.1 of Brachymystax lenok tsinlingensis. Classification (NCBI taxonomy): domain Eukaryota; kingdom Metazoa; phylum Chordata; class Actinopteri; order Salmoniformes; family Salmonidae; genus Brachymystax; species Brachymystax lenok. The sequence goes on from CM059786.1 coordinate 400,584, forward strand.
AACAAAGAAATAGAACAACTAGACAAAACCCCCCTAGTCACGTCCTGACCTAAATCACCATAGAGAACCCAGAGGGCTGTCTATGGCCAGGAAGTGACATTTGGATCAATTTTAGAGCAAGGCTGTACCGTAACAAAATGTGGAAAAAGTCAAGGTGGCTGAACACTTCCGGAACTAGCCATGTTTTATTCATTCAACTTGCATTATTAGGTCACTTCCAATGTTTACCCAACTCTGAATAAGCAAGATGACCTCTACACACTAATCATTGCATTTCCTGTATCTGGAAGAGATCATACGGGGAATAATGTACTGAAATGCCCTATTCATGTCCTCATAAACCATAAAGAAAGTCTAATGTTTTCTAATGAAAGATATCAGATTTCCTGATGAATCAGTTCAATGGCGTAATGTGCATTTTATGGTCCATTGTGGTTTGTGAGGACAGTGAAGTCATGTGAAGAAACACACTGGGGGATCTAAGAAGTATTAGTCAATCCCCAGTTTCTTTGTTTTGTCTCAGGCTGTCCTACTCTATGTCACCTGGGAGATCATAGGGATTTTTATAGGTCTGGAGTTCAAACTCAGGAATGAGAATTGAGAGGAAATTCTAGCTCAGCTGTGTGTGTGTGTGTGTGTGTGTGTACTTGGACGTGTGTGATGAGTGTTGTGTGTATGCTTGTGTGTCTGAGAACACATATTTTATTGGGTTGCTAACACACAATTCTGGGAAAGGGAAAACAATATCCAGGGATGTAGAGGTGGTTACCTAGAGAGATGCTTTCCTCCGAGACTTAGTGGCTGTGTGGTGGAACGGAAAATCTGACCATTATTTCAGTGAGATCACAGGCTTCTACACTAAGTCCCCCAAAGCTCATGGATCAAGGAATCATGAGGATTTGTATGATATTTGAAGAGATATTTAACATAGGGGTGAAAATGTGATGTCATTTCCTGTCCTCAGTTATTGTGGTTTAATCACAGGGGATTTGAGCTGTGGCTGAAAACGGTACTAGCTGTCATATCCTTGTTTTGTCCGTCCTTGTTTCCTCAATTCCTCTCAAAGCTCATTGGTGGAGTAGGTCCGTGAGAAGGAACTTGGATTCTGTCCTCCAATGACAGTGCCTTGCAAAATTATTCATCCCCCTTGGCGTTTTTCCTATTTTGATGTGTTACAACCTGTAATTTAAATTGATTTTTATTTGGATTTCATTTAATGGACATACACAAAATTGTCCAAATTGGTGAAGTGAAATTCAAAAAAATTAAAAACGGAAAAGTGGTGCGTGCATATGTATTCACCCCCTTTGCTATGAAACCCCTAAATAAGATCTGGTGCAACAAATTACCTTCAGAAGTCACAAAATTAGTTAAATAAAGTCCACCTGTGTGCAATCTAAGTGTCACATGATCTGTCACATGATTTTAGTATATATATACACCTGTTCTGAAAGGCCCCAGAGTCTGCAACACCACTAAGCAAGCGGCACTATGAAGACCAAGGAGCTCGCCAAACAGGTCAGGGACAAAGTTGTGTAGAAGTACAGATCCGAAACTTTGAACATCCCACGGAGCACCATTAAATCCATTATTAAAAATGGAAAGAATATGACACCACAAACCTGCCAAGAGAGGGCCGCCCACCAAAACTCACGGACCAGGCAAAGAGGGCATTAAGTAGTGAGGCAACAAAGAGACCAAAGATATCCCTGAAGGAGCTGCAAAGCTCCACAGCGGAGATTGGAGTATCTGTCCATAGGACCACTTTAAGCCGTACACACCATAGAGCTGGGCTTTACGGAAGAGTGGCCAGAAAAAAAGCCATTGCTTTAAGGGGAAACATTTAAATGTCTTGGAATGGCCTAGTAAAAGTCCAGACCTCAATCCAATTGAGAATCTGTGGCATGACATAAAGACTGCTGTACACCAGTAGAACCCATCCAACTTGAAGGAGCTGGAGCAGCTTGGCAACTCCAGTGGCTAGAGGTGCCAAGCTTATAGCGACATACCCCAAGAGACTTGCAACTGTAATTGCTGCAAAAGGTGGCTCTACAAAGTATTGACTTTGGGGGTGAATTGTTACGGCTCAAGTTTTCAATTTTTTTCTCTTATTTCTTGTTTGGTTCACAATCAAAAATATTTTGCATCTTCAAAGTGGTAGGCATGTTGTGTAAATCATAGAAACTGATGATGATAGAAACACCAACAATTTGGCAACAAAATAGGAGAAATTCCAAGCCGGGTGAATACTTTCACAAGCCACTGTAGCTTTGAGAGGAATTGGGGAAAGAAGGACAGAGAAAGCAAGGATTTGACAGCAAGCAACATTTTCAGACATAGGCATGTGTTCTATATTCTCTGCTTCTTCCTGAAGTGTGCACTTGTTCACTCCTCCCCACAAATTTAAAAGCATTGGATTGGTGTTGGAATGGGCTAGAGGGAGTTTCCATAGCAGTTATTTTCTTTCAAATCAAAGAAGGAAAGTAAAAATACTGTAAGTTGCATGGACTCACTCTGTGTGCAATAATAGTGTTTAACATGATCACGCAGTGAATTTCAAACACCGATTTAACCACAAGGACCAGGAAGGTTTTCCACAACAAAATGTGGAATAAGTCAAGGGGTATGAATACTTTCTGAAGGCACTGTACTTATACATAATCAGTTATTGGGTGTGGGAATTTCTCCATGGAGTTGCTAAATATCAACAAATAGGGCACAGATAGCTGTCAGTGTAGCTAGCTAGCATGCTAACCTTATCTAGCTACTTATTTTTATCGGTTGTTGCTGGAGTTTTTTACTTCAAAAGATTAGCCAGCTGGCTCTGGCTGGATATATCATAAGTATTGATTTAGGGAATACTTTGCCACAGATGGAAACAATTGGCCTATCTTTGACTTTGCCATTTGTTGATATGTCCAAAATGTCGGTATCTTCCATAAATTGCATCTGCTAATCTGCCATTAGTTAGAGAGAATGAGCTGACTCTCCGGTAATATGGATAAAAATAGCTGATATGCATTTTTGTACATTGTAATGGACATGGTGCAACATTTGGCCTGGCAGGCTGCTGGCAGTCTGCTGGCAGGCTGAGGTACAACAAAGCCAAGTCAGGTCAGCCCATGCTCATGGTTCTCACAGGGGACATGAAATGATAGACAAAATGATTTTACTCATGGTCATGCACTCCGCAATTAGAACTATAAGTTCCTTGAATTTTCTTTTGCGGGTGACTTTTCATTATCTTGATAGACACTTATGGTTTCTAACTAACGGTACACCAGTCAAAGCAGTGGAGTGAAGCACACGTGTTGTGAATAAAGACTTTAGTGGACAAAACCATTCATCTTGGGGCAACGGATGGAGCGGGTTTGCAACATGCTATCATATCAGGCAATTATACAATTTATAAAATTGTCAGATATTTGTACATTTTAAATAAAGACTAGGTCAAAATTAAGTGAACATTTAGAAATGATCCAATAAATTATGGTAATTTTCTGGTAAAAAAAAATAGGCACCCCTTATTTTCAATTTGCTCCATGGCGCAGGCGTCCAAGTGGACACAAGGCTGTTTGGCTCATCTCAGTCGCATAGAGTAATTCTGGGTCGCATAGAGTAATTCCCATTCTGGTGGGTGGTAACTTTTAACAGATAGGCTATGTACAGGTGCAGTGATCTGTGAGCTGCTCTGACAGCTGGTGCTTAAAGCTAGTGAGGGAGATAAGTGTCTCCAGTTTCAGTGATTTTTGTAGTTCGTTCCAGTCATTGGCAGCAGAGAACTGGAAGGAAAGGCGGCCAAAAGAGGAATTGGCTTTGGGGGTGACCAGTGAGATATACCTGCTGGAGCGCGTGCTACGGGTGGGTGCTGCTATGGTTACCAGCGAGCTGAGATAAGGCGGGGCTTTACCTAGCAGGGACTTGTAGATGACCTGGAGCCAGTGGGTCTGGCGACGAGTATGTAGCGAGGGCCAGCCGACTAGAGCATACAGGTCGCAGTGGTGGGTGGTATAAGGGGCTTTGGTGACAAAGCGGATGGCACTGTGATAGACTGCACCCAGTTTGCTGAGTAGAGTATTGGAAGCTGTTTTGTAGATGACATCGCCAAAGTCGAGGATCGGTAGGATAGTCAGTTTTACTAGGGCAAGTTTGGCGGCGTGAGTGAAGGAGGCTTTGTTGCGAAATAGAAAGCTGATTCTAGATTTGATTTTGATTTTGTATTGGAGATGTTTAATGTGAGTCTGGAAGGAGAGTTTACAGTCTAGCCAGACACCTAGGTATTTGTAGTTGTCCACATATTCTAGGTCAGAGCCGTCCAGGGTAGTGATGATAGTCGGGCGGGCTAAAAAGCATGCATTTGGTTTTACTAGCGTTTAAGAGCAGTTGGAGGTCACGGTTAAAAAGCATGCATTTGGTTTTACTAGCGTTTAAGAACAGTTGGAGGCCACGGAAGGAGTGTTGTATGGCATTGAAGCTCGTTTGGAGGTTAGTTAAAACTTCTTAGGGACCCAATCCCGTGAGCGGGTTCATTTTCGGAGCAAACAGAGCGCGGCAAATTCAAAATAAAAATGTGTAATATTTTGGATGGATTTACAAGTGTTGCACATGGTTGCAAAGATTAGAGTCTTGTTAATATCACAGCATTGTCAGATTTCAAAAAGGCTTTACGGCGAAAGCACAACATTTGATTGTTTGAGGATAGCACCTCTCATATTTTCCTCATTAGCATAAATTCATATCCAGCGCGGGTCTCACAAAACACATATAAGAGCTAAAATACATCGCTTACCTTTTGATGATCTTCTGCTGAGGGAATCCCAAGTGTCCAACAAAGACAATCCATGGTTCTTTTGTTAGAAAAAGTCATTTATTATATCCATAAATCTCTGTTTGGTTGGCTCGTAATGTTCAGATAATCCACCAAGCATTCCCAGTCTACTCGCCCGTTGTACAGTGAAGAGAAAGCGTTCAAATTATACCTATCAACTTTGCCCAAACAAATCAAACATCATTTATAATTTATCCTTAGGTATCCATTTATCTATATTGGCTATTATATTTCACTCGGATAATAACCTATACGATAGAAAAGGTAAATACCGAGCTGCACGCTCCCGGCTCTCTCATGCACTAGACAGAAAGGATTTCCTGCCTTGTCATACCAAATCATCTTCCTTTTGGCTGTCTTCCATGATAAACGCTTCACTGTCTAGAGACTGTCTAGAGACTGTTGACATCTAGTGGAAGCCACAGGTACTGCAATCTGGGAGCTATTTTACATGGATTTCAATAGGAGGCCTATCAAACTGAGGAAATGTCACCAAAAAAATCTGGACAGAAATTCCTCTGGTTTTCGACTGCTATATCAGTTCTGTTATACTCACAGACATTATTTTAACTGTTTTAGAAACTTCCGAGTGTTTCCTATCCAATAGTACTAATTATGTGCATATCCTAGTTTCTGGGCCTGAGTGGCAGGCATTTTACTTTGGGCATGCCAGACTCTCCGAAACCGTCACCTCTGCTGATGATGCCTAAAGAGTTAATTGTCCCAAACCCTGTTATTTTAGGCCCTGTTAGACTTTTTACAGGCTTTTCTGTAAGGTAAACAAATAGGAATTGGGTTAATACTTACCTCCAGGGAGAATCCTGCGCCGCTTTAGAGGGACAGGAAGTTGGAAATATGTTGGTGTCCCGTTGCCGCACTACTGTCTGACGAGACTGGGGAGTCAAGGAGTCATTTTGTAGGGGTCAAAGCGCAATATGTCAGCTGATTCACCAGGGGAGCTGATCGGGGAGTCCTGTGTGGGAGGACGGTCTTCAATTCCGAAGTGTTTACGTTTCTGTAGTGTAGGTAATTGTGTGAATAAGCCATTAGTCATGAGGTATTATGACAAGGGTGAGTCAATACCATCTTGACCACTGACCAGTGAAAGCATTTTGCGAAAAAGAGACATCTGGGCTTGTTGAGCAAATACTGTAGGTCACAAATAGCCCTTAGAAAAATAAAAACTCACTTAGAAAAAGAAAAGGCATGCTTTCTTTATTTTGAAGCGACAACAGGAGAATAGGAAACATTATGGTCCCAGAGTGTTGTCTCTTCTGGCTATGTTTCTAGCTTCTAGTCTAATGCTCTGGGATTTGCTCTCTGTGCCAAGAACAAAGCTATCAGATGCGATAGCTTCAGAAAGGCTTGGGTAGGCTATGGACAAAAGCAGCAGCCAAGCCAGCAGCACGGCTGTTGCGTGTTTAGGTTGTCTCTAACCAGCGGAAGCCGAAGGGTTTCAGTGGGAGGTTAGTGTCAACTTTTTTCTAGTCCTCCCTGGCCTTTGAAATAGTACAAACCGAGAGAAAGGTTGCATAGATTGAGTAATTACATCAAATGAAACCTCTTGCCCTTACAGTTAATGAATTCCTTGCTCAACACCTTATAGCCAGCAGTTATTAGTAATTGTGATATAAGTACCCTGAGACTAAGTCCTCCCTGTGTTATAGAGGATGACTGAGACTGGAGAGAGGCTTTAAAGGAAGGTCATCTTTACTGGAGTCGTTCGGTGAACTTTGTTTGGTAACACTTTATTTGACAGTCCTTTTTCAGGTCCTGATATGTTTTATTTATTTTACCTTTATTTAACCAGGCTAGTGGTTAAATAAAGGCTAGTTGAGAACAAGTTCTCATTTACAACTGCGACCTGGCCAAGATAGAGCACAGCAGTTTGATACATACAACAACAAAGAGTTACACATGGAATACACAGACATACAGCCAATAATACAGTAAAAATATGAAATAAAAAATATATAAAAATAAATAAATAAATTTGTGCTGGGAAATGGTATGGTAACGATACTCTCTTGTGCTTACTTCAAAGAAATCACATTTTAATGAAATTCTATTGGTCACATACACATTAATTCGACAATACAGTAATTTAAACAAAATTTTACACTACGTGCTGGTGTTTGTGTCAATGAAAGAAACCAAAAGGCAGTTATTTGGTAGTCATTGTGTAATTGGCACATACCTTTTGTTGACTTGGACTTTTCTTGAAACATATTGAGAAATATCATTGGGTGGTGTCTAGAGAAATGTGCAATGGTCCAAGGAGAGCAATAGTATTTCTGTGTGTGTGTGGGAACATTGCAACAGATGCAGTACATGACCAAAAGTATGTGGACATCTGCTTGTCAAAAATCTCTTTCCAAAATCATGGGCATTAATATGGAGTTGGTCCCCACTTTGCTGCTTTAACAGCGTCCACTCTTCTGAGAAGGCTTTCCACTAGATGTTGGAACATTGCTGCGGGGACTTGCTTCCATTTAGTCACGAGCATTAGTGAGGTCGGGAATTTAGGCCTGGCTCGCAGTCGGCGATCCAATTTATCTCAAAGGTGTTCGATGGGGTTAAGGTCAGGGCTCTGTGCAGGCCAGTCAAGTTCTTCCACACCGATCTCAACAAACTATTTCTGTATGGACCTCACTTTGTGCACGGGGGCATTGTTATGCTGTAACAGGAAAGGGCCTTCCCCAAACTGTTGCCACAAAGTTGGAAGTACAGAATCGTCTAGAATGTCATTGTTATGCTGTAGCGTTAAGATTTCCCTTCACTGGAACTAAGGGGCCTAGCCCGAACCATGAAAAACAGCCCCAGACCACAATTACTCCTCCACTATGCATTGGGGCAGGTAGCGTTCTCCTGGCATCCGGAAAACCCAGATTCGTCCGTCAGACTGCTAGATGGTGAAGTGTGATTCTTCACTCCAGAGAACACGTTTCCACTGCTCCAGAGTCCAATGGCGGCGAGCTTTACACCACTCCAGCAGACGCTTGGCATTGCGCATGGGGATCTTAGGCTTGTGAGCGGCTGCTCAGCCATGGAAACCCATTTCATGAAGCTCCCGACGATCAGTTCTTGCGCTGATGTGATGTTGCTTCCAGAGACAGTTTGGAACTCGGTAGTGAGTGTTTCAACCGAGGACAGCAGATTTTTACACGCTATGCACTTCAGCACTCGGCGGTCTCGTTCTGTGAGCTTGTGTGGCCTATCACTTCGCGGCTGAGTCATTGTTGGTAGTAGACGTTTCCACTTCACAGTAACAGCACTTAGAGTTGACAGGGGCAGCTCTAGCATGGCAGAAATTTGACAAGGTGTATGTAAACTTCCTTTTGTCTTTCAGGTTATGTCGTTATAGGACTCGGTTTACTGTGGATATAGATACTTTTGTACCTGTTTCCTCCGGCATCTTCACAAGGTGCTTTGCTGTTGTTCCGGGATTGATTTGCACTCTTCGCACCAAAGTACGTTCATCTCTAGGAGACAGAACGCGTCTCCTTCCTGAGCGGTATGACGGCTGCGTGGTCCTATGGTGTTTATACTTGCGTACTATTGTTTGTACAGATGAACGTGGTATCTTCAGGCGTTTGGAAATTGCTCCAAAGGATGAACCAGACTTGTGGAGGTCTACAATTTATTTTGGCTGATTTATTTTGATTTTCCCATAATGTCAAGCAAAGCCACTGAGTTTGAAGGTAGGCCTTGAAATACTGCCACAGGTTCACCTCATATTGACTCAAATGATGTCAATTAGCCTATCAGAAGCTTCTAAAGCCATGACATAATTTTCTGGATTTTTCCAAGCTGTTTAAAGGCACAGTCAACTTAGTGTATGTAAACTTCTGACCCACTGGAATTGTGATACAGTGAATTATAAGTGAAATTATCTGTCTGTAAACAATTGTTGGAAAAATGACTTGTGTCATGCACAAAGTAGATGTCCTAACCGACTTGCCAAAACTATAGTTTATTTTAACAAAGAATTTATGGAGTGATTTGAAAAACGAGTTTCAATGAAGTTAAGTGTATGTAAACTTCCGACTTCAACTGTATGTGAGAATGCTATTCATTGACTACAGCTCAGCGTTCAACACCATAGTGCCCTCAAAGCTCATTAGTAAACTAAGGACCGTGGGACTAAACACCTCCCCCTGCAGCTGGATCCTGGACTTCCTGACGGGCAGCCCCCAGGTGGTAAGGGTAGGTAACAACACATCTGCCACGCTGATCCTCAACACGGGGGCCCCTCAGGGTTGCGTGCTCAGTCACCTCCTGTAATCCCTGTTCACTCATGACTGCACGGCCAGGCACGACTCCAACACCATCATTAAGTTTGCCGATGACAACAGTGGTAGGCCTGATCACCGACAACAATGAGCCTATGAGGAGGAGGTCAGAGACCTGACCGTGTGGTGCAAAGACAACAACCTCTCCCTCAACGTGATCAAGACAAAGGATATTATTGTGGACTACAGGAAAAGGAGGACTGAGCACGCCCCCATTCTCATCGACGGGGCTGTTGTGGAGCAGGTTGAGAACTTCAAGTTCCTTAGCGTCCACATCACCAACAAACTAACATGGTCCAAGCACACCAAGAGGGCATGACAAAACCTATTCCCCCTCAGGAGAAAAGATTTGGCATGGGTCCTCAAATCGACAAAAGGTTCTACAGCTGCACTATCGAGAGCATCCTGAGGTTGCATCACTGCCTGGTATGGCAACTGCTACAGAGGGTAGAGTGTAAGGCCCAGTACATCACCCTAGTAATAGACTGTTCTCTCTGCTACCGCCCGGCAAGCGGTATCAGAGTGCCCAGTCTAGGTCCAAGAGGCTTCTAAACAGCTTCTAAGCCATAAGATTCCTGAACAGCTAATCAAATGGCTACCCAGACTATTTGCATTGCCCCCTAACTCAGTTGCCAGAGAGGAAGGAAACCGCTTAGGGAAAAGAGTTTAATGTGTGTGATAGGAGATAACTGAGGATGGCATAATACTAACCTTAATAATGACAGAGAGAAAAGAAGGAAGCCTTTACAGAATATATGGCCCACCCCAAATCACACCCTGAGCAAACCAAAATGAGACATAAAAAGGCTCATACAGGTCAGGGCGTGACCGTACCCCCCACCCCCCCAAAGGTGCGGACTCCGGCCGTAAAACCTGAACCTATTGGGGAGGGTCCGGGTGGGCATCTATCCACGGTGGCGGATCAGGACGTAGACCCCGCTCCACCTCTGGCTCCCTCCGCTTTGGTGGCGCCTCTGGGGTGGGGGCCCTCGTTGCGGGCCCCGGACTGGGCACCCTCGTTGCGGGCCCCGGACTGGGCACCCTCGTTGCGGGCCCCGGACTGTGCACCCTCATTGCGGGCCCCGGACCGTCTCTGGAGGCTCCGGACTGGGCACCGTCTCTGGAGGCTCCGGACTGGGGACAGTCTCTGGAGGCTCCGGACTGGGGACAGTCTCTGGAGGCTCCGGACTGGGGACCGTCTCTGGAGACCCCGGACTGGGGACATCTCTGGAGACCCCGGACTGGGGGCCTCGTGCCCCGGATCGTCACTGGAGGGACACACAGGAGGACTGGTCCATGGAGCAGGCACTGGATGGACCGGGCTGTGGGGGAGCACTGAAGATCTGGTGCTGGGAGCAGTGGCAGGACTTGCCGGGCCCTCGATGCGCTCAGGGGACCTGGTGCGTGGAGCAGGGCAGGACGTGCCGGGCTCTCGATGCGCTCAGGGGACCTGGTGCGTGGAGCAGGGACAGGACGTGCCGGGCTCTGAAGGCGCACAGGGAGCCTGGTGCGTGGAGCAGGGACAGGACGTGCCGGGCTCTCGATGCGCTCAGGGGACCTGATGTGTGGAGCTGGAACAGGCCGTGCCGGGCTCTGAAGACGCACAGGGAGCGTGGAGCAGGGACAGGCCGTGCCGGGCTCTGAAGGCGCACAGGGAACCTGATGCGTGGAGCGGGAACAGGCCGTGCCGGGCTCTGAAGGCGCTCAGGGGACCTGATGCGTGGAGCGGGAACAGGCTGTGCCGGGCTCTGAAGACGAACAGGGAGCCTGGTGCGCGGAGCAGGGACAGGATACACTGGGCCGTGGAGGCGCACTGGAGGTCTTGAGCGTACAGCCTGCACAACCCGTCCTGGCTGAATGGCTAATTTCACTCAGCCACTGCGGGGCGCTGGCACAGGACGTACTGGGCTGTGAAGACGCACCGGAGACACAGTACGCAGAGCCGGCGCAGGATATCCTGGTCCGAGGAGGCGTACTGGAGACCAAGAGCGCTGAGCCGGCACACTCCTTCCAGGCTGAACACTCCCCTTAGCTCGACAGATGCGGGAAGCTGGCATGTCGCGCACCGGGCTGTGAACACGCCTCACACGGTGCCTTACCAGTGCGATGTTCCCTCTGGTAAGCACGGGGAGCTGGCCCAGGTCTCCAACCTGGCCCAGCCAAACTCCCTCGTGTGCCCCCCCCAAAAAAATGTTTTGGGGCTGCCTCTCGGGCTTAAATGCCAGCCGTGTTCCCGCATACTTCTCCTCGAAAAAGCGCCACTCCGTCTTTGCTGCCTCCCGCTCCTCCTTGGGACGGCGGTATTCCCCAGCCTGCCTCCAGGGTCCCTTACCGTCCAAGATCTCCTCCCGAGTCCAGGACTCCAGATGACCACGCTGCTTGGTCTCTTGGTGGTGGGAAGTTCTGTCACTATCTTCAAAAACGGACCAAGGCGCAGCGTGCCGGGTTGAGTGAAACATGTTTATTAGTTCAACTCACCGAAACAATAAACAAGAAACAAAGATCGGACTTGCACTGTGTGGCGCATTGATACCTACAAACCAAGTTAACTTCCCCACCAGAAGGAGGGAAAAGGGGCTACTTAAGTATGGTTCCCAATCAGAGACAACGATAGACAGCTGTCCCTGATTGAGAGCCATACCCGGCCAAAACAAAGAAATACAAATTAGAACATAGAATGCCCACCCCAAATCACACCCTGACCAAACCAAAATGAGACATAAAAAGGCTCATACAGGTCAGGGCGTGACAATATAAATATTCCAAAACATGCATCCTGTTTGCAATAAGGCACTAAAATAAAACTGCAAATTAACTTTATGTCCTGAATATAAAGTGTTGTGTTTAGGGCAAATCCAACACAACACATCACTAAGTACCAAAATCATAGAGGAAAACCTGGTTTCGTCTGCTTTCCAAAATACACTTGGAGACAAATTCACCTTTCAGCAGGACAAAAACCTAAAACATAAGGCCAAATATACACTGGAGTTGCTTACCAAGACGACATTGAATGTTCCTGAGTGGCCTAGTTACAGTTTTGACTTAAATTGGCTTGAAAATCCATGGCAATCATGAAAATGGCTGTCTAGCAGTGGTTGAAGAAATTTTAAAAGAATAATGGGCAAATATTGTACAATCCAGGTGTGCAAAGCTCTTAAAGACTTACCCAGAAAGACTCACATCTGTAATCGCTGCCAAAGGTGATTCTAACATGTATTGACTCAGGGGTGTGAATACTTAAGTAAGTGAGAGATTTCTGTATTACATTGTCATTAAATGTTCAATAATTTCTAAAAACATGTTTTTCACTTTGTGATTATGGCGTATTGTGTGTAGATGGGTGAGGGAAAAAAACATTTAGAATTCAGGCTGTAACACAACAAAATGTGGAATAAGTCAAGGGGTATGAATACTTTCTGTAATCCGTGTTTTCTTAAACAGTAGTTTTGGCAACACCATACAGGTGTTCTTCCATTAATTAGGTAGAATTAGAAGTTATACAATCTAACAAGTGCTGTCATGTTACTTAACGAGTCCAGAAATGACTTTGTACTTGTACTGAATATTTTCCTGAGGGTTTGTTGTGTGTTTGTTAAAGAAAAGTGAGCTACTTGTTTATAAGGTTCCTCTCATCATAAATTAGAAGCAAAATTCAAGACAATATGTTGTGTCTTGGGATGTATAAGATTCTAAATTGGTACTGTCTCTTGAGGGGAGGTTAAACTCTGTCCTACAGGATACAGGTGAGAGGTCTATCTGGACAGATAAACAAACATTGTGTTACGTCCCAATAAAATACAGCTGGAGCACTGGGTAAAGAGTGATAACCTCCTGAACAAGAGGAAGTGGTACTGTTACTCTGTAATAAGGGTTCATCAATCGGGTTCATTAACATGAGTTAGTGCTGTTGGAAAATGAATTAATCATCATACATTATTCATCATGACAATCTCTTTATTCATCATTAATTTATTAATGAATGAATGAATGCATGAAAAGCACATTAATCATATTATTATCTGTTTACTTTAGCCATTAATAAGGCAGCTGAACCAGTGGGTGAAGAGTGACATCCTCTCTGGAGGAAAGGAGGAGAGGGAAAGGGGACAAGAGGGGAGGAGAGTTACAATTTGGGCAATTCCCAAATTAATACAACAACATCTACCCCCTCTAACCCACATTAGTTCTCGTGCCGCTTCCTTTTTGGTCTAAGAAAAGAGAGAGTGCTTGCGTGAAATGGGACTAAGGTCCTGAGGGAGGGAGGTTTGGAATGCGAGGGGACAGGATATTCACATAGACCTGATGCTATCAGAGAGACAGAGTCTTCCCTAAAGCTGAATCTGGAGTCAACTAGGGCTAAGCAAACCAATGAGGAGGTATTGCTGTATAAGTATTGAAATTCACCTCCATGTTCGATGCATCTGGGGTATATTTTACATGGGAAGGACAGGTGATACATCAAATCAAATTTTATTGGTCACATACACACAATTTCTTGAAATCAATGGAGGACATTATTTGAGCTGAAGTGAGAGAAAATACACTCCAACTTCGGGAATGAAACATTGCCTATTACAATGTTGACTACAATGTTTTATCTTGATACGTTAATAAATACATGCTGTGTTAATTTTAGCATGTATACCTGCCTACGTACCATATATCGCAAGTCCATAATAAGTCAATAGGGCTAACTGGCTAGCTACTAGTACTGTTAGCTAGCCAGATAGCCACAAATAATTGACATATATCATGCATAATATTAGTTTTAGGTCATTTTTGCCTGTTAAACTATCTGGTTAGTTACATTATTACGATTCACATATAGCTAGCTAATAGTTATGAAGTAAAATGGTTGCTTTGTGTATATCTTTTTGTCTCTATATTTTGTCTCTATTGCTATTGTTGTCCTGGCTGGAAGACGGTTCAGTGAATAGATAAGTCATGTCAATAGGGCTAACTGGCTAGGTAGCTAGCCACGAAGAACTTGTAGCTACCCTCGAAAAATGTACATCTACAGTACCTTGCATAACTTTAGTTTTAGGTCATTTATGTCTGTTTAACTTGCTGACTGGCTAGATTAATACAATTGTGTATATATTTTTAACCTCAGAAGGCTGAAGCCCCTAAGACCCTCACAAACTTCTACAGATGCACCATTGAGAGCATCCTGTCGGGCTGTATCAACGCCTGGTAGGGCAATTGCACCATCCGGCTCTCCAGAGGGTGGTGCGGTCAGCCCAACACATCACCAGGGGCACACTGCTTGCCCTCCAAGACATCTACGGCACCCGGTGTCACAGGAAGACCAAGAACATCATCAAGGACCTCAGTCACCCGAGCCACGGCCTGTTCACCCCGTTACCATCTAGAAGGCAGAGACAGTACAGGTGCATCAAACCTGGGACCAAGAGACTGAAAAACTGCTTCGATCTCTAGGCCATCAGACTGTTAAAAAGTCACCACAAGCCGGCTTCTGCCCAGTACCCTGCCCTGAACCTTAGTTACTGTTACTAGCTGGCTATCACCCGGTACTCTAACATGCAACTTAGAAACTGCTAACCTATTTACATAGTCATTTAACAATGGTCACTTTAATAATGTTTACATGCTGTTTTACGCACTTCATATGTACAGTCGTGGCCAAATGTTTTGTAGAATGACACAAATATTAATTTCCACAAAGATTGCTGCTTCAGTGTCTTTAGATATTTTTGTCAGATGTTACTATGGAATACTGAAGTATAATTACAAGCATTTCATAAGTGTCAAAATCTTTTATTGACAATTACATGAAGTTGATGCAAAGAGTCAATATTTGCAGTGTTGACCCTTCTTTTTCAAGACCTCTGCAATCCGCCCTGGCATGCTGTCAATTAACTTCTGGGCCACATCCTGACTGATGGCAGCCCATTCTTGCATAATCAATGCTTGGAGTTTGTCAGAATTTGTGGGTTTTTGTTAGTCCACCCGCCTCTTGAGGAGTTCTCAATGGGATTAAGGTCTGGGGAGTTTCCTGACCATGGACCCAAAATATCGATGTTTTGTTCCCCGAGCCACTTAGTTATCCCTTTTGCCTTATGGCAAGGTGCTCCATCATGCTGGAAAAGGCATTGTTCATCACCAAACTGTTCCTGAAAGGTTGGGAGAAGTTGCTCTCTGAGGATGTGTTGGTACCATTTCTTTATTCATGGCTGTGTTCTTAGGCAAAATTGTGAGTGAGCCCACTCCCTTGGCTGAGAAGCAACCCCACACATGAATGGTCTCAGGATGCTTTACTGTTGGCATGACACAGGACTGATGGTAGCGCTCACCTTGTCTTCCCCAGACAAGCTTTTTTCCAGATGCCCCAAACAATCGGAAAGGTGATTCATCCGAGAAAATGACTTTACCCCAGTCCTCAGCAGTCCAATCCCTGTACCTTTTGTGAATATCAGTCTGTCCCTGATGTTTTTCCTGGAGAGAAGTGGCTTGTTTGCTGCCCTTCTTGACACCAGGCCATCCTCCAAAAGTCTTCGCCTCACTGTGCGTGCAGATGCACTCACACCTGCCTGCTGCCATTCCTGAGCAAGCTCTGTACTGGTGGTGCCCCGATCCCGCAGCTGAATCAACTTTAGGAGAAGGTCCTGGCGCTTGCTGGACTTTCCTGGGCGCCCTCAAGCCTTCTTCACAACAATTGAACCGCTCTCCTTGAAGTTCTTGATGATCCGATAAATGGTTGATTTGATTCTTACTGGCAGCAATATTCTTGCCTGTGAAGCCTTTTTTGTGCAAAGCAATGATGACGGCATGTGTTTCCTTGCAGGTAACCATGATTGACAGAGGAAGAACAATGATTCCAAGCACCACCCTCCTTTTGAACCTTCCAGTCTGTTATTTGCACTTAATCAGCATGACAGAGTGATCTCAAGCCTTGTCCTCGTCAACACTCACATCTGTGTTAACGAGAGAATCACTGACATGATGTCAGCTGGTCCTTTTGTGGCAGGGCTGAAATGCAGTGGAAATGCTTTTTAGGGATTCAGTTCATTTGCATGGCAAAGAGGGACTTTGCAATGAATTGCAATTCATCTGATCACTCTTCATGACATTCTGGAGTATATGCAAATTGCCATCATACTAACTGAGGCAGCAGACTTTGTGAAAATGAATATTTGTGTAATTCTCAAAACCTTTGTCCACGACTGTACAGTATGTACTGTATTTTAGTCAAGGCTCCTCCTATATAACTACTGCTGTACACACCTTTTCTATTCATATACTGTCCATACTGCCTATACACACCATTGTGTAAAACTGAAGATGAATCAACAACATTGAAGTTACTCCACAATACTAACCTAGTTGACAGTGTGAAAGAAGGAAGCCTGTACAGAAAATTAAATCTACTTCAAAGTCTATAGCAAGACCTTATTTAATGGTTGTTTAGCAATTATTAAGAACCAATTTGACAGAGCTTGAAGAATTTTTTAAAGAACAATTCAGGTGTGGAAAGCTCTTAGAGACTTACCCAGAAAGACTCACAGCTGTAATTGCTACCAAAGGTGCTTCTACAAAGTATTGCTTTAGAGGTGTGAATACTTATGTAAATTAGATATTTCTGTAGTTTCAATACATTTGCAAAAATGTCTAAAAACATGTTTTAACTTTTTAACTTTAACTTTGTCATTATGGGTGCCATTTGGGACACAGACCCAATCTTTAGCCAGTTGCTAACAGACATGGCTGAACTGAACCCTAGCCGTAGCCATGTGCCAGCTCTTTCATAGCAGTTTCCTAACCCTCTGTCTAGTTTCGCCTCCCACTGTAGAAAGGTCAAAATCTGTTAGAAATAACACCAGGGGACTGATATCAAAACCAGACATGTGGCTGCTTAATGCTGCCTTGTTGTTCCCGTCAAAGACAGTCTAGCCGTCATTTCGTTGAAATTTCACCAAAGGTTCCGCTAAAGTCCTTGACCGGAATAGTTGTTGTCGCTTGAACAGATGGTAAGGTCAGGCTTTTAACTCAGAGAGTGTCAGCGATCACAGCCATCATTAGCAGGCCAGAGGGCAAAGTCCCTGTGTGAGTGTGTGCTTCTGTGTGTGTATCAACAACAGTGTGTGTGCGTATTTTTGGTTTTACTATCCTTGTAAGGAGCAGAAGTATAGTAAAACAAGGAACATTCGGATAGTAAAACAAGGAACATTCGGACGAGTGGGGACATTTTGCCAGTCGCCAAAAGGAAAAATACTATTTTAGGGGAAGGGGAAGGGTTAACAGTTATGATTACAATTAGGGTTAGGGGTTTGGGGTTAAGGCTAAGGTTAATGTTAGGGTTAGTTTAACGGATTAGGGAAAATTGGATTTTGAATGGAATCAATTGTTTGGTCCCCACAAGGATAGTAAAACAAATGTATGTGTGTGGTTGTTTGGGTGGGTGGTTTGGTGTGTGCTTATGCATTTTGTAATCACAAGAAATATGGGGGAAAGCGTGAGATTGATAGGGAAGAGAGGGAGAGGAAGCAGAGCAGAGGAGAGAGAGATAGATAGATTATTTCCTTCGAGAGAGAAAAGAAGAGAGAAAAAGACAGAGAAGGACAATGGTAGACTAGAATTCGGATGCCAGTTTGCAATACTTCTTTATTCCTCACCCTGCCTGGTGGTCGACTGTATAAGGTATATTCTCTCTTCTCCATCTTGTTAGGTACGACCAGTACTAGAATTGGACAAATACACACCTCAAATGCTATACTTCCTGAGTACTGGCACCTCTTCTAGAATATTGGCTTAAAAAAAGTATGAGTACAGCAGGCACCTAAAGATAAAGAACCCAAAATGAATACCGCCACCTATTTATCCACCTCAAGCATGGGGACCAAACACATCAATTCAGGCACTGGTAACATCCTGTATTGTGTGCATATTCTTAAACATATGTGTTCTGTGCATACAACTTTACCATTGATATGTTCCAGATCCTTTTGAGACCATAAGGAGAATCAGGCTAAAGCTGGAACGTCTACCAATGGCATGTGATGTCAGTATAAATAGCCCTCACTTTAGAATAGGGACTGCAAAAATACTTTACTATGGATTTATTAAGCATCTTATGAATGATCTTATGAATCGTTAATACATAATCTAAAAGTTGTTTATATATGTGTGAATGTGGGAGATGATTATTAATAAATTATGAGCAAACCATATGTATATGCCTTATAAATGGGTTATCCTCTTTTACTAGGAAAGCAATTTGGCATTTTTGATAGCAAAAATATTTTTCTTACTATGCTAAATTAAAAACATAAAATACATAAAGTGTGTGGAAGTGCTTCTTTATATTTTAATTGTAAACCATTTTATGGTAATTACTCCCAATAATTGAAAACAAACTCCATTGGAACAAGCAATTTGCTGAGGTAAATATGCCGAAGGAAATTTCCAGTAGCATGGGTGGTCGTAAAGGTTTGATGCCCCACCAGCTTCTCTATAAACTGCACCCGGGGGTGTTGCATCAATATCGGTCCCCTGATACTTTTTGGTCCCGAGAGACAAACCCCCAATTCCTTGTCCATAACTGTCGATACGCTCCACTGACTTGCACTTCCTGTTTGATGAGAAATACCACAAGAAATTCTCAAGGCTCCCTTCCACATGACACATGTCACTCTAAAGAAGAGGCCTTACTCCCCACAGAATGACGTTTGTCTCTTGGTAGGCCATCATTGTAAGTAAAAATGTGTTCCTAATTGACTTGCCTAGTTAAATAAAAGGTTAAATAAAATAAAAAAGATCTTACTTGAAATGGATTGAGTGGTTGCAGTTGATTCACACCCACCTCAAGTAACGTTAATTCATTATGACAACCATTTGTGTAGCAGAAGGGAGGGAGAGGTAGGCCTAAGGATCCAATAATCTGAGAGAGAGAATCTGTGAATAGAGTGTTGCTCAGAATGTGTTGAGACAAGTCTCTAATGATACTCCTATAAAAAGACTTGGTGAGTAAGGAATCACATGTGCTCAAATAATTTTAACTGCTCTGCCACTGAGCTGACCTGGAGATTCCCAAAAAACCCAAAAGTATCATGATTAGACTGGCATTGCCAACACATCTATGAATTCAACATTACTCATGGCATTTATATATCTTTCTAATAATACTGTACATGTGCTGCACAACGTGGCCAAAAATGTGTTATTCACCTAATCAGTCTTATTCATTCCTCATGAGACGCAGAAACAGAAAAATATGATATAGAAACGATGCCAAATCTCATATTTCTGGAACATTCATTCCATTTCTGTTCTTGTTGGTGGTTACACTTTATTTGGTTAGTCCGGATTGTCCAGATAGTCATACTTAAAATAAGGGTTAAGGTTACTGCTAGGGCTGAGGTTAGGGTAAGGGTTAAGGTTAGGGTTAGGAGTTAGTTGAAATGTTACTGATAATCTGTAGAGCATCTACAGATGGACTATCCAAATAAAGTGTTACCTTGCTTTTTTCGTCATTAGGAATGTCCTGCAGTGTATAACACTGCAGACTATCAGCTGACTCACTGGGTTGTAATGGTCTGTAATGGTCCCAGTGGTCTTTGGAGAGAGGTTTTTCTCAGACCAATTTTGTGGTTGATCTCAAGGAGCTTAGAAAAAAAATTGAGGAAGTTACGACCCCGGGTACTGACTCAACAAAGTGTTGGTTCAGTCATGTAATAATACATAACTAGGAGTAATACAGAGAGTGACTTTATTTTTCATAGTTTATGGTCTTCAGTCTGCACCTCATTATATTTGTGTGTGTGTGTCCATCTCCTACTTCATAAGAGGGAGTGGCCACATTGTCCACTATTTGTTACATTGCTGTCAGAAGTGGGATGGGGATCTCCCTGCCGGATGGTCCAATGGAGACGAGCACAAAGCTAGTCTCAGCCTCATGAGGTCAGACAGTGCTGTAATGTTGGGCATTTGTGAATTGGGCAACGTCTGTTCTTTCCCTTTCTCAGCGAACAAAATCTGGAGTAGTGTGGTGGTTTTGAGCAGTTGTGTAAACAGGAGTGCTTTTGTCAAAGGAAGTGGTTTGGTGAAGAATATGGTTCAAGCATCCTCAGAAAGTTGTAGATGAGGTGATTGGGAGAATGCGATTATGGTAGTTGAAAGTTCAAATCCCTCATGCTCCACTGAAACTGTAAGCTGTTTTTGACACGGTCTAATAAATGGCCATATTACAGTTTAAGATTTGTACAATAGATGTATACAGTTGAAGTTGGAAGTTTACATACACCTTAGCCAAATACATTTAAACTCAGGTTTTCACAAATCCTGACATTTAATCCTAGTAAAAAGTCCCTGTCTTAGGTCAGTAGGATCACCACTTTATTTTAAGAATGTGAAATGTCAGAATAATAGTAGAGAGAATGATCGTTTTCAGCTTTTACTTCTTTCATCACATTCCCAGTGGGTCAGAAGTTTACATACACTCAATTAGTATTTGGTAGCATTGCCATTAAATTGTTTAACTTGGGTCAAACGTTTCGGGTAGCCTTCCACAAGCTTCCCACAATAGGTTGAGTGAATTTTGGCCCATTCCTCCTGTCAGAGCTGGTGTAACGGAGTCAGATTTGTAGGCGTCCTTGCTTGCACATGCTTTTTCAATTCTGCCCACAAATTGTCTATAGGAATGATGTCAGGGCTTTGTGATGGCCACTCCAATACCTTGACTTCGTTGTTCTTAAGCCATTTTGCCACAACTTTGGGTGTGTGCTTAGGGTCATTGTCCATTTGAAAGACCCATTTGCGACCAAGCTTTAACTTCCTGACTGATGTCTTGAGATGTTGTTTCAATATATCCACATAATTTTCCTGCCTCATGATGCCATCTATTTTGTGAAGTGCACCAGTCCCTCCTGCAGCAAAGCACCTCCACAACATGATGCTGCCACCCCCGTGCTTCACGGTTGGGATGGTGTTCTTCGGCTTGCAAGCCTCCCCCCTTTTTCCTCCAAACATAATGATGGTCATTATGGCCAAACAGTTCTATTTTAGTTTCATCAGTCCAGAGGACATTCCTCCAAAAAGTACGAGCTTTGTCCCCATGTGCAGTTTCAAACTGTAGTCTGGCTTTTTTTATGGTGGTTTTGGAGCAGTGGCTTCTTCCTTGTTGAGATGCCTTTCAGGTTATGTCGATATAGGACTCGTTTTATTGTGGATATAGATACATTTGTGCCTGTTTCCTCCAGCATCTTCACAAGGTCCTTTGCTGTTGTTCTGGGATTGATTTGCACTTTTTGCACCAAAGTACATTCATCTCTAGGAGACAGAATGCGTCTCCTTCCTGAGCGGTATGACGGCTGCGTGGTCCTATGGTGTTTATACTTGCGTACTATTGTTTGTACAGATGAACGTGGTACCTTCAGGCGTTTGGAAATTGCTCCCAAGGATGAACCAGATTTGGAGGTCTACAATTTTTTGGCTGATTTCTTTTGATTTTCCCATGATGTCAAGCAATGAGGCACTGAGTTTGAAGGTAGGCCTTGAAATACATCCACAGGTACACCTCCAATTGACTCAAATGATGTCAATTGGCATAACAGAAGCTTCTAAAGCCATGACATCATTTTCTGGATTTTTCCAAGCTGTTTAAAGGCACAGTCAACTTAGTGTATGTAAACTTCTGACCCACTGGAATTGTGATACAGTGAATTATAAGTGAAATAATCTGTCTCTAAACAATTGTTGGAAAAATTACTTGTGTCATGCACAAAGTAGATGTCCTAACCGACTTGCCAAAACTATAGTTTGTTAACAAGAAAAGTACTTAAGTAAAAATACTATAAAGTACTACTTAAGTCGTTTCTTGGGGTATCTGTGCTCTACTTTACTGTTTTGGGGCGGCAGGTAGCCTAGTGGTTAGAACGTTGGGCCAGTAACCGAGCTCGAATCACCGAGCTGACAAGGTACACATATGTTGTTCTGCCCCTGAACAAGGCAGTTAACCCAGTGTTTCGTGGTAGGCCATCATTGTAAATACAAAGTTGTTCTTAACTGACTTGCCTAGTTAAATTAATTGTACATTTTTAGAAAAGTTAAAATTTTTGACAACATTTACTTTCACTCCACTACATTCATCTCCTTGCATTTTCCCTGACACCCAAAAGTACTAGTTACATTTTTAATGCTTAGCAGGACAGAACATTTATCTATTTCACTCACTTATCAAGAGAAAATCCCCAGTCATCCCTACTGCCTCTGATCTGACAGACTCATGAAACACAAATGCATCGTTTGTAAATTATGTCTGAGTGTTGATGTGTGCCGCTGGCTATCCGTAAATTTAAAAAATCAAGAAAATAATGGCGCCTGGTTTGCTTAAATAATTTGAAATGATTTATACTTTTACTTTTGATACTTAGGGAAATTGTAGGGATAACATTTACTTTTGATACTAAAAAAGTTATTTTTAGAAAAACTTGACTTTTACTCAAGGTGTATTTTACTGGGTGACTTTCACTTTTACTTGAGTCATTTTCTTTTAAAGTATCTTTACTTTTACTCAAGTATGACAATTGGGTACTTTTCCACTACTGCTGTAAACATCTTAGACCTAGGCTACACAGTAGACCAAGGCTACAAGGCATACTTGGATTACACATAACAAAACAAAGGACAAGACGACATTGTCATAGCCAAAGAGCTATGATCAGCGATTTCAGGCTCCTAAACTGAGTTAGATGATGTTTTAATGATGATGTTGCCAGGTAATGCCAGATGATGGTGATGCAGTTGGCTTGCTGGCTCTGATGTTATCCTGGGCTACTCTGTAGCCTGTGTTGCCAGGTGATGGTGATGGAGTTGGCTTGCTGGCCCTGATGTCGTCATCAGCTCATCCTCTCTGTAGCCTGGACTTTGTACTCCCTTACAACTAACGTGTAGCACCCACTTGGGTGATGCTTATGCTGCTGTTACAGGGCAAAAAATCCCACCGCACATCAGTCCAGGACAGTAGACATCCTCACGATGAGCTCTCTGCCATTTCCATAATGCAGTCAGGTCTCATTGATCAAGAAGCAGTCGGTTCTGAGATGCATCTTTCAAATGCAAACATTAGCTAGCTAGCTAGCCAAACAAGACAAGTCACCCCGCCATCAGTCCTCTAACTCCGTGGGTTAAAATATATATTGCATATATCCCATTCACAACTCAATGACTTATCAGAAACTAAAAATCTGATAAAAGAATGATCAAAAAGCACGGTGTGGCAAACCTCTTCAAGATTAGGAGCGTTTGTCACAAAGTGACACCCCTGAGAGTTCTTTCGTGTGTTTGTTTCTCCATCATGGTCCACTCAGGCCACAGGCAAGGTCAAGGATAGCAGGGTTCGGTACACGAATCAGGTTCTCGGTAGGTCCAGGTCCAAACGCCAACAGGTAAGTCCAAACTGTCCAGCTCATACACGGTAAATCCAGCCGATATATATTGTTTCTTTCTCTATGGTTCACAGATCCTTCCAGACCTTCCTCTCCCTCTTCCTGGTTTGTCTTGACCCCTTATCTGTGGGTTGGCCCCACCTTCTGAGGGTTCCCCTTGCTTCTGGGAAATTGGCAGTCACCCATTTTGTGATCTGTAGTTCTGATCGGGGTGGCCATTTTAGTGATAGGGCAGAGCCCGTTTATTAGTTCTGCTCTCACATATCTGCCATTTATCACTCGACCCCCTTCTTTGCCACAACGGAAAAATATATGTACAATATTTAAAGAGCTCTCTGTTTAGGCTGCCTTCACGCGCCGTGGCAACCATGGATCCAAACACTCTTTTCTCTGCCTCATCTGAATCCAATTGAAGCCTGAGGTTTTTTCTTTCCTTAAATTGCCATCAGCTTTTTTGTTGGTAGAATGTTGTTATAGCTTCGGTTAGTATTACTCAGATCTAGTTAACTGAAAACAGCTGCCATATTTAGTATTTAATTAGGATCCCCATTAGCTGCTGCCAAGACAGCCATTACTCTTCCTGGGGTCCAAACAGGAACAAAACAACACAACAAAACAATAGTCTACATCATAAATATAACAATACATCACACAAGGCATTGTGCACTGTAACATGTACACTGCTCCACCATTACACATTGAAATGTACAATATTACAACAAGGGGGCAGTGTTCGGAAGTTCGAAAAGTCTGGCGTGCCCAAAGTAAAATGCCTGTTACTCAGGCCCAGACACTAGGATATGCAAATATTCAGTTTCTAAAACTGTTAAAATAATGTCTGTGAGTATAACAGAACTGATATGGCAGGCGAAAACCTGAGGAAAATCCATCCGGAAAAAATCAATTTGACTTCCCTGTCCATTCTTATCCATTCCCTATTGAACAATGAAAGGAATAGCTGCCAGATTGCAGTACCTATGGCTTCCACTGGATGTCAACAGTCTTTCGACAAGGTTTCAGGCTTTTATTTTGAAAAATGAAGAAGTAGTTTAAGGAAATCCAGGTGTCCTTCATTCTGGCTGTAGTCTTGTGGTGGGCGTGACTGAGAGCGCGCTCTTCGTTATTGAACATAATACATTCTACCCTACATTTTATTGTTTATTTACATATTAGGGTACCTGAGGATTGATTAGAAACGTTGTTTGACCTGATTGGACAAAGTTTATCGGTAACCTTTTTAGGTTTACTATGTCTGTATATTGAAAGGGTGGAATACTGAACAAAACGCGCCAACCAAACAGAGTTTTTGGGATATAAAGAGGGACTTTATCGAACAAAACTACCATTCTTTGTGTTCCTGGGACCCGTGGGATTTCAACCAGAGGAAGATCTTTAAAGGTAAGTGATTTATGTTATTGCTATATTTTAATTTGTAATGCATGCGCTGGGTAGAAATATATTTATAAACAGGAAGTATGCGAGGCGTTGTCCTCAGATAATCAAATGCTATACGTTCGCCAGAAAGCCTATTGTAAATCGGACAACGCGGTTCGATTACCAAGATTATAAGCTAAAGAATGGTGTACAACACTTGTATTTTCATGAATGTTTAATATTACTATTTTTGTAATTTGAATTTGGCGCTCTGCATTTCACCGGACGTTGTCGTAGGTGGACCGCTAGCATCCCACGATCCCTAAGAAGTTATAAGATTTAGTTGTGGTTAAGGGTTTAGCGAGTGATTTGTTAAGTCATCATAGACACAGAGTCTTTACTTAACTTCTTAGGGAGCGGCAGGTGAGGTGTCGGTTTTGGAGAGTCTGGCGTAAAAGGTCTGCCACTCAGGCCCAGAAACTAGGATATGCACATAATTAGTACTATTGGATAGGAAACACTCTGAAGATTCTAAGAGTGTTAAAATATTGTCTGTGAGTATAACAGAACTGATATAGCAGGTGAAAACCCGAGGAATTTCTGTCCTGGAAAAAGTGTTTTTGACACATTGCCTCATTTTTAACCCCTCCCTATTGAAAACAGCTATATATGGGAGTAAGATTGCAGTACCCATTGCTTCCACTGGATGTAAACAGTCTCTAGACAGTGTTTGGTGATGTTAGGTTGCTCTGGATGGTAATAGAATAAGAATTTCGAACTAGTCATCGGATGTAAACAGAAGAGGAAGCGCGTTCACGGGCTCGGCGCGCTGTGGTTTTTTCCTTTCCTATCGTCCAGTTTATAATCCGGTTGAAATATTATAGTAAATATACATAAAAGTGTTCCTAAGGATACATTATCAAAGATGTTTGATTGTTCTTGGACAAGTGTATAGGTATAGTGTGAACGCGTTCTCTTCACGGTTCAATGGGCGACTCAACGATGGATTTTAGGATCATAACGCGCCAACCAAACGGAGATTGATGGATATAATAAATTACTTTTTCTAACAAAAGAAGCATGGATTGTCTTCGTTGGACACTTGGGAAGCCCTCAGCAGAAGTTCTTCGAAAGGTAAGGGATTTTATATTAGCAATTTATGCGTTTTTTGAGACCCGTGTTGGGTTATGGATTTATGCTAATGCGTAAATATTAGAGGTGCTACCCTCAAACAATCAAATGTTGTGCTTTCGCCATAAAGCCTTTTTGAAATCTGACAACGCTGTGATATTTCCAAGAATCAGAGCTTTTGATGACTATGCAACACTTGTATATTGGTGGATGTTTAATAATTCAACTTTTGGATTTTGAATTTGGTGCCTCACATTTCACCGCTAGCGCCCCACCGCTCCGTATGTAGTTCAACTTTTGTTGCACACATATCCAGATGATGCTGCGAACCGTTTTGCGCAATGACGCTGTAGGTGTGATCGAGGCGTAAGTACTGCTGACAGGAAAACATTCGACAATCCTACCGGTGTGTTGGAGCTTTTAGATAGGTAGGTTTCAGTCCACGATATGGCAGAGGATGTAAAGCCATAACACAAACATTTTTTCAGCAGCAGATTATAATCGATAATGTCAAAGGTTGCACTGAAGTCCAACAAAACAGCTCCCACAATCTTATTATCCATTTCTTTCAGCCAATCATCAGTGTCAGTGCCGTACAAGCGAGCTGAAAGTCTGTTGTTAATTTGTTTACTGTGAAATAGCATGGTATCTGCTAAAAAAAATTCTTCCCAAAAGCCATACTCATATGGTATTTAATTCATCCCTCTGTTCACATGAGTATCAAGTCTCAGAGTATGAGTGCTGATCTAGGATCAGGCCTCCCGTGTCCGTGTAATATTATTCATTATGATCTCAAAGTCAAAACTGATCCTGGATCTTCATTCCTACTCTGAGACGCTTTATGAATACCAGCCCCGAAGTGGTTGAAACTTGTTGTGGTTTCACCATTTGCAGCTGTCTCATGAAAGGATATTCCTCAATCTTGACAAAAGCCAGTCAAACCATCCATCTTTCCCATGTTTTCTCTGGCATGACCTCAAACTGTTGGAGTAAAAGGGAGAATTTTTGGATGTGAGGGGTTGTGCGTGTGAGGAGAGCAGATATGCAAGGACCTCTCAGAAGTTGTGGTCATCTCGTGAGCTAAAATAATATTGAGCCTTGTCCAAATCATTTGGATTTCATGGTTTGTTGTTTCCCATGGTAGTAAATAAGTGACATAGCCCCCCAGCTAAGCTTAGTCTCATTCAGTAGATATGGCCTCAGCACATTTAATCATGTTTCGAGAATATTTCACCAGTTACTTGGTTATTGTTTTAAAAAAAACGAAATTAAATTGTAATCAAAAATAAAGTTTGTTGGGATGATTTTTGATTGAGGAAGTATAGTATCTTGGCTTGTGCCAACACAGCATTTGTTTCAGATTTTTTGTGCCTACATTGATTGCAATCCTTCACAAGCAACAAAGCAAGTGAGAGATGGGACACTTTCTCTAAATTAAATTATGAGTATGTTTGAAGTGCATGTTACTTGATTACTCATATGCTTAAATCTTTTCAACATGAAGCATTCTTGTAACACAGTTAAGCGTATGTGTATTCATTTATTTCGTAGAACATATTATGAGCCATCACGAGGGGAGTGCTAATGTATTGCTCAAACCTTGAGCTGTTTTGGTAGAACTATGCACTGAGATAGAGAAAACAACTGGTACTGGACGAAGAAAAATCTTCAAAGGCACCTGAAACACACTTGAAAGCAAACATATTACATTATTTATCAGAAATCTCACATAAGAACATAAAGGATCAAGCATAAAAACATCACTATCTTATCTGGCAGAGCACACTTCATACCTAATTAACTATATCAGTCCTGAGACACCAGCAAAAATCGGCTTTTCATTTATCTGACATTAATTTCTCTGCATGTCCAGCCCTCATATTTAGCCTCACAATTAAGTGATTTACCATTTTATTTTCAGGACAACCAGTGCTACAATAAGAATATAACGCAATTTTACATAAACAGTTGTCGTCATGCGTTTTATTGACAAATAAAAAAAACAAGGTCCACCAAAGCAAAAACCTGAGAAATTGTTTGTGTGACATACCTCCAATGGGCCCTTACAAAAATGAATTTGTTGCTGCAAACTTCCCCTCAAGTTTGTGGCAAATTTGCTGCAAACTAAATAGTGTGCCACAAAATGTTGCCAGAAGTTTGCAAACGTTTGCCACTATTGGTGAATCTGCGGTAAACCTTTGGCAACAATAATATTTATTGCCACTAGTGGAAAACAGTTTGCCAGAGGTTTTTTTCTGGCAGATAATTCTCTCAAGATTCTATTTGAATCTGTGGCAAACCTATGGCAGCAGCATTTATTGCCAATAGTGGCAAACAGTTTGCCAGAAGCTGTTTCTGGTGAACGCATGACTTCCAAGACCAGTAACAAATCAAGTGGATTAGAAACATCTGTTGGAAAATGGAAACCTAGCCTATCTAGCTAGCTACAGTACCTACCAAAGTTGTTAACTTATTAATTAAACTGCCTAATAAACTTTAAAATTGTATTAGCTAAATTATCCCTTGTTAGCAATGTCATGTTTTATGGGATAGAGTGAAACACATTTTGTTGATACCAGTTTCAATCTGTCAGCGCCACAGCTAGCTAATGTTAGCTATCATATTTTTTCACAATTCATGTGATAGCTAGCTAACTAATGTTTGCCTAAACACTTATATTTTTAGGTGAATACGTTGCTGTATTATACCAATATGCTTGTCAATATACTAGCGTCACAGTTCAGTAGCATGTTAGCTAGCACAACAGCTAAGGTATAAGTTGATTTGACATCAAAGCAAAACTTAACTTTTGCAGATGGATACCCTTCCTCCACCAGTGGCGTTGGAAGAGGATGTATTGGAAGGAGGATCCATTAACACCCTGGAAATATGTTTGTGGTGCACTCACTCATAACACTTTTTTTGAGTGATAAATGAGTGTATCATCTTCAAGATTTATAAGGTAAGTAAATGCATGTATGCAAATTCTTTTTCAATCTTCAAAATAGAAATGCTACCAAAATTGTTTTACTGAAATTTGTTACAAATGTTGGAGTCACTCATGATTCACTGAACAATATTTTGAAAGAGGAATCAAAGTACTTTTAGCATATGTTTTAGTTTCAGTCTCCTCCATCTCCACTAACCGAAGCTAATTGTATGGATTTTATTCCTATTAATAATGTAAAATTAACATGTGTACAGAAAGACTTGTGTAAAGGCCAAATTACAGAGGAGGAACTTCTTGATGCAATTGAAGCATTTAAGTCTGGGAAAACTCCAGGGCTGGATGACATACCAATGGAGGTATACCAAACTTGTTTTGATATACTCAGAGTGTACCATTATTAGCATGTTCTAACCATTCCTATATAAATGGTAGATTATCGGACGCTCTTGATTTCATTATTACTGAAACAGGATCCAAGTGGTATATACTGTATAAAGATCCAGTCCATTTATTGGAGACTTCTTAAAATTCAGTGTTGTGATGCAAAAATTCTAGCTAAATGCTTAGTGCATTGAATTAAAAAGGTTTTGTCAGATATTATTAATCCTAATCAGACTGTTTTTTTACATGGACGATACATTGGAGATAATATAAGACAAGTACTGGAAACAATAGAACACTATGAAATATCTGGGAAACCAGGCCTGGTTTTCATAGCTGACTTTGAAAAGGCTTTTGATAAAGTACGACGAGTTTATATATAAATGCTGGAAATTGAATTCTAAGCATCACTCCAGTCAGAAGAGGCTCTGTGAACATTCGATTCCATTAATTTGATATGGGCTCGCGCTAGTGTTCCAGCTTAGCCAACGTTCTTTTGAAATTTTTCTGCCTTAGGTGAATTTTGACTTGTTCTATTGCCCACCCTAGTCTTATCTCATGCTTGCATGTTGATAGAGTTAGCTAGCGTTACTGTACTGGTTTTCAATGGTTTCTGACAATGGCTTTACTAGGACTTGTGGAGTTGAGGAGGATGGATACAATTTCTGTTAACTAATGTTAGCTAGCTAACGTTAGCTTAACTTCAATTTGATGTAGCCAAGTTAGTGTAGCTAGCTATGTTTCTAACATTTCTTTATTTCTGTACTTAAATGCAGAAGTCAAGGCCAGTGAATGGACAGCTTTGAATGAGTGGAACCTGGCCTCTTTGATTACAAAGTTTGATGGTAAGTAAAATTTTGAAATTCCATTTTGAGAGTTGGGACAGAGCTTTGGCGGTGAAAAAACACAGATTTTCATTGACCCGGTGTAAAACAGCCTTCCACATTGTCATCGATAACCAATAGTACAACCTTCATGGAAACTTGAAAGACTTAACTTCACCCTAGACTCTTAGAACCATGCAGCCACTTTGGGACTAGATACATTACATGCACAGCTACCATAGATAGTCTGGCCTTCATTTTACCATACTTGCTTTATTGGTAATTTGCACAGATGTTCTGTCACAGTGACCAACCAGTGACACACAACACACACATCACAGGCTGGGAGCAGCTCATGGGCTCTTAGGGGTAAAGTTCCTTACTCAAGGGCACAACAGCTGTAGGTAATATACAGAAATATCGTAGCTGGTAAACTGGCTGACAGATCACTCCCTGCAGATTTCCCCGCAGGCAGTTCTGATGTTCAAATATCGGCCTACCTTTCTGACCTCAAAGCTACTGCCACCCCCTTTGTGCAACCATTTGACCTGGCTTATCAACCCTTCCCTCAAAGTATTTAATTTAGAAATGTGAGTGAAACTATCCCTTAAGATCTCCCCCCTAGCGTTTAAGCCTAGCAGTTAAGGTCATTGATTCGAATCCCCAGGCCAGCAAGTTGAAAAATCTGCCGTTCTGCCCCTGAGCTTTGGCAATTAACCCCCAACAACAACTGCTCCCCGGGAGCCGTGGATGTCGATAAAGGCAGTCCCCCGCACCTCTCTGATTCAGAAGGGTTGGGTTAAATTTGGAAAACATGCATTCATTTTTCGGTTTAATGCATTGATTAGGTACCCCTTTTACCCTCTCTTTTGCAGTGGAAGAGATGGAACATGAAACGCTCTTGCTGTTGGAGGACTCGACTATAGCCTGAAGTTAAAGAAGAACATAAAAGCCTTACATGCAGTGAGTATTCTGTAAATGGCACCTTTTTTATAAACGAGAGGATGACACACCAAGAGACACACAAGCTTGAGCAGTAGACGGGTCTTGCCAAGTACATGTTGAAAGATTTGTTGTGTATTTTGAAAACTGATTGTTAAAAGGAATATATAATTAATTGAATACTTTGTGCTCACAACAGAGTCAAATGTGAGAGGGCAGCCCAGATGACCAAGTGGCTGAACAACATCAGGCCGGCAAACCAGGTTGCGGAGTACCTGAAGGAGACAGTGATCCACAGGGCTTAGTGGACCAGACAGAATGGGGCCAAGATAGTCTGAGAGTATCCGCGTCTACTGGATGCTCCAGGCATGGTGGGTTAAATACTTTACAAAAACATTAGACTTGAATTTGATTCTGTTTGCTGTAATTAACTAGCCTGGCTGAAGTGACCCACGTGACTCACAGTGCAGGGAGAGCTGTGACCACACTGGGCTGGAATGGAGGCTGTTTGTTAATGCAATATTTGAAAATAAATTGTACGACAGGGTTTGATTGGTTCTCTCAAATGTTTTTTTGAGAACTCTCATTGTTTGGATTTGAAAATCCAACAATTGTAATAGAAGGGGGTGGCGCTCAAGGGCTGTGAGTGTTTGAGTGAGAAAGACACAGAGGAGAGTAAAACCAGTAAAAGCACAAGCCCCTTCATTATCGACACATTGTGACGACAACGTCAAATAAATCAGGTGGACTTCAATAGTTAGGTGCTAGCCAGACTAGTGATGGAAAAGTAATTGTTTGTCTGGTTACAACATAACACAATTTTGAGTCTCACAAGCATTAGAAACAGCATTGCATGTGGATACGGTGGGAACATGTGGATCTGAGCAAGTGTGATGTCATTGTTGCTTGTTGATATGTATGCAAATGTTAAGTTGTCTATTGTTTTTGTCAATGCATGTTGTTGTTTGTAAAAAAAAAAACGTAAACAATTATATTTTTAAGAAAGTTATTGTCTGCTTTACTACTGATTACTCAGGCCTTCTCATTTAAAACCCGAACTGCTTGGGGAAACTCACTGATAACTGGATCGCGGTCTTCAAGGACAAACAACTTTGTTTCATTAGCCCAGAGAAAGCAGGCCCAAGATCTTCTCATTGAAGTGCAGGTATAGTTTGAAATGACCCTGCTGGTGGTGTCTCAGATGCTAATTTATTTTTAACCCGAAACAATCAAGTTATTTACTAAACATTCTTCTCTCCAGAAACACAAGGTGACATTGCTTTAAGACTTCTACCAGTGGTCCTCCCAACACCAGTCTACAAGATAGGCAGGAAGACATTCTGAACCACCTTCAATGAGACCAGAACGTCCTTCCTTGACTTGCAGCCTGTAAGTTTAAATAGTGGATAGGCATAGGGAGATTGAAGGGTGAATTTGATGATGGCATTTTGTAAACCTTGAATGAAAGGTACACCATTCCAAAATCTGTTACACATAACTGCACACTCCAAAACATAAGGTAGGTTTCCATCCAGTTTACGACAGATGTTAATGTGAATATTCTCAAATCTGCATAAAAAACTATCAAATCAAATGTTATTTGTCACATGCTCTGAATACAACAGGTGTAGACCTTACCGTGAAATGCTTACTTACAAGCCCTTTAACCAACAATGCAGTTTTAAGAAAATAGTTAAGAAAATATTTACTAAATAAACTAAAGTAAAACATTTAATGAAAGTAACACAATAAAATAACAATAATGAGGCTATTTACAGGGGGTACCGGTACCAAGTCAATGTGCGGGGGTACAGGTTAGTCGAGGTAATTTGTACATGTAGGTAGGTGTAAAGTGACTATGCATAGATAATAAACAGCAAGTAGCAGCAGTGTAAAAACAAAGGGGGGGTAAAAAATAGTACAAAATAAAGAAAAACCCTTGAATGCGTAGGTGTGTCCAAACTTTTGACTGGTAATGTGTGTTGGTAAATAATCACTTGGCACATGTAAATAATTATGTAGTTGTCCCTTTAAACATCCTAAGGTCAACATCCCATAGTGTCACATTACTCTCATGTAAATGTTGTAGTTATATAAAAAGATTAAACTATTTATTTTGGAAATATCCAGTCTTTGTTATTTTCTTCATTACGATGCGGATGATTTCAAGTTGTATTGGATTTATTTTTATCTGTTAAAGACATTGAACACATTTAGTATGTTTAGTTGTTTCTCTGTGAAGAAAGTTTGTTCATTTAAAGTTATGTGATTTGGTTTATGTAGACACATTTCAATGTTGTTTAACACACAGTAACAAAAAAAATGATATTTTTGCATATTCACACTGAGTTTGCAGCAAACAGAATATTCACCACAAGTTTCCCAGAATTGTATGCCAGATTCAAATTTACCACGACAGTTTGCCACAAAATGAATTTGCATGTGAAAATATGAGCTTGCCGCACATTTTTGCGGGAAACAGTACGTTTGCCACAAGTTACCCAAAATGGTTTGCCAGAAATTCACAAGATGCAGCAAATTTACCGCAACAGTTTGCCACCAAACTAATTTGCATGTGAAAATATGCGTCAAATCGGCCTAAGGTTTGCTACAACTGTTTGTCAGAAGCCAGTTTTTTTGGTAAGGGAGAACAATGTTATCCACTGAAAAAAATACATTTGAATATGGACTGAAACGGGAAAAAAGAGAACAATATGCATTATTGGACATTAAACATATGACTTTATTAAAACCAAACAATAGGAAGAAATTGCCTGACTGAAAAACAAACTTATCTGTGTTTTCTTTCGCCCTGTCTAAAACAGGGCTTTATTATTTGTCGCGGGATCTCATGCCTGGGACCTATTACAGATTCTTAGGAACAAGTACTTAACCTTGCTAGAGAGAGGTTCTACTGGCCATTCATGAAAAGGGAAATAATAGAATACGTCACAAGGAGTTGCGAGTGCATCAAGCAGAAGAAACCTGTCACGTATGTCAGATCACTCATGAGCAGTATCAATTCCAGTTCACCTCTAGATCTCATCTGTATTGACTACCTTTAATTAGAAGCCAGTCAAGGTGGTTACGAGTACATATTGGCTGTTGTTGACCACTTCACCAGGTTTGCTCAAGCTTACTCTATGAAGACAACGTCTGGCAAGAGAGCAGCAGAACACATCTTCAATGATTTTATCCCTCAGTATGGATACCCCGCAAAACTATACTGAACAAAAATATAAATGCAACATGCAACAGTCTCAAAGATTTTACTGAGTTACAGTTCATATAAGGAAATCAGTCAATTGAAATAAATAAATTCAGTCTATTGATTTCATATGACTGGGAATGCAGATATGTTTCTGTTGGGCACAGATACCTTATCATGCTAAAACATGAGGTGATGGCAGTGGATGACAATGGGCCTCAAGATCTCGTCACAGTATCTCTGTGCATTCAAATTGCCGTCGATAAAATGCAATTGTGTTCGTTGTCTGTAGCTTATGCCTACTCATACCATAACTCCACCGCCACCCTGGGGCACTCTGTTCACAATGTTGACATCAGCACATATGGCCTGCAGTTGTGAGGCCGGTTGGACGTACTGCCAAATTCTCAAAAACTACGTTGTGGTAGAGAAATTAACATTCAATTATCTGGCAACAGCTCTGGTGGACATTCCTGCAGTCAGCATGCCAATTGCACGCTCCCTCAAAACATGAGACATCTGTGGCATTTTGTGTGACAAAACTGCACATTTTAGAGTGGCCTTTTATTGTACGCAGCACAAGGTGCACCTGTGTAATGATCATGCTGTTTAATCAGCTTCTTGATATGCCTGCCAGGTGGATGGATTATCTTGGCAAATGAGAAATCCTCACTAACAGGGATGTATCAAATTTGAGAGAAATACGTTTATTGTGTGTTCATAAATCACTTTATATTTTTGTTCAAAATACATCTGTCATGACTCTCCTGTGAGGAACCAAAGATCAGGTTTACAATGGATCAACTACCACCAGACCCCTCTCACCCGCAGAGGGGAGGAGGGATTGATTTGGGAGT
The DNA here is from genome assembly GCA_030435695.1 of Brachymystax lenok tsinlingensis. Classification (NCBI taxonomy): domain Eukaryota; kingdom Metazoa; phylum Chordata; class Actinopteri; order Salmoniformes; family Salmonidae; genus Brachymystax; species Brachymystax lenok. The sequence continues at coordinate 435,776 of CM059786.1, forward strand.
TTTGTGACATCTCACACCAGGTCGTAAATTGTATGCAGCAGAGGAAACTTTTTACCTTTTAGTATTGGTGATTGGAATGTCCTTTGTTACAGAGACTTTTTGACAAAAAGTCTAACGTCCATAAGTGGACACTAACAATATTCCTAACATCCGAATGTGGGCAATGATGAGAGATGGTTTATAGAAAACTAATGTTGATTTTGTGATGTCATTAAACATTTTATACAAATATAAATATTGTAACTTGAACAGTATACACACTGTGTATGTCAGGTTTTCATCCTTTACGTTGTGTAGGAAATATCAAAGATGATGCAAATATTTGTGTTAAGATGGGAATGTGATTTTCTAACGAGATCATGGTTTTCATGATACTTTGCCCCAGTAAGTAGCCACGCCTGAGGCTCAGAGAGCGTGTCAGCATGACGGAAACGCCCCCTTTTTACCAGAGAGTATAAAGGATGAGTTGAGAATTAGTACTGTAGTACTGTATCTAAGAAAGTGAATTTAAGTAGGACCATCCTGTTACTCTCTTCCAATCCTTGTCTACTACACTGCTCTCATCACCCCACTGGGGATCATCGACATGGCTGATTAGCTGTCTTCAGAGGACCTCTCTTCCTGGGAGTGAAAGTAAACACCACTCTGTTAGTCTGCTTCAGACTACAGTACAAGGCATTGAAGCCATGGTTAACTAAGAAGAAGGACATTGTGATCTCTTGTGGACAATCGGAGCCTTAAACTTAAGAGCTCGGGAGAAGGCCAACGGAACCCTTTCCATGAAGGCCTGGGTCCAACAGAGATAAACAATGAAGGAAGACATCCAAACACGTACATACATTATTTCTTACCCCCAACGGGTGGCGGTTCGGGGCGAAGTATTATGATTACTGAGAGCGTATACGTTTGTCTCTCTTTCTTTCTCCCTTTGTTTCTCTCTACTTCTCCCTCTACTGATAAACAAGCAGTCATGTTGTCGTTAGTCCACTAGGGACCTGTTTCCATCGTATTAGGTTTCTAATCAATAACCTATACTGTGTGTGTATTCTGTGTTATCATTTAGTTAGGTAGTAAATAAATAATGAAATAATTTTGTGTGGAACGGAATGATCAGTAAAGCTGGGGTTTGTGCAGATGCAAAGAGTATGCGACGTTCAGAATTATGAGACTAAAATGAGGTAATGATTAATAAATTACTGTTATTGATATACAGTTGAAGTTGGAAGATCACATAAACTTAGGTTGAAGTCATTAACTTCTTTGGGAGCAGCGCTCGAAGTGACCGTTTTGGAGAGCCTGGCATGCTCAAAGTAAAATGCCTCCCATTCAGGCCCAGAAAATATGATATGCACATATTTAGTACCATTGGATAGGAAACACCCTGAATTGTCTAAAAGTGTTAACATTTTGTCTGTGTGTATAACAGAATGGATATAGCAGGCGAAAACCCGAGGAATTTCTGTCCTGGAAAAAGTGGTTTTGACACATTGCTCATTTGGAACCCCTCCCTTATGAAAATGCCCATATAAGGGCATATGAATGCAGTACCTATCGCTTCCTCTGGATGTCAACAGTCTCGAGAAAGTGTTCTGATTCTTCTTAGCTGCTTTTAGAGCAGAGAAGAAGACAAATAAGAAAGTGTCCCCACAGATGTCCTTACAAGAAAATGCGCGCTCCCGGCTGGGGTTTTGTGGTTTTAACTTCTGTGGTTTTTTCCTTTCTTATCGCCCAGTTTATATTCCGGTTGAAATATTATACAACATATACATTAAAGTGTTCCTAAGGATACATTAGCAATTATGTTTGATTGTTCTTGGACAAGTTTATAGGTGTAAGTTGAACGAGTTCTCTTCACGTTTCAATGGACTCTATTTTCTCATTCTAACGCGCCAACCAAACGGCGATTTATGGATATAATACATGACTTTGTCTAACAAAAGAACCATGGATTGTCTTCGTTGGACACTTGGGAAGCCCTCAGCAGAAGTTCTTCAACAGGTAATTGATTTGTTTTCGCTGTGAAATGTGGTTTGTGTGAACCATGATGGCTTATGAATTCATGGTAATGGAAAAATATTGAAGGTGCTACCCTCAAACAATCAAATGTGGTGCTTTCGCCGTAAAGCCTTTTTGAAATCTGACAACGCTGTGATATTGCCAAGAAGCAGAGCTTTTGATGACTATGAAACACTTGTATATTGATGCATGTTTAGTAATTCAACTTTTGGATTTTGAATTTGGCGCCTTGCATTTCACCTGGTAGTGTCGGGAGTGGGGCGCTAGCACCCCAGCGCACCTTGCTGCTCCTTAAGAAGTTAACACTATCAACGTTTCCCTTTACTGTGGGAATTGTGATCGAAACAACTCAATATTAGACCATTTCAATTCAACATACTGAACTATTCAAGACTTAGTATGAAAAACTAACTATGCAAGAGATTTTGTTGTAGGCAGAACGCATTGGAGTAGGATTCTATTGCATTGGCAGGCACTACCTAGGCCCAACTCTACACAGACTGATGTGGCATAACCAATCAGAGCTGCAGTAGTCCTATATGCAAATAGACCATTGTCATATGTGACTCACCACCTGGATTCGGTCTTATGTAGGAAAATTTGAAGTTGTGTTTTTCACATTAGATAAAATTTGAGATTCAGAGCTACAAAAATGGTATATCATACACTGCATTTGAGGAACAATGGGAAAGTAATTCTGCTTTGAAAGTTGATCAACTTGTTTTGCTATCTAGTGAAGAGCTTTTCTTTGTCTACACCCATTCAGCATTGTTCACACCCTCTTAAGATTTAGCCCCACCCATCTCGTTTCGCTGTCGGAGCGCGCACACCTGACGCTCTGGTCGATGATTTCTTTACCTCTGGATAACATGAAAACAGCCTAACCAGCTATGCTGGCAACAATATCATTACGCTTTTTTGTAGATGTTTACTGACACCGGCCATATTCAACGGGTGTTGTACACACGTCATGTAATGTTAGCTAACGAGCCAGACAGACTACAGTGAAACTGCCAACAATGTCACAGTGCTGGGAGCTAACCAACAATGTTCAATATTAGCTAGCTAACATTAGGCTCTAACTAGAACACCAAACAACTCTGGGAAACAAATAATAACGTCAGCTAGGGAGCCAGCCAGCCAACGTTAGCTAGCTAGCTAACAATACACTTTAGCTTAAGACATATAGCTAGCTAGCTAGCTAGGTAAACAATGTACCTAGCTACGTAAACAAAGTGTAAGATCACACACGTCACGTAACGTTAGCTAACGAGCCAGCCAGCTAAACAGCAATGAACAGTGCCAACAATGCCACAGTGCTGGGAGCTAACCAACCATGTTCAATGTTAGCAAGCTAACATTAGGCTCTAACTAGAACAGCAAACCGCTCTGGGAAACGAATAATAATGTCAGCTAGGGAGCCAGCCAGCTAACGTTAGCTAGCCAGCTAACAGTACATTTCAGCTACATTTCTGAAAAGTCTAGCATTAGCTAGCTACATATCTTACCTCTATACATAATCATGCATGCAGGACGCGTCTCCCTGTCAGGAATTCCATGCCATGGTTGCCCTTAGTTTGAAGATGTAATCCGGAGACTGGTGTTTTCTAAATCTCTTTAGCTATTATACTCTAATTCCACTGATTTCAAAACTTGATCCTCCAGAAAGTGGAGAGCAACACTTATGCAGCTCCACTACACAATACATTTTTTTAAAAGACGCGTTCGACAGGATTACCAACACAGACTGACGATGACAGACCAATCCGAACTCCTCTCTTGGCATGTCCAGCCCACTCATTATCTCAGCCAATCACGGCTAGTGGGAAGGTTGCGACTTTTTCTGTGGCTTAACCAACAAGGCTCATAATTTAACAATTTTATTTGTATTTACAGATGGCATACAAGTTTGTTATTAACCTCTTGGGGATAATTAAGTAGCAGTGGGGCGCTAGCGCCCCATCCTTGACAACATCCGGTAAAATGTAGAGTGGCAAATTTAAAATGCATATGTAGTATTATAAAACATTTATAAAAATACAAGTGTTGCACACTGTTCAAAAGCTTAGACTCTTGGCAATCTAACAGCATTGTCAGATTTCAAAAAGGCTTTACGGCGAAAGCAGAACATTTGATTGTCTGAGGACAGCGCCCCACATATTTTCCGCATTAGCATAATAATAAGACCAGCGCGGGTGTCACAAAACACATAAAAAGAGCTAAAATAAATTGCTTACCTCTGAAGATCTTCTGCTGATGGTAATCCGAAGTGTCCAAGCAATACATCCATGTTCCTTTTGTTCGAAAAAGTCCCTATTTATATCCATAAATCTCTGTTTGGTTGGCGCGTTCTGTTCAGAAAATCCACCGTTCACTCGCCCAAAATAGAAGACACTGAGACTGGTAAAAATATACCTATAAACTTTGTCCAAACAAATCAAATAACGCTAGGTACACTATTATGTATATTAACGATTATATTTCACACGGATAATATCTTGAGTGATAGAAAAGGGAAAAACCGAGACGCATGCTCGCGGTCCCGCAAGCCAAAACCAAAAGGTACCTTCTCACTCCATTTTGAAAAACTTCCTGCATTCATCTAGTTTACAAGATAAACGCATCAAACTTTGTCTAAAGACGGTTGACATTTAGTGGAAGCCATTGGTACTGAAACCTGGGAGCTGGAATTCAGCAGATCCTATAGCAACCCATTGGAAAATGAGAAAGCTCACAAAATGACATTTTCTTGAATGGATTTTGCTCGGGTTTTCGCCTGCCATATAAGTTATGTTATACTCACAGAGTGAAATGCTTACGTACTTACAAGCCCTTAACCAAAAATGCAGTTTTAAGAAAATACTAAAAAAAAGTAAGCGATAAGAATAACAAATTATTAAAGAGCAGCAGTAAATAATATATACAGTGGTACCAGTACAGAGTCAATGTGCGGGGGCACCGGTGTAGAGGTAATTGAGGTAATATGTACAGCGTTCCAGAGGAGGGGGTGTGGGGGGAATGTAAATAGTCTGGGTAGCCATTTGATTAGCTATTCCTTAGTCTTATGGCTTGGGGGTAGAAGCTGTTTAGGAGCCTCTTGGACATAGACTTGGCACTCCGGTACCGCTTGCCGTGCGGCAGCAGAGAGAACAGTCTATGACTAGGGGGGTTGGAGTCTTTGACAATTTTTAGGGCCTTCCTCTGACACCGCCTGGTACAGAGGTCCTGGATGGCAGGAAGCTTGGCCCTAGTGATGTACTGGGCCATACGCACTACCCTCTGTAGTGCCTTGCGGTCGGAGGCCGAGCAGTTGCCATACCAGGCAGTGATGCAACCCGTCAGGATGCTCTCGATGGTGCATCTGTAAAACCTTTTGAGGATCTGAGGACCCATGCCAAATCCTTTCAGTCTCCTGAGGGGTAATAGGTTGTCCTGCCCTCTTCACAACTCTCTTGTTGTGCTTGGACCATGTTAGTTTGTTGGTGATGTGGACACAAAGGACCTTGAAGTTCTCAACCTGCTCCACTATAGCCCCGTCGATGAGAATGGGGACTTGATCCAGTAGGGACAGATGTTCACATACCATACACTAAATAGGGGCTTATAGTGCACCTTATTTGCTAGTATGGGGAACACATTACCACTTCCCACCTCCTTACCAATTCCCACCCAACCCAACCTACTTACCTTACAACTACTCACCTTATGTGTCCTAAAGGACCTAAAGTGGGGAATAAAGTTAACGAGTTGTAAATATGTAGGAATGTCAGGAGCTATCTTATTTTTGTTGAGGATCATGTGACACAAATATGTTGGTCACAATTTGCTGTTTTAATAAAAAAAAAATCTAAGCTATTATCTTTTTGTATCGTTTTTTTTATTTCTGTTTTTCTTGAACCTCCAATGGGAACAATGTTATCCAGTGTGTACCACTAGGGGAAGCTGCGGGAGCGTGAGGGTATAGAGTACGCAAAATTCCTCTACAGCCAAAAAGAGGATATCACGCCCTGGCCATAGAGAGCCCTCTAGGTTTCTCTATGGTGTGTTGGGTCAGGGCGTGACTAGGTTTTTCTAGGGAACTCTATGTTAGTTTTGAGTTGGTTCCCTTCCCAGCCCAGGACGTCCGGAGCCAGATTCCTACACTCGCCCTGAAGGGAGTGTCAGCAGTCCGGTGGGACCTACGCTGGAAAGGGGAAGTTTAAAGGAGTTTTGGGAGGAATGTAAGAGAGAGATGAGTTCGGTGTGCTCTACCAGCTCGGTGCGTCCAGTGCCAGCCTCCTGCGCTCCTCCAGAAGTGCGTGAGACTAGTCCGGCTAGACCTACGCTGGCTCCACGTACTCTGAGTACAGTGCGCCTCCCTAGCCCTGTGCGTCCAGTGCCAGCATCCTGCGCTCCTCCAGAGGTGCGTGAGACTAGTCCGGCGAGACCTACCCTGGCTCCACGCACTCTGAGTCCGGTGTGCCTCCCCAGCCGGGTGCGTCCAGTGCCAGCTCCCCGCACTCGCCCAGAGGTGCGTGTCGTCAGTCCGGAGAGACCTAAGCCGGATACACGCACCCGGAGTCCAGTGCGCCTCTCCAGTCCGGTACGTCCAGTGCCAGCTCCCCGCCCTCGCCCTGAGGTGCGTGAGACCAGTCCGGTATGTCCAATGCCAGCTTCACCCACCAGGTGTCCAGTGCGCATCGCCAGCTCGGTGCGTCCAGTGCCAGCTCCTCGCACAAGGCGTTCAGTGCACAGCACCAGCCCGGTACGTCCAGTGTCAGCTCCACACACAAGGCGTCCGGTGCGCATCCCCAGAACAGTACGTCCTGTTCCTGTTCCATGCACCAGGCCTCTAGGGGGTCGTCACAGTCTGGCACGTACTGTTCCTGCTCCACGCACCAGGCTTCTAAGGTGTCGTCCCAGCCCAGTACGTCCTGTTCCTGCTCCACGCACCAGACCGTCAGGGTGTCGTTCCAGCCTAGCACGTATTGTTCCTGCTCCACACACCGGGCCTCCAGTGCGTCTTTTCGGGCCGGTACGGCCCTCACCGGAGCCACCGCCGACAAAGGCCCACCCGAACCCCCCCCCATTGACTCTTGGTTGCGGTCGGAGTCCGCACCTTTGGGGGGGTACTGTCACGCCCTGGCCATAGAGAGCCCTCTAGGTTTCTCTATGGTGTGTTGGGTCAGGGCGTGACTAGGTTTTTCTAGGGAACTCTGTTAGTTTTGAGTTGGTTCCCAATTAGAGGCAGCTGGTTGTTGTTGCCTCTAATTGGGAATCCTATTTAAGTTGGTTCCCTTCCCCACCTGGCTTGTGGGTTATTGTTTGATTGTATGTGTTCATTGTGAGTGCCTGTGTGCATTACACTTCCTTTGTGCGATCGTTGTTTCTTTTCTTCGCATCTTGAAAGTTTCACTTCATTAAAACATGTGGAACTACACCCACGCTGCACTTTGGTCCAATCCTTCCGACGATCGTGACAGAGGATGAAACTGCCTGACTGAAAAACAAACTTATCTCCTGTGTCTTCTTTCTCCCTGTGTAAAATGGTTAGTAATGTACACAAGTACAAAATATGAATTCAATTATTGAGATAAATCTAACTTTACTTTGGTGTCTAATTTGAGTATAAATATATTTTTGACCGAGTTAAGCTATGTTAGTGTTTCCTCCATTTGAAACTAATGGTCTGGTGTTATGCTAAACTACTGTATGTCTAGTGAATGTGAATGGTCAAATATGCTATGGTAAATTTGCCTTTTCATTTAAATAACATACTGATACTATTAAGTTATATTTTCGATCTACAGTGCCTTCAGAAAGTATTCATGCCCCTTGAATTATTCCACATTTTGTTGTGTTACAGAATCTACACACGATACCCCATAATGACAAAGTTAAAAAATGTTTTAAGATTTCTTTTTCAAATTTATTGAAAATGAAATATAGAAATATCTAATTTACATAAATGTTCATACCCCTGAGTCAATACATGTTAGAATCATCTTTGGCAGTGATTCCAGGTGTGATGCTTTCTGAATAAGTATCTAAGAGCTTTGCACACCTGGATTGTGCAATATTTGCACATTATTCTTAAAAGTATTCTTCAAGCTCTGTCAAATTGCTTGTTGATCATTGCTAGACAGCCATTTTCAAGTCTTGCAATAGATTTTCAAGCTAATTTAAGTCAACTGTAACTAGGCCACTCAGGAACATTCAATGTCATCTTAGTAAGCAACTCCAGTGTATATTTGGCCTTGTGTTTTAGGCTATTGTCCTGCTGAAAGGTGAATTTGTCTCCCAGTGTATGTTGGAAAGCAGACTGAACCATGTTTTCCTCTAGGATTTTGCCTGTGCTTAGCTCTATTTCGTTTCTTTTCAAAACTCCTTAGTCCTTGCCGAGGAAAATCACACCCATAACATGATGCAGCCAACACCATGCTTGAAAATATGAAGAGTTGTACTCAGTGATGTGTTGTGTTGGATTTGCTCCAAACATAACACTTTGTATTCAGGACATTAAGTTAATTTCTTTGCCACATTTTTTTGCAGTTTTAATTTAGTGCCTTATTGCAAACAGGATCCATGTTTTGGAATATTTTTATTCTGTACAGGCTTCCTTCTTTTTACTCTGTCATATAGGTTAGTATTGTGGAGTAACTACAATGTTGTTGATCCATCCTCAGTTTTCTCCTATCACAGCCATTAACCTGTTACAAAGTCACCATTCGCCTCATGGTGAAATCACCGAGTGGTTTCCTTCCTCTCTGGCAACTAAATTAGGAAGGACGCCTGTATCTTTGTAGTGGCTGGGTGTATTGATACACCATCCAAAGTGTAATTAATAACTTCACCATGCTCAAAAGGATATTTAATGTCTGCTTTTTTTTTTACTAATCTACCCTTCTTTACGAGCTATTGGAAAACCTCCCTGGTCTTGTGGTAGAATCTGTGTCTGAAATTCACTGAGGGACCTTATAGATAATTGTATATGGGGTGTACAGAAATTAGGTAATTCATCATGTTAAACACTATTATTGCACACAGAGTGAGTCCATGCAACTTACAGTATTGTTACTTGTTAAGCAAATGTTTACTCCTGAACTTGTTTAAGCTTGCCATAACAAAGGGGCTGAATACTCATTGACTCAAGACATTTCAGATTTTCATTCTTAATGAATTTGTAAAAATGTCTAAAAACAAAATTCCACTTTGTGTGTATGCCAATGACACAAAATCAAATTTTAATCCATTTTAAATGCAGGCTGTAACAGAACAAAATGTGGAATAAGTCAAGGGGTGTGATATAACTTTCTGAAGGCACTGTATATATGTTGCACTGACTTCCTAAAGGTTACTCTGTGTTTGGGATTTAAAAGTTAATATTTGTATAAAAAGTGTACGTTTCATTGCTATGGAATATCACTGTTCAGGGTTAGCATTACCATTTGGTCAGAGAACAGGCGTCCTCACTCATGGGTTTTCATTGTTTGATTTATTTGTAATGAAACAGTTTATCTGTGTAGATCGTTTGACAATAAATGTATACGGTTATATGTAACAGAACAGCCTAATAGGTAATTACTAGTTTCTATGTAATGTATGTGAAAGAAATTTTAATTGACAGATTTCATGTATTTTTGTGTTTTCTTTTATATTGTGGACATACTGGTCTGTTTGTACTTTTATGATATGAAAATTGAATTTGGTGTGAAACTTAAAAAAATGTAAACTGGAAAAAGAGAACAATATGCATTACTGGACATTTTATATATGAGTGACAACTGTTTGGAGTTTCTGACAGATACTATGTGAGCTTATTACATTATATACACTATTTCCTATGATCGTCCATGCAGAATGACTCTTGTGTGGCTTGTGAGCATCATAGAGCAACACTTGTCTCAGCTTTTCATAGATAGCATTCAATAGTTTGTATTCTGACCATTCGGACTCTACAAACGTTTTTGTAAAAAAGACCCTGGCCCCTTCTGGATCCTCCCTTGTCTCACTAACATGGCTATGGTTCAACCTGCGTTAATCACAGAGACTAACGGTTGGTAAAGGATAAATAGACACATCTAATGGTACAACTCAGATGTAGCTCAAACACACAATCTTTAAAAGGGGTTAGAAGTCCTAAATCGCAACGTTGCGACGGTGGGACTCATTGGGTTCAATCAAACTACTCATAGATTAGTAATATACTGTAAGATAGTGACGCATTGTGGTACTGACTTTCCTGTATTTCCTGGTGCTTACAGTACCTTGACTCTGGGAGACTGTGAGATGTGTTTAAGGGGTTTAATGGTAGCTATCTGTTGCAATTTCCAGGGAAGTCAAGATCCTGACACACACACACACACATCTTGCACACATGCATGCACACACACACACTGCTTGAACAGTGCCAAACTGCCAAATATCCCCTTTGTAACCCGAGGCAGGGAGCTGGGCATGGAGGTTACCTCACAGACGCCAGGGAACACTCAAGCCCTCTGCTCAGCAAGAGGCTTATCACTAAAGCAGCCATGACTGCCGCACACAGTATCAAAAGACGGACAGATCAGTTGCTTATTGGTGTGTGTTTGCACGCAAATCACAGGTGCATACGTCTACACACAAACACCATCAAAAGCTAGATCAATGGCTTATCTGTGTGTAGACATATGTACCAGTGGTGAATATTAAAATCAATAGAATAACTTTATTTACCCAATACCCATATTTCAGTGTGTTTGGGGTCACTTAGAAATGTCCTTGTTTTCCATGAAAACATACATGAAATGAGTTGCAAAATGAATAGTAAATATAGTCAAGACGTTGCCGAGGTTAGAAATAATAATTGTGTCCTTCAACCTTTGCTTTCGTCAAAAAATCCTCAATTTGCAGCAATTACAACCTTGCAGACCTTTGGCATTCTAGTTGTCAATTTGTTGAGGTAATTGGAAGAGATTCCACCCCATTCTTCCTGAAGCACCTCCCACAAGTTGGATTGGCTTGATGGGCACTTCTTATGTACCATACGGTCAAGCTGCTCCCACAACAGCTCAAAGGGTTGGGATCCGGTGACTGTGCTGGCTACGCCATTATAGACAGAATACCAGCTGACTGCTTCTTCCCTAAATAGTTCTTGCATAGTTTGGAGCTGTGCTTTGGGTCATTGTCCTGTTGTAGGAGGAAATTGGCTCCAATTAAGCGCCGTCCACAGGGTATGGCATGGCGTTGCAAAATGGAGTGATAGCCTTCCTTCTTCAAGATCCCTTTTACCCTGTACACATCTCCCACTTTACCACCACCAAAGCACCCCCAGATAATCACATTGTCTCCACCATGCTTGACAGATGGCATCTTCCAGGATCTTAAATATTTTTCTGCGTCTCACAAATGTTATTTTTTGTGATCCAAACACCTCAAACTTAGATTCGTCTGTCCATAACACTTTCTTCCAATCTTCCTCTGTCCAGTGTCTGTGTTCTTTTGCCCATAATAATCATTTATTTTTATTGGCCAGTCTGAGATATGGCATTTTCTTTGCAACTCTGCCTAGAGGGCCAGCATCCCGGAGTCGCCTCTTCACTGTTGACGTTGAGACTGGTGTTTTGCGGGTACTATATAATGAAGCTGCCAGTTGAGGACTTGTGAGGCGTCTGTTTCTCAAACTAGAAACTCTAATGTACTTGTCCTCTTGCTCAGTTGTGCAACGGGGCCTCCCACTCCTCTTTCTATTCTGGTTAGAGCCAGTTTGCGCTGTTCTGTGAAGGGAGTAGTACACAGCGTTGTACAAGATCTTTAGTTTCTTGGCAATTTCTCGCATGGAATAGCCTTCATTTCTCAGAACAAGAATAGACTGACGAGTTTCATAAGAAGGTTCTTTGTTTCTGGCCATTTTGAGCCTGTAATCGAACACACAAATGCTGATGCTCCAGATACTCACTAGTCTAAAGAAGGCCAGTTTTATTGCTTCTTTAATCAGAACAACAGTTGTAAACTGTGCTAACATAATTGCAAAAGGGTTTTCTAATGATCATTTAGCCTTTTAAAATCATAAACTTAGATTAGCTAACACAACGTGCCAGTGGAACACAGGAGTGATGGTTGCTGATAATGGGCCTCTGTATGCCTATGTAGATATTCCATAACAAATCTGCCGTTTCCAATAGTCATTTACAATTTTAACAATGTCTACACTGTATTTCTGATCAATTTTATATTATTTTAATGGACAAAAAATGTGCTTTTCTTTAAAAAACAAGGACAATTCTAAGTGACCCCAAACTTTTGAACGGTAGTGTATGTATATTTATTCATGTACCATCTATCTCTGCGTATGCATTGTTAATCTCTCTTCAAATGCTTGAGTCATTTTTGAGATGATTGGCACTTAGCGCTCTCCACCCATGACGTCTCCCCTATCTCACTTGAACTGTGTGTGTGTGTGTGTGTGTGTGTGTGTGTGTGTGTGTGTGTGTGTGTGTGTAACTCGCCGCACTCCTATCCCTCAACATGTCACATAGCAGCTGTTTCCTGTCTGCCCCTTTCTCTGACTCTGTTCTGTAGATCTACCAGTGCCCTGGCTTTGCCTGTACCGAGGAACGCAATAAACACACATCAACATTGCGAATGCTTCCTCCCTCTGCACCCATTAAACCCAGGGCTGCCAAGAGATAATTATATTAACAAGGACATCTTTAATAATGAGATTGAATTGGATTTTTGATGAAGGACGAAACAGTGCTGACATTTTGGATGTGACTCGTGATGAGGCCCTTGGTTTAGGTGATAACTATCTCACAGGAAATGGTAGAGATGCTGACAAAAGCGGGGAAAAAGGAACATGGCACAGAAATAATCTCTAGTGGTACCAGCTTTATTATGTCATGTTACAAAACCAAAACATCGATAATTTTATCTATACATTTTTTTTTAAATCAGCCATTGAGACACAAACAGTACTAGCTGCAAGCGACAAGGCAAAAATGCACATACTTTGACTTTGTTTTCGAGCTGCCTTTCTTGAAATTATCATAACCTGCAATGATACGTAGGTACAAGGCCTGGAATATGCCATGTTGGGTTTCCGTCAAGGCAACCACATGTACATTCTAAATGTGCAGAACGTTCGAGTTTGCCGAACCCAAATGACACCAGACAAATTGAACAAGGTCACGTCTGTGAGGATGGCAGCTCTTGGCGACACGTGCCACATTGACAGACACCGCATTGCCGTTGGTGATAAACTCTTTCTCTCTCCAATGAGTGACTGAATTGTTTTAAATAGATACAAATGTTTGTCTATGTTCAAAATATGTTTACCACGATAACATAATCCTGTGGTTGAAATTTTACCCTCAAAACAACAGTATGATGATTTTTTCAAATCCAATGTATTTCTTATGTAGATTCCACATCACAATACGTTGACAAATTACATTGAAACAAGGTTGATTTAAACAGTTTGTGCCCAGTGTGTTATGTCCCAAATGGCACCCTATTCCCTACCGTATATATATAAAAGTAGTGCAGTATGTAGGGAATAGGGTGCTATTTGGGATGCAGACAAAGAGAGATATGTTCAGTAGATTGATACATGCTGCTCTCTCTAAAACATTATGGGTTCCTTTTGAAAAGTGAAATAACTTTGAAGAACAACTGTATCAATTACACTTTCTTAAAACGGACAAGGTGAATCATCTTATCTGTTAAAGGTAGCACAAAGACACACATTTGTAAAGCACTTCTGAATTGTGTACCTGCTGCAGAGCTAGTGGTGGGTTGCCATGGCTTCAGCCACTGATTACATACAGTGCCTTCAGAAAGTACTCACACCACGTTTTTTGTGATTAAATTGAGATTTTGTGTCACTGATCTACACACAATAGCCCATAATGTTAAGTGAAATTTTGTTTGTATAACATTTTGTAGATTAATAAAACATGTAACGCTGAAATGTCTTCAGTCAATAAGTATTCAAATCCTTTTTTATGGCAAGCTTAAGTTGAGGAGTAAAAATGTGCTTAACAAATCACATAATAAGTTGCATGGACTCATTCTGCGTTCAGTAATAGTGGTTAACATGATTTTTGAATGACTACCCCCCCATCTCTGTACCCCACACAATCAATTATCTGTAAGGTCCCTCAGTACTGAATTTAAAGCACATATTCAACCACAAAGACCAGGGATGTTTTTTAGTGCCTTGCAAAGAAGGGCATCAATTGGTCAATGTGTATAAAAAAAAAGCAGATGCCGAATATCCCTTTGAGCATGGTGTTATTAATTAGGCTTTGAATGGTGTACCAATACACCCAGTCACCACAAAGCCTCCTTCCTAACTCAGTTGCCGGAGAGGAAATAAACTGCTCAGGGATTTCACCATGAGGCCAATGGGTATTTTAAAACAATTACAGAGTTTAATGGTTGTGATAGGAGAAAACTGAGGATGGATCAACAACATTGTAGTTACTCCACAATACTAACCTAAATGACAGAGTGAAAATAATTAAGCCTGTACAGAATACAAATATTCCAAAACATGCATCCTGTTTGCAACAAGGCACTTAAGTAATAATGCAAAGAAATGCACTTTTTATCCTGAATACAAAGCGTTATGTTTGGGGCAAATCCAACACAACACATCACTGAGTACCATGTTATGGGTATGCTTGGACTAGGGAGTATTTTAGGATACAAATAAACGGAATACAGCTAAGCACAGGCTAAATCCTAGTGGAAAATCTGATTCGGTCTTCTTTTTTCAACAGACACTGGGAGACTAATTCACCTTTCAGCAGGACAATAACCTAAAACACAAGACCAAGATGACGTTGAATGTTCCTGAGTGGCCTAGTTACAGTTTTGACATAAATCATCAGCTTGAAAATCTATGGCAAGACTTGAAAATGGCTTTCTAGCAATGATCAACAAACTATTTGACACAGGACTTACAAATGACATGACTAATCGGCTTTATTAATCAATCTAGAGAGAAAACAGAATTAATCACATTTGTAATCGAAATCGCATGCCTGTTCCCGGGGAGCCAGCTGCGATGTAATTAACGCTATATAATTACGATGTCATTATTCTGTTTATTTCGTTAGTATTCGTGACTAGTGATCCATTTCAAGGCTCTGCATGTTGTTAATTCAATGTGCTCTCCCAAAGGCCACATGAGCATCTGATTTGCTTGTGTAAATTCTATTGGTGGAGCTAGTCAGATCCCTCAGTTTGTTTTGATTTTGGAAGAGTAATAACTTTTTAAAGGGGTGGTTAAGAGTCTAACTTTGTTAACACACACATCTGGATGCCATCCCCAACGTGGGCCTATGACAGGAGGTGGGGTTCCAGAAAGGGTTTGACGGATAAAGGCTGACGGATGGATGAGTCAGGCGCATATTTACAGAAGTGTTAACACACGCATACACACAAATGCACAAACATACACACACACGCTGGCACATGTACATTAATACACATGCCTGTCAGTCTCAATCAGGATCTTCCGCAGTACTAATTAACGTGAATACATGAACAATAGGTATAATAGGTACATGACAATTACAGTAAACATCATGTATTTTCGGTGCCATCTCTTTGACACTGACACACACACGTACACACGGGAACGACAGATTTAGAACTGCGCACTGAATATCATAAGCACCTTGTCACCTTCAGGTGCACTAATACATCAACGAGATCTGAACACACATCATAATAAATACTCAGGCTGTCATTTCAACACAAAGGAACCTCAAGAGTACAGAGGAAACCTCCTTTATCTTCCCACGATTCCAGCATAACATCACCACATACATTTTTCATGCTACCCAACATCTGGTTCGAAGTTCGTAGTGCCGCTCGACCATCTGACAAAAGAAGGATAAAAAAAATCTGTGTCAAAAATAAATGTCATGCTCGAGCTCTTGCTCTTTGGCTTTTCGAGGTGAGCGCCCAGTGGGAGGAAAGGTCAACAGATCATAGCTGCAGGGAGCAGGGATAGTGTGTGTGTGAATCCAGCTTGCATCACATGGATGAAGTCTCTGAATGTTCTGATCATGATACACAATTCCCAAAACCACAAGGACGCCATATGATAGCGGAAGGAAAATCTTAATACAAAGAACTCATGGAAACTTCCCTGGGAGTCCCGGGGCAAGCTAAAAGGGCATGGCGCCAACAACGCATGCCTCTTGAACGTGATCAACTCATATAGAATAAACAGAATAAACAGTCCTTATCTGATTTAGTCCCTTCAGTGTTGTGAATCCTATGTTGCTGTCCTTGTAGTGGCCTCTGGTTTGGGAGTCCATGCTGTAAAAACAAATAACGTGTAGTGCTTTTAAGAACGTGACCCGTACTGCAACCCCACTCTCTTTGGAGTTCGAGTCCAACTGTCCATCAAACGTCTGCTGCTGGCCTCCGGAGGGTTCCAATTTGAGCCTCTCAGAGCTTGTTCTAAAACAAGAACACAGCAGCAGCCTACGTTTGCAGGAATGTGTAGGTTGCTGCTCAGCTTGTCCAGCTGTTGCCCCTAAGTAGCTCAACACCTCTCCCCCCGCCATAGAACCAGACCACTAGGCAGGCCGGGACATGTGGGCAGCAGCTCTATTCTGAGTGGCTACTCCCTTCGGAGGCAATCCGGTCCAATACATCAGCGGGTCAAACCATCTGCGTGGACATGGGGGGCTGGGTGAACTCAGAGGAAGCACTGGGATGGCACAGCTCCAGCTGGGCGTGCATGTCCTTTCCCAGGGAAGACTTGAAGGACTACCTGGAGCGCAGGAGGGGCACCTTGCACAACGCTCCCCAGAAGAAGCGCAGCACTGATGGGCTGAGGAAGATGAACACCCAGGGGTCCACGATGGAGTTGGTGGAGAGAAAGAGGAGGGCGATGAGGTCCATCTTGTGGCTCTCTTTCCGCTGGCCCACGGAGTTTATGTACACACGGATCTAAGAGACAAGAGAGGAAGAGAAGACACTGAATAGCGAGTCCTAATGTCTAAGTGCGTATCCGTGCCTGAGGCTTGTCTAGCGGGTAACGACAACACCTGCAGCACATACTGTATTCACCCCGCCCGCGTGGGTACGAATCCCAGACCCACTAATATTCTTCATTCCCCCTCTCTGTGGCTCCCCACTCATTTCATCCTATCCCTCTCTGAATGAAATGAAAATACCCAAAAAATAATATTTAAAAAAAGTGTGGGATCACACCTCTGCCACCAACTGCCTAAGCACGGGATCCCAACGCTGTTACCATCAATAACTGGCAAGGCTTAACAAAGCATATTCTTTAAGCTCTTGCAAACATCCTGTTTATCTCATTCTCCCAAAACAGTTTGATGAGACCAGAATGTACTCCTTGCTAGTACCTAACCAGCCAAACCACATTCCTTGTATCCTCTATGTTTGTTTTGAAACCCTCAAACACAGGATTGGCAACGGGTGAAGTTGGCAAGGGCCAGTAGATAAAATGCATTTTAGGAGATCAGCGTCAATGTCAGATTATCGGAAACAGATCGGAAACGTCTTTAGTGAAACAAAAGCTTCAGAAGAGGAAGCTAATTATGGATTAACGTTCTCAAATAAACAAAAAAGGAAGACTGTAAAGTAATAAATAAACATAGAAACACATTTTGGCAGGACCTCAGAGGATAGCAGCATGGGAACCTTGGTTGTGTCCTCTCAAACACCACCCTTCACGAGCTCATAAAAAATGATCCAATACAACACACTACTGGGCCCATGGCATTGCAAGGGTCACAACAATGATTGACTGTGAGTGAGAAAACGTACCAACACAACCATGCACTGACTGTATGTAACCCTATACACGAGAGTACTGTATTTAGATTATTTAAGACTGCCTTACACTTGAGAAATTGTTTATTATCTAAATTAGCCTCACATTTTTATATATGAATTGGACCAAAGAAGATGGAAATATGCAACCCTACCTATTAAGAATATTAAAATGATACATGCTAAATGCAAAAATGACAGATTTTACTGAGTTACAGTTCATATAAGGAAATCAGTGAATTTAAATAAAATCATTAGGCCCTAATCGATAAATTTCATATGACTGGGCAGGGGCGCAGCCATAGGTGGGCCTGGGCCCATCCATTTGGAAGCCAGGCCCACCCACTGGGGAGCCAGGCCCAGCCAATCAGAATGAGTTTTCTCAACAAAAGGGCTTTATTACAGACAGAAATACTCCTCAGTTTCATCAGCTGTCTGGGTGGCTGGTCTCAGATGATCCCGTAGGTGAAGAAGCTAGATGTGGAGGTCCTGGGCTGGCGTGGTTACACGTGGTCTGCGGTTTTGAGGCTGGTTGGACATACTACCAAATTCTCTAAAACAGGCTAGGAAACATGTTAGAGAAATGCACATTAAATTCTCTGGCAGCAGCTCTGGTGGCCATTCCTGCAGTCAGCATTCCAATTGCACCCTCCCTCAAAACTTGGGACATCTGTGGCAGTATGTTGTGTGACAAACCTGCACATTTTAGAATGGCCTTTTATAATGCTGTTTAATCAGCTTCTTGACATGCCACACCTGTCAGGTGGATGGATTATCTTGGCAAAAGAGAAATGCTCACTAACAGGGATTTAAACACATTTCTGCACAACATTTTAGAGAAATAAGCTTTTTGTGCATATGGAACATTTCTGGGATCTTTTATTTCAGCTCATGAAACATGGGACAAACACTTTACATGTTGTGTTTACGTTTTTGTTCAGTATATAATAATTGATCAACCCTACAAGCAATACAAGACTGTATTATTATGATGGGAGATTATAATATGGTTTTAAATACCTCAATGGACGGTAAAGGAAATCACACTATAAACTATCACCCTTATGCACTTAAGGAAATCACGAATATATTGGATATATTGGAACTAGTGGATATATGGAGGCTTAAATATCATGACCTAGTGAGATATACATGGCACAAAAAAAGTTTGGATAGGGGACAGAATGCAGTCGGACCATCAAATAATTGGCATATACAGCGCATTCGGAAAGTATTCAGACCCCTTAACTTTTTTCACATTTTGTTAGGTTACAGCGTTATTCTAAAATGGATTAAATACATTTTCTCCTCATCAATCAAGACCAAAAAAGACATATTGATAAAGCGGAAACAGGTTAGAAATGTTTTGCTAATTGAAAAATAAACAGATACCTTATTTACATACGACTCAAGACTCGCTATGAGACTCAAAATTGAGCTCAGGTGCATCCTGCTTCCATTTATCATCCTTTAGATGTTTCTACAACACCTGTGGTAAATTCAATTGATTGGACAAGATTTGGAAAGGCACACCTGTCTATATAAGGTCCCACAGTTGACAGTGTCACAGCAAAAACCAAGCAATGAGGTTGAAGGAATTGTCCGTAGAGCTCAGAGATTGGATTGTGTCGAGGCACAGATCTGGAGAAGAGTACCAAAACATTTCTGCAGCACTGAAGGTCCCCAAGAACACAGTGGCCTCCATCATTCTTAAATGGAAGAAGTTTGGAACCACCAAGACTCTTCCTAGAGCTGGCCGCCTGGCCAAACTGAACAATCATGGGAGAAGGGCCTTGCTCAGGGAGGTGACCAAGAACCCAATGGTCACTCTGACAGAGCTCCAGAGTTCCTCTGTTGAAATGGGAGAACCTTCCAGAGCGAAAACCATCTTTGCAGCACTCCACCAATCAGGTCTTTATGGTAGAGTGGCCAGACGGAAGTCACTCCTCAGTAAAAGGCACATGACAACCCGCTTGGAGTTTGCCAAAAGGACTCTCAGACCAAGGCACCTAAAGGCAGGGACTGGGAAACTAGTTAGGATCGACAGAAAGATGAATGGAGCAAAGTACAGAGAGATCCTTGATGAAAACCTGCTCCAGACCGCTCAGGACCTCAGACTGGGTTGAAGGTTCACCTTCCAACAGGACAATTACCCTAAGCACACAGCCAAGACATTCCCTCCGCAATCAAACAAGCTAAGCGTCAGTATAGAGACAAAGTAGAGTTGCAATTCAACAGATCAGACACAAGACGTATGTGGTCGGTCCAGACGGCATCCCTAGCCGCGTCCTCAGAGCATGCGCAGACCAGCTGGCTGGTGTGTTTACGGACATATTCAATTAATCACTATCCCAGTCTGCTGTTCCCACATGCTTCAAGAGGGCCACCATTGTTCCTGCTCCCAAGAAAGCTAAGGTAACTGAGCTAAACGACTATCGCCCCGTAGCACTCACTTCCGTCATCATGAAGTGCTTTGAGAGACTAGTCAAGGATCATATCACCTCCACCCTACCTGACACCCTAGAACCCCTCCAATTTGCTTACCGCCCCAAAAGCTCCACAGACGACGCAATCGCAGTCACACTGCACACTGCCCTAACCCATCTGGAAAAGAGGAATACCTATGTAAGAATGCTGTTCATCGATTACAGCTCAGCATTTAACACCATAGTACCCTCCAAACTCGTCATTAAGCTCGAGACCCTGGGTCTCGACCCCGCCCTGTGCAACTGGGCCCTGGACCTTCTGACGGGCCGCCCCCAGGTGGTGAGGGTAGGAAACATCTCAACCCCGCTGATCCTCAACACAGGGGCCCCACAAGGGTGCATTCTCAGCCCTCTCCTGTACTCCCTGTTCACCCATGACTGCATGGCCATGCACGCCTCCAACTCAATCATCAAGTTTGCAGATGACACTACAGTGGTCGGCTTGATTACCAACAACGACGAGACGGCCTACAGGGAAGAGGTGAGGGCCCGCGGAGTGTGGTGTCAGGAAAATGACCTCACACTCAACGTCAACAAAAAAAGGAGATGATCGTGGACTTCAGGAAACAGCAGAGTGAGCACCCCCCTATCCACATTGACGGGACAGAAGTGGAGAAGGTGGAAAGTTCTATGTTCCTCGGCGTACACATCACTGACAAACTGAAATGGTCCACCCACACAGACAGCGTGGTGAAGAAGGCGCAACAGCTTCAACCTCAGGAGGCTGAAGAAATGTGGCTTGTCACCAAAAACACTCACAAACTTTTACAGATGCACAATCGAGAGCATCCTGTCGGGCTGTATCATTGCCTGGTACGGCAACTGCTCCGCCCATAACCGTAAGGTTCTCCAGAGGGTAGTGAGGCCTCCAACTCAATCATCAAGTTTGCAGACGACACAACAGTAGTAAGCCAGATTACGAGACAGCCTACAGGAGGTGAGGGCCCTGGGAGTGTGGTGCCAGGAAAAAAAAAAAAAACAAAGGAGCTGATCGTGGACTTCAGGAAACAGCAGAGGGAGCACACCCCTATCCACATCAACGGGACCGCAGAGCTCTCCAGACGCTATCATCCAGAAGGCGAGGTCAGTACAGGTGCATCAAAGCTGGGACCGAGAGACTGAAAAACAGCTTCTATCTCAAGGCCATCAGACTGTTAAACAGCCACCACTAACATTGAGTGGCTGCTGCCAACATACTGACTTAAATCTCTAGCCACTTTAAATAATAGGATTAGATGTAACAAATGTATCACTAGCCACTTTAAACAATTTTGTATATAATGTTTACATATCCGACAATACTCATATCAAATGTATACACTGTACTCCATCTACTGAATCTTGCCTATGCCGTTCGGCCATGAACTCAAGTCTCTAGCCACTTTAATATTAAAAAATTGGATTAAATAAATGTCACTAGTCACTTTAAACGATGCCATTTATATAATGGTTACATATCCTACATTACTCATCTCATATGTATATACTGTACTCTATACCATCTACTGCATCTTGCCTACGCCGGTCAGCCATCGCTCATCCATATATTTATATGTACATACTCATATTCATTCCTTTACTCTTGTGTGTATAAGGTAGTTGTTGTGAATTTGTTAGAATACTTGTAAGATATTACTGCATGGTCGGAACAAGAAGCACAAGCATTTCGTTACACTCGCATTAACATCTGCTAACCATGTGTATGTGAGTAATAAAATTTGATTGGTTTTGATGTACTCCAGATTGCGGTGGTCAGTCCAAATGAGAAAAGGATGTTTAACCCCCTCAAGCCAATGTCTCCACGCCTGCAGAGCCTTTAGGACAGCCAACAGCTCCCGGTCCCCCACATCATAGTTGAGCTTCTTCGAAAAAGCTGAGTTGAGCAAAGCTTCTTCAAAAAAAAGGCACAGGGGCGGAGCTTTGGTGGCGTACCCGAGCGCGGAGACAGCACAGCTCCTATCCCAGCCTCGGACGCGTCCGCCTCTACTATGAATGCCAAGGAGGGATCCGGATGAGCCAGCACGGAAGCCGAGGTAAACAGGGCCCTCAGGTGACCAAAAGCCCTGTCCGCCTCAGCCGACCACTGCAGTCGCACCGGTCCCCCCCTTCAGCAGTGAGGTAATGGGAGCCGCTACCTGACCAAAGCCCCGGATAAACCTCCGGTAGTAGTTGGCAAACCCTTAGAACCGATGCACTTCCTTTACCGTGGTGGGAGTCGGCCAATTACGCACGGCTGAAATGTGGTCACTCTCCATCTCCACCCGACGTGGAAATGCGGTACCCTAGGAAAGAAGAACAGACATTTCTCAGCCTTGACGTACAGGTCATGCTCCAACAGTCGACCAAGCACCCTGCGCACCAGGGACACATGCTCGGCGCGTGTAGCAGAGTATATCAGAATGTTGTCAATATACACCACTACACCCTGCCCGTGCAGGTCCCGGAAAATCTCGTCTACAAATGCCTGGAAGACTGATGGAGCATTCATCAACTCGTACGGCATGACGAAGTATTCATAGTGCCCTGAGGTGATACTAAATTCCGTCTTCCACTCGTCCCCCCTCCCGGATACGCACTAGATTGTAAGCGCTTCTTCTTACAGAAGGCGAGAGCCAAATCGGCATATTCTGAGGGGATGTGCACGGTGGAGACCTGGTCTGGACTTTCCACCGTAGTCGCACCGATGGAAACATCTACACACCTCCCCGAGCACTTTCGTGACCATCCCTTGGGAGCCCTCGGTTGCCACGAAATAGTGGGGTCATGACAGGCCAACCAGGGTAGGCCCAGCACCACGGGAAACGCAGGAGAATCAATAAGGTAGAGACTGATTTTCTTCTCATGACCCTCCTGCGTAACCATGCTTAGTGGAGCGGTAGCCTCCCTAATCAGCCCTGGACAGCAGTGTGGGTTGTGGAGTGGGAGGTTGCGATGATGGTGGAGGCGCTGGAAAACCTCCTCTCTCCCATCGCTCCAGATTTTGCAGCATGTGATCCATGGCTGTGCCGAGACGTTGCAACATGGTCGCGTGCTGCTGGATGCGCTCCTCGACTGGCAGAGGAGGGCTCTGTGCTCCTGCTGACTCCATTTTCGGGTGCGTGATTCTGTAATGGTCTCGGTGATGCAGGTTGGGAAGTAGTTGGGAAGAGATTTGATGTACTGATTCCATGGCACATGGTTTATGAACCGATACACAAAACGATGCTGGTGTAATGGGTCTCGGTGATGCAGGTACAGCGGAGTCAGGCGCAGGACAACAAAGATGAGTATTCATAAACTTTACTCAATAAGATAACAATACACGTAGTGATATACAATCACACGAAACAACGGACCGAGATTACAACGAATAATCACGCACAAAACCATGGGGGAAACAGAGGGTTAAATAAGGAACATGTAATTATGGGAATGGAAACCAGGTGTGTAACAAATGAAGACAAAACTAACGGAAAATGAAAGATGGATCGGTGGCGGCTAGAAGACCGGTGACGTCGACCGCCAAAAGGCACCCGAACAAGGAGAGGGACAATATTCGGCGGAAGTCGTGACAGCTGGATTTAAAACTTAAGAGTTTTTCAATTAAAATGATTATACAAAATTCTTGCAACCAATAGAATATATAAATATAGGGGATACCACCTTCCCAGCTCTGCAGATTTTGCTGCGAAGTGACAGAATCATTAGATCATTTGCTTTGGTACTGTCCATATGTAGCTTGTTTTTGGTTGCAAGTTCAGGAATGGCTGAAGAATTGCAACCTTTACCTGGAGCTAAATAGCACTGCTGGGTGATTTAAAAAGTCATAGTCAATCGATTAATAATATTCTTAGCAAAATTATTCTTTAATTTACAATCTGTAGAAACTATGAGAATAGAAAGGTTCAGTACTTTTGTGAAGCATCACAGCACAGTTGAAAAATATATGGCAAATAAAAATCTAAACTGGACAGTCTTCAGAGATATATGGAAGGGGTTGAGGGTAGCTGAAGGATGGGACTAAAAACAAACAAAAGGTAACTATTGTAAAATGTTCTGTGTCTGTAAAATGTATATATATAAGCTGGAAGTAGAAGCCTAAGTGTTGTTGTCCATTATTTTACTCCAATTAGCGGAAGTGTGGTAGGGTTAGGGGAAAATAATAAAGGAAAATGTATTAAAAAATATACATTTTATATATTTCCAAGATAAATAAAGTGGGGGAAAAAAGTATTTAGTCAGCCACCAATTGCGCAAGTTCTCTCGCTTAAAAAGATGAGAGAGCCCTGTAATTTTCATCATAGGTACACTTCAACTATGACAGACAAAATGAGGAAAAAAAAATCCAGAAAATCACATTGTAGGTTTTTTTATGAATTTATTTGCAAATTATTGTGGAAAATAAGTATTTGGTCACATACAAACAAGCAAGATTTCTGGCTCTCACAGACCTGTAACTTCTTCTTCTGTCCTCCACTCATTACCTGTATTAATGGCACCTGTTTGAACTTGTTATCAGTATAAAAGACACCTGTCCACAACCTCATACAGTCACACTCCAAACTCCACTATGGCCAAGACCAAAGAGCTGTCAAAGGACACCAGAAACAAAATTGTAGACCTGCACCAGGTTGGGAAGACTGAATCTGCAATAGGTAAGCAGCTTGGTTTGAAGAAATCAACTGTGGGAGCAATTATTAGGAAATGGAAGACATACAAGACCACTGATAATCTTCCTCGATCTGGGGCTCCACGCAAGATCTCACCCCGTGGGGTCAAAATGATCATAAGAACGGTGAGCAAAAATCCCAGAACCACACGGGGGGACCTAGTGAATGACCTGCAGAGAGCTGGGACCAAAGTAACAAAGCCTACCATCAGTAACACACTACGCCGCCAGGGACTCAAATCCTGCAGTGCCAGACGTGTCCCCCTGCTTAAGCCAGTACATGTTCAGGCCCGTCTAAAGTTTGCTAGAGAGCATTTGGATGATCCAGATGAGGATTGGGAGAATGTCAGATGAAACCAAAATAGAACTTTTTGGTAAAAACTCAACTCGTCGTGTTTGGAGGACAAAGAATGCTGAGTTGCATCCAAAGAACACCATACCTACTGTGAAGCATGGGGGTGGAAACATCATGCTTTGGGGCTGTTTTTCTGCAAAGGGACCAGGACGACTGATCCGTGTAAAGGAAAGAATGAATGGGGCCATGTATCGTGAGATTTTGAGTGAAAACCTCCTTCCATCAGCAAGGGCATTGAAGATGAAACGTGGCTGGGTCTTTCAGCATGACAATGATCCCAAACACACCGCCCGGGCAACGAAGGAGTGACTTCGTAAGAAGCATTTCAAGGTCCTGGAGTGGCCTAGCCAGTCTCCAGATCTCAACCCCATAGAAAATCTTGCGTGTTGCCCAGCGACAGCCCCAAAACATCACTGCTCTAGAGGAGATCTGCATGGAGGAATGGGCCAAAATACCAGCAACAGTGTGTGAAAACCTTGTGAAGACTTACAGAAAACATTTGACCTCTGTCATTGCCACCACAGGGTATATAACAAAGTATTGAGATAAACTTTTGTTATTGACCAAATACTTATTTTCCACCATAATTTGCAAATAAATTCATAAAAAATCCTACAATGTCATTTTCTGGATTTTTGTTCCTCATTTTGTCTGTCATAGTTGAAGTGTACCTATGATGAAAATTACAAGCCTCTCTCATCTTTTTAAGTGAGAGAACTTGCACAATTGGTGGCTGACTAAATACTTTTTTTCCCCACTGTATATTGGGGATTGGAAATGATGCAGACAATTACATTGATGGACGCCACAATCTATCTGCAATATTAAAGCTGATCTACAAAATAATAATAACAAATAAAAATGTAAAGTATAACAAGCGGTAGATCTGTTCTATGTGCACAATTTCTATGCTTTCCTTAAGTTTTGTTTTTGTGTCTTTTACATTCGGTTTTGTACACCAGCTTCAAACAGCTGAAATACAATATTTTTGGTTATTATCTACACTATACTAGCTTAGTTTGCCACATAAACTGAAATTAGGCAAACTATTAAAGTTTTAGCAACCAGGAAATAGCGGAGAAATTTCTGCATAGTACAACTTTAAAACATACAGAGTTTATTGATAAGCGAATCAAACAAGAGAGAGGGTAGGCTGAGACCAGAGCAACAATGACACTATCTAAATTTCTGTTCCACATGCTAAATGGCACAGAGCCGAAGATGTATTTGCAAGAGCGAAACAAGATTTGGTCAGGTACAAATTTCCACCAGTCTGTCTGTCGCTAGATACCTTAGAACAGATGCTAATTTCTGAAATAAAGTCAAATAAAGTACAAATGCCATCAATATCCCTATTTCCACAATAATGATGGGAAAATGTGACCATCTCACAGGTTATTACTCTCGGTATTAGTGAGACACATTCCTCGACCGGGCACACACACAAACACACACAGCCCCTGCTCTATGTGGCTAAGCTATGTGCACTGTTTGGGTTTCCCAGTGTAACACACAAGTGCTGACTCCAGTAAAAGTGGGCCAATTTCCTGAAACAACCATAATTACTCCAATATCCTGTGGGTGGAACTAAGTGTGCAAATTATGCTCTGTCTGAACCCTACGTACCCTGGAACTTGAGAAAACTCTGGCTGGATTGTTTCATGCGGTTGCTTGTTGTTTAGTTAGAGAGCACTCTGGGTGGATGTTGATGAGACATGCATATAGCTGTATTGTCAGTAGGTGTTCAATCGCAACAGTGAAACTATGTTTAATTATTCATCATATCATCTGTGACTGAGGGCACAGAGGCAGGATGTGGTTTCATTAACAGCAGATCAACCTAGAGAATAGGCTCGAATCCCACAGGGGGGTCTGACTGTGTCTGCATTACCTTTAGATAGAGTCTAGTGCGCTTTACTGCCTATAAGACTACCTCGGAGAGATAAGAACGATTAACCAAGACGTATGAAATACGTTTAAAAGTATAGGATCCTCATTTATCACCTTCAGAGTTTTCGAACATAATGGAATGTTTGAAATTGAACGAATGATGTTGTTATTGATAACCTATACAAGCTACGTAGTTAACAACCAGACTTTTACAGTATGTGGGGTCCTGTGCTTGGCATGATCAGCAAGGCCGATGTTTCGCTTTCACGCTTGATTTACAGACGGTGTCATGGGACATCCATGCGTTTGTGAGTAGGGCCGTTGTTGCTTTTCTCCATAGGGGCAGACACCTTGTCAATTTAGCAGGAGATCATTCTTCTGTAACAAGCACATTTTTCATGCCGTCTACCTATTTGGTGACCTTAAATCAATCAATGCATCTCATCCATCATATGGAGCGGGGGTGGTTGAGAGGGAAACTGAATTGGTCCAGTTATATTGATCCAGTTATAATGCATTGACTTTTCGTAATGTATGACCCCCTTATAGCCTTATAACGAGACGTCATGAATGTCAATGCACTCTAAATGATTTTACCTGTCAGAGTTAAATTACCAAAGTTAACTTTTTTACTAAGCTGTTTTGGTTTTGTGGGGTAATTGTTCTGTGTGAAATTTCACTGGTTGGTTGGCATTTGGTTTCCTGCCTACATGACGCATACAGTGATCTATAAGTAGGTACCACTCTGTTTCCTATTGTTGTCTACTTCCTTTCGCTGCTGAGTGTCTTTCATAAAATATAATAACACAAACTCCATGTAGTAAGTGTTGAAGTGCATAATGTGTTTATATCCTAGCATAACTGGCACACTATCCTCAGGGAACGCTAGTCTAATCTGACATAAATCAAGAGCCAGGAGGATTCAAATCACCACTTTATTGAACCAGAGGCAATTAGGACTAATGACCATGTAACTCCATAAATGGTGATATATGGGAGACTGGGATTGCTGTGTCTTTACAGGACTGAATCTGCTAATCACAACAAATCACAGCTGAAAGAGACAAGTGTCCACCCCTGACATACCATTCCACACGGATTCACAAAATCCCATCTAAAATCTTACGTTAATGTACATTGATCCTCAGAATACGCCATGAACTGGGTATTGAGGCAATAACTCAATCAATGACAGGCGGATTTTTAGGAGCAGGAGAAATATAGCTCCAACATATGGACACGATTTGACATGCTAGTTGTGGTTAACCTTTTATGCTTTATTTTAGGTTGCAAAATGCTTTGAGATATATAAGACATATGTGAATGTCTTTATTGGAATGCCATGCCCTCTTTATTGCATGACTGTACTGAATATGAACATGTGTTACTCATGTGTTACTCATCTTTCTTTTTCTGAGAAACACTCTTTGTTGATACATGCACATTTTTATGCTGACTGTATTAGACAGGCATCCTAATATTTTTGGATGTCCAACTGTTTGGATGTTAGCTTTGCCTTTTACTTTCAGTAGACTATATGGCAAGGTACAATGCATTGTGATGCAGTTATAATGCATTGTAAGACGTTTGTTAGCTTATGTCTAACTATTATCATAATAATGATCATGATTAAATAACAGTACTTTTGAGTATGTTAAAGATTTCATAGAGAGACATAGCCTATCATATAAACCTAATATGTAGCCTACCACTGTTATAACAAGTAATATAGCATTAGAGCTGTCTGCAGACCAAGTAAATTGTCATCTCAAGTGAGAAATCAAATATAGCTTGACTCGATTGCGCAAAATATATGTCAGACAATCAAAGGGACACTTGGGAGGCAAACAGTACAACATTTAGAATAGTAAAAAAAACGTACCACCAGAGGAAGGGAGCAAATCATGAATATCACCGTCATGAACACCAGTACGATGAGATGCTCGACCTCTTCGGACATGGAGAGGACTCTCCGGTCCTTCTTACTCCGAGTTGTCACGGATCCCCCATTTAGTTTGCGCCTCCGGTACATCAAAACCAGGTGATAAACGACAAAGGCGTTACAAGCCGCTACAGAAAGAACTAAAATGAGCATAACAGTTGCGTACAGGACTGGGTAAACACGGTCTTCAGGCATTAACGGATTCATGTCAATGAAGCACCACGTCCCCGGGCAATACTGCACGTAGTCCCCGAAGCCCAAAAAGGGCATGATGCAAAACACCGCGCAAACTAAATAGATGAAAGGAATGGTGATATAGCCACACCGTTTAGTGATGTGCCTCCCGTAGAAGTAGGGGTAGCCAATTGAGAGGCATCGCTCGAGCGCCATGGCGAAGAGGAGAAATAATGTGGCTAAACTGAAAAAAGTCATACAGAATCCAAAATACTCACACATTGCAGGAGGTTTAGTGTTAATCATAGCAATAATGGTGGTGTTTAAGGAATAGGCTGCCAGGACGAAAGGGCTGACCAGACAGGTGCCCATCAAGTCCGTGACGACCAGCGTGGTGACCAGAACGTGAAAGAGCGACAGTCGCTGCCGGCTCTGGTACTTCCTGCGGCGGATTTCCAGAAGGATCAAAGCGGCCAAGTTCCCTATCACTCCGGCGGAGAACATGATCGCGCTGATGCGTGGGTTCCCCTTGTCAATGTGCAGCTTGCTGTGGCATGGGTCATTCTCTGTGTAATTTGCCATAGGAAGAGTTTTGCATCCGTCAAATACGTCAGTCAAGCTCTATCTGGGTGATATTCCAAAACAATTTGCTGTTCCGCAGAATTGGATTTAAGTGCTTTAGTTTCAGCACTTTAAAAGGTTGCGGTGTCTGGGAGCTTGTGATGAGACAGTTTGAGAGAGGAGGGCACCTATTGTGACGGCAAGCTCTTCTCTCCACCTTTTCTTCACACGAATTACAACTCACCAGTGAAGTATAGTGAGCTAAGGTTTCTATATCGTGGAGCTCCGCCCCATATGAGAGCTCTGCTCCTAGTGGTTGATCCCGCTGCCTAGGCAGCAAATAGCCTGAGAGAAAATGATGCACACACCTGCAGCCAATAGGAGTACAGTTGTCCCTATATAAAGGGATGCTTCCCCTCAATCAGGCTTCGGAGAAATTATCTTCTGGGAGACTGGGGAAGCCTCAGAGCTTGATCAGATTCAAAATCAGCTGCAGAGGGTGATAAATCAGGATTCTGCCATGTAAACTGTTTCATAGGTAAAGCTCCTTGCAGGCAGATTAGCAGTCAGCGCATTATGTATATGATCAAGAGTGGGTGCGCTCTATTCCTGGAAGGCTGATCAGATTCAATAGCAGCCCCAGAGAGTGATAAATTAGGATGCTGGTTTATAGGCGTCATGGCTTAAATGCCCCCATCGAGCGCATTGCAATCAACACAGTCAAAGGGCTCCTTGAGATCTTGTAATAATAATAATAATACATTTCATTTAAGGCGCCTTTCTCGACACTCAAGGACACCGTACAGGAAAACATAAGACATTTAAAAGCATAGAACAGAACAGGAAAATGAATTTATGTTTCTGAGTTGGGATGGTAATGAGTTCCAGAGACGGGGAGCAGAGCGGCTGAATGCTCTGCTCCCCATAGTGGTGAGACGGGCAGGGGGGACAGACAGGTGCATGGAGGAAGAGGATCTAAGGGAGCGGGTGGAAGTTGAACCCTGGAGGAGATCAGACAAATATGGGGGGGCGAGTTTATGGATGGACTTGAATGTTAACAGTAGGACTTTGAATTGCATACGGAACTGGACCGGGAGCCAGTGAAACCGTTGGAGAACAGGAGTGATGTGATGAATGGAGGGGGTTCGAGTAATGATGCGGGCAGCTGAATTCTGGACCAGTTGAAGTTTATGGAGGGATTTATGAGGGAGGCCAAAAAGGAGAGAGTTGCAGTAATCCAAACGGGAAGTGACGAGACTGTGGACAAGGACGGCGGCAGTATGGGGGGTAAGGGAGGGACGGAGTCGATTGATGTTTCCGTAGATGGAAATAGGCAGACCGTGTAATGTTATTAATGTGCGATTGAAAAGATAATGTGCTGTCAAGGATGACACCCAGACTCTTAACCTGTGGGGAGGGTGAAACGGAGGAGTTATCAATATTAAGAGAAAAACTGTCGGTTTTGGATAAAGTAGATTTAATGCCAATAAGGAGAACCTCGGTTTTATTACTGTTTAATTTGAGGAAGTTTTGGGAAAACCAGGTTTTTATTTCCGAGATGCAGTCAGTAAGGGAGGTGGGCGGGAGAGTGGACGAGGGTTTGGTCGAAAAGTAGAGCTGGGTGTCATCAGCATAACAGTGGAATTGAATATTGAATTTGCGGAAGATATTGCCCAGGGGCAGGAGATAAATGATGAAAAGTAGGGGCCCCAGGACAGAGCCCTGGGGCACACCAGAAGTGACAGCGGAGGGACTGGTTTAAAAGATTTAAGTTGAATGAACTTAGTGCGGCCAGAGAGATAAGATGTGAACCAGTCTAACGGAGTGTGGCTAATGCCGATGGAAGATAACCTGTTGAGGAGGACGGTGTGACTGATGGTATCAAAGGCTGCACTCAGATCGAGGAGGATGGTAAGAAGTCCAGAATCAGCTGTCATAAGGAGGTAATTGGTGATTTTGATAAGTGCTGTTTCGGTGCTATAAAGTGGACGGAAACCGGACTGGAACTGTTCATACAAGTTATTGTGGGATAGATGAGAATGGAGTTGAGAGGAAACTGTTTTTTCACAAATTTTGGAAATGAATGGTAAATTGGATACAGGACAGAAGTTGTTGAAGTCGGAGGGATCCGCACCAATTTTTTTCAAAATTGGGGTAATAGCAGCAGTTTTGAAAGATGTAGGAACAGTTCCAGTAGTGAGAGAGGAGTGGATGATAGCAGAAATGAGGGGAACCAGGGAGGAAAGGCAGGCTTTAACAAGTTGTGTGGGAAAGGGGTCAAGTTGACAAGTGGAAGGCTTGGATTTCCTGATAAGTTCTGTGATTTCTGAAATAGCGGGTAGCTGGAAGGAAGAAAATGAATGTGTGGATGGGTGAAAGTCGACTGAGATGCTGAGGTGAGGGATATTTCCAAGGGGCTGGCGGATGTTTTTGATTTTTTTCAGTAAAAAATGACATAATGGAGTTGCAGAAGGAGGTTGTATACAAGTGAGGGGGGAGAAAGTTCTGGGGTTGGGTGATATTGTTAAGTAGGGAAAACAGTGACTTGGAGTTTCCTTTATTTGCAATGATTATACTGGAGTAATAGTGGGTTTTGGTGCTAGCAACAGAGTCCTTAAAATGTAAGATGTGGTTATTGTACATTTCTTTGTGAATAGTGAGACCAGTTTTTCTATAAAGACGTTCAAGTTGCCGACCTTTGGCTTTCAAAAGACGAAGATTGGGGGTGAACCAAGGGGCGGAGACAGAAAAAGAAACAGATTGGGTTTTTAACGGAGCAAGGGAATTTAGAATATTATGGAGTCCAGTGTTGTAGTGAGAGACCAGATCATCAGGGGTGGATAGATTGTGAGTGTCAGGGAGGCAGAAGAAGTGGATACTTGAAGTGAGTGTGGCGAGATTGATATTATTTATATTCTGAAATGAAATGAGGCGTGATATTTTAGAGATGGAGAGAGTGAGTTCCACTGTAAAAGAGAGGAAAAAATTGTCAGTTATGGGGAGTTCAACAGCTGTAAGGTCAGAAGGGGTGACACCAGAGCAGCAGATTAAATCCAGAGTATGTCCTTTGGAGTGTGTGGGAAAATTAATATGTTGCTGGCATCCAAAACTCTCTAAGCAGGAAGTGAAGTCTTTAGTAAGAGGCAGATTGATATTGTCCATGTGAATATTAAAATCACCCAGCAGTATTATGTTTGGTGAGAGAGAATATAACTGAGTGAGAAAAGCAGAAAAATCATTTAAAAATTCACTATTCGGTTTAGGGGGACGGTAGACAGTAGCAATGATGGTTGGAGTGGGACCAGACAACTTACAGACAGCAGAGCTGTTGAGCTGTTGTGGTTGAAATTCCGGCGCGACCCTCGGTGGATATATCTCGGACGAGGCTGGAAGGCGATGTCCGGATGAAGATGGAAAGCCTCCACATAGGTCCAGGCAGATGACAGCGCAGCCGGAGCAGGTCAATGGCCGAATACTGATGCAAACCCGTCACTAGCAGGTGAACAGGCAGTAGAAAGAGCCAGGCACAGACAAATAAGAAGTATGTCCTACCAGTCCACATTGTTGATGAAGATTTAAGCAGCATCGACAGCCAGTGAAAACGCCAGATGAGGCTCAAACCAGAACAGGTGAGCTAACTGTGAAGACTCCGAAAATAGGTAATGCCGGTAGATCGTAAAAGTATTCCCAATGAAGGCAATTACACTGTCCAATTAGGTCATAGAACCATAAAATGAGTCTGTAAAGTTAAAAGTAAAAAAAAAAAAGAGGTTCTTGGCAGCGAGCAGCGGCAACTAGGTGCGCCAGCGTTCACTCGTGCACTCAATCAGGGATCTCGACAAAACAACTTTTATTGTGTAGTGATCATGACACATATAAGCTGTGATCAAGACATGACGAGGGAATTGTTTTATTTATTACTGTGTTCTCTCTGGACTTCTGAGAACTAGACAGTGAGCAAGACAGCCTGTCTTGATTGAGATGAATGTCATGGTAATGTAGATTGTAACGTCTGCTTCCAACTCACATCCTCAAACACGTAGCTCCCCTGAACGCAGCTCACTTTCCAGCTCACACTCCCAAACACCTAGATGTCATTATCACACACTGTTTAGTTCAGTTCTTTGCACCCCATCACTGTGAGGTATTGTTTGTTTTGTGACAAGTCTTTTGGAACACTGTTTTTACAGTGAGTTCCTCCTCCCGTGTATGATAGTTTTTGTGTTTCAGGGAACGCGCGGCTCTCGATATTCGCCTCTCCCAAGTCCGTATGGGAGTTGCAGTGATGAGACAAGACTGTAACTACCAATTAGATACCCCAAAATTGGGTAGAAAAAGGGGTAAAAAAAATAATTAAAAAATGGTTTGTCGAGATTGGTGTGGAAGAACCTGACTGGCCTACACAGAGCCCTGACCTCAACCCCAACGAACACCTTTGGGATGAATTGGAACGACGACTGCGAGCCAGGTCTAATCACAAATGCTCTTGTGGCTGAATGGAAGCAAGTCCCCGCATCAATGTTCCAACATCTAGTGGAAAGACTTCCCAGAAGAGTGGAGGCTCTTAAAGCAGCAAAGTGGGGACCAACTCCATATTAATGCACATGATTTTGGAATGAGATGTTCGCTGAGTAGGAGTCCACATATTTTCGGTCATGTAGTGTACGTGTGGATAGCCTTGGGATATCAAAATCACCTTACAATGAAATGCTTACTTACAAGCCCTTAACCAACAATGCAGTTTTAAGAAAATACCCCCCAAAAAAGTATGAGATAAGAACACGTTGTCTTGTGTGTATTCTGTATTGTTCTGTAATGTTTTATGTACTGAGCTCACACCTAGTTTCGCCGTTTTCCCAGTTTGCCCTATGCAGAGATTGCACGTGCACCCGGTATCCAAACATTTATTAAAAAGGCTGCCCTGTACTGAGATTGTGCATGCCTGGTATCCAAACATGCATGCCTTGAGAGATGCGGTCACAGGTCGAGTCTGTAGGTAGCTTCCTAGTTTAAATATCAACAGTACTACGACAGCAGCATAACATTTAATTAACACTTGATTTAGCCTACATCAATATTCGGTCTGTTTGGCTGGTAGGTGCAGCG
Source organism: Brachymystax lenok tsinlingensis (assembly GCA_030435695.1). NCBI lineage: Eukaryota > Metazoa > Chordata > Actinopteri > Salmoniformes > Salmonidae > Brachymystax > Brachymystax lenok. The sequence goes on from CM059786.1 coordinate 470,740, forward strand.
GAGAGACAGAGAGGTACATCACAATCAGTAAAATAAATCGAGCTAACCAGCAGATTTACATCAATCATCAACATCATTGATCAGCTGATAGGCCACCCTCTTTTCCCGATGTCAATAATGTCTTTAGGAGGCACTGTAACTAGCTTGCTTACAATTTGTGATGAGTGAGAGTGTGTTGTTGCAGAAATAAATAGGCCTATGCTCAATTTGTTTTCTACATTTTCACGTCAGAGGCATTTGGTGTGTTATGAATTTCAAATTTTCTATTTTAATAATCGGAGAAAGAAAAATCAAGTGTGGGGTGTCCTTTTTAAATTGTGAGCACCCCCTGATAGGTCTGTGCACAGCCCTGTATGACGTAATCTATATATCTTCATATGATCAAGCTAAAAGTCCTGAACTGCTTGGTCAACTATAATGCAAATTAGAAGTCATTTTGATTTGGTTAACACTTTTTTGCTTACTACATGATTCCATATGTGTTATTTCATAGTTTTGATGTCTTCACTATGTGTGTGTGTGCGTGTATGTATGTTCTATTATTCTACAATGTAGAAAAGGGTGAAAATAAAGAAAAACCCTGGAATGAATAGGTGTGACCTACTCATTCCAGGGTTTTTCTTTATTTTTACTGTTTTCTTCATTGTAGAATAATAGAACATACATACATACACACACACACACACACACTCCTTATTGTTTTCCGTTTCAAAACGTTTTGCCCTTATGAAGATAAGCCGGGTTACTGTTTCTGGCTGAAAAAGCCCTGGTGTTATGGAAAATTGTGCTAGTGAAAAACCTGTCATCTTTTTCAAAAGGTCCCATACAATGTGATCAGGGGGACCCAGCTCTACCCAAAGGGCCAAGCAAGGAAATAGGGGTTTTAAGTGGTGCCTGTGTAAAACTCTGATTCAGTAGTTATGGATATTTTGAACAATTCTTGGCAGGGACTACAATGTGTAATGGATGTTGCTGTTGAGGGGTTATATGATATCAAGGTAATGTTCTATAGCAGTCTTTACCTCAGGGTACCTGCAATATCAGAACATTAACATTGGAGTATCTTTTTTGAAGGGGCAATTCTAAAAACTACAAAGCGGGCAACCCGCAGAAGGATGACGCTGGAGAAATGTAACTACTCGTGAATTTCCTGTGTTTTATTCATATTTCCACACTATGAGATTGGAGTAATACTGTGAAATTGTGAAAATTATGATGCCCTTTTAGTGTAAGAGCAGTTTGAAAAGACGCCTGAAATGTGCCTGTTTTGGTGGGATGGAGTTTTGGCCTGCGGTAAATGAGATGAGACAAATAAGAAAGAATTCTAAACCTCTCTGCAAATAACAACTAGTTTTCGTTTTTTTCTCCCCACTCAGACCACTCCCAGACAACTGCTCTTTGCTAAGAAGCTTTTTGTTTCTTGTTGACCATTTTAATTGAAAACAGTCACAGTAAGTCTGTTATATCTGGGGTATTTCTCATGTCTTATCTAGTGTCCTGTGTGAATTTACGTATTCTCCCTCTAATTTTCTTTCTCTCTCTCTCTTCTCTCAGAGGACCTGAGCCCTAGGCACATGCCTCATGACTACCTGGCCTGATGACTTCTTGCTGTCCACCTGGTCATGCTGCTGCTCCAGTTTCAACTTTTCTGCCTGTGGCTATGGAACCCTGACCTGTTCATTGGACATGCTACCTTGTCCTGGACCTGCTATTTTGGACTCTCTCTCTACCGCACCTGCTGTCTCTAACTCTGAATGATCGGCTATGAAAAGCCAACTGACATTTACTCCTGAGGTGCTGACGTGTAGCACCCTCCCAACCACTGTGATTATTATTATCTGACCCTGCTGGTCATCTATGAACGTTTGAACATCTTGGCCATGTTCTGTTATATTCAGAAGAGGACTGGCCACCCCTCAGAGCCTGGTTTTTCTCTAGGTTTCTTCCTAGGTTCTGGCCTTTCTAGGGAGTTTTTCCTAGCCACCGTGCTTCTACACCTGCATTGCTTGCTGTTTGGGGTTTTAGGCTGGGTTTCTGTACAGCACTTTGTGACATCGGCTGATGTAAAAAGGGCTTTATAAATACATTTGATTGATTGATTGATTGATTAAGGTACTGAATTGTGACCTAGAAATGATTTGATATTGAGAAACAATTTACCATTGTAGCCTAGCGGTTGGGTTAAAGACATTTCGGTTGAATGCATTCAGTTGTGAAACTGACTAGGTTTCTAGGAGATGTGGATGCAACGATTGACCATCCATGAGATCAAAATTATAGTTTTAACCCTGTTTTGAACCTTTGTTCGTGGACACTGCATTCATGGTAAATACTGCATATGTCACCTAAAATCTGAAATGATGTTTAAAATGTCTAGCTCGCTATTAGGCGGATATCTTCAAATATCAATGGCTCTATATGTCATTCATTCCAAAAATGTATGTACCAATCACAGACTGCCGCCTTTAATCATGGCTTGCGTTCCACTGGAATGAGTTATGATATTTTGTTTTAACTTAAAGATACAGAGAGCAGTCACTATGTTATTCCTCCCACCACTTTTATGATCTATACTTCCCAGTTGTCCATATCTCCTTAGCTACGCATACATGCACACACACACACACATACTAGAGATAGAACATGATGAGAAAGAACATTATGGCCAGAGATTTGATTTGCAGTAAGGACAGCATTCCCTCCTCAAACCAAATACATTGATGTGTGCTGTTATGTATTTATTATCCTTTTCTCTTCCGCCCTCCTATGGATCTTTAGGGAAACTACACCCATTACTGGTATTCTGCACTGGACACTTGACAATACAGCACCATCAGTGGCGATTTTAGCATGTACATCTTGGTGGGGCAAAAAATACTAATGTGGGATGCATGCCAGCTAAGTCACTAAACAACACATTACATGAATTGACTATAACGGTGGCAAACGGTGCCCACAAACTGTTAGGGCCTACATAAAGGAGTCCCAACAGCAGTCCCAACACCTTACTACCACTGCTACACCTGGCTATCAGCAGAGCCTTGTCTGGTAGCGAAACAGTTCATTCAGCATAATTTACTGGCTTAAAAAAAACATAGCTGATATGGCTGACAATTGAAATATACAAACTATGGCATAACGGGACGATGACAAGCGGATAAAAGGCAATCCGTAATTTAGATTAAGACATTAATGAGCGAGCGATGACGGACATAGTCAATATAACTATTTGTTCAGCACCTTTGAAATGTACAGCGACAGAATTCAGAACATGGGCCGTCTTTACAGCGTGCTCCCTGTACTCCAAGTCAGAACCGTAGGATAAATAAAGAGGGCATATAAGCAGACAATGAAAGCGCTTACAATATTTGATGATTACATTTCTCTGAAACAGGTTATAGGCTACATGTGCACCACCAAGTTAGAACAGTAAGCAAAATTAAGAGGTGAAAATATACCAAATTATTAGTCCTTTGTGGGCAAATTTTGTCATCAAACTTGGCATTCTTTGGATTTATGGTGGGGACTTCCAAACCACTCATTGTTGAATTAGCGATTTCCAACTTGTTTTGTAATGGGTATGTCCAATGGCCGATGAGCACCGAGACGTTTTATCTATACATTCTCTTCATTATTTATCTTCATATGACAAGGATTAAAAAGGATTTGCCAGTAGAATGTTGACTTGATTCATGATGAGGACTGCTAACTAAGATTTTGAAAGTAAGATGTTGACATGATCAGTCCAATCAATCAAAGCTACTGTACATACAGTTGAAGTCGGAAGTTTACATACACTTAGGTTGGAGTCATTAAAAGTTGTTTTACAATCACTCCACAAATATCTTGTTAACGAACTATAGCCGGTTGTGCGTGACACAAGTAATTTATTCAACAATTGTTTACAGACAGATTATTTCACTTATACTTCACTGTATCACAATTCCAGTGGGTGAGAAGTGTACATACACTAAGTTGACTGTGCCTCTAAACAGCTTGGAAAATTCCAGAAAATTATGTCATGGCTTTAGAAGCTTCTGATAGGCTAATTGACATCATTTGAGTCATTGGAGGTGTACATGTGGATGTATTTCAAGGCCTACATTCAAACTCAGTGCCTCTTTGCTTGACATCATGGGAAAATCAAAAGAAATCAGCCAAGACCTCAGAAAAAAATTGTAGACCTCCACAGGTCTGGTTCATCCTTGGGAGCAATTTCCAAACGCCTGAAGGTACCACGTTCATCTGTACAAACAATAGTATGCAAGTATAAACACCATGGGACCAAGCAGCCATCATACCGCTCCAGGAAGGAGACGCGTTCTGTCTCCCAGAGATGAACGTACTTTGGTGCAAAAGTGCAAATCAATCCCAGAACAACAGCAAAGGACCTTGTGAAGATGCTGGAGGAAACAGGTACAAAAGTATCTATATCCACAGTAAAACGAGTCCTATAACGACATAACCTGAAAGGCTGCTCAGCAAGGAAGAAGCCACTGCTCCAAAACTGCCAAAAAAAGCCAGACAACGGTTTGCAATTGCACATGGGGACAAAGATTGTACTTTTTGGAGAAATGTCCTCTGGTCTGATGAAACAAAAATAAAACTGTTTAGCCGTAATGACCATTGTTATGTTTGGAGGAAAAAGGGGGAGGCTTGCAAGCCAAAGAACACCATCCCATTAGTGAAGCACTGGGGTGGCAGCATCATGTTGTTTGGGTGCTTTGCTGCAGGAGGGACTGGTGCACTTCACCAAATAGATGGCGTCATGAGGTGGGGAAAATGATGTGGATATATTGAAGCAACATCTCAAGACATCAGTCAGGAAGTTAAAGCTTGGTCGCAAATGGGTCTTCCAAATGGACAATGACCCCAAGCGTACTTCCAAATTTGTGGCCATCACAAATCCCATAGAAAATCTGTGGTCAGAACTGAAAAAGTGTGTGCGAGCAAGGAGGCCTACAAACCTGACTCAGTTACACCAGCTCTGTCAGGAGGAATGGGCCAAAATTCTCCCAACTTATTGTGGGAAGCTTGTGGAAGGCTACCTGAAACGCTTGACCCAAGTTAAGCAATTTAAAGGCAATGCTACCAAATACTAATTGAGTGTATGTAAACTTCTGACCCACATGTGATGAAAGAAATAAAAGCTGAAATAAATAATTCTCTCTACTATTATTCTGACATTTCACATTCTTAAAACAAAGTGGTGATCCTAACTGACCTAAGACAGGGAATTTTTACTAGGATTAAATGTCAGGAATTGTGAAAAACTGAGTTTAAATGTATTTGGCTAAGGTGTATGTAAACTTCCGACTTCAACTGTATAACGTAATTTGACGTCATTTTATCTGTGGCCAATGACCTTGAGCCTTCTTGGAAGGGCACTTATAATATAACTCTATGGCAGGACCCAAAGGGCTGACATTTTGTATGTCTACTCTTACTAAGGACTTAGACTTGACCTGTGATGTAGTGTCCTCATGAGTGACAGAACACTAAGCCAATCAGGAGCAATGCTCCTATTTTCTGCTGGCTTGCCCCACCACCTGCATTTTGGAGCTGCCTTACTCAAAAAAACAAAAAAGAGACCATGTTTGTATATGGCTTTATTAATTCAAAGATATATATATTTTTACATAGTTTGCAAACTGATGTGACATGTATGTATCGCCAAACTAAAATGCTATTTTTTTAAATAAAAAAACAATTTTTTAATACATTTTGTGTATTTTGTTTGCAAGAAATGTGGGGCTCTGCCCTGTATGACAGGTCGCCACTGAGCACCATCCACTTCAACCACTGTAGTATCCCAGATTCTTTAACCCACTGTTATGCCCAGTTCTTAGTCTTCATGCGAACTATATCAGACCTCTACACATTTGGATACTCATTGACATAAGCTCTGTTGTAATTTGTAATGTTAAGACGTGTCTTTCTCCTGCTCACTCTATCCCTTGTGTTTGCACTTTTCACAGGCCTTTATTCAATGAGTGAGGGAGCTCACCCCTGAGGAAGAGCAGTGGAAAAGGGCCACATAAAAAATGGTTGGAATTCAAAATAGACCCTGAAGACCCACAGGGTCTTATGACATTCACCAGTGTGGCGCTTTGAAGAATGAAGTAAAACGCTGAACAATGAAGAAAAAAAAAATACCTTGGCCGCCACACCCCACACTCATCCAATACACAGTCAATAACACGTCTCTAGTTGTCCGTGCTGGTTTGGTTTAAAAGGGGTAGCCCCACCTCTTTCAGGTGGACATGATTGTTCTTAATGAGCTGTGATGGAGGTGTGTGGCAACCAATGAGGGGAGGATTCCCTTCCAGGTAGGAAGGGAGTGGGTTTTGTACAGGGGTTTTGTACAGCCTCCCCTCAAAAATGTGCATGCACATTTGAATATCCTGTGGTGAATGTGGGCTGCAGATGGTGGTGTGTATTAGCAGGTATAGGAGGCAATGGCCGCCTGATAGTGGGGTGTAGGCATGGCTCAATTTGGCTACCCCATGGAATGCCACCCGTTCGGGGAGAATGACACACTGGTAAATGTAGGGCAGATGTGTCGAACTCATTCCACGGAGGGCCGAGTGTCTGCGGGTTTTCCCCACCCTTGTACTTGATTGATGAATTAAGGTCACTAATTAGTAAACTGCCTCCACCTGGTTGTATAGGTCTTAATTGAAAGGTAAAAAACGTATGAATGAGTTTGACACCCCTGTTTTAGGGGGAGCGCTCTGGGGTTGTGGTGCACTGACCACTGAAGGGGAAGTACTCTGGGAGTTTGGTCCATTGGAGGGAGGGCTCTTGGCATTGGCCACTGGAAGGGAAACACTCTGGAAGGGTGGCACTTTGGATTTGTGACTAGGTGTCTGGTATCCATCCCAACTTGGCTGGGGATGGGAGTAGCTGGCTGGCTGCTCAGGGTAGGCATATGGAGCCTGGTAAGGCTGAGCTGGATGCTGGACTTGGGCCTCGTAAGGCTGAGCTCATTGCTGAGCTGGAGCCACTGGGCTTTTTGCTAGGTAAAGTTGGGGTGGTAGCTGAGCCGGGGCCTGGTAGGGCTGAGCTGGTTGCAGAGGTGGGGCCTGGTAGGGCTGGACTAGAAGCTGAGCTGGGGTCTTGTAGGGTCGGAGACTGGTAGGGCTGACGTGGGGCCTTGTATGGCTGGGCCAGGGGCTGGTAGGGATGAGCTGGAGCCTGGTATGGCAGGGGCTGGTAGGGCTGAGCTGGAGCCTGGCATGGCCGAGTCTGATGGGGATGAGGTGGTTGCTGAGCTGGGGCCTGGTAAAGCTGGGCTGGAACAGGGGCTGGTAGGGCTTAGCGGGGGCCTGTACTGGAGGCTGGTATGGCTAGACCAGGGGCTGGAGGCTGGTATGGGTAGACCAGGGGCTGGAGACTTCAATTTAAGCCTACTAGAAAGTGTGTGCCCTCAGGCTTGGAGGGAAGCATAATTCATTACTCTCTCCTAATAGTAAAGCCCCCTTTACTGGCTCAAATAGCGGACCAATCAGCCTGTTACCAGCCCTTGAAGTTACCAGCCCTTGAAGTATTTTACAGTAAACAAATTGACAACAAACTTTCAGCACACTTATAGGGAAGGACATTCAACAAGCACAGCACGTACACAAATGACTGATGATTGGCTGAGAGAAATTGATTAGAAAAAGATTGTGGGGGCTGTTTTGTTCACATTCATATCTTCATATCACATTCATATCTTAACAAAAATACTTTTTCATATGAAATGCATTAGATGGAAACTTGACCGATAAAGCGGATATACTTTCCAAGTTACAGTGTTTCTATAGCTCCCCACTGACCATTCCCCACATTCTTATGTTAGAAATATTGTTCCAGTATTCACTCTTGAGCGTGTTAGTGTTTCGGCGGGAAAAGCCTGTTAACAAAGACATTCCTTTCGTTCTTTCTGTCGGGGAATAAAGAGTCCCCTTCTCCTGTAATTTACAACAGGGTGTGAACTGTCGACCATCCAGCAGCTCCCCTTCTGTGGGTGAGAGAGGACCTAGTTACTGTCACCCCTCGCCAAGCTAATTTGACCCATTCTGATCCTCAGATGACAGTCATGACAGGGAGATAAGCTTTTGCTACAAGCACATAGGCCATCACCGGTGAGTAAGCTGCACATCATTGGTTGAGTCAGTGAAACTGGAATGCCTTTTTAGGACTATAATTTATTCCTCATATTGTACAATAAGTGTCTCCACACACCCAGGCTATTGATGGATTCAAGACAAGGTCGTTTTTCTTCATCTTAGTTTGTCAGTGTCAAAGTATAGCCTGTCATTTTGATAATTTGTGAGTTATCCAAAAAAGATTCTGCTAAAGTATCCAGTTATCTAAAATGATGTAGACTTGCATGAAATTCCTTTATAAAGACCAATTCTTTCCAGGGCCCTAGGCAACTAAAAATGTTCCCCATGTGTGCAATTTCTGCAACCGTCTCTTCTCCACTGCTCTATGCCGGTACGCAAAAGCAATAATGCATGCAATGCTTTATTATAAAAGTGATTTTCATCATGCCTTTCGGTACCTCACAGCCCCCCAGGTCACCCCCCTCTCGGGCTCACTTTTTATTCAGGCACCTCCCGATTAACAAAGTAAGCACTGGGTGGGAGGTAACGTAATGGGTATGTCTGCAAGAACACAAGGACAGGGTAGCCCATTTACCTTTTATTGTTGGTATTTTTTTGTTTTTGGTATTTTGTAGGCTTCAAATTATGTGAAATGTCACAGCTGACAGGTGATGAAAGATGATGGTGAGGTCTAGGTACAGACAGAAACATGATGTTAATGTAAACCAGTGGCACATGGTAAATAAAGGGCAAACATACCTAAAATAAATACTGCAAACACTACAGTGTTACGCAATTGGCAAATAAGGGAAGTGCACTTATATGCACAGTAATCAAACAGCAAACAATATATATCTACATAACAATGCAAACTAAGTACCTTGGCCACCATACTCATGCAATACTCACAATCAATAATGTGTCTGTAGTGGTCTGTGCTAGTTTGGTTGAAAGAGGACTAAATGACTCTAGGGCTGCATTCCAAACACTTAGCAGACACACCCTCTCCCCTGAGCCCTTAAATTAAGTGGACACTTCTGATGACGAATCATGACGTCTGACGAGTTTACACTTGCAGGAAATTCGTCACTCGTTCGTTCTGCGACGATTGTGTTTTCAGGGTGGGCGCTTTATATGCGCTACAGTCAATTATGATTGCATGTCTACTTATATTAACTATATCATTATTAATATACGCCTACTGATAGCTAATTAATTTGCTAGGTAACTAACGTTAGCCTGCCTAGCTGAAACTTCTGAAGAAGGAAAATGTTTCCAAAATGTAACCAAACAAACACATCATTACTTTTCCGAGAAGTTTTTGTGCATTAGTAGCATCAATTTCTAACTAATTTACATTTGTTTTTACTTATACTTGTATGTTGACTCCATATTGACGTTGAGGTTTAACGTTTTGGCTGACTTTTCATAGCGGATGTACAATCATCGCGAATTGAATTATGGGGCGTTTCATCCCCGAAGTGAACATAATTGTACACTCACAAACTACATTAAAAACGAGGGCTGAGGGACTTATGTTGCAAACTTCCCTTGCTTGGCTATTCATTTGGACCGACGACAAATATGGCCACGGGGATTCCCCCAAGGGCATAAGGCGAGGGTAAGTAGACGAAGCTGTGTCTTTTATGAGTTTGAAATGCAACCCAAGTGGGGAATTTAAAGGGGTAGTCCCACCTCTTTCAGAATGACATGATTGTTTTTAACTAGCTTTGATGGAGGTGTGTGGTGACCAATGAGGGGATGGCTCCCCCCCCCAGGTAGGTCGGGAGTGGGAGTGGTTTTGTACAAGGACAATAACATACAACACAAGGCCAAATCTACCAAGAAGTTGGTGAATGTTCTTGAGTGGCCGAGTTACAGTTTTGACTTTAATCTACTTCAAAATCTATGGCAAGACCTGAAAATGGTTGTTTAGCAATGATCAACAACCAGATTGACAGAGTTTGAAAATCTTTGAAAAGAATAATGCACAAATGTTGCACAATCCAGGTGTGGAAAGCTCTCAGAGACTTACCCAGAAAGACTCACAGCTGTAATCACTGCCAAAGTTGCTTCTATAAAGTATTGACTCGTTTTTCATTTTTAATACAAATCTATTTAATCCCCCAAAAATTCAGGCTGTAACACAACAAAATGTGGAATAAGGGGTATGAATATTTCTAAAGGCACTGTACCCACTGTTCTCTTACTAATGGCAGTCTGAATAGGTGATATCTGACACACAAACTGATACTATGTTGAAGTTTGAAGAAGTCTCCAACCTAATTCTGTTCTCCCCATCGACAAACCGTTGGTGAGCAGGCAAGAGGTGAGGTCTTTGCCAGAGCCCCATAGCAGTATAGATCAGCTCTGGGGCCCTCATCAAAGATACTTGTCTCTCTCTCACACACACACACACGCGCACCAACACACCCACACACACGCACACACAATAGAAAATAAAACAAATAATATCAGTTTACATAAATTATGTTTCACAATTGGATAATCAAATGTATCAAAGCAATGAAGTGGGTTACCTTCTGCATTTGTAGAAATGATGAGCCTGTGAAAGCCGTTGCCGCTGACAGGTGAAGGTTGCTGGCCAGATACTTGCCAACATGTGGAGGACTGTTCCATTCATAGGAATGCTCACAGCGAGGGCATGTCTGCATGATGCAGACGAGGGCCCCCTTGCTGGTCTTCTCTATGCTGCATGTTCGGCTGCAAACTGGACATCTCGAACAACTGCAGCAGGCAATCTTATGATGGCAGGTAGCCTAAGAGCGTTGGGCCAGTAATCCGCACGGAATAGCCTTCATTTCTCAGAACAAGAATAGACTGATGAGTTTCAAAAGAAAGGGGCCATTGGAACACAGGAGTGATGGCTGCTGATAATGGGCCTCTGTACGCCTATGTAGATATTCCATAAAAAAATCTGCAATTTCCAGCTACAATAGTCATTTACAACATTAACAATGTCTAAACTGTATTTCTTATCAATTTTATGTTATTTTAATAGACAAAAAAATGTGCAAGGACATTTCTAAGTGACCCCAAACTTTTGAACGGTAGTGTACATAGCTCGAGAAATAACGTAATCTCATTTGGAAGGTGATTCTATGCTTTACAGATGTAGATTGACTTGTTCCAGATTGGGTTCAGGCCGGTGACGCCGTTACACAATCTAACCAACTGTGACATGTTTTGCTATAGCCTTGGGTTGGCTTGGGTTTGTTGCTGCAAGTTAGTACACTGTTGTAGTCAGACATGTGTTAGCTAGTACCACCATAGCTGCATCCAATATTTATTTGTTCCCTAGAGGCTAGAGGCTACAGTAAATTACACCCCAGCTAGCAATAAGGACTCAGCCCAATCTCAGCCCGGAACTGATTTAATTGACCCGAATCCGGGTGCCAGGCTCGATTCAATGTCATATTGAATGACTGCCCAGAATCGGCCCATCCCATCTGCCAGAAGTAAGCCGACACTGCCGGTGTCTTGCCAGAATCCCCCCAGAAGTGGACACATTTACTAATTGCTCAGAATCATATATATATATATATATATTTGCTTTGTTGTTGAATTACAATTCATACAACAAAATACAAGGCAGAGAGTAGGGAGCAGAGGCCTGTGCCACACATACACAGCAGCAGTGTCCCCTTATACACATACACGCACAATAAAACAAATATCAACTGCGGTCTCAGATCAAAGCCATTCACATAACAAATCACAGGGTAGGGAGTAGGGAGCAGAGTCCCATCCACAACAGCACACATATTCACTCAGAGAGGAGTCATAGTACTAGGCCAGGGAGATGAGGGTTGGTCACAGCTCTGAGATCGACCGGACTGAAAGAGAGAGAGAGAAAATGTGAATAATTTGGACTTCAGCTTGAAGCAACTGTCTAACTACACACACTGCTGGTTGTAACATTTTAATAACTCACCCAGTGAGTAGTCGCAGGTCTGGGCAATGAGACTGGAGAGGACTGATATTCTGACTGCAATGACACTCTCACTCTCATACTGTAAGTAGACTGTAGCAGTAATTACCTGTTGATGAGGAGCTCACAGAACTTGTAGTGGCCCTTGTCTGCAGCGGTGGTGAGGACGTGTCTTGGGAGGCACGTGCCTCACCCCAGCTTCCATGAGAGGAGTCAGACCAGTCTGAGCGAGAACGTGCGGGTCAGTGACATACTGCACCACAACAGAAACCACACTGTCTGACACCAGTGCTTAATTTAAGCCAGCTCTCTGTTTTGGACGGTTTCGTTCCGGAACCTATTAGGCTGGATCCGGTACCTCTCGTTGCATCTATCACAGAGCTAGAATGAGATTCACTTTCTCTCCATCTTCCTCTCGCTCTGATAGACATGAGCCTGCAAGTCTCATCTTTCCAGCATTGCACTTCATAATTGATTTCCTTATAGAGCCACACGAAGGGTTCTGGAGGAGCTGCAGCACGCCTGATGAATTGAAATACATTTGACAAAGTTATAGAGTTACTGCTGTCTCTTCAGAAAGAAATGAAATCATTCTGAATAGTGAACAGACAGCATGCAAACAAAACTGGCCTTCGCAATATTTCAAACAGTCTACAATCACGGGAAAACACAGGTTGAAAAGCAACTGGCTCCTGCTGAAAAGACAAGACTAATCTGTCAGCTATAGGCTGCCAAAATATTTTATTAACGTCCAAATATTGTTTTAAAACAAGAGAGAGAGAGAGTTTGTGCAAGTAGAAAACCATGTTTATTCATCCTAATTGTAGAGAAACGCCAATGTCATGTTGACAAAATGGTCTATCACTCTGTCATACGGGAACATGCTTTTATTTTTTGTTGTCCTAGGCTACCTGGCTAGAATGTTTACTCGCTAGCCTAACTTCCATTCATGGGCTAGTTAACATTAGCCTTTTACATCTAGCTAGTGTACACGTATTGAACTTTCATCCTCTCAGGACAGGGGCACAACAATGTATGAATTAATGGTTGGATCAGAATCGCTATTATAGTCATTAAGTAAAACCACAAGTCCAAATCCCTATCTCCATCCATGACTAATTTAGGAAAGGGACAATTTTAGCTAGCTAGCTGGCCCCCGGAGGACAACAACACAACAAGATGCAACAATTCAAGTTGTTTCTGTTAATGATGTATGCTCTCAAAGCGATTTGATAGGAGGGACGCCAAATCCAAGCTGGCTTTCCTTGACACTTAATTTATTTTCACCAGGAACATTCAAAGTTGAGCTTGCTCAGTTTAGCTCAACGCTGATTGTCAAATTTTTTATATTTTTTTTGTCAAGGGAGGCAAATGCTCGCTGGCTTCCCTTGCATTCAATGCTACGGGCGGCAACAATGTCATACTCGTCTGGACCTGACAGTATCAGAGAGATGGGCTACATGTAAAGAGACAGAGGGGCGCTGTTTTGCTCGTTTGGATGCTTTCTCCTGTAAGATACATTCAGCCTCTTGCTAATTGAAGGAAAATTGTGAAACACTCACTCAGTGGGTGAGTCAGTTAAACTGGAAATCCTTCTTAGGACTATAATTTCCTCCTCATATTGTAGCATACAATATGTCTCCACACACCTAGGCCTAGGCTATTGATGGATTCAAGACAAGATCGTTTTCACTGATCTCAGATTCTCAGTTTGTCAGTGTCAAAGTAGCTTGTCATTTCGATCATTTGTGCAGTATTATGATGCTTTCAGAACAACTGGGAACTCTGAAAAAACAAGGTTGACTCATGATGTCAGTGACCTTCAGCTCAGAAAGTCGGAGCACTAGAAAGAAGCCAGAGTTCCCCACTTGGAATTCAGAGTTGGATGACCGTTCAAACTTTCCCAGTCGGAGCATGTTTTCTTCCCGATTTCCCAGTTGTCTTGTTTTGAATGCGGCAATAAAAAGATTATGCTAAATTCTCCAGTCATGTAAAATGGCATAGAATTGCATGAAATGCATTTATAAAAGGCCATTTCCAATGTGTGCAACTTTTGTAAGTGCCTCTACTCTACTGCTCTATGCCATTACTGACATTTGATGATATGCTTGCAATTATTTGTATATTTGTTTCGTTACCTCAGAGCTCCCCAGGTCACCCCCCTCTCGTGCTCGCTTTTTGTACCAGCACCTTCCAATTTACAAATTAAGCTCTGTCTGACACCAAACCTCATTCCTAATGTCTTTGACTCTAGCCCAGATAACATGACATGTCATCTCACCTTGGCGCAGTTCTCCACGTTGGCAGGCCAGGGTCAGTGCCAGTGTTGCGGTTGTTCTCGATCTGAGTGTTGATGTCTGAGTCCATGTCCAGCAGCAGTTGGACCGCAGCGGTGTAATTGTTCATGTCAGCCAGCATCAGAGGAGAGATACAGTACACAGTGTACTTCTATTCCTGAAAGGTCACACAGAGAGAGGAACAGACGGGAAGAGAGAGACACGTGGACGGGTGATTATACACAGAGTTAAGAGTGGGACAAATCTTTGTGACTGACAGGGATGGTCGTGGGTTTCAGGGTTTGATAAACTGTCATACCTGGAGTTGACAGGTAACAACTACTTCAAGGTCTCAGAGCGAGTGACATCACCAATTGAAACACTATTAGCGCGCACCCCGCATACTAGCTAGCCATTTCACATCGTTACACAAAACTCAGAAATAGCAAAAAAATTAATCGCTTACCTTTGAAGATCTTCCTCTGATGGCAATCGGAAGGGTCCCAGCCAGACAATAAATGTACCTTTTGTTTCGAAAAAGTTCCTCTTTATATTCTAAAAGCTCCGTTTGGTTGCCGCGTTTTGTTCAGAAATCCACCGTCCACTCGTCCAATATACAAGACATACAAAGCGTTAAAAACATAGCTATAAACTTTGTCCAAACAACTCAAACAACGTTTCTAATCGATCCTTAGGTACACTAATAAAGAGAGAAAAAGAATATTTGATCCCCTGCTGATTTTGTACGTTTGCCCACTGACAAACAAATTATCAGTCTATAATTTTAATGGTAGGTTTATTTGAACAGTGAGAGATAGAATAACAACAAAAAAATCCAGAAAAACGCATGTGAAAAATGTTATAAATTGATTTGCATTTTAATGAGGGAAATAAGTATTTGACCCCTCTGCAAAACATGACTTAGTACTTGGTGGCAAAACCCTTGTTGGCAATCACAGAGGTCAGACGTTTCCTGTAGTTGGCCACCAGGTTTGCACACATCTCAGGAGGGATTTTATCCCAATCCTCTTTGCAGATCTTCTCCAAGTCATTAACTTCTTAGGGAGCGGCAGCTGAGAGGCTGGTTTTGGAGAGTCTGGCGTGCCCAAAGTAAAAAGGCCTGCCAGAAACTAGGATATGCACATAATTACTATTGGATAGGAAACACTGAAGTTTCTAAAACTGTTAAAATATAACAGAACTGATATAGCAGGCAAAAACCCGAGGACTTTCTGTCCTGGAAAAAGTGTTTTTGACACATTGCCTCATTTTGAACCCCTCCCTATTGAAAACAGCCATATCTGGGAGTAAATTTGCATTACCTATTGCTTCCACTGGATGTCAACAGTCTCTGATTTTCAGTGTTTGGTGATGTTAGGTTGCTCTGGATGGTAATAGAAGAAGAATTTCGATCTAGTCACAGGATGTAAACAGAAGAGGAGGCGCGTTCATGGGCTTGCGCGCTGTGGTTTTTTTCCTTTCCTATCGTCCAGTTTATAATCCGGTTGAAATATTGTAGTAAATATACATAAAAGTGTTCCTAAGGATACATTATCAATTATGTTTGATTGTTCTTGGACAACTGTATAGGTATAGGTTGAACGCGTTCTCTTCACGGTTCAATGGGCGAGTGGACGCTGTATTTTATGAACATAACGCGCCAACCAAAATGAGATTTATGGATATAATAAACTTTCTAACAAAAGAACTATTGGATGTCTTCATTGGACACTTGGGAAGCCCTCAGCAGGGAAGCCCTTCTTCGAAAGGTAAGGGATTTTATATTAGCGAGACCCACGTTGGTTATGGATTTATGCTAATGCATAAAATATGAGAGGGGCTATCCTCAAACAATCAACTGTTGTGCTTTCGCCGTAAAGCCTTTTTGAAATCTGACAACGCTGAGCTTTTGATGACTATGCAGCACTTGTATATTGATGAATGTTTAATAATTCAACTTTTGGATTTTGAATTTGGCTAGCGCCCCACTGCTCCCTAAGAAGTTCAGGTTTCGAGGCTGACGTTTGGCAACTCGAACCTTCAGCTCCCACCACAGATTTTCTATGGGATTAAGGTCTGGAGACTGGCTAGGCCTCTCCAGGACCTTAATGTGCTTCTTCTTGAGCCACTCCTTTGTTGCCTTGGCGTGTGTTTTGGGTCATTGTCATGCTGGAATACCTATCCATGACCCATTTTCAATGCCCTGGCTGAGGGAAGGAGGTTCTCACCCAAGATTTGATGGTACATGGCCCCGTCCATCGTCCCTTTGATGCGGTGAAGTTGTCCTGTCCCCTTAGCAGAAAAACACCCCCAAAGCATAATGTTTTCACCTCCATGTTTGACGGTGGGGATGGTGTTCTTGGGGTCATAGGCAGCATTTCTCCTCCTCCAAACACGGCGAGTTGTGTTGATGCCAAAGAGCTCCATTTTGGTCTCATCTGACCACAACACTTTCACCCAGTTGTCCTCTGAATCATTCAGATGTTCATTGGCAAACTTCAGACGGGCATGCATATGTGCTTTCTTGAGCAGGGGGACCTTGCAAGCGCTGCAGGATTTCAGTCCTTCACAACGTAGTGTGTTACCAATTGTTTTCTTGGTGACTATGGTCCCAGCTGCCTTGAGATCATTGGCAAGATCCTCCTGTGTAGTTCTGGGCTGATTCCTCACCGTTCTCATGATCATTGCAACTCCACGAGGTGAGATCTTGCATGGAGCCCCAGGCCGAGGGAGATTGACAGTTCTTTTGTGTTTCTTCCATTTGCGAATAATCGCACCAACAGTCACCTTCTCACCAAGCTGCTTGGCGATGGTCTTGTAGCCCATTCCAGCCTTGTGTAGGTCTACAATCATGTCTCTGACATCCATGGAGAGCTCTTTGGTCTTGGCCATGGTGGAGAGTTTGGAATCTGATTGATTGATTGCTTCTGTGGACAGGTGTCTTTTATACAGGTAACAAGCTGAGATTAGGAGCACTCCCTTTAAGAGTGTGCTCCTAATCTCAGCTCGTTACCTGTATAAAAGACACCTGGGAGCCAGAAATCTTTCTGATTGAGAGGGGGTCAAATACCTATTTCCCTCATTAAAATGCAAATCAATTTCTAACATTTTTCACATGCGTTTTTCTGGATTTTTTTGTTGCTATTCTGTCTCTCACTGTTCAAATAAACCTACCATTAAAATTATAGACTGATCATTTCTTTGTCAGTGGGCAAACGTACAAAATCAGCAGGGGATCAAATACATCTTCCCCTCACTGTATGTATATAAACGAGAATATTTCATACAGAAAATATCCTGGGCGTTAGAAAAGGAAAAAAACGAGTTTTGACCCTTGCCTGCCTTGACTCTGAACCCGCCTGCCTGATCATACTGCCTATCCTGACCTCAAGCCTGCCTGCCATTCTGTACTTCCTGGACTCTGACCTTGTTATGATCTTTTGCCAGTCCACGACCATTCTCTTGCCTGCCCCTTGGATTATAATAAATATCAGACACTCTAACCATCTGCCTCCCGTGAATGCATCTGGGTCTCGCCATGTGCCCTTATACAAATATCAATCACTGTCCATTCAACCATTGAAAAGCACAGCAAAGTTTGTGAATACAATGTCAAATTATGTTTATATATACAACAAATTATGGTGTTATTACTGTGCTTCATCTAATAGCAGAACCTGTCACGACTTCCGCCGAAGTCGGTGCCTCTCCTTGTTCGGGTGGTGTTCGGTGGTCGACGTCACCGGTCTTCTAGCCATCACCGATCCTCTTTTCATTTTCCATTTGTTTTGTCTTGTTTTTCTCACACCTGGTTTCAATCCCCTCAATCACTTGTTGTGTATTTAACCCTCTGTTTCCCCCATGTCTTTGTGTGGGATTGTTTCTTTGTTTTTCATGTATGCGCACGTTAGACTGGTTTACGCTGGGTCATGTTCAACCCGTATAGTATTGTGTGTTCGTTGTGCCGTGTGTTTCTGGTTCGCCTAAATAAAAGGCTCCGTTTACTACCCAATATCTGCTCTCCTGCGCCTGACTCCTTTACAGACATTTACGTATACATGACAGAACCAAATGACCTGGATTGCAATTGTGACAATGATGCACCCATAGTTATTGTCATACCTGTTTTATTTTTGTTATTATTTTTCTTTCTTTTGTGCATCTACCATTGGTATTATCAACAATACATTTTTTATAAAGTATTTTTCTATTTTGTTATTCAATGCATTGCTGTCACTGTTGCCTTGGTGTTTTCTCCAGCCACTGTGTGGACCAGTTTCTTCCGCTCTGGAACTGGGCGCTTGCGAATCTTTATTCTTTCCCTGATGCTGGCGCACTCGACTCAATTGACCAACTCATTATCAAGCCCTTGATTGGGGTTTGGTTCCGGCGGCAGGGGTGGGCGCCGCTCTGGGTCCCTGGGTCCAGGATTGGGGGACGCTATCATATGCTAAATATTATTAGAGCTGCTAATAGAGAACAGCATTGCATCCAAAAATGTGTAGACTGATCTGGATTAACTTCTCAGGGATTGCTGGGGCGCTAGCGGGCTGCTCCCGACACTACCAGGTGAAATGTAAGGCGCCAAATTCAAAATCCCAAAGTTGAATTATTAAACATCCACCAATATACAAGTGTTCCATACTCATCAAAAGCTCTGTTTCTTGGCAATATCACAGCGTTGTCAGATTTCAAAAAGGCTTTACGGCGGAAGCAGCACATTTGATTGTTTGAGGGTAGCACCTCACATATTTTTCCCATAGCCATGAATCGATTAGCCATCACGGCACACACATAACACATTTCACAGCGAAAACAAATCAATTACCTGTTGAAGAACTTCTGCTAAGGTCATCCTAAGTGTCCAACGAAGACAATCCATGGTTCTTTTGTTAGAAAAAGTAATGTATTTTATCCATAAATCCTCCATTTGGTTTGCGCGTTATAATCAGAAACGACAGCCTCCACTACTCCATTGAAACGTGACGCGAACTCGTTCATCTTATACCTATAAACTTGTCCAAGAACAATCAAACATAGTTTTAAATGTATCCTTAGGAACACTTTTACGTATATTTACTATTATAAATCAACCGAATATAAACTGATCGATAAAGGCGGTAAAAAGACACAGCGTGCCTTGTCGGGCGCGCGCGCTGGGTACTGTTTACATAAAAGGGTAACTTCCTGGTTTGCTCTTCTTCTCTGGTCTAATTCATCCAAAATGAAAATGTACACTGTCTCGAGACTGTTGACATCTAAAGGAAGCGATGGGTACTGCATTCATATGCCCTTATATGGTCATTTTCATGAGGGAGGGGTTCCCAAATGAGCAATGTGTCAAAATCACTTTTTCCAGGACAGAAATTCCTCGGGGTTCGCCTGCTATATGCGTTCTGTTTTACTCACAGACAAATGGTTAACAGTTTTGGAAAATGCAGAGTGTTTCCTATCCAATGGTACCAAATATGTGCATATCCTATTTTCTGGGCCTGAATGGGAGGCATTTTACTTTGGGCACGCCAGGCTCTCCAAAACCGACCCCTCAGCTGCCACTCCCTAACAAGTTAAGTTGCTTAGTTTAGTTTAGTTTAGTTTAGTTTAGTTTATTAGTTTATAATGACATGGACAGTCCCTTTTGATAAAAAGAGCAGCTTTAGCCTCTACGGCTAATTTCCAGCCGTAGTCCCCGGCCAGTTGTCAATAGGCATACATCAAATAAAATACATTACAATTATATTTACAGCAGGACTAAACAAGAGGGAGTAGACATACTAAACGTGTGGCACACAATTGAGGCAAGCAAGAAAAAAGCAAGCACAGATTGCAAAGACATAAAAACAGTTCATGCAATAAAACAGTACAAATCGACATAAAGAATAATCACACAGAGGCCACAATGAAGCACATACAGGACATAACATTGAGGCAGGCAGCAAGGATCAAGTGGCAGCAGCATGACCATGTCACATCAAATACACATCACATCTGTGAAATTAATGTGTGCAGTTATAATTGTCGGACAGCCAGTTTTTAAGGTGTATAGTAAAGGTGGAATATGTATGTATGTCTTTAATTGTAGTGGGCAATGAGTTTCAGTTTTGTATTGCTGTAACAGAAAATGATAATTGACCAAATGTGCTTTTTCTAAATGGAACTAGAAGGTCACCTCGTGTGGTGCTTCTGGTGATCTGCCTGCTATTATTACGTTGGATTATAAATGAATTAAAAGGAGCAGGAGCGGTATTATGCAGAATTTTGTAGACCGAACAGATGTTTTTATATTTGATTACATCTTCCCAGCTTAGCAGTTTATGATTATTAAGGATAATACAATGATGTAAACTGTTAGGCTTCTGGTCCAAAGCTTTGAGAGTTTTTTTTATAAAGAGTTGCTAATGGCTTTAGTGATAAGCTGTTAGTTTGTCCCCAGCTTGTCAGACAATATGTTAGATGTGACACAATCATGGCATCCATAAATAATTTAGCAGCATTAAAAGTAAGTGCATTTCTAATATATCTAAAATTAGCTAAGCTAAACTTGACCCTATTACACACTTTCTTAATATGTACTTTAAAAGAAAGATTAGAATCAATAATAACGTCCAAATACTTAACTTGTGGCACAATACTAATGTTTTGACCTGAAATCATTATATTTGACACAATGTTACATTGTCTCTTTGTGAAAAACATTCCCACAGTTTTATCTACATTTAGTTGAAGGCACGAACGATTTAGCCAATTGGTGATCTGATCCATAGCTGTGGTCAGTTTGGCAGCAGCCAGATGTTTTGTCTTGGCATGCACATAAATTACAGTATCGTCCGCATACATTAGTGTATTGATATCAGGGCAAACTGATGGCAGATCATTGATATATTAGACTAAACAAAAGCGGGCCAAGTATCGATCCTTGTGGATGGATACTTGAATTAAGAACTAATGAACGATGATTGTTCACAGAAACGTATTGAGTTCTACCAGTTAAATATGACTCAATCCATTTGATTGCAGAAGGGGAGAAATTAGAAGTAGAACGTTTGGCAATAAGGACCTGATGGTTGACTGTGTCAAAAGCTTTACGAAGGTCTAAAAACACAGCGCCAACAACACCACCCTCTCTAAAAAGAAACAGTTAGCTGTTTCTGCAGAGTGATGGGCCCTGAAGCCAAACTGCATCGGATGAATGGACTATTATTGAAGAAAGAGACAAGCTGCTCTGATACACATTTTTCAGCAACCTTGGACACCACAGGTAGAATACTTATTGGGCGGTAGTTAGATATGTTCAGAGGGTCTTTTGACTTAAATATGGGAGTTACAATTGCAGTCTTCCAAATAGTTGGAAATATCCCCTCTAGTACTGACAGGTTAACAATTTGTGTGATAGGGTAGGCTAGGTGTTCTTTCAGTGATTTAAGCATTTTAGAATCCATTCCATAAATATCTTTTGCTGTTGAGATTTTAAGAGAATTAATAATTGCCTGGGTTTTAATTTCAGAGATAGGTTGAATGCTAAAAGAAGTCTTACTTTCATCTATTTTGACAATATCTCCAGTTGTTAGGGGAAAGTTCTGTGCAATTTCGTCCACAGAATTGATAACATATTCATTAAAAGCTACAGCTATTTGTGCTGGATCTTGTATTACTTTACCATTCAGGTTCAACTCTAACTGCATATTTTTTTTTATACCGTTTATACTTTTTAAACTATTAAACTTTTATTAAACTTCTTCCACTGTAACAGGACTTTTTCATTATTTTACACCTCCCATTCACAGTTGTGAAATCATGACTTCCAACTTTTTATGCACTGTAAACTTTTGACAGACCCAAATCAGCTACTTTGACCACTTTCCCAACAAGTTAGACAAAAAGTTAGTGTATGAAATCTTCCTCTACCTCTCTGCTTTTTAAATCGGAAATTGGAACAAAATTATATTCTTCCGATCAAACATTACAGTTGTTTTAGTAACTGCAATTTCTGTAAAAAATTGTATTATGAAATCTTTGTCTACTTCTCTATTTAAATCTAATATCAGAACAGAAATATCTATTACCAATCAAGAGATACAGTTGTTTTAGTAAGCGCATCACTTTTCAACTCTCCAAACTCTTTTTTGATTCATTCATTCAAACTTTCCTCACCCCTCCTATTCCCCCCCGTTACTCCCCTCCTACTTAGGTCTAATTGCTGCAAGAAATGTTTTATAGCTGTCAATTGGAAAGCATTATACTCACCGCTGTCGTGACATGACTACCATTAATGTGATGACTGTTACATTCATTATTACGTGATTAAATTAATCATGCAACACTTAACTCATTAGGAATCTTGGGGCACCACGGGAAAAGTTATTTAACGAGCTACTATCTCCCGACTTAAACTCTAAAGATATAAATATCTCTTAGATCAATAACAGTCAATTATTAATTATTATTAGCTCATATCAGTCTCATTCTGAACGTCGTTGACTTCATAAATCTGCACGAACCCTAGTCTAAATGAAGATTCAGCGATACTCATATTAGCTTAATTATTTATTTACTAACTAACTAAATAATCACACAGAAATACATAAACACACACAATATAGGTTGAATTGATTACTAACATAATGTAATGAAAACTCCCTAGTGGACTAACCCGATATGACGACTTGTTACACAATGAAAGGAGTGGGAAAAGAAGGAGCAGGAGAAAGAGAGACAAAGGAATTCAACTATCGTACATACAGTTGAATAATACACTCACCATAAATATGGATATTTTGCACCATAAGAACCGCTCATTTGGATTTAGAAATGCAACATATATTTACGCTTAGAATCTGTTGTCTCTGTTGAAACCACTCGATCCGTCAGTGACAATGAGTTTCACAGAATGTCTCTGGTTGTCCACCAGAGGTCACAATGTCCTCAGTTGAAGTAGGCTTCTTTGTCTCTGAGTGTTTGTTAGGCTGGACACATAAGAGGTACACACGCGGTGGTCTTTGGTTGAGTTTACTAGACCAAAGTACTTGAACAGCTGTAGACTGAATGTTCCTATATAGTCTTTATCTTCTTCACTCGAAAGTTTGAGTCTTAACATTTTCTGGTCTGGTAATTTTAAACCATTTCAACGTATAGCCACCGCTCCACGCTTTCTGGTCTGGTAGAGTCTAACCCTTCGTGACATCCAGCTCAACACTGTCCGCCTGCTTAATCGAATGTAAATTTCATTAGCAGTCTTTTTATGCATTCTGGAAAAAGGGCGTTCCAAAAAAAAAAAATTGAATTTTATTTGTCACATACACATGGTTAGCAGATGTTAATGCGAGTGTAGCGAAATTCTTGTGCTTCTAGTTCCGACCATACAGTAGTATCTAACAAGTAATCTAACAAATTCACAACAACTACCTTATTCACACAAGAGTAAAGGAATGAATACGAGTATGTACATATAAATATATGGATGAGCGATGGCTGACCGGCGTAAGCAAGATACAGTAGATGGTATGGAGTACAGTATATACATATGAGATGAGTAGTGTAGGATATGTAAACATTATATAAACGGCATTGTTTAAAGTGGCCAGTGATACATTTATTTCATCCAATTATAATTATTAAAGTGGCTAGAGATTTGAGTCGATGGCCGAATGGCATAAGAGAGATTCAGTAGATGGTTTAGAGTACAGTGTATACATTTGATATGAGTAATGTCGGATATGTAAACATTATATACAACATTGTTTAAAGTGGCTAGTGATACATTTGTTACATCCAATTCCTATTTTTAAAGTGGCTAGAGATTTAAGTCAGTATGTTGGCAGCAGCCACTCAATGTTAGTGATAGCTGTTTAACAGTCTGATGGCCTTGAGGTAGAAGCTGTTTTTCAGTCTCTCGGTCCCAGCTTTGATGCACCTGTACTGAACTCGCCTTCTGGATGATAGCGGGGTGAACAGGCAGTGGCTCAGGTGGTTGTTGTCCTTGATGATATTTTTGGCCTTCCTGTGACATCGGGTGGTGTAGGTGTCCTGAAGGGCAGGTAGTTTACCCCCGGTGATGCGTTGTGCAGTCCTCACTACCCTCTGGAGAGCCTTACGGTTGTGGGCGGAGCAGTTGCCGTACCAGACGGTGATACAACCCAACAGGATTCTCTCGACTTTGCATCTGTAGAAGTTTGTGAGTGATTTTGGTGACAAGCCGAATTTCTGCTGTTGCGCTTTCTTCACCACGCTGTCTGTATGGGTGGACCATTTCAGTTTGTCAGTGATGTGCACACTGAGGAACTTAACTTTCCACCTTCTCCACTACTGTCTCGTCGATGTAGATAGGGGGGTGCTCCCTCTCCTGTTTCCTGAAGTCCACGATCATCTCCTTTGTTTTGTTGACATTTAGTGATAGGTTATTTTCCTGACACCACACTCCTAGGGCCCTCACCTCCTCCCTGTAGGCCGTCTTGTCGTTGTTGGTAATCAAGCCTACCACTGTAGTGTCGGATGCGTGCTTGGCCACGCAGTCATGGGTAAACAGGGAATACAGGAGAGGGCTGAGAACGCACCCTTGTGGGGCCCCAGTGTTGAGGATCAGCGGGGTTGAGATGTTGTTTCCTACCCTCACCACCTGGGACCGGCCCGTCAGGAAGTCCAGGACCCAGTTGCACAGGGCGGGGTTGAGACCTAGGGTCTCGAGCTTAATGACGAGCTTGGAGGGAACTATGGTGTTAAATGCTGAGCTGTAGTCGATGAACAGCATTCTTACATAGGTATTCCTCTTGTCCAGATGGGTTAGGGCAGTATGCAGTGTGATTGCGATTCCGTCGTCTGTGGACCTATTGGGACGGTAAGCAAATTGGAGTGGGTACAGGGTATCTGGCAGGATGGAAGTGATATGATCCTTGACTAGTCTCTCAAAGCACTTCATGATGACGGAAGTGAGTGCTACGGGGTGATAGTCATTTAGCTCAGTTACCTTAGCTTTCTTGGGAACAGGAACAATGGTGTCCCTCTTGAAGCATGTGGGAAGAGCAGACTGGGATAGGGACTGATTGAATATGTCCGTAAACACACCAGCCAGCTGGTCTGCGCATGCTCTAAGGACACGGCCAGGGATGCCATCTGGGCCAACAGCCTTGCGAGGGTTAACACATTTAAATGTTTTCCTCACGTTGGCAGCGGTGAAGGTGAGCCCACAGGTTTTGGTAGCGGGCCGTGTCAATGGCACTGTATTGTCCTCAAAGCGAGCAAAGAAGTTGTTTAGTTTGTCTGGGAGCAGGACATCGTGGTCCGCGACAAGGCTGGTTATCTTTTGTTGTCCGTGATTGACTGTAGACCCTGCCACATTCCTCGCATGTCTGAGTCGTTGAATTGTGACTCTACTTTGTCTCTATATTGACGCTTAGCTTGTTTGATTGCCTTGTAAAGGGAATAGCTACACTGTTTGTATTCAGTCATGTTTCCGGTCGCCTTACCCTGGTTAAAAGCAGTGGTTCGCGCTTTCAGTTTTGCGTGAATGCTGCCATCAATCCACGGTTTCTGGTTGGGGAAGGTTTTCATAGTTGCTATTGGTACCACATCACCAATGCACTTGCTAATAAACTCGCTCACCGAATCAGCGTATACATCAATTTTGTTGTCAGATGCTATCCGGAACATATCCCTGTCCACGTGCCCGAAGCAATCTTGCAGCATGGAATCAGATTGGTCGGACCAGCGTTGAACAGACCTGAGAACGGGCGTTTCCTGTTTTAGTTTCTGTCTATAGGCTGGGAGCAACAAAATGGAGTCATGGTCAGACTTGCCGAAAGGAGGGCGGAATTCTATGTCAGGTGAACAAAAGGACTTGAGTTCCTGTATGTTGTTGTGATCACACCACGTCTCGTTAATCATCACAGAAGTTAGAATAACAATGATCCAGGATTTTACCAGCCTGGGTGGCACATTCGATGTGCTGATAAAATTTCGGGAGCCTTGTTTTCAAATGAGCCTTATTAAAATCCCCAGCCACAATAAATGCAGCCTCAGGATATGTGGTTTCCAATTTACATAGAGTCCAATGAATTTCTTTCAGTGCCGTCGATGTGTCAGCTTGAGGGGGGATGTACACGGCTGTGATTATAATCGAGGAGAATTCTCTTGGTAGATAATGCGGTCCGCATTTGATTGTAAGGAATTCTATGTCAGGTGAACAAAAGGACTTGAGTTCCTGTATGTTGTTGTGATCACACCACGTCTCGTTAACCTCTCTGCGCACGGATCCCGCTAGCGGGATTGTTTTCAGAGCAAACATAACGCGGCAAATTCAAAATAATAATTCGTAATATTTAACATCCTTTGATATACAAGTGTTGCATAGCCATCAAAAGATCTGCTTCTTGGCAATATCACTGTGTTGTCAGATTTCAAAAAGGCTTTACGGCAAAAGCACCACATTTGATTGTTTGAGGGTAGCACCTAACATACTTTCCACATTAGCATAAATTCATTTCCAGCTCGGTTCTCAAAATGTCCATATCACAGCTAATATAAATCGCTTACCTTTCAAATAACTTTTTCTGAGGGCTTCCCAAGTGTCCAAACAAGAGAATCCATGGTTCTTTTGTTAGAAAAAGTAATTCATTATATCCATAAATCTCCGTTTGGTTGGCACGTTATGTTCAGCTACTCCACCAAGCATTGTCAGTCTACTCGCCCGTTGTACAGTGAAGGGAACACGTTCAAGTTATACCTCTCATCTTTTCACAAACAAATCAAATATCATTAATAATGCATCCTTATGTATCCTTTTAAGAATAATAGCAATCATATTTTACACGGATGGTAACTAAAACGTTATAAGAGAAAAAGAAAGCTGTTCACGAGAACGTGAACGTGCATGGTTGTTTACATTTTTCCCTTCCTGTAGTCTTTCTTCTTCTATAAGAATCTCCTCAGGGCTATTTCCTCCAGACACTATCCAGAGACTGTTGACATCCAGTGGAAGCCATAGGTACTGCAACCTGTGTCCTATTCCCCATTGACTTCTATTACCAGGCCTTCAAAGTGAGTGGAGGGCAAAAGAAAAAGGATTTCCGGACAGAAATTTATATATCTGTTCTGTTATACCCACAGACTATATCTTAATGGTTTTAGACACTTCAGAGTGTTTCCTATCCAATAGTACTAATTATGTGAATATCCTAGTTTCTGGCCCTGAGTGGCGGGCATTTAACTTTGGGCACGACAGACAGGCGAGAATTCGGAAAATGGGACCCTAGCTGTAACAGGCACACACCCCCGCCCTTCTTCTTACCAGATAGATGTTGTTTTTGTCGGTGCGATGGGTGAAGAAACCAGGTGGCTGTACCGACTCCGATAACGTGTCCTGAGTGAGCCATGTTTCCGTGAAGCAAAGAACGTTGCAGTCTCGGATGTCTTTCTGGAAGGCAATCCTTGCTCTGATTTCGTCCCCTTTGTTGTCCAGAGACTGGACATTGGCAAGTAAAATACTCGGGAGAGGTGCACGATGCGCCTGTCTAACGTAGCTTGACCAGAAGACCGCCGTGTTTCCCCCTTCTCCGGCACCGCCGTTGTTTTGAGTCGCCAGTTGGGATCCAGTCTATTGTCCTAGTTGGTTTACCAAACAGAGAATCCGCTTCGGGAAAGTCGTATTCCTGGTCGTAATGTTGGTAAGTTGACGTTGCTCTTATATCCAATAGTTCCTCCCGGTTGTATGTAATAAAACGTAATATTTCCCGGGGTAACAATGTAAGAAGTAATACATAAAAAAAAAAATACTGCATATTTTCCTGAGAACGTGAAGCGAGGCTGCCATCTCTGTCGGCGCCGGATATACCAATGCGCCGGGTATACCACATTCCATCCTGTTGGCATAATGTCTGTGCTCACGTGGGCATGGTTACTGAATAGGGTGAAACTTTATGTGACAATCATTATCTCATTTAGAAGGCTAAAATCACATTTGCTATATTTTCACAAATAGTTTCATATTTAATCATATAAGTTTTACAGCATTTAAATGTAAATCTGATAACTGGGACATATACATTTGTAGAGTTACCGTTATCTTGTTATACCATCTTTAAATACATAACAAAACGTCAACTGATTTGAAATGCTTATTGTTTGGAGCCCCACCAACCATTTCCATCATTATTTATGTTAGAAATATTGTTTCAATGTCCAATATTTTAATGTTAAAACTACTGCATAGTCTCTCTCTGTTGTAACACTCAGACATTCCATTCTCCGTACTGATAAGGCATGACCGGTCGTTAAGTCATACAACCGGCCCAAAGAGTGGAGGCTCTCTTTAATCCTCACCCAGGAGGGAAAGTCATGACACCGCCAATAACGAACTGGAGGGCTGAACTATGTAGTTACATTACATTAGATTTTGATTTATAAAATGTATAAAAAACATTTTATAAAACTTTACATTGACCATCTTGAGGACTGTGACATTTCCCAACAGACATAATTGTGTTTGAATTTGATATTCACAGTGCCTTCAGAAAGTATTCATACCCCTTGAGGTTGTGTTACAGCCTGAATTCAAAATTTATTAAATAGATGTTTTTTCTTAGCCGTCTACATACAGTTGAAGTCGGAAGTTGACATACACTTAGGTTGGTGTCATTAAAACTTGTTTTTCAACCAATTCACAAATGTATTGTTAACAAACTATGGTTTTGGCAAGTCGGTTAGGAAATCTACTTTGTGCATGACACAAGTAATTTTTCCAACAATTGTTTACAGACAGATTAATTCACTTATAATTCACTGTATAACAATTCCAGTGGGTCAGAAGTTTACATACACTAAGTATTAAACAGCTTGGAAAATTCCAGAAAATTATGTCTTGGCTTTAGAAGCTTCTGATAGGCTAATTGAAATAATTTGAGTCAATTGGAGGTGTACCTGTGGATGTACTTTAAGGCCTACCTTCAAACTCAGTGCCTCTTTGCTTGACATCATGGGAAAATCAAAAGAAATCAGCCCAAAAATTGTAGACCTCCACAAGTCTGGTTCATCCTTGGGAGCAATTTCCAAACGCCTGAAGGTACCACGTTCATCTGTACAAACAATAGTACGTATAAAGTATAAACACCATGGGACCAAACAGCCGTCATACCGCTCAGGAAGGAGACGCATTCTGTTTCCTAGAGATGAACGTACTATGGTGCGAAAAGTGCAAATCAATCCCAGAACAACAGCAAAGGACCTTGTGAAGATGCTGGAGAAGACAGGTACAAAAGTATCTATATCCACAGTAAGACGAGTCCTGAATCGACATAACCTGAAAGGCCGCTCAGCAAGGAAGAAACCACTGCTCCAAAACTGCCATAAAAAAGCCAGACTACGGTTTGCAACTGCACATGGAGACAAAGATCGTACTTTTTGGAGAAATGTCCTCTGGTCTGATGAAACAAAAATAGAACTGTTTGGCCATAATGACCATCGTTATGTTTGGAGGAAAAGGGGCAGGCTTGCAAGCCGAAGGACACATTCCCAACCGTGAAGCACAGGGGTGGCAGCATCATGTTGTTTGGGTGCTTTGCTGCAGGAGGGACTGGTGCACTTCACAAAATAGATGGCATCATGAGGATGGAAAATTATGTGGATACATTGAAGTAACATCTCAAGACGTCAGTCAGGAAGTTAAAGCTTGGTCGCAAATGGGTCTTCCAAATGGACAATGTGTCAAAATGGCTTAATGACAACAAAGTCAAGGTATTGGAGTGGCCATCACAAAGCCCTGACCTCAATCCCATAGACAATTTGTGGACAGAACTGAAAAAGCGTGTGCTAGCAAGGAGGCCTACAAACCTGACTCAGTTACACCAGATCTGTCAGGAGGAATGGGACAAAATTCACCCAACTTATTGTGGGAAGCTTGTGGAAGGCTACCCGAAACGTTTGACCCGAGTTAAACAATTTAAAGGCAATGCTACCAAATACTAATTGAGGGTATGTAAACGTCTGACCCACTAGGAATGTGATGAAAGAAATAAAAGCTGAAATAAATCATTCTCTCTACTATTATAACGCTTTGTATGAAGTTAATTTCTTTACCTCATCTTTTGCGGTTTTACTTTAGTGCCTTATTGCAAACAGGATGCATGATTTGGAATATTTCTATTCTGTACAGGCTTCCTTCTTTTCACTCAATTAGGTTAGTATTGTGGAGAAACTACAATGTTAATCCATCCTCAGTTTTCTCCTATCACAGTCATGAATCTCTGTAATTGTTTAAAGTCACTATTGGCCTCATGGTGAAACCCCTGAGCGCAACTGACTTAGAAAGGATGCCTGTATTCTTGTAGTGACTGGGTGTATTGATACACCATCCAAAGTGTAATTAACAACTTCACCATGCTCAAAGAGATATTCAAGGTCAGCTTTTTAATTTTTACCCATATACTAATAGATGGCCTTCTTTGCAAGGCATTGGAAAACCTCACTGGTCTTTGTGGTTGAATCTGTGTTTGAAATTCCTTACAGATAATTGTACTTGTGCGGTACAGAGATGAGGTAGTCATTCAAAAATCATGTTAAACATTATAATTGCACTATTTTTACTCCTGAGCTTATTTAGGCTTGCCAAAGCTCAGGGGTTGAATACTTATTGACTCAAGACATTTCAGCTTTACATTTTTTATTATTTTTGAAACATTTAGAAAAACATAATTCCATTTTGACATTATGGGGTATTTAATGGAGGCAAGTGACAAAAAATGAAATGTAATCCATTTAAATTAAGGCTGTAACAATTCAAAATGTGAAAAAAGTCAAAGGCTATGAATACATTCTAAAGGCAATGCATATTTTATATGTTCAAGGACAGGTGTGGGCATGTTGTGCTGTGCATCGGGTGTTGTGTTGTTTCTGTTTTTATAAAACAAATTAAGTAGACAATGGCAGTGGGAGGGAGTCTAGATAGAGAGAAAGTTATCAGTGAAGGGATGTTACCATTTAGAACTCTTTCTTAAATGCATGTTAATGAATACCCATTGAAAAATCATATTTACAACTAAAATTCAGCTTAGAAGTCTGGATGAGGGTTTTTCCAGCACTTGCAACTTGTCGCTCACAGTTCTTCATCTTTGCCCTGATTTCAGTCAGGAGGAAGAGAAGCTTTCTCTGAAATTCAGTGAACAAAAACAACAGCACAATTTACCATAAAGATGTGAGTACACAAACAAACTATTTCAAACACATTATCATCAGCATAAGATTTGACATATTTAATTTCCTGACAGAGTACTTACTCTCTGAGGGCAGAGGGAAGGAATTTATCAGGGGCGACTCCTGGAGCATCTCCTACACACAGGTAAAGACAAATATCAACACAGGGAGAGGTTTTGATTTTGAGATAGAAGTGTGGGCTAACTGACATTGTAATCACAGGTTAATACCTCGATTAACAGAGGGAGCATGGTCCCTGGGTTGGACTTGGAAGTTGAGGATAACAGCATAGGAATGCCAAGCTGAAGTAAACACATGCTCCCACCTTAAGCAAGTAATGTCTGAATAGTATGATAAAAGTGCATTATATTTGTGAACTTGCCCCTCTATTATTTGTCTCATCATCATCATATGTTTCCTCAAACAGAATCAAACTCTCTGGCTGAGGACAGGCAAGTACAGGACGGCAGGCAGGATCGGGTCAGGACAGGCAGAAAGGTCAGAACTGGGAAGACTAGGAAAAACAGGATACAAAGGGCTGTGAGACAGAGGTTTAATCCTAGACACATGAAAAGTGTGATGTATGCGGAGGGTGCAGGGCAACAGAAGACAAACAGCAGAAGGGCTAAGGATTTTACAGATGGGGAAAGGGCCGATGAAATGGGGGTAAAGTTTACAGGACTCCATCAGGAGGGCTAGGTCCTGAGTGGAAAGGCGTACCCTCTGCCCAAGCTGATAGCGGGGAGCAGGGGTCCGGTGGTGATCCACCTATCGCCGATACCTGATTGTGGTCTTCAGAAGAACGGGCCAGGCTCTCTTCCAGGTATGGCGACAGCGGCGGACAAACATCTGGGCAGAGGGTATGCTGACTTTTTCCCTCTTGCTCAAGGAGGACCAGGGGTTGATATCCCAAGGAATACTTGAAGGGCGAGAGACCAGTGGCCGAGCTGGGAAGGGCCTTACGGGCATATCGGACCACAATCGGAGACAATGTCAACTGGATGTCCATGGATCCGGAAAACGTGCTGTACTATGAGCTGAGACGTCTCCTTGGCTGAGGGTAACTTGGGACGGGAAATAAAATGGGCGCTGTTAGAAAACCTATCCACCACCGTCAGGATCGTGGTGTTGCCATCTGACAGAGGAAGACCAGTAACAAAGTCCAGGGATATATGAAACCAGGGGCGGTGAGAAACAGAGAGTGGTTGAAGAAGGCCAGCAGGAGCTTGCCACAGAGTCATATTGTGCACACACAGTGCAGGCGGCGACGAATGTGGAGACATCAGGAACCATCCGTTGTCGGATGAAATACAGGGTCCGACGGCAGCCTGGATGGCATGTCAGTCTCGAGGAATGAGCCCATTTCAGGACCGGAAAATGGGCAGATTCATGGACAAACATCCGGTTAGGGTGGGAGAGACATGGTTCTCCAGGAGACACTGAAGGACTTGTCGGACATGAAGAATGTGCTCTTCAGCTGAACAGGAAAAGACATGGATGTCGTCAAGGTAGACAAACACGAACCGGTTCAGCATGTCCCGGAGCACATCGTTGACCAGGGCCTGGAACACAGAAAGGAGCATTGGTCTGTCCAAATGGCTTAACCAAGTACTCATAGTGCCCGCTAGCCGTGTTAAAGGCCGTCTTCCACTTGTCTCCTTCCCGTATCCAAACCAGATGGTAGGTGTTCCGAAGGTTCAACTATGAGAAGATGGTCGCTCCCTGAAGAGGTTCAAAAGCCGAGGAGATGAGTGGTAGAGGGTAACGTTTCTTAACCGTAATGTCATTAAGGCCCCAGTAGTCGATACGGGGGCGCACCATTTTGTACTTCTTCTCCACAAAGAAGAACCCTGTGCCGGTGGGAGAGGCAGATGGACGAATACTCCCTGCTGCGAGAGAGTCCTCAATGTACTCTTCCATAGCCTTGGTCTCCGGACCCGACAGGGAGTCGCCCCAGAGGTTGTGTAGTGCCTGGGAGAAGGTCAATGGTGCAGTCATAGGGTCAATGCGGAGCGAAGGGAGAGACATAGCGCGGGCCTTGTTGAAGACCTCTCGGAGGTCCAGGTACTCCGCGGGAATGGCGGAGAGATCCGAGGCTTCACCCAAGCCTGCAGGAAGACGTCCTGGGGCAGAATGTGCCTACTTAAGACAATGCGCATGGCAGAATGGGCTCCAACCCACAAAATAACCAGTAGCCCAGTCGATCAGGGAATTGTGCTTCTGGAGCCATAAATACCCCAAAACCACAGGTACATCGGGAGATTCTATGAGCAGGAACTGCATACACTCACTGTGATTTCCTGATACTCATAGGTTGATAGGAACCACATTGCGGGTGACTCTGCCAATAGAGCGCCCATCCAGTGCTCTAACGTCCATGGGAAAGGAATGGGATTGAGTATAGATTCCCAACTCTGGGAGTGGCGGTCCATGGGAAGCTCACGGGCAGCGAGCTCGTCTTTAACCTCCTCTGATAATCCATGAAAGAACGTGTCTAAAAGAGATTCTGCGTTTCAGGCACTCTCAGCGGCCAACGTGCGAAAATCTACCGCATAGTCTGCCGCATTATGGGAGTTTTGACGCAGTTGGAGTAGCTTCCAAGCAGCCTCTCTCCCGGACAATGGAGAATCGAACATCTTCCTAACCTCCGGCCACGAACTCCTCCAGACTGAGGCAAACGGTGGATTGCTGCTCC
Organism: Brachymystax lenok tsinlingensis; assembly: GCA_030435695.1. NCBI lineage: Eukaryota > Metazoa > Chordata > Actinopteri > Salmoniformes > Salmonidae > Brachymystax > Brachymystax lenok. Next base: position 504,931 of record CM059786.1, read on the forward strand.
CACAACGACATCAGCATTATGAGGTACGCCATGAGGGAGCACTGGGAGAGAATTGTTCGGCAGATTCCTCGATCTCCAGTGTAGCGCTCCGGGGGAGGTAAGCGGGTTCTCGGGAATCTGGGATAGGCTGGGGAGAAGCGTCGCTGGTAGCGGGCTACTGAGAGTCTGGAGGGTTACCGTAAAGGCTTGCTGCCTAGTAGAATATCCACGGAATTGCTCCAGTAATGCATTGCAAGCGCGGTCGTGGTGTACTGCCAAGTTCTGGAGTCTTCCCATAAGGTTTAGAAGTAAGTCCTTGTGTCTTCCGATGGTGGCTCCTTGGGAGGAGATAATGTTGCAGAGCTGGTCCGAGTCTGCTGGGTCAGTCAGGGCCAGTTCGTAATAATACATTGAAAGATTGGTCAGAAAACCAGGGGTTTTAATCAGCTTATGCTTACTTTGATTTTTAATGTACGTTATGGTAAGCAGAGTAAAGTGTTTACATGACTATTGCCATACTTGGCCTACTGCCATAATAAGTTAAATTATGAATTATTAGTGTGCATGTAAACATAATGAATTATTAGTGTGCATGTAAACATAATCACAGACAATGACCTTTCTTTTTAACCACAGATCATATAAATACGCTGTTTTCACGTATGCAGACACAGGTTTGGTGCTGGAGATGAATATGAGGTTGAAAAGTGGCGGAATTGTCCTTTAAGTTGGCTAGTAAATAAAGATGCATCTGGTATGATCATCATAACCCACTGGACACAGACGTAAATTCAACATCTATTCCATGTTGGTTCAACATAATTTCATTAAAATGATGTGGAAACAACTTTGATTCAACCAGTGTGTGCCCATTGGGAATGCTTAAATTACATCGCAACTGCTAAACGAGGCCCTGGTCTCTCTCTCTCTCATCAATGGGCTACACCTGAACAAAACAAAAAGAGACATATGAACCCACGAGAACTGATATAAAAAGTTTATAATTATAAGCCAAGTGAAATAATTATATGAATTACATTGTTATAACTAAAGTTCAACAATGAAAATCCTGACAAAATTGATGTATGTAATGTTCCCATTCATTGTTGTGGATAATAGTTGCGAAAAGGTCGTGTGGATTTAAAAATGCTATTTTTCTTTCTCAATTGAAACCAGATGGTGTCCAGGATCTTGCCAGTCAAGACAAGTGGAACCAATCAACAGTCCCTAAACTTTTAAATCCCTCCCGCTTAACTTCGGGAGAGCTTGGGTCAGACGTAGAAGTTGATGTGGGTTGAAATTCCTATAGAACGCTCTGTCCCCCTGTCCGCTTCTTCTTATCTAGCCGCAAGGGCCGCCGGCTGAAATCCTATCAACCGCTGCTAGATCAATGCATAGCTTTTAAAACATTTATAATGGCGATGGGGAAATTAACGATTTTTCTACTTCAGTTGTCGTGGACTGTTCATTTTGTAACAGCCATTCAGAGGAAAGATATATTTCCTTATGGGACACTGAGCGGCGATTTCACTCTACAGGAGGGGGACGACGAGACGTCCAAAGTACTCGCGTTGAAGAGACCTCTCTATTTCTATGGGGCGCAGTTCAATGAGTTATACGTGAGTATGAACTATGACTAATATTTGCCTTGTACACTAAGCATTTGGGGTATATTTGGGGTTCTTGGTCATTGCACATATATGAGCACGATAATTAATATGTCAAGAGAAATGTCATAGTACGGTCACTGAAGAAATAACGTTTAGTAATCTTTTAAAACTTGTCAAACTGTGTTCTGTCGAAGTACATTGCATGTGAACATGGAGTTTAACTAGGCAAATTCAGGGTAATGAAATTATCAAATTAATAACATCTCATTACTCGCAGCATAGCTTACTGTTTCTAATTACGACTATGTCATTGTCAATGGGTCGATTTTGGACATGATGGACTAGGAAAATATGCCGATATATAAGGAAAATGTAATAATGATTATTATTCATTCAATTAAGTATTTTGGTTCTATGTACCAATCATGAAACAATTGCTTTCTTTGCATCTGTTACATGAGTTCATTAAAGTAAAGATTCAACCATTTGAATTTTATATCGTATTTGTGCATCTCTGAGCGATATTCTATCGATTCCCATGGTCATTTCATGTTTTCATATGTATCTGGGATATTCGCCGCTTATTAAGCAGGCAGACATTTAGCCAGAATGACACGTTTTGTATTATGAGTCATACTGGCTGTATTTTTGCCTGCTTAAAAGGGCGATTATCTCAGATACACATGAACAACTGAAATGATCCCAGGAATCGATAAAACATTGCTCAGATATGCACAAATACGATATGACATTCAAAATGGGTGAATCTCTCCTTTAAATATCTCTTAGGAATCTGTGACCATTGAGTCGCTACCCCCCAGGTTGTCAGAGTTTAACTCCCTTGGGCAAATCATCCATTCGGGTCAGCAAAAGAGTTGTAAAACTAACATTTTAACTTAAATGTAGTACAACAAAGTCAATATTTAGTGCTGCATGTCAGAATAAACATGTTTTCAACTAAATACATTCTTTTCTCAGGGCATCAGAGCATGGAAATATCAAGACACAATTCGCCAGACAACTCGACCCAAATATATATATATATATATATATATATATATATATATATATATTTTTTTTTTTATATATATTTTTTTTCCCTTTTGAAAACAATTATCAGCAGTGGTTCTCAACTGGTTTTGTCTCGGGAACCAGGTTGTCTCAGCCGCGACCCAATATTCGCATCGCGAAAAAGAATCGACAAAATACAACTATAAAACGATTTTTAATGCTATATTAACAGTAAATGTAGCTATTATATGACAACATTCTCAACTCTTTCATTGTCAATAATATTTTTTTTACCATATTCTTGATGAAGAATGTTAATAAACTCACTGCGAGACCACAAAATCAACCAAAAAAGTGCTGCAAATAGCCATATTGGAAAACACTGTGATTTAAGAAAAAACATTCAGAGATTAAATTATTTAAAAAAATGTAAGTTCATTATAATTTCTACACAATTTGCACCAGGTTTAAATTCAGACTGGAGTATTTTTTTATTTTAAAGAAACATCATTATAAATGTTGAATTCCAAATTGCCCCTCATCCCTAACTTGAAACCCCTAAGGCATCCTCTATCTCGGAAGGATTGGAGAAGCAATCTATAATTACTTCAGCTTGCCATATGATAGGCTGGGTGACATTTTTTGCTGTATTGTATCCATTCATGAAACAGTTTCAGATCTACAGGAGTGGCTAGGGGCCAGGGCTCACTTGATACAAATAGATGTCAATCTCAATGTGACCTCCCTGGTTAAATTAGGGGTCGATTTGCTATTCAGCACTCATTCCTATTTCCCACACTGCACTCTTTCCCCATTATGTCTTCTCCAGGTGGCAACCAATGGCATTATCTCAGCCCAGGATCTGCCTATGGAGAAGCAGTACGTGGACGATGGCTTCCCCACCGACTTCCCCGTCATCGCCCCCTTCCTGGCAGACATCGACACCAGCAAGGGGAAGGGCGCCATCTACTACCGAGTCACAGAGTTGCCCACACTTCTCAACCGGGTGGCGCAGGAGGTGCACCGGTGCTTCCCCGGCGGCCGCTTCACACCCACGCACGCCGTCATCGCCACCTGGGAGAACGTTGCCGCCTATGAGGAGGTGACGCGCGCCACCGGGCCATCTGATAGGGTGAGTCTGCCTGCATGGCTAGCTGTCTGTCTGTGCACCTGGCTGGCTGTCTGTCTGTTGGTCGGTCTGTCCTTTGGTCTGTCTGTCTATCATTTTGTTTGTCTGTCTTTCTATCGGTCCGTTTGTCTGTCTGTCTCTCTGTAGCTGAGTCTGTAGCCTGTAGGGAGTTACTAAGTATATATCCCTCATCCCTAAACTGCCTCTTGACCTTTGGTCACTGGCCAGAGGTCAACAATCCGGGTCATCAGCCGTCCACTTCAACCCAGTCCCCCCTCCATCCCTCCACCCTCTGTCCCCCTCCTACCCCCAAGGGCGACTGGGCATGTCTCTCCCACCCTCACAGTCTATTAGGGATCAAGTCATCATATTATGTGTATTACCCATAGAAATAGAACTACTAGAATAGACATTCCCATTCAAGTCAATGTTCAAGTAATTATATTTCCATGGTATCATCTTCATGTGTTACTCACAGAAAAACATGTTATGTGAAAGTCTTTCAAACCCTCCATTAGGCATGTAACTTATCATTAAGAGTGCATATTTCTGGCTAGCTACTACTATTGCAAAGATTATGAGGACAAAAATGTAGAAAGCAGCTTGGTTTAATCAGATAACATCTCCTCTACTCTGACTGTGCCAAGATCCTAGAATCCGATCAGATGTGTTGGAGTCTTATTCTCTATAGAGCCTCTGTGGAGTGTTACCTTTCACTATAAAAACACTTGATATAAGTCTATGGGGAGAAACCAGAGAAACCATACTCTTGCCCCCTGCTCAATGGAGAGGCTTGTGCTTTCTAATAGGGGAGCAGTGTGAGACTGCCGCTGCTAGTGATAACAGTCATTATCATAATGCTTGGGCTTTACTTCATAAATTCATGTATTAAATGTAATGGATTCAAATCACACAGACAGGCTATAGTGGCTTGTGCATCACACTGATAGCTCTTAGGGTTGCTTGTTCTAGAATCTATAAGGTCCTGGATAGACATATTCACAGAATACAAACCTAGGTTTCACCTATCCCATTTATAATTGACCCTTCGCTAATCCCTGCCCCGGGATTTTAGCCAACCAATTGCAGCGCTCCAATGGATAGCTACTGTTGTCGAGTCCGACGCCTCGGAAAAGCTCACAAGCTCATGTTTAAATTGCATGAAAGACAGTGAGGGCTATGGCAAAACTGAGACTTTTCTTTAAAAAATTAATTGTTTAGATGACTAAATAATTGAACAGCGCACCAGTAGTACTTGCTACTGTGATTCCTGAAATCCAGTGTCTTGATGGAGTATTTTTCGAATCTGAAATTATACTTTTGTTACATTGTTTGCTAGCTCAGCTGGTTAGCTAGCTTGCAGTCTCATTGACCACCAAACGTTGCTTACGCTAGCTAGCTAGCCACTTAATATAATTCGTTTTCTCAAAATGTATATTAGCTAGCAAAGTTAGCAGGTTTGAATACAACTCCCATCTGCTGTCGACATCAGGTTACGATTTGAGAGCGCTAGTTAGCTCCAAAAGTGGTTAAAGCTTTGACTGCATGCATGATTCAGAGCCATTCAGTGGCTAGCCACAATACAAACAACATTTTACCAGGTTCCCGGGAAGCAATTGTAATGACAGTCCACCACTTCATGATTAGCAAGGGGTAGTTTGTGTTTAATTTCATTGTGTATTAAAAACACAGTATTAAATCATTGTCAGGTGATTTTGCCAGCGGTTAGAAGGGGGGCGGGGCTTAGCGAAGGGTCAATTGGATTAACTAACATGTTCGCTAAGCATGAGGGTAACGTTTGTGAAAGTGTGGTCCTAGACACAGTACACCAATAATGCAATACCTTTCATTAAAAATACCAAGATTTTCCCTTCAGCTGCTAATTCATGGAGTCTTAGAACGCGTAAGTTTCTCCAGATTCCATCTTTCAGCCGGGGCTCAGATAATGACGTTTTGAAAGGGTCCCCTTTCCAGCCGGGGCAGGACAGGGATGCCAAACAGCTTTTGTTCCATCCCACCATGAAAAGCTGAGTGTGCTCAGTCACTACCCACAGGTAGGCTACCTACAAACCCGGGGTATTAAGAGTGACTGGTTGTTCGCTATGAGGGGGGTCCCTCAGGTTGAAATGGATTGACTTCAGATTTCTGTGTGTGTGCGTACATGTGTGCGCGCACATGTGTGTGATGAGGAAAGTCCCACTGACTTGAACTGAACAGCCATAATATTCAGTGTCGCCTAGTGATTCTAATGCTCGTGAATGAATAGGCTTTTCTTTTGGACCAGGGCCCACGCCTTCTCTCTCAGTGAGAGAGAACAGACAGCTGTGAAGGCACACTGGAAATATTGTATTTTGTTATTTATTAGTTCTGGGGACGCCTTTGCTCTTGCCCTTAACAAGAGTCTTCCTTGGAAACACCTCCCTTCATGTTGAAGTCTCTAAGTGCAAGGGAACATGAGTTCCACCCTCTCTTTCCCCCAGACACCAGATAAACCAAACAATCTGAATCAAAACCTTACAGCTTGTTGATTAGAGTCCTTACTGTTCTGTTTCTGTTGGATCATGTTCAGGGGGTATTGGTGCCAAAACCCCATTTCGTCCCCCTAAACCACAATCTGTCCCCACATTTTATTACATTGGTCGAAGAGAACATGAAAGCGGGCTGTAAAATTAGCAGACCTGTCTGGCAACCCTGCTAATGTGTGTGTGTGTGTGTGTGTTTGTGTGTTGTCTGTCCGTCCGTGTGCATGTCTGTCCATCTGTCCATCTCTGTGTGTGTGAGTTCCCATATTGTTGGAAATGCCTAATGGACTGGTTGGCAGCCTGCTCGTCTGCAGCTGCGGACGCTGCCTCAAAACCTGGCAACAAACAAACAACGGCATCTGTCTTGTGGCATTTTTGCCATTCCTCTCTCACACACACCCACCTCAAGAGGGTCTGGGAGACGTCTGGTGTGTCTGAGTCTCTGTGTGTTTGTGTGCTCCGATCCCAGACTGGCCCCTAGTCTTTACTGACTCACCCAACAGATCCTTGTGGTAGTCTCCAGTTCAAGTGTTGCTGTGACATGACCAAGAATACACTCCTTGAACATCTTTGATAGACAGTATTAATGAAGTTTGTGTGTGTGTGTTTTTGTGTGTGTTTGTGCGTGCGTGTTTTCCGCGCGCATGTGTGTGTAAGAGTTGGACTCTTCAATAAAAGCACACGTTCTTCCTCTGGCTTTTGGTTATTTACTATGTTTCCGCTTGACCGAACGTGGAGGGGAAGAAGAGAGTGTGCCAGCCAGTGTGTTTCACTTCGGTCGGAGGAGGGGAAGCAACATTTCAAGGGGAAAGGAAAAACCTCTGGATGATCCCTCTGTGTTTTCCTTTGGGATTGGAATGGCCTTATCTCTTGGAACAACACAGCTCTCTGGCCTACCACCTCTCCAGCTCATCCAAGCCTCTGCAACCACCCCCAGCTCCAGATGTCCATCTCCCCACCTCCCTACCTCCCCAGCTGGGGTTGGGGTGGGTGTGTGGGGGGTGGAGGTTGTTGGAGGTCTGTTGAAGTGTTAGCCCTTGAGCAAACATGCAGTGGTGGAAGTCTGCTCTAAACCTTGAGTATTTGGAGCAAATCTCAACAATGAGAGGGTCTGGGTGCTATCATCTCATCAGGCTCGGCACGTCGTCTCCATTCCCAGTCCCCTACCTCCACATCAAATCCAACACCCCCTTACCCCAAATGTATGCCTGCCCCCCCACCTAAGCTTGTCCCCGTCCTATAGCCACACGTGGGAAGAGTAATTTACAATAACATCTTTAAACAATCTTATATGGGCTTGTTTTCTAGAGCTGCTCCGAGGCAGTGTGGTCTTGTAATTAGGGAACTTTTCTGTGGCGCGGGACGGGGGGGAGGGGGGGGGGTTGTGGAATTAGTAAGCCTGAGGGTCTTTCTTCTCTCTTGTCTGTCTCTTGTCTTTCTGTCTATCGCTATTCTTACTCTTTCTCTGTCTTCTTTCTCTCTCTCTATTCTCTCTCTCTTTCTCTATTCTTGCTCCCCCTCTCTGAACCAGATGCATGATTGTCTCTGGGGTCTGGAATGGGGGAATGAGGGTGGAGGAGGGGGTTGTTTTTACTGTGACAGTGGTGATGAATGTGATAGCTCTGCTCTGGGATAACTTCTTGGATTACTAGAGCAAGGGGATTTCATACAGGTCTAGGGAGAGATAAGAGAGGTGTGGGGGGGTATCTCTTTCCTCAAAGTTGAAAATACCATGCTGGGTGAGATATGGGCCTCTATCACCATTTGCTCTCATTCCCAAACTACATCAGTCTAGGTCTGCAAACTGTGTGTGGCCATCAAAAAGTTGTCTTCTCCTCTTCAACGGTTTAAGACGTAACCCCCACTCAGCCGCTCTCTTGAAGTTTTTGTGTTCCCACACTTCCCACACATTTAATTAAACGGCTCAGAAAACCACACTGCTTGTAATAATAACGAATTGCACGAGACAAGACATCAATAGCGGGTACCCTCGCAAGCCCGCTACACATTTAATTATGGTCTTTTAAGCCTTTTAGTGGTGTGCTGGACCTCTTTAAAAAGGGTGTGAAAACCAGCTTGGAGGGGGAAGAGGACAGCCTTTAAAAAACTCCATAAAGGGCATGGGAGGAAATGTTTCCGGGGGGGAGGCACATTTGGTGAGAAACCCCGGCTTGTAAAAACGGTGACGCTCCTGTAAAAGTTGGAGGACAGGAATGATATTCAGTCAACATTTTGGAGTGGGGGGTAGGGGGAGAGTGGTGTGAAGTTTAAACATGGGGAGTGAGTGTTAAAATGTTAGAGGATGACTGTCTGTTCGCTGGGCGCTAATAGGCAGAGGATGAGAAATGGAATCCAGTGCACTGTACTATACTGTACTTGGAAAGAGATGTTAAAGAGTTGACTTTCAGTTGGCTCTTTAAGAAGTGTGGCTTTTTGATTCTGGACTCTAAACACTTCTGTTATAGCACAGATAATGCTACCACTGTGCTTACCACTGTTTTTTTGCTTATACTGTGAAATCCTTACTTGAGACTTATACACAAAATGTCAACTGTTGTGTGAATCATACATTGATGTCAATGGGAGTCCAAAATACACATTTTTATTCTGTTCCAGTGTTTTCCCTAAGCGCCGGCCATCGGTTAAACAGCCAGCTACTTTTTCCATGAGAATGCCCCTCTCTGTCTGTGTGTTTGCGGGGTGCGCATCAACCACTTTGTGTACCGTTAGCATGATGCTAACGAAAACTGTCCTCTTGTACATGGAAAGGCTTTCCCTAAAAACCTCTTTTAAATGTTAACTACAAAGTAGCCTATGCTTACCTGGCGGAATGATATCATGATTATTTGCCTCAATTCAGTGGGTGTTTGTTTTGCAAACTCTACCATCACATGTGCGCTACAAAAACACAGCTAAACAACAGCCTTTTGGTAGGTGCACACTTGAATTAAAGGATAACTACATAAATAAAATAACAAAAATCATATTTTTCCCAGACCTCAATTTGGTTGTTTTGCTATTAAAAACATGTGGTTTTGAGAGCGAAAACCTGAAAAAAAGTGAAACAATTTTAAACCTGGAAAACTAAATGGAATTTGGAGAAAAAAACGAAACACAATTAGGTAAAAAATAAATCAGATTTTATAGGGCTCTACAAATCGCATCGGTAAGAGAGCCGTTCATTTGGCTCCCTAATTTGTATACTGGTAGGCTACTATTGCTTTTTGGCCATTATCTGCAGATAAATTATGAAAACATTCGATGAAGATGGTAGGTAGTGGAGAGAGCTTTTTTCTGGTCCAAAATATGATAAAAGAAAGATATAATTTTTAGAAAAGCCTATGATACTTATATGTTATTTTTTAAAGATATTGATATAGACCTACTAAATAAATGAAAGTATAGACAATGGAAAAGTCAACTGCTGCTGTCTGTGTAGCAGAAACACCTGCTTCTTAATATATTTTGATATCAGGTTTCAGTTAAGACCCAAGTGCAGACTGTGTTAAAGTAACAATGTTTATTGCAACAACAGGGGAAGGCAAACGACAGGTCAAGGCAGGCAGGGGTCGAAAATCCAGAGTAGTGGGGCCAAGGTACAGGACGGCAGGCAGGCCCAGGGTCAGGTCAGGCAGAGGTCGGTAATCCAGAGTAGGGGCACAGGACGGCAGGCAGGCTCAGAGTCAGGACAGGCAAGGGTCTGTGGCAACTGACAAACCGAGAACACAGGTATAAGTACCCAGGGGCTAATGGGGAAGATGGGCGACACCTGGAGAGGGGTGGAGACAAGCACAAGGACAGGTGAAACAGATCAGGGCTTGACAGTTGCAGATAGCTGAGAAAATGCCTAATAAAAAAAAGCTAAAAGAAAGCAATCATATCATGTGGAAGCAGTGCCAGGGAAACTAAACTAAAGCATGGATTGCTGTCATACCTTGTCAATAGACTGCTTACAGGCTAAGAAAACCAATATGTCATTTTGTAATTTTCGTGAATTATCCCTTTAATGTTCTCTTAGAAAATTGTCCTAATCATATAGGCCTAGACGATATCCAAAACAATTAAACATACACTGAATTAATTTCAAATTGTAAAGTCACATCTTTCTACTCAATACCACAATGCATTTTACCAATCTGGGAGGTAAAGTTGTTAAACTATTCATTAATTTAGCTTTGTATTTCAGATGGAATCAAGACATTAGAATGTACCAGAGGCCACCAAAATAGAGCTCGTTCAGCAAAAAATTACGGGGGGGCACCACGGACACCCCGAGCTCGGAGAACCCTGTCTGGCTAAATTTTCTATTTGGCTGGCTACTCCATGTACTTAGGAAAAACACTGCTGTTAGCTAGTCACTTGAAATAAAAGCGCCTTCAAATTCCATGTACAGTAAATGCCATGCAAAACATTTCCAATTAAACTGTAGAGGTAAAATGCAAGATTGCAAACTAAAAGGGCTTTGTACGAACAGTGCACTTACTCCACCCTCTTATCTCCTCTGTAGTTGAACACGTTCCAGGCGGTGGTGGCCTACGATGAGAATGACTCCTATGCCCTCTTCCTCTACCCCGAGGACGGACTGCATTTCTTTGGGACTCGCCCTAAAGAGTCCTACAATGTGGAAATTGAGCTGCCGGCTAGAGTTGGCTTTAGCAGGGGAGAATTGTCCTTTATATTTTCTCGGATGGAGGGACCCTACTACAGCGTCACCAGCAATGAGCAGAGTCTAAAGAACCTCTACCAGTAAGTACAGGACATCCCTACTCCTTATGGCATAAGTCCCAAACATAGAGTTAGTTATATTGAATAACTTACCTGAGGTTATAAAGCTGGGATCTGTTGTGAAAGGTTTTTAGTGTTCTAACTGTTTTGGCACTTATTTTACAGAGACCTTATGTAAGGACTTCGTAGCAAGATAGATAGTACATGCAGTTTCCTTCTCCTGAAATGCAGAAAGATGCTTCTTCTCCTTTGCTCCCTTTCCTCAGGGTTGGCAATACTGGCGTACCTGGTGTGTGGCTCTTCCACATTGGCAACCGCTACTCTTTCGAGAATGTTGTGCCTGCCGCTGTGGGTGGTGCTCTCGCCACGCCACCTCCTAGAGGCCAGGAGGGCGATGACAGCACCACTGCAGGGTACCCAGAGGTAGAGTACCACGAAACCTTCGAAGAAGAAGAACCCGACGAGGACTACCCACCCATCGCTGACGCCGACTTCCAGTCCCCCACTATCCCAGAGTTCCTCCAGCCCTCACACTCGGACCATGGCGCCCTCCCAGGTCAAGCCCGCCTGCAGCCCTATGGAGGAGACCTTCCTTTAACCTCTGACCCCCAGTATCGTGAACATGACACCCATGCCAAGCCACCTCCAGCATCTGGTCCGTCGGGTCCAGGGGAGTACCCGGCCAAGTACCCAGCCCGGGAGCCCGAGCCCAGGAACCAGCCCCACCAGCCCCCTCTGGAGGACATGAAACAACAGCAGCAGCTCCAGCCCCAGGCCCAAGCCCCCCAGGTGGTCCCTCGACTGGAACACACGGTCCTGGAGGTGTTCCCCAACAACAGGGGAGAGAGCAGCCCTCGTATGGAGAGCGATCCCCCGCTGGCCCCCGGTGGCGGACATTTTGTTAGTGTGGTGGAGGACGTAGACTTTGACACAGGAGGTGGGTCTGAATTTCTCTCTTAAGCTAGCTAGTTCAGTCAGTGTTCTTCACTGTGGGGTCCTGAGAACCCACAGTGGATTTGCAGCCTTTTAGTCCAACCCAGTACTAGTAACATACCTGATGCAACTCATGACCTCCTCTTGTATACTCATGTATATCACTTTTGTCTTTTTTCGTTTTTGTCTGCCTTTCACTCTGTCCATCTGCATACCATCTTCACACTCAAGGCTGGATGGGACCTGTTCTCATTCACCATAATACCTTGGTTTCATTGTTTATATCTCTGCTACACTCTTGACCTGTAAGCTGGTCACTTCTGTTTATAATTGAAACAGCCTTTCCTCACTCTGACACTAACCAAGGGCCAGTATTTGTATTTATTAGGGATCCCCATTAGCTTAATGTGTTTGGACCCCAGGAAGAGTAGCTGCTGCCTTGGGGATTGTGAAGAGACCTCTGGTGGCATGTCTTGTGGGGTATGCATGGGTGTCAGAGCTGTGTGTTAGTAGTTTAAATAGACACCTCGGTGCATTCAGCATGTCAACACTTCTTAAAAAAACAATTAGCGATGAAGTCAATCTCTCCCCCACTTTGAGCCATGAGAGATTTACAATATTAGCTCTCCATGTACATTTAAGGGCCAGCCGTGCTGCCTGAGCAAGTTGTACTTTTCCGAGGTCCCTTTTTGTGGCACGTGACCACTAGACTGAACAGTAGTCTAGGTGCGACAAAACTAAGGCCTATAGGACCTGGCTTGTTGATAGTGTTGTTAAGAAGTCAAGGCAAAGCTTTATTATGGACAAACTTCTCCCAATCTTAGCTACTGTTGTATCAACATGTTTTGATAATGACAGTTTTACAATCCAGAGTTCTCCAAGCAGTTTAGTCACCTCAACTTGCTCAATTTCCACATTATTCATTACAAGATTTAGTTGAGGTTTAGGGTTTAGTTAATGATTTGCCCCAAATAGAATGCTTTTAGTTTTTGAAATATTTAGGACTAACTTATTCCTTGCCGCTCATTCTGAAAATAACTGCAGTTATTTATTAAGTGTTGCAGTGATTTCACTCGCTGTAGTAGCTGACGTGTATAGTGTTGAGTCATCTGCATACATAGACACACTGGCTTTACTCAAAGCCAGTAGCATGTAATTAATAAAGATTGAAAAAGTAAGGGGTCTAGACAGATGCCCTGGGGAATTCCTGATTCTATCTGGAGAGGCTTCCATTAAAGAACACCCTCTGTGTTCTGTTAGACAGGTAACTCTTTATCCACAATATAGCAGGGGGTGTAAAGCCATAACACATACGTTATTCCAGCAGCAGACTTTGATTGATTGATAATGTCAAAAGCTGCACTGAAGTCTAACAAAACAGTTCCAACAATCTTTTTATCATCAATTTCTCTCAGCCAATTATCAGTCAAGTGCCGTGCTTGTTGAATGTCCTTCCATATGAAAGTCTGTTGTCAATTTGTTTACAGTAAAATAGCATTAAAATTATGGAAGAAATACAATTGGAAAATAAAATATTGAAAACTACCGTGGACTCCCCAAAAGACACTACAGAGAGGCTACGGCATGATAATAAAACAATGAAAACCAAATTACTTGATCTGAAGTGCAGAAGTATGAGAAATACTATTGTTATAATGGGAATAAATGACGATGAAAACGAAAAATATCAGTCAACGGAGGAAAAATTCAAGGTGTTCATGAAACGTAATCTCAAGATGACGGACAAACAGGTGGAAACAATTGATTTTCGAAGAGCTCACCGTTTTGGTGGCAGAGCAGAGGGAAGGCCCCATCTGATCATAGCTATTCTGACCCACTACAAAATGAAAATTGGAGAATTGAAGAACACCCCATTCTCTATTAATGAACAATTTCCTCATGAAATAGTGGAGAGACGACGTGCCCTGTACCCCACTTTCAAAATGCTCCAAGCAGAGAAGCAGAATGTTTGTCTAGTGGTTGATAAATTATATGTAAATAATCAAATGCTCAAGGACTTGAAGATTACAACATGACTGTGAGAGTAGCTACCTCCTGTTGAAGTAGTCCCGATACATATTTGCACTTCATTACACAGTACAAATATGGATTCATTTTTTTATTTTTATTATGAAAACAATTCTTTAGCATTAACAACTTTTTTTTAATTCATGCATTGTGGAACCGTGTGGACTTAAAACAAGGTTGGATTTATTGTAATGCAGAATGGGTATGATGAACTTATCCTTTTTCTATTTAGGCAATATTGAATGTTGGACTATAATGGACTTAATATCAGGTTTTGATTTAGGGAAAGGCGAGGATGGGTAAGGCTGACCTTTTTTTTTTCTTTATGATTGTTTATGTATTTAATTTGAAGATTGTACATTAGAATACCAAGGTATATGTCCTAATTGTAGAGGTCGGGTATATTATGACTTAAAAGCTGTTATATAGTGATATTACGTCACCGGATGAGAATCGGGAATGATTAGCTTTTAAGATCAAACTTAATAAATATGAATAGATGTATTATAGGGCTAGGATAAAGGATTATATAGTAAAATACCTGCCTAGGTTCTCTATTGGAGTAGGCCTATATGATCCTAAAATAATTGTTATTATCCTTTTACATTTAAAAAATACATTTCAATATAAAATATTTAAAGGATGATTATTCTTCCGATACACACCTTCAAATGGATGGATTAGGTATTGTCAACAGGGTTGTTGTCTCTAGTGTGTGTGGGCTGGTTCAAGTTAACGGTTGAACTAATACAATAATTGGCTTATGGAAGCACTTCTCTAAGCGAGAGAAAGGTATGTTATATATTTCTATATAAGCTATTTATGCCTTTTATATTCTTGATCCTAATGATATACAGTGGGGCAAAAAAGTATTTAGTCAGCCACCAATTGTGCAAGTTCTCTCACTTAAAAAGATGAGAGAGGCCTGTAATTTTCATCATAGGTACACTTCAACTATGACAGACAAAATGAGGAAAGAAAATCCAGAAAATCACATTGTAGGATTTTTAATGAATTTATTTGCAAATTATGGTGGAAAATAAGTATTTGGTCACATACAAACAAGCAAGATTTCTGGCTCTCACAGACCTGTAACTTCTTCTTTAAGAGGCTCCTCTTTCCTCCACTCGTTACCTGTATTAATGGCACCTGTTTGAACTTGTTATCAGTATAAAAGACACCTGTCCACAACCTCAAACACTCCAAACTCCACTATGGCCAAGACCAAAGAGCTGTCAAAGGACACCAGAAACAAAATTGTAGACCTGCACCAGGTTGGGAAGACTGAATCTGCAATAGGTAAGCAGCTTGGTTTGAAGAAATCAACTGTGGGAGCAATTATTAGGAAATGGAAGACATACAAGACCACTGATAATCTTCCTCGATCTGGGGCTCCACGCAAGATCTCACCCGTGGGGTCAAAATGATCACAAGAACGGTGAGCAAAAATCCCAGAACCACACGGGGACCTAGTGAATGACCTGCAGAGAGCTGGGACCAAAGTAACAAAGCCTACCATCAGTAACACACTACGCCGCCAGGGACTCAAATCCTGCAGTGCCAGGCGTGTCCCCCTGCTTAAGCCAGTACATGTTCAGGCCCGTCTGAAGTTTGCTAGAGCGCATTTGGATGATCCAGATGAGGATTGGGAGAATGTCATATGGTCAGATGAAACCAAAATATAACTTTTTGGTAAAAACTCAACTCGTCGTGTTTGGAGGACAAAGAATGCTGAGTTGCATCCAAAGAACACCATACCTACTGTGAAGCATGGGGGTGGAAACATCATGCTTTGGGGCTGTTTTTCTGCAAAGGGACCAGGACGACTGATCCGTGTAAAGGAAAGAATGAATGGGGCCATGTATCGTGAGATTTTGAGTGAAAACCTCCTTCCATCAGCAAGGGCATTGAAGATGAAACGTGGCTGGGTCTTTCAGCATGACAATGATCCCAAACACACCACCCGGCAACGAAGGAGTGGCTTCGTAAGAAGCATTTCAAGGTCCTGGAGTGGCCTAGCCAGTCTCCAGATCTCAACCCCATAGAAAATCTTTGGAGGGAGTTGAAAGTCCGTGTTGCCCAGCGACAGCCCCAAAACATCACTGCTCTAGAGGAGATCTGCATGGAGGAATGGGCCAAAATACCAGCAACAGTGTGTGAAAACCTTGTGAAGACTTACAGAAAACGTTTGACCTCTGTCATTGCCAACAAAGGGTATATAACAAAGTATTGAGATAAACTTTTGTTATTGACCAAATACTTATTTTCCACCATAATTTGCAAATAAATAAATAAAAATCCTACAATGTGATTTTCTGGATTTCTTTTCTCATTTAGTCTGTCATAGTTGAAGTGTACCTATGATGAAAATTACAGGCCTCTCTCATCTTTTTAAGTTGGAGAACTTGCACAATTGGTGGCTGACTAAATACTTTTTTGCCCCACTGTAGGCCTAGGTGTAAAAGAGCCAAGGTGATAGTGCAACGACTCTGGAATAAAAACCAATGTGTAGGGTGGAGAGCGGGTTGGTTTTACAGGTTTACTTTCTCTGGATTGTCAGTACTGCATGTGTTCTTGTCTGTCGTGCCGTGGCTGTGTCGGAATCGATTGTGAGTTGAACTTGAGTACTCCTAAGGGAGTGCCCGGGGTTGGCTTGCGGTCGGCTCTGGGACAGCCACAGGATATAATGTGACGCCTAAGATAAATTTTTACTTGCAGTCATTAGTGGCCGTTAGAATCTATGTTCCTTTTTCCTTCTTCCTTTTTTTGTCAGAATACAACAGGATATAATGAGGACTACATGAAATATGTCTTGCATGTAATGGACATTTAAAAAAAGGGACTGATCTTGTGATATATTTAGGTTGTTTTCTCTTATTTTTTATTTTCTCTTAATTTTGTACAAACAATTAAATCCAATGAACTGAGCAGGCTGGGCTGACATGCTTAGAGCCTTGCTAGGACTTTCAAATATGAGCATGCATGTATAAGATTGCTCTGTTATTATTGTTACAAAAAAGGAAATCGGACTGTTTTCCATTTTATTTGATTAGTTCTCTTAGGCATCCTCATAGATCATTATGTTATCATGGGACTGCCCATATTTCCCTCTGGTCAACGCCAATTGGCGGCCAAGGGTTTGCCTTAGGACGCAATGGTGCATCATGAGTCAGGGAGATGATCTGATGGTCTTAGTCACAACAGGCCTAGATATGGGGGAGATTTTAGTGGGTGGAATATTAGGACAATGTGAGGTTTACAAAGTTGCAGATACAGTATGCTTAACAGTGCAAATTATTATGGTACAGCTACGTTTATGGACACTTAATCATCATGGTGCTTTTTAATGGTAAGTTTACAAACATTGGTTTTGGTAAGTGTAGTTGAAACTTGGGTATCATTAAGGTAAGTGGGGAAATAAGTATAGCAAGTTGTAATGGCTTAGCAGATCATAAAAAAAGAAGACACATTTTACATGGCTAAAAGAGAAAGAATATAATATATATTGTTTACAGAAAATTCATTCTACAAATATAGATGAGGTTGGGTGGAAAAGGGACTGGGAGGGAGAAATATATTTTTGTCATGGTCAAAGAAACTCAAAAGGGGTGATTATACAAATTAATACAAATTTTGATCCGATTGTGCAAACAGATCCTCAAGGAAGCTTAATCAAGCTTGCCGTCTTGATTACTTCCTAGTCTCGTTCTTGCTGGCATCAAAAGTAAAAAAAGTATTAATAGGAGACCGAATGCGATGGGACCACCGTCTAATTGGCCTCCATATAACTCTTACAGAATCTCCACGTGGACAGGGATATTGGAAATGTAATCAAAGGATGACAATTTGTTCTTAACTAAGACAAAAAAATATATTGTACAGCATACGTACAGCAGATCCCCTTATTGTATAGGACACTTTTAAATGTACTTTTAGAGGCCATTTAATACAATACTCATCATTAAACCAAAAGAAGTTTAGGTCAAAAGAGATTAGACTAATCAAGGAAATAGAGGAAGACAGCGCAGGTAGTTGGTAATGGAAACTACTATAGAGGCACAAAATAGGTTAGAGGAAAAACAAAAAGAAATGGAGGTACTTATTCAAGAATGATCAAGTGTAGTGTATTACATACAAAAGAATTGGATGGAAAATGGGGAAAAATGCATAACATGTTTCTTGAATCTTCAACACAGACATTCTACCAAAAATAATTTACAGAAACTCGTTACAAATGATGGAGTTATCCATGATTCACCAAATTATATTTTGAAAGAGGAAGCAAAATATTTTAAGCGTATGTTTTCTTTTCAGTCTCCTCCATTTCCACTGAATGATGTTAGCTGTAAGGATTTCTTTCATAACAATAATAATAATACATTTACAGAAAGACCGGTGTGAAGGCTAACTTACAGAAGAGGAACTTTTTGAAGCAATAAAATCTTTTCAGTCTGGAAAAACACCACTGGTATACCAGTAGAGGTATATCAGACCTTTTTTTCAAATATCCATTATTAGCATGTTTGAATTACTCTTTTACAAATGGTAGACTTTCAGGTACTCAACAAGAAGGTCTGATTTCATTACTACTTAAACAGGACCCAGGTGGTAAGTATAAAGATCCAGTCCATTTAAAAAACCTGGAGGACTCTAACACTTCAATGTTGTGATGTGAAAATCCTGACAAAATGCATAGCATATAGAATAAAAAAGGTTATAGATATTGTTAATCCTGATCAGACAGGTTTACTATGTGGACGATATATTGGAGATAATATACGACAATTCCGTGAAACAATTGAACATTATGAAACATTGAGGATACCAGGTCTGATCTTCATAGTAGATTTTGAAAAGGTGTTTGATAAAGTATGATTATATTTTATATATAAATGCCTGGAATACTTTCATTTTGGTAAATATCTTATACAATGGGCTAAAGTTATGAACAGCAACCCCAGATGTAAAATAGTAAACAATGGTTACTTCTCAGAAAGTATTGAGCTTTTAAGGAGTAAAACAAGGCTGTCCGTTGTCTCCATATCTATTTATTATGGCCATTGAAATGGTAGCTATTAAAATCTGATCCAACAAGAGCATCAAGGGGTTAGAAATCCAGGGAATAAAAACAAAAGTGTCAATGTATGCTGATGACTCTTCAAGTCCTTGTTTTTTCTTAAGTCCGCAAACTGGATCCCTGCACAGTCTCATTGAAGATCTTGATCACTTTTCTAGCCTCTCTGGATTAAAACCAATTATGACAAGTGTACCATATTACGTATTGGATCATAAAGAAATTGTGTTTACACTACCGTGTAGTTTACCAATAAAATGGACGGATGGTGAAGTAGACCAACTTGCTTTTCACATCTCAAAAAATATAAATGAACTTACCACAGTTCATTTCAATAGTAAGTTGACAAAATAGATACGATTTTGCAACCATGGAGAGGTAAATACTTGTCTATTTATGGAAAAATTGCATTGATTAACTCTTTGGTCCTATCACAGTTTACTTACTTACTAATGGCATTGCTTACTCCAGATGATTTGTTTTTAAAATCATATATGAGCAAAAAAATATTTCATTTTATTTGGAATGCTAAGCCAGACAAATGAGTTTGGGGGGACAAAATTATTAAATATTAAAGCTTTAAACCTCTCACTAAAAGCTTCACTCATACATAAATTATACTTAAACCCAAAATGGTTCTCCAGTAGATTATTAAGAAAACCTCATCCTTTGTCAAAAATGGCTTTTTTTACCTTCATACAGATTACAACTTCTCATTGCTGACTAATTGAAAATTAAATTATCTCCCTTTCTTAAACACGCCATACAAAGCTGGTTACAATTTCAGTTTTATCCTGCAGAAAAGATAGAAAAAATGTTATGGTTAAACTCAAATATATTGATTAATAAAAACATTCTTTATGGATTTTTTTTTAATTGTATTGTATTTATTAATGATATTGTGAATAGAAATGGAGGAGTTATATCCAGTTATCAAAAATATATGGGAATATCTGCTCAATCCAAACTAAAAACCAACTGATTGCAGCACTACCACAAAAATGGAGGAGGCAAGTGGAAAGGTTAGGGAACTTGTTTGCCTGCCATATATTAAAGATACAAATTGTCTGAAAGGAACTGGCATAAATAGAAAAATATACCAGTTTCATCTGAGGACAAAAATGTTGACAGTGCGCCATACAGGTTGAAAAATAAATCGGAGGAGATTTTTGATGTACCAATTCAATGGCACATGGTTTATGAACTGGTACAAAAAACTACACTTGACTCAACACTTAGAGTTTTTCAATTTAAATGTATAATATAACATTCTTGCCATCAACAGAATGCTATATATATGGGGCATACAACAATCTCAGCTCTGTAGATTTTGTTGCGAAGAGACAGAATCAATAGATCACTTATTCCGGTATTCCCCTATGTAGCTTGTCTCTGGTCACAGATCCAGGAATGGTTAAAAAATCACAACATGCACTTAAAATTAACCTTACAAATAGCATTGTTGGGCGATTTGGAAAGCCATAGCCAATCAATCAATAATATAATAATACTTGTAGGAAAGGTTTTCATATTTAGCTCACAATCTGTGGATAATTAGAAAGATTCAACATTTTTGTAAAACATCACAATTGAAAAATATATGTCACACGGAAACCAAACAAGGGCAGTCTATGGTGATAGGTGGGATGGGCTGAGAGTGGCTGGGATTAAATTGGGATTAAATAGTTTGTTTGGTAATACATTGTTATATATATATAAAAGTACCATGTATGTAAAATGTGTGTGTGTGTGTGTATATATATGTGTGTGTGTATATATATATATGTGTGTATGTATATGTGTGTAGCAAAAAAATATGTAAAAAAAAAATACTAAGATATTTGTCCTCCGAAGAGGGGGAGTTAAAAAAAAAGAAGAATGCCCCTCTCCCCAAAGGTGTGATTTCTGAGGGTTTAGAGCTTGAGGTAGTCACCTCATACAAGTACTTGGGAGTATGGCTAGACGGTACACTGTCCTTCTCTCAGTACATAGCCTGCAGCTTTGATAAGGTTAAATCTAGACTTGGTTTCCTCTATTGTAATCACTCCTCTTTCACCCCAGCTGCCAAACTAACCCTGATTCAGATGACCATCTTACCCATGCTAGATTATAAAGACGTAATTTATCAATCGGCAGGTAAGGGTGCTCTCGAGCGGCTAGATGTACTTTACCATTTGGCCATCAGATTTGCCACCAATGCTCCTTATGACACATCACTGCACTATTTGCACTCCTCTGTAAACTGGTCATCTCTGTATACCCGTCGCAAGATCCACTGGTGATGCTTTTTCATAAAACCCTCTTAGGCCTCACTCCCCCCCTATCTGAGATACCTACTGCAGCCCTCATCCTCCACATACAACACCCATTCTGCCAGTCACATTCTGTTAACTTCATTGGGGCGCTAGTGCCCCATTCCCGACACTACCCGGGGAAATGTAAGGCGCCAAATTGAAAATCCAAAAGTTGAATTGTAAAACATGTTGCATAGTCTTCAAAAGCTTAGACTCTTGACAATATCACAGCGTTGTCAGATTTCAAAAAAGGCTTTACGGCGAAAGCACAACATTTGATTGTTTGAGGATAGCATCTCACATATTTCAAATAAATCGCTTACCTTTTGATGATTTTCTGCTGAGGGCAATCCGAAGTGTCCAAGCAAGACAATTCATGTTTATTTTGTTAGAAAAAGTCATTGTTTATATCCATAAATCTCTGTTTGGTTGGCGCGTTATGTTCAGAAAATCCACCGTCCACTTGCCCATTGTTCAGGGAAGAGAAAGCGATCAAATTATACCTATCAACTTTGCCCAAACAAATCAAACATCATTTATAATGTATCCTTAGGTATACTTTTATGTATATTAACGATTATAATTCACATGGATAATATCCTAAATGATAGAAAAGGAAATGGAAGCCATAGGTACTGCAATCTGGGTCCTATTTTACTGAGAATCCCATAGACAGCCATTGAAAGTGAGGGCATGTCACAAAAAATTCCGGACAGGAATTCCTCTTGCCATATCAGTTCTGTTATACTCACAGACATTATTTAACAGTTTTAGAAACTTCAGTGTTTCCTCTACCACTGTATCATCCAAGGTATTATCTAAATGAGTTTCAGAGATCTGATACTAACAAGTTATTGATTTCATGAACCTTGTTTCTTATGCTACATTTGCTCATGTGGGATATTTTGAGCACTTTTCTTGGATGCTTGATTGTTTTTTATTGCTATACTGGGAAGCTTATCAGAAGTAGACATGCTCATATTATTTATGTGTGAGCTGATAGTGCAGGGTGAGCTGCACACAGTGGACTTCCTACTAGGGCACACCGTCTCAGTGCTAACAGTATAACTCTGGTTCATAGGTACATGATTACTGCATACAATAGCTGTAGGATCAACAGAGGCAATCAGGGCAGTTAGAAGGACATACATTACGTTACTCACATTGTGTCCGCCAACTCCCCTGGGATAACATACATTTGCTGCAGCATAATGACAACTCAGCAACACAATGGTAGGGATTAACGGAGCTGGGCTTGGCGCACTGATAAGTCATTGTCTCAACAAAGCCTTAAAATGCGTGGATAAAGTCCAGGAGCCAAGGTGATTCAGATGGACTACATTATTTCTGTATAGCATCTTCTGTCTCCAGTTATCTATAAAGTTATCTATTCAAGTGATTCCAATAGAGCTACAGCAATCCTTTAGCCAAGTGTGTAATGCCAGTATCCTGCTGAATCATTCACAACTGCGGGCCAACAATGGTACCGGACCTGAAATAATTGTCCGCTTTTGGGAATCAATCAGTGCTAGAATCAGTTATTTTAAATACATTTTCAGAAGTTCCGCGCTAGCTCTCCTAATGCCGTTTGACCCCACATGGACTACGACAGCATCAGCTCCGGCAGCTGTCATAGAATGGTCGGAAGCAGCCTTGTGATTTCCTGTACTCGTGCTCCAGGATAGCAGAGTTCTTCCCAAGGTGTTCCTTACCATAGAACTGCCGAGGAAGACAGCTGGTGCAATGGCTAAGGAGTTCCGGCCGCAGAAGGGAACCTTTCACGCGGTGAGCCCGATGGACCCGAGCCAGCTGTAGTATCCATCGTGGATGATGAATGGGCTGGAGTCTCTTGACAGCCTCAAGGTCTGATGAGGGTGGGAGCTCTGAGGATCTGAACCCGAGGTAGGAGCCACTGAACAGAAGACAAATGCGCCGGGGGCCGCTGGATCCAGGGTGGCGAAGCTGTTTCTAGTCTGTTTCCGGTCCGGGCTTAACATCTCCAAGGAGGCCCCCGTTGCCAGAGGAAGCTGTTTCCACTGCGAGTGACATATATGGCTTGTTGGAAGGATCTTGTAGAACAAGAACATCCACCAAGTCATCCAGGAGCATCCCACCAACTCCGTTCTTGAGGGAAGGGGGAGACCCCTTCTGGGAGGGATCCCTGCAGAGAACCAGCCAGTTGGCTGTGGAGAGCCGACATGGCAGCGACACTTCCACCAGGCCAGAGCGGTGTCCGGCTACTGGGGTGGAGAAGAAAGACAAGTAGTCGGGCGTGGATTCCCCAGTAGTTTGTGTAGGTTCACTACCTGTTTGCTAAGAGTAGCCACTTCGCCCCTGTAGTCCTCAGCAAGTAAACAGGTCCTACATTGAAAGTCTGGGCGGTCCACATTGTCCCCGAATAAAGCAAAATAAACACAGCTCCTGCAGCGTTGAAAAGGTTTGTTTGCGTCCTCTATTTGAGGTTCCCAGTCTTCCTCTTTGAGATGGGGCAGGAGTGTGTATGAGTGCGTTTATGTGTGCGTGTGTGTACTCGCTCATGCACATACATGCATGCAAGTGTTTGTGTTCATCTGTATGAGTATGAGTGTGTGTGCATGCATGTGTGTATGTGTACTTTAGCCACAGACACGTAGCAAACAAGCCTGGCATACAGGCTCCTCCTAGCGAAGGGAGAGTCCCCACTCAGTTGAGGAAATGCAGTATCCAGAAACCCAGAGTGTCTTTCTCTCTCCTTGCTAGCTTGCCAAGGGTTGTTTTGCAAAAGCAGACAAGCAGATGTAGAGCATTAGCCTCTTATCTGGAAAGCTGCTCTAGTGCTAAACCCTCCATGTTTAAATAATTGATTAGGAGCTTTTAGTGGGCCAGAGCAGAAGGGTTTGACAAGCTAGTTTATCATAATTCTGGATGACGAATGACTTGAGGTTTGAGTTTCTCCACAAGTATGTACTCTATGTGTCTGCCGTTTTAGTTGGTCTCCCAGCAGCTTACAATGTAAAAACGTGCAGAAACATTCCAAGAAAGAAAATGAAAAGTTACTGTGAGTTCGTAGTGATGCAATGAGTCATCAAATGAAATATTGTCAAAAGAGCTATAGTAAAAGTATGTGTAGTATCTCTCTCTCTGCGTGTCAAGAGGGTGTGCTCTGACTTCTACTAAACCTACTTTACGTAGTGTTTTAGATTTGCTGTGCTGTCGTTTTCTCTGCAAGGTTCTCAGATCTGCTATGGTCAGGTATGTAGTGGTGCCGTAGAGCGAGGGAGCAGCGCTACCTCCCTTTTTTCAATTTGAGAAAACATGGAGCTGGTAAAAATATTTCTCAAACAATGACCACTAAAATTCTATGAAAACCATAGAATGATGAATAACTGTTGGTGTGTGCAGAGGCTCGTCGGTCTGAGGCTTGACCACTTTGAACGGGCCAAATCCGACGTAACTTCCATAGATAGAAAACTAAAATGTCTGTCCTCAAAACAGTTTGTTATGGACTTGGGGCTCATGTACGATGCACTTGAACTCGCCATACTGTCCTAGTGCTTAGCTTACAGAATCGTACCACCTCTATTGCGATTGCAGACAAACTGATCCACCGCATGAACCTTATCTCACCAACAAGTTCACCGCCTCTGCTTGATGTTCAAAAAACTCCACGGACCTCCTCTTGCGTATTGGAACCCAGAACGATACGTTGACCACTTGGTTACGGTTCTGTCCGTTCAGCACCACGATTCGAAGGGCGCTCAAATTGCTTAAAATAACCCTCAACATCAAGATCTGCTGCCTACACCTAATAGTCCTACTCATCATTATTATTACAAATAAAAGATTATCACTTCTCATGATGGTGCTTGTTTAGTAAAGTTAGATCAAAGCTGAATCATTGTCTTGCAAGATCACATAATGATTCATTAGTATTTTACATAACAGAACCGAATATAATAGCATGCTCTAGCATAGTAGGCCTATGGTATGTTACACCAAAACACCTCTTCAGCCATTTCTTATCTGAAGCTGAATAGTCAAAACAAATTCCTCATGCTGTCAAAACTCAACAGTGCCCGCCACTAGGCAGGATATGCTTTGATTGAATCAACGTAGGCCTACAAGAAAGGCTTACAGTTTGTTAACACCATCTGATTTAATTCGCTCACAAAACAGTAATTAAAAAATATCTAAATGCGTATTCCTATGAAACTGATGGAGATCAAATGATTGGCATGCAAGGTGAATATTTCACCAGTAAAACATGAAGAATTATCATTCACGATTGACAGTGATGGCCTATTTTGAAATTGGGTAGGCCTAACTTAGTGTTTTAGGGTATTAAAAATAGAACATTTTCTTAAGATAATATGTGGTAATAGGCAGACGTTGCAATTGGAGGATGCATTTCATGTATAGGCCTATTGTACAATGATATTTAATAGAGTACGTCTGTCGATACAAACTTTGATTGATAAATGACGTCATGACATTTTCCATCACCTAAAAAACATAGCACTATACCACTGGCAATGGTTCACATGCTCTGACCCTCCCAATCACCTCCAGCAGAGGTGATTTGACAGATTCAAGTTCTGACAGTTTTTTCTTCTCGTCCTCCCCTCTTTCTTTCTTGTCCTCCCTCTGTATCTATCTTTATTTCTGTCTTCGTGAATTCTCTACCACTGTCTCTCCCATCTCCTCCCCTCTCTCACTCCCCAACTTTTTCTTTCAATTGAATTCAATGAGCTCTATTGGCATACAGTAATATGAAAACATCTTATCTAACATTGCCAAATCAAACACTGACGAACATATTAGATCAATGATTATTAGGAAATAATCTCTCTCTCACTGTTTCTCGCTCTCTCTGTCTTTCTCTCTCTGTCTCTCGCTCCTGCAGTGATCCAGTACAGCACAGAGACCAAGGAGACGTGTGCTCGCTTCCAACAGCAGTGTTCTCAGAACGCCGACTGCACCGACTACTCTTCCGGCTTCTGCTGCCACTGCCGCTCCGGTTTCTACGGCAACGGTCGTCACTGTCTACCTGACGGTGAGTCCTGGGGCTGACGGTATAGGACGTGACACAGGCTCCGAGGATCACCGGCAGGGTCATAATATCGCAAAATGGCACAAAATTATATTTATGGATTTGAACTAGTGTGGTTTTGTCAGTCATACAACGTGTGAACAATATTTGGGGTTATTGGTGAGAAAATGGTCATTTGGCTTTCCGTACCTGTATTCCTGTTTCCACAGTTCACATTGCCTTAGTGGAAAGGTACACTAATGTTCAACAGTTTAGGGTCACTTAGAAATATCCTTGTTTTTGAAAGGAAAGATAATTTTTTGTCCATTAAAATAACATCAAATTGATCAGAAATACAGTTTAGACATTGTAAATGACTATTGTAGCTGGAAACGGCAGATATTTAATGGAATATCTACATAGGCGTACAGAGGCCCATTATCAGCAATCATCACTCCTGTGTTCCAATGGCACGTTGTGTTAGCTAATTCAAGTTAATCATTTTAAAAGGATAATTGATCATCAGAAAACTCTTTTGCAATTATGTTAGCACAGCTGAAAACTGTTGTTCTGATTAAAGAAGCAATAAAACTGGCCTTCTTTAGACTAGTTGAGTAGCATTTGTGGGTTTGATTACAGGCTCAAAATGGCCAGAAACAAAGACCTTTCTTCTGAAACTACTCCCTTCACAGAACAGAGCAACCTGGCTCTAAATAAAAAGAGGAGTGGGAGGCCCCGGTGCACAACTGAGCAAGAGGACAAGTACATTAGGGTGTCTAGTTTGAGAAACAGATGCCTCACAAGTCCTCAACTAGTAGCTTCATTAAATAGTACCCGCAAAACACCAGTCTCAACATCAATCAATCAAGTGTATTTATAAAACCCTTTTTACATCAGCTGATGTCACAAAGTGCTGTACAGAAACCCAGCCTAAAACCCCAAACAGCAAGCAATGCAGATGTAGAAGCACGGTGGCTAGGAAAAAATCCCTAGAAAGGCCAGAACCTAGGAAAAAACCTAGAGAGGAACCAGGCTCTGAGGGGTGGTCAGTCATCTTCGGGCTGTTCCGGCTGGAGATTATAACAGAACATTGCCAAGATGTTCAAACATTCATAGATGTCCTGCAGGGTCAGATAATAATCACAGTGGTTGTAGAGGGTGCAACAGGTCAGCACCTCAGGAGTAAATGTCAGTTGGCTTTTCATAGCCAATCAAGGTAGCACGTCTGGTGAACAGATCAGGGTTCCATAGCTGCAGGCAGAACAGTTGAAACTGGAGCAACAGCATGACCAGGGGACAGCAAGGAGTCATCAGGCCAGGTAGTCCTGAGGCATGGTCCTAGGGCTCAGATCGAGAGAGAGAGAGAGGTCGAAAGACTGTGGCCCTGTCCACCCACTTTGCCAAAGCACAGCCCCCACACCACTAGAGGGATATCTTCAACCTACTACACTGAGACAATGCCGAGTATAGCCCAGAGTTCCTCTGTCCAGTGTCTGTGTTTTTTTCCCCATCTTAATATTTTCTTTTTGTTGGCCAGTCTGAGATATGGCTTTTTCTTTGCAACTCTGCCTAGAAGGCAGAGACTGGTGTTTTGCGGGTACTATTTAATGAAGCTGCCAGTTGAGGACTTGTGAGGCGTCTGTTTCTCAAACTAGACACTCTAATGTACTTGTCCTCTTGCTCAGTTGTGGCCCCGGGGCCTCCCACTCCTCTTTCTATTCTGGTTAGAGCCAGTTTGCGCTGTTCTGTGAAGGGAGTAGTACACAGCGTTGTACAAGATCTTCAGTTTCTTGGCAGTTTCTCGCATGGAATAGCCTTCATTCCTCAGAACAAGAATAGACTGACAA
The DNA here is from genome assembly GCA_030435695.1 of Brachymystax lenok tsinlingensis. Lineage (NCBI taxonomy): Eukaryota > Metazoa > Chordata > Actinopteri > Salmoniformes > Salmonidae > Brachymystax > Brachymystax lenok. The sequence continues at coordinate 533,091 of CM059786.1, forward strand.
GTTTCAGAATAAAGTTATTTGTTTCTGGCCATTTTGAGCCTGTAAATGAACACACAAATGCTGATACTACAGATACTCAACTAGTCTAAAGAAGGCCAGTTTTATTGCTTCTTTAAACAACAGTTTTCAGCTGTGCTAACAATTGCAAAACGGTTTTCTAATGATCAATTATCCTTTTAAAATGATAAACTTGGATTAGCTAACACAACGTGCCATTGGAACACAGGAGTGATGGTTGCTGATAATGGTCCTCTGTAGACCTATGTAGATATTCCATAACAAATCAGCCGTTTCCAGCTACAATAGTCATTTACAACATTAACAATGTTTACACTGTATTTCTAATCAATTTGATGTTATTTTAATGGACAAAAAAAATCGCTTTTCTTTCAAAAACAAGGATATTTCTAAGTGATCCCAAACTTTTGAACGGTAGTGAATGTGTGATATGTAAGTATTTAGTGTTACCTAGAGGGAAAAGAAACTCACACACTACAACTCTTTCCGTCTCCTAAATACACAAACACACACACACACCAATTCTCACCCAAACTCTCACACACCCATAAAAACCTGGTCTCCACCTCCCCCTCTCCAAACCCCCCTGGCTCTCTCACTCTCTCACATGACAGCATCATCTTGTTTCTAGGCCCTGCAGCCATTTCCTGCCAGATCAACACCTCTGATGCAGTGGTGGGCTCCTCAAACAATCCTCCTATTGGTCCCTGGGCCATGCCGAACTCCTCTAGCCCCTCACTAATTACCTGGAAGTGGCTTGACAGACATTCCTATTTGGAAAGCCAACTCCCTTTATTCGTCTGGCTGCTTGTTATTAACCCAGGGGTTTGTGTGTGTGTGTGTCGAAGGGCATGTAAAGTAATGGGGGTGGTATTTAAATGTTAGCTTTGTAACCGGATGTTTTGGCAGCCAGTCACTGCTTTGACAAATACAGTCAGTCGACTACTTGAAAGAGTTGGAGGGGATGATGTCACCCTGACTGACTTTCCAGTGGGTTGGCTCATCCTCAGGAATGAGGTGTTTTGTTAAAGGCTGAAGTATCATGTGAACACCTTGTTCCAGGTAGAAGTGTCAAGGCAAACTTGTGTATATTGTTCCAGGGTTGGAGTGTCAAGACTTGTCAAACGTGGTACTTGTGAAGCCTTTGTGTGATTTGAGAGACAGTGGGAGACACTGACAGACATGCATGCGGGTTGGTGTATTCGGTCTAAGTTCTTGTGGGTGCTTTGATGGAACAGGAACACAAACACACAGGGTGCTTTGTAGTAAATAGAGGAACTTAACAAATTGGAATTGTCAACACAGTGTCATATAAAGGCATGTTAATACAACAAAGTGGGGATCTGAGCCGTATTTTCACAGTAATTCCATATAAATTCAGTCAATTACCAAAATAGGTAAGAATAAATGGCACTTCTCAATTCTTGAATTGGAATTTCAATTAATTGAATTCTGTAATGGGTCTTGGTGATGCAGGTACAGCGGAGTCAGGCGCAGGACAACAAAGATGAGTATTCATAAACTTTACTCAATAAGATAACAATACACGTAGTGATATACAATCACACGAAACAACGGACCGAGATTACAACGAATAATCACGCACAAAACCATGGGGGAAACAGAGGGTTAAATAAGGAACATGTAATCATGGGAATGGAAACCAGGTATGTAAAAAATGAAGACAAAATCAAAGGAAAATGAAAGATGGATCGGTGGCGGCTAGAAGACAGGTTATGTTGACCGCCGAACGCCGCCCGAACAAGGAGAGGGACCAACTTCATCGGAAGTCGTGACAAATTCGTCACGTCGGTAATGCGTAATAGGGTTTTTTATTACACCCAAATTAAAGAGCGAGGAGTACCTTGAATAAATAACACAAGCGCACAATGATTAACACACGGGACGAGACCCGTAATCATCTGCGCAATCCACAATGGCACGAAAGCCAAAACATACAGCACAGGTACTCACACGAACCAACGGACATTGTAACAATAACTGACAGGGCACTGGTGAACCAAGGGCACACTTATACAATTACTAGTCACTGGGAATAGGGGCCAGGGGTGCGTAATGAAAGTTCCAGAGGGATCCGTGACAGAATTGATGGAATTTGAAATGGAATTGACGCCAATGCTGGTACCTATACGCCCAGTCTATGTCCCCAAAATACCCTCATATCCCTTCCTGCTTCCTCTGTAGCTGTGTGTTTGTTCCTTAAGTCATACACTTCAAAGACCTGTTTTTAAGCTAAAAATACAGGAAATATTTTGTTTATATCCATTGACGTCTGTTTTGTCACTTTGTATGTCTATGGAGTTGTATTTGGTGCAGATGTGTGTTGTTTGTGGTATTGGTGTTCTCTACATGTTTTGTGTTGGATACACAGACATTGATTGGTTGACAGGCGATGTGTGGGGAAAGTGTTTTTGGTATCCCGTTCTGAAAAATGCGAGTAGCATGAATGTTTGCGGAGACTGCATTCTCAGTTTTGACCGGATTAAGCATAAATCAGCTTTTATGATGCATGCCCAATACATTGATTTCATTATGTGTAGTATACGTTTGTTACCATGACTGTCTTTCTCCCTTCTATTCTCTCAGGTGCTCCGCATCGCGTCAACGGCAAGGTGAGCGGGACAGTGATAGTAGGTTCCACCCCTGTGGACCTTAACAGCGTGGACCTGCATGCCTACATCGTAGTGAGCGACGGGCGGGCATACACCGCCATCAGCGAGGTGCCCGAGCCCGTAGGATGGGCACTAATGCCCGTGGCGCCCATCGGAGAGCTCTTCGGCTGGCTTTTTGCCCTAGAGCTGCCCAACAGCCAGGCTGGCTTCAAGATCACAGGTGAGCTGAGTCATGATGTTACTGGCGCTTAGTGAAGTTGTCACCACGTTAACAAAACCTCCTTTTACAAACAGTATTCAACCTGAACATGACGTCTTTGCAACCAATTTTGCCTACTGGGCACTATAGGAGGGTCCCAATTCTCATCAGAGTCCTAGTACCTCACTCAACAGTCTCCCTCAGAGTTAGTGTGGTGGTGTTACGTACATGTTTTAATCTCTACATAAAACCTGTTCTCCATGATGTCACCACTGCCTTTATTGCTCTGTGTGTGTGCGTGTGTGTGTGTGTGTACGTGCATGCTTCGTTTGTGTGTGTCTGTGGTGTGTGTGTGTGTGTGTGTACGTGCGTGCTTCGTTTGCGTGTGTGAATGAGGCTGCCCCCATGCTGGCAGACTTCAGGTCGCTCTGTGTGTTTGTGTAATGTCAGTTTGAAGTCGTACAGCTGTGTTGTCTCCAGAGGGGCGATGTGCCTACTCCACCCCTCTCAGGCTAATTTGAGTCAGGTGTTCCGTTGTTGTGTGTTTAGACTCGTTGTATTAGCTAAGAGGCTTGTGGATTCAACCTGTCAGATTTATAGTATGCTCAGATTCCCTGTCTGTATTGAATAGTTTATCATCTGGCAAATCTAATAGGATTGACCTACTGTTGGAGGCATTAATGTTATTATGGAGAATTGAGAGACTGGGTGTAGTAGTGAGATTCTGCTGGGTCCCAGCCCTGTCGGGTGTGGAAGGGAATGAAATTGTAGACCAGATAGCCAAAAGAGCTTTAAAACAAGTTAGAGGTGAGGCCAAATGTAAGATCAGAGCCATTTTGATAGATGTGTGGCAGGACCGGCATTTATATGCCCTCCAAAGAAAGTTTGGTGGACCAAGATTCAAAGATCAGATTAGGAAGGAAGAGGTGGAGTTTGCTCAATTGCGTCTAGGACATTGTACATCTGGTTGGCAAGCATGTGAATGGTTTGTGTCTGGAGTGTATTGTCAATGAAATGGTGGAGCATGTGTTGTTTGATTGTTGTAACTATGTTGAAGAGAGGGAAAGATTGAAGTGTAAGGTCATTGAGGTTGGACAGGGTTTTGGGGATGGGGAGGGTCTATTAGAAGTTAGTAGGGCTCTTTTTTTATTTTCTCAGAAGTACTGAATTACGTAGGAGGATTTAGAAATGTGGAACTAATGTTGTGAACCGTGATTGACCACACACTCGAGCACAGTAGGTGGGGTCATGCACCTTTAATGTTTGTTTGCGGTTCGCCATTATATCACCGAAGAAGAGGCTTGTGGAAGATGTGTAGGATGTTCGCGAAGAGCAAGCAGGCTTGTGTGTTTTTTTCCACAAAAGCCAAATATAATGGATATTATTCTCATATGTGCTAAGTTCACCTAAGTTAAAATATGTATAAATAATTATCTCTACGAAGGCCGAATAGCAAAGACCTCACTCAATTGTTATAGTTGTAATATGAACATATCAGGTTCAAACCACCCAAGGTTAAATCTCATTGCCATGTATTCAATATGACGTCTCTTCCTGTCGCTTATATGGAGATATCACTTCCTTATGATGTCACTTCCTGCCCCACAGGTGCTGAGTTCACGCGCCACGTCGAGGTTACCTTTTACCCCGGCAACCAGCGGCTGAGCATCGTCCAGACGGCCCAAGGATTGGACAGCGAGAACCACCTCAGTGTTGACACCCGTCTCCACGGCGACGTGCCCTTCATTGCCCCCGGCGCCACCGTGCAGGTGGAGCCCTACAAGGAGACCTATCAGTACTACCCTTCAGGTGCGCTAGCCAATCACTACGCTAGCCAATAAGTAGCCAATCACTGCCCACCAGGGTTGGGATGAATTACATTTATTGCTTTTCAATGTGAAAATTTCAATTGGTATTGGAATTTCAGTTTGCTTCCTGAATTGACTGAATTGAAATTTTTGTTGCCCACTTCCACCCCACCTTACCTCACAGGCGTTCTGGGCCTTCCATGTCACCGTTCCAATATCCACACTAGCATACCACCTAGAATGAAGTTCACCTTTTGGGCATATATACATTTTAAGTGGTAGCTAGTATAGACATTGGAGCATAGCCATAACTGGAGCCCAGTGGTTTTATCGACTGGAACCTGATCGGGAAAACCTTTTGAGTATTAGATTGAGTATTAGGTGGTAGTTTTAGGAGGTTCTCCCTAGCCCGAGTCATGACTTCCCCTCTTCCTGTACTCCACTGACTCTATTTCAAAGGAAAAAGTTGTTGGTTGTACTTATAGACAGTAGGAAAGAGGATGTGTCTCGTATATCTCCTCGCAAATGAAATCTAATTTGATAAGCCAAACCAAATAATTTTTCCAACCTACACTACCATTTAACTGGTCCCCATCTGATCTAATGGCATGATGCAACATAGGCGCCACTAGGCTCTCTCTCCCCTTCCTGAGTGTCTCAGCCATCTCTCGTTGCTTGGAGATAAGGATCGGAGGGGGGATAGTCGCTAGTGGACGGTTGGGACTATAAAAAGAACCAACCTCTGAGACTTCACTGCCTCCACTTCCTTTTGGAGGAAGCCGGGGTTAGATTTTTTATGTGCTCCCCAGAACGTAAACTGTTTTTCATCTGAAGGGCCCACTGGATGAGGAAGTGTTCAATTAGCAGAGCCACTCATCCTGCCAGGGCTGATTATAGACCAGGGTCGTTAGGGTCATCAAAAAGAAGGGGGTTTTCTGGTCTTGGTTAAAATGTTATTTCAAGGTGCACTGCTCCAGACCAAACTGTAGTCCATATACAGTTGAAGTCGGAAGTTTACATACACCTTAGCCAAATACATTTAAACTCAGTTTTTCACAATTCCAGACATTTAATCCGAGTAAAAATTCCCTGTCTTAGGTCAGTTAGGATCACCACTGTATTTTAAGAATGTGAAATGTCAGAATAATAGTAGAGAGAATTATTTATTACAGCTTTTATTTCTTTCATCACATTCCCAGTGGGCCAGAAGTTTACATACCCTCAATTAGTATTTGGTAGCATTGCCTTTAAATTGTTTAACTTGGGTCAAACGTTTTGGGTAGCCTTCCACAAGCTTCCCACAGGGTGAATTTTGGCCCATTCCTCCTGACAGAGCTGGTGTAACTAAGTCAGGTTTGTTGGCCTCCTTGCTCGCACACGCTTTTTCAGTTCTGCCCACAAATGTTCTATAGGATTGAGGTCAGGGCTTTGTGATGGCCACTCCAATACCTTGATTTTGTTGTCCCTAAGCCATTTTGCCACAACTTTGGAAGTATGCTTGGGGTCATGGTCCATTTGGAAGACACATTTCTTGCACTTTTGGGACTATTCCATTCATTTTGGGACTATTCCATATTCCATATACTATTTGGACTGTGCTGTTTCTAGAATGTGTCTATGATCAGTTATACAAACTATGACAAATGGTGCTGGGAAAAAAAATTAAAGAGCGTTCATGACACCCAGTAACACAAATGCTAAATTGTTTCATTTGCCATGACTCTATAAAATGACATGAAAGCTTTATTACAGCACAGATACGTTAACAACAGACAATTTCATATGATATATTGTGGATAATGTACTCTGTCAACAGACTATTTAAACTCGTACATCGTAGGTAATGTAGTCTTTCTACAGGCTTCAACTGGTGCATAGTGGGTAATGTAGTCTCTTCTCCTCTCCCCACTCTCAGTGGTGAGGTCCACGTCGGTGCGGGAGTTCACAGTGGTGTCGGCGGAGCGCGGCTCGGAAACATTCACCTTTCAGCTGCATCAGAACATCACATACCACGACTGCCGCTACGGGCTTAGAGCGGGGCCTGAGACGCTGCAGCTGACCACGGAGCGTGTCTTTGTCATGTACGTCAAGGAGGAGAACATCTTGAGATATGCCATCACCAACAAGATAAGCCCAGTCGGAGGTCAGTTCAAGTTCAGAAGTTATTGTCCATTTTTCTTCTTGGTAGTGTTGTCTGTTTGGTTGTGTGATGGGAAAAGCTATGGGGCTGGGTATGTGTTTTGTTTGGTTGTGGCAGTCGTTTATGAAAGATGACAATTAGAAAGGTAAAGTTTCCGGGTAATTTTGGCATACAATAGTAATTATAAACCTGTTATTAAACTAGTATTAAATGAAGTAGAGTCAGTTGAGTGTGGGCGTATGTCAACTGTGAACATTTTTGGGGTGATGTCTTCGCTAACATTAGCCATAGAAGTCCAGTATCTGCTGTTGAATCACTGCTGAGTATGTACAGTACTCCCCCTTAGCCTCTAGTGCCCCTCCCCACCTCCCTCCCTCCTTCCCCTCATTTTTGGGATGGCTCCTTTATTAACACGTTGACAGATGACACTGAGTAATCCTCCTCTTTCTCTCCTCTCACTGGATCTCTTTGCCGGCGTGAGTTGCTCTCTCTCTCTCTCACTCGCTATCCAACTCCCTCCATCTCACTTTTTCATTTCCCACATCCCATGATCTCAAGATAGATCTCAGCCCACCTGTCGCTGCTCTTCAGATACTGTAAAGAAAGGAAAGCCCCCTGCCTCAGATTTCTGACAGCCAGTAGAAACTAGACAACGATCCATAATTCAGTGAAGCATATGTAGGTTTGCGTCGCAAATGGCACTTTATTTCCTATAAAGTGCGCTACTTTCCACCAGGGCCCATAGGGCTCTGGTCAAAAGCAGTGGTGGAAAAAGTACCCAAATGTCATACTTGAGTAAAAGTAAAGATACCTTCATAGAAAATGACTCAAGTAAAAGTGAAAGTCACGCAGTAAAATACTACTTTAGTAAAAGTCTAAAAGTAGTTTTAAATATACTTAAGTATCAAAAGTACATGCACATTTCTTATATTTAGCAAACCTGATGGTTTTCTTGTTTTTTTTTATTTACAGATAGCCAGGGGCACACTCCACTCCACTCCAACACTCAGACATAATTTACAAACAAAGCATTTGTGTTTAGTGAGTCCGCCAGATCAGAGGCAATAGGGATGACCAGGGATGTTCTCTTGATAAGTGCATGAATTTGACAATTTTCCTGTCCTGCTAGCCATTCAAAATGTAACGAGTACTTTTGGGTGTCAGGGAAAATGTATGGAGTAAAATGTACATTATTTTCTTTAGGAATGTAGTGAGTAAAAGTAAAAGTTGTCAAAAATATAAATGGTAAAGCAAAGTACAGATACTCCCAAAAACAACTTAAGTAAAAAAAAAAATTAAAGTACTATTTAAGTACTTTACACTACAGGTCAAAAGTGGTGCACTATGTAGGGAGTAAGGTGCAATTTGTGATGCAGACTACTATGGCTGTGGCAGATATGGCTGCATGCCTTTAATACAGCCCAGCGTGTACAGAGCCAGACTCATTGCCAGTGTAAGTAACAAATCAGTTTGGAAATCATTCCCCTATGTGCAATACATCCAAGCACTAAAACCCATCTAGACATGTGTATCACACTTGATTTCTCACTTGATTTCTTCCCCCATTAAATAGCTACATGCTTACGCTAGGTCTCCGCAGCGGTATGGCTAGAGTCAGTAAAGATGTATGTCTTTATGGTACCCGTTTGGGTCAAGGTTTGGTCATGGTTGTAACAGGAATGAGCTTGTTATGACGTCAACCCCGTTACAGTGCTTTTAAGTTACAGAGATGAGGTTACTCATACACACTGAGTACACACACAGAGTACAGCCCTCCCCCCTTTACATCACTTATTCACACAGGTGAAGTCTGGGACCCTCTTTGGAGACAGGGTGAGTCTGGGATATGTCTCCTTGCATCTTTCTCCCATCCCCCCTCAAAGAGCGTGCGAGGTTAGCGTGCGCCTCCGCTGAGGTCCCATCTGAGGTCCCATCTGAGGCCGTCGGCTCATATGTTCCTCAAGGACAACCTGTACCCCTTTCACCTCACCATCCTCCTCATCCTATTATTCCTCATCCTCCATTCCTCCCCTATCCTCCCTTCCCACACACTTGAGGCTGGACGCAGTCTATTTGTATGGAAGATATAAGGCAATCCGAAGGGATTTGCTGCGGCAGCACCTGCATCTGAGAAAGAGTTGTATTTTGCCGTATTGCTGCCCTCTTTTTAACAGCCGTTCGTCTTCTTTTTCGTAAGCAATATTTGAAGAAGCTTACACTGAAATGTTTGACAGGACAGGCTTCCAGTGCGGCCGACGGAGGAAGAGGGAGATGCACTCGCAAACAGATGCACGGACATGCACACACAGTTACACCACGCACGCACGCGCACACACATACACACCCACATACACACACACCCACATACACATACACAGTGGAAAGCTCCTCCAGCTGTATTGCGATGAGCTGTCATGTCATGCGGAGGGGGATGTCAGTGCTAGAGGAAAGGGGGGTTATTGTTAATCTCTGCTGCTCTCTGGGAAATAATATCCCTTCCAATGACAGATTTACAGAGGGGGTTCGTGAGGAATAGCTGTGGAGTGATGTCATGGGAACCAGAGCAGAGACCCGGGAGTGATACCATGTTTCCGATGCCCCAGGAGAGAGCTCTGATCACAGGGAAGGAGAGAGGGGGAGGTGGGGTTGGGCCTGGGGGACAGGGGGCCAAACCAGCTGGGTGTGGGGGTCAAGAGTTGGAGGTGGGGTGGGGGGTCTGGGAGTTCTTGGGTAAAATTGACTTATGTGATACATGTAATTACTCTGGCTGAGTGAGTCATAATTGAGGATTGGGACGAACTGACTGTCATGGCTGTGATGGACTGTAGTCCCAAATGGCATCCTATACTCTTATATAGTGCACTACTTTTGGCCAGGGCCCATGGTGCTCTGGCCAGAAGTTGTGCACTTTAAAGAGGATAGGGTGCCATTTGGCATGCAGCCTTAGTTGACCTTCACTGAAGGGTATGATGCAAGAGGGTTTTGTGGTCAGGGTTCAGCAGAAAGAGTCCAGTCTTCAAATCATCCAGAAATTGTTGAAGTAAAATGCAGCCATTGTCCTTTCTCCTCCCCTCTCAATTCCTTTTCCCGTTCTTACATTTTGTTCGTTTTTAGTGTCACACAAATGCACGCACTCACACAAACAATTGAAACAATCACAGTAGGATATTTAATTGTTACCCAGAAATGATTTAATACTGAGATAAAAATGGCTGCGTTAGACCTTTATGTACCTTACTTTGATTGTTTTCAATTAAAATGGTCTAAAAGAAACAAAAATAGCTTCTTAGCAAAGAGCAATTTTTCAGGCAAGAATTTTGCTAGGAATGGCCGGGAGTGGGATGAGTGGGGAGGGGAAAACTAGCTGTTATTGGCAGAGAGGTTTGAAACTCTCTTTCATCGCTCCACAGAGCAAGGGGAACAACTACTTCAAGGTCTCAGAGCGAGTGACGTCACCGATTGAAACGCTGTTAGCGCGCACCCCGCTAGCTAACTAGCTATTTCACACCGGTTACACATATATATATATATATATCACATTTATGACTGCACTGGGCCTTTAATGTGACTGTGGAAAGAGGGAGGGAAAGAGAGAGGGATTAAGAGAGGGTGGGAAGGAAGGAAGAGTCTCTGAGTATTGAGGAGAGAGAGCGAGAGAGGCAGAATGAGTGGCACGGAAAGAGGGAAGAAGAGCAAGTGAAGAGGACTAAAGAAGAAGAAAAAAGTTAAATGAGAAAGAGAGGAATAAAGGCATCAGCATGCGTCAGTTCGGCTGGCGCCTCCCTTACGAAAAAAGATTGCAGTCAGAGTGCAGTATAACTGCAGTACGCTGCAAATACTACGTCCAAAATAAGTACTTTTTTTGTATATATATTTTTTGTTCTTGTATTTGACCCTTTTTCTCCCCAATTTCGATCTTGTCTCATCACTGCAACTTCCCAACGTGCTCGGGAGAGGCAAAGGTGGAGTCATGCGTCCTCCGAAACATGACCCACCTAACCGCTCTCCTTAACATCCGGCATGCTTAACCCGGAAGCCAGTCGTACCAGTGTGTTGGAGGAAACACAGTTCAACTGGCGACGGGGTCAGCCCGCAGGCACCTGGCCCACCACAAGGAGTCGCCAGAGCGCGATGAGCCAAGTAAAGCCACCCTGGCCAAACCCTCCCCTAACCCAGATGACGCTGGGCCAAGTGTGCGCCTTCCTATGGACTCCCAGCCACGGCCGGTTGTGGCACAGCCCTGGAATGAACCCGGGTCTGTAGTAATTTTGTACACTGCAGTTATTCTGCAATTACTGCGTCCACAATACCACAGTCGACTGCAGTTACAGTTTTAAAACTGCAATCTTTTTTTGTAAGGGCTAGCCAAACCGAATGAGTTTGTCATTAATTTTGACGTTTTTGCCGAGGAGATCTTAGCCGCGCAATTTTACATCTAACTAAGATGTTTGCTGCAGTATTTCTCAATGAAAAAATATGAAAACGAGTCATCTCTCGAATGACAACAAAGACTTTATTGAAGAATCCCTACTGTTGACCAATCACCGACGGCTTGCCTGCAGAAATAATTTGTGTGCCCGAACAAAAACGTCACAAAATGTTGTCATAATAAATGCACAAACTACAAAGAGACAGTAAAGAGGGAAGAGTGAGGGTAGTGAAGGGATAGAGGACAGTACAGAAAAGGGTGGTTGAGTGTTCTTTCCTCTTGTCGTCCCTTGAAAAACAGTATTAAATACGGGGGCCCCTTTGACTCTTTCCCACGAGAGTCTCTTATTTTGAACACAATGGGGTCCCGTCTTCTCCCTTTAAAACAGAAGATCAGAGAAAACGAGTGTAGTTAACCCCCCTAGCGTGTTTTTACGAAGCTTGTGTAAGGGACCCCCCTGCTCGTAAACACTGAGAAGAGAGTGAGGGATGTCTTTTGTTATGTTTTACTGCCATTTTAAGCGTGTCACGCGAGCCAGGTCAAGTGCTTTGACCCTCAAGGTCGCCCAGAGCGGCTGTGGCGGAGCACCAGCTGTGTTCAAATCCTTTGCCTCCAGTATCGGCACAGTTAGCCAATGCAGCTACAGTAAAAGTTGTTTTCACATTGTACACATACTGTCGCTCAGAAGCTATTTTATGCTAGAACACTCACCACTCATCGGTTTGATGTGAAACCATTGTGACTGGGTCTCCTGGGTCTCCTGCTCACCATAACATTGCGTTACTCCGCTGAGCTTGAGCCTTAACTCGGGTAACTCATCATGCGAGTGTGGTTTTCTGAACCATCTCCTTTACACTATCATACTCCAAACATAACACAGTATACATACACTGCATCATCATACCATGTCAACCCTCCATATTTCTTATAGTCACATCGAATAATGGTGGGTTTAATCATGTAAAGACTATGGTTATTTGGCAATACAATTTCGACATTCCAAAATTCTTCCCATACACGTTCCTATTTCCAACTTGATTTTTCCATGTTCTGTGACTATTTAATGTTGATTGTGAGCCATCTGTGGTTTTGGGGAAACCCTGGCTTGCACTCATCCGGTTACTCATCCATCTCTCTCTTTCTCTCAGTCTCTCTGTGTTTGTCTCTTTATTTGTCTCTCTCTCTCTTTTTTTTTGGGGGGGGGACCCTGGCCTGCACTCATCCGGTTACTCATCCAGATTTTTCTCCCTGTCTCTCTCTCATCCAGCTCTCTCTATCTCCCTCTCTATCGCTCTTTCTATCAGTCTCTCTCTCTCTCTCTCTCTCTCTCTCTCTCTCTCTCTGTTTGTCTCTGTCTCTCTCACTCAGTCTCTCCCTCTCTCTCTGTGGTAGTCTGGTATTTATTTGCCTTGTCTCCCATGTGGTCCATGGCTGTGTGTGAATGTGTCTTGTCTTACATGGATAATTGTACATGAGGTTGTACAATTAGGCCAGGAATGCTTTTGTTTCTGTCTGGTTTCCAGGGAATCAAGTCGACTTGCCATTCACCACTGGATAGATTAAAGACACAACTCAGGATTTCAATCTTCATATATGATGTATACACTCACAGGCCAGTTTATTAGGTACACCACACTGTTCACGAAAATTGATTGCTCCTACAGACAGTGAGTCACATGGCCCGTGGCTTGCTATATAAAGCAGGCAGACAGGCATCGAGACATTCAGTTACTGATTGAACATTAGAATGCAACTTTGTAACGTGGTATGATTGTCGGTGCCAGGCGCGCCGGATCCAGTATCTCAGAAACGGCTGCCCTCCTGGGCTTTTCACGGACAACATTGTCTAGGCTTTCCAGAGAATGGTGCGACAAACAAAAAACAGCCAGTCATCGGCAGTCCTGTGGGCGAAAACAGCTCGTTGATGAGAATGGCAAGAATCATGCAAGCTAACAGGTTGGCCACAAACAGACAAATAAAGGCGCAGTATTACAGTGGTGTGCAGAATGGCATCTCGGAACGCACAACTCATCGATCCTTGTCACGGATGGGCTATTGCAGCAGACGACCACACCGGGTTAGCTAAAAACAAGAAGAAGCGGTTCCAATGGGCACGCGATCACCAACACTGGACAATTGAGGAGTGAAAAAACATCACCTGGAACATGACAGCGAGTACACTTTACTTGAGTGGCCTGGTCAGTCCCTAGACTTCAACCCATGGGCTGTTAGCAGCATAAATGTACCACCGTACAATCTGCAGCAACAGCGTGATGCCATTGCATCAGCATGGGCCAACATCCTTGTGGAATGTTTCCGACACCTTGTAGAATCCCCCGAATAATTCAGGCTGTTCTGGAGGCAAAGTGAGTCCGACCCAGTACTAGATGGGTGTACCTAATAAAATGAATATGCTCCCAATTTTATTGACAGCGTTTCTATCCAACATGGATTTTTTGTCAGGTCAAGCAGACTGAGTGATCCCATCCCCAAAGATGTACATATTTCACCCCCCATGATCATTACGCACATGACGCATTGTGGGTGTGGATACAATACAAAACACGGCTATACAAAAACACTTATACGCATAATCAATAATCAGAGAGATACAAATGTTTTAATTTAATCCTTGATGCCTACGTGCAGGGCTCTAAAGTGCAGCCCTTTTGGTCACATATGCGGAGCGGCAGGTAGCCTACCGGTTAAGAGTGTTGGGCCAGTAACCGAAAGGTCACTGATTTAAATTAAATCCCTGAACTGACAAGACAAAACATTGGTCAATGTGCCCTTAAGCAAGGCGCTTAACCCTAATTGCTCTGGATAAGAGCGGTGCTAAATTACTCAAATATGCTCCTAGATATTTTGTTGTGTGACCTGCCATTTTAATTTTTGGGAGCACCAGTGCGACCAGGAAACAAATCAACCAGATAATACTTGTTGTAATGATAGGCTTCACTGTGCAGTTCTTTCCGAGTGCCCTTGAGAAAAAAAGCAAGCGCAGATTCGTTCAATCCAGAGCCTATATTTAAAGAACACATTGGTGATTTGTATTTCTTGCAACTTTCTGAAGACTCCACAGCACTTTTTGTAGCCAGTTAGCAATAGCAAAACATACATTTCTAAAGGCTTTCCCATAAAACTTAACAAATTAAATGTTAATTGCAAAGTAGGTTTACCTGGCAGAATTCTATGAGATCATGATGATTTGTGTCAATCGGGTGGTCTTTTGCAAACTCTGCTATTGTGCATGCGGTATAGAAACAGCCTGTCTCTTGAGGTGCACAATTTAAATTAAAGGGTAACTATACCCTCCAATTTAATAATATATATACACTGCTCAAAAAAATAAAGGGAACACTTAAACAACACAATGTAACTCCAAGTCAATCACACTTCTGTGAAATCAAACTGTCCACTTAGGAAGCAACACTGATTGACAATACATTTCACATGCTGTTGTGCAAATGGAATAGACAACAGGTGGAAATTATAGGCAATTAGCAAGACACCCCCAATAAAGGAGTGGTTCTGAAGGTGGTGACCACAGACCACTTCTCAGTTCCTATGCTTCCTGGCTGATGTTTTGGTCACTTTTGAATGCTGGCGGTGCTTTCACTCTAGTGGTAGCATGAGACGGAGTCTACAACCCACACAAGTGGCTCAGGTAGTGCAGCTCATCCAGGATGGCACATCAATGCGAGCTGTGGCAAGAAGGTTTGCTGTGTCTGTCAGCGTAGTGTCCAGAGCATGGAGGCGCTACCAGGAGACAGGCCAGTACATCAGGAGACATGGAGGAGGCCGTAGGAGGGCAACAACCCAGCAGCAGGACCACTACCTCCGCCTTTGTGCAAGGAGGAGCACTGCCAGAGCCCTGCAAAATGACCTCCAGCAGGCCACAAAGGTGCATGTGTCTGCTCAAACGGTCAGAAACAGACTCCATGAGGGTGGTATGAGGGCCAAACGTCCACAGGTGGGGGTTGTGCTTACAGCCCAACACCGTGCAGGACGTTTGGCATTTGCCAGAGAACACCAAGATTGGCAAATTCGCCACTGGCGCCCTGTGCTCTTCACAGATGAAAGCAGGTTCACACTGAGCACGTGACAGACGTGGAGAACGTTCTGCTGCCTGCAACATCCTCCAGCATGACCGGTTTGGCGGTGGGTCAGTCATGGTGTGGGGTGGCATTTCTTTGGGGGGTCGCACAGCCCTCTATGTGCTCGCCAGAGGTAGCCTGACTGCCATTAGGTACCGAGATGAGATCCTCAGACCCCTTGTGAGACCATATGCTGGTGCGGTTGGCCCTGGGTTCCTTCTAATGCAAGACAATGATAGACCTCATGTGGCTGGAGTGTGTCAGCAGTTCCTGCAAGAGGAAGGCATTGATGCTAAGGACTGGCCCGCCCGTTCCCCAGACCTGAATCCAATTGAGCACATCTGGGACATCATGTCTCGCTCCATCCACCAACGCCACGTTGCACCACAGACTGTCCAGGAGTTGGCGGATGCTTTAGTCCAGGTCTGGGAGGAGATCCCTCAGGAGACCATCCGCCACCTCATCAGGAGCATGCCCAGGCGTTGTAGGGAGGTCATTCAGGCACGTGGAGGCCACACACACTACTGAGACTCATTTTGACTTGTTTTAAGGGAATTACATCAAAGTTGGATCAGCCTGTAGTGTGGTTTTCCACTTTAATTTTGAGTGTGACTCCAAATCCAGACCTCCATGGGTTGATAAATTTGATTTCCATTGATCATTTTTGTGTGATTTTGTTGTCAGCACATTCAACTATGTAAAGAAAAAAGTATTTAATAAGATTCTTTCATTCATTCAGATCTATGATGTGTTATTTTAGTGTTCCCTTTATTTTTTTGAGCAGTGTATTTTCTTCCCAAGACCTCAAAAGTGGTTTCCTGGTATGGTTTAAGCATTGTTGTGGAATAAGAACATCCAATGCTTTTTATAATAAACAAATGTCTTTACATGGTTAAATATTCATTTCTAGAGCACATGTGCTTCAAAAGTAGTTAGAATTCATATAGGCCCAATATGCTATATCTCAATGAATAATAAAATATTTATCTTCTGGTGCTCCTAGATTTTATGTTGTGCTCATAACTTTAAGTTGGGAGCACCAGTGCTGGGAGCACAAATGTTTAATTTAGAGCCCTGCTTACGTGTATTGTATCTACACCAACAATGCGTCATGTGCGTAATGATCATGCGGGGTGAAATATATATATATTTGAAGATGGGATCACTCAGTCTGCTTGACCAGATGAAGACCCGTGTTGGATCTAAACGTTGTCGTTAAATGTGCTAAATTGGAAGCATATTCAGTGTGTGGGCCTTTCTGTTCTTAACAAGCATTATTAACCACAAACAAATGGTACTTGAAGGCACTTATTGGAATCTTTGAATCACATAAATTTAAGTTGGTCCCACGTTATACTAACAGTTTTAGGCTTGAAGGCTTCATAGTTGCTTCACAAATCAATTATAAGTCGTCATCCAATAGAGGCCAAGTGGCAAATCGCCAGATGTAAGTACCTCTTATACTAAGGCTTCAAAATATGTTTTTTTTGTTGGTGGTACCGTGAATCCCAACTGACTTGGTTTGTAACTAAAGATGTGCTCCTTGTCTCCTCAGTGGAACCGTCAGAACCTGCCCAGGTGAACCCGTGCTACTCAGGAACCCATGACTGTGACACCACCGCCCAATGTCTGCCCGGAGAGGGCCAGCAGTACCAGTGCCAGTGTGCCACCGGGTACAGGGGCGACGGGCGCAACTGTTATGGTAAGAGAGGGGTACTGTGGATGGGGGAGGGAAGTGTTATAGTGAGCAGAGCTTTTGAAAACTTGTTTTCTTTTTTGGGGGTAGATCAGCTTAAATATTGCAGATAGACTGTATCTTCCATCATTGTAATTGTCTGCATCATTTCCAATCCACCATCCATTTTTTTGCATATACACTACCGTTCAAAAGTTTGGGGTCACTTAAAAATGGCCTTGTTTCTGAAAGAAAAGCAAAAAAAATTGTCCATTAAAATAACATTAAGTTTATCAGAAATACAGTGTAGACATTGTTAATGTTAATGTAAATGACTATTGTAGCTGGAAATGTCTGATTCTTTTAATGGAATATCTACATAGGCTTGCAGAGGCCCATTATCAGCAACCATCATGTTAGCTAATCCAAATGTATCATTTTAAAAGGCTAATTGATCATTAGAAAACCCTTTTGCAATTATGTTAGCACAGCTGAAAACTGTTGTGGTGATTAAAGAAGAAATAAAACTGGCCTTCTTTAGACTAGTTGAGTATCTGGAGCATCAGCGTTTGTGGGTCCGCTTACAGGCTCAAAATGGCCAGAAACAAAGACCTTTCTTCTGAAACTCGTCAGTCTATTCTTGTTTGGAGAAATTAAGGCCATTCCATGTGAGAAATTGCCAAGAAACTGAAGATCTTGTACTACTCCCCTTACAGAACAGCGCAAACTGGCTCTAACCAGAATAGAAAGAGGAGTGGGAGGCCCCGGTGCACAACTGAGCAAGAGGACAAGTACATTAGAGTGTCTAGTTTGAGAAACAGACGCCTCACAAGTCCTCAACAGGCAGCTTCATTAAATAGTAGTCGCCTATTCACTGTTGACGTTGAGACTGATGTTTTGCAAGCTGCCAGTTGAAGACTTGTGAGTCGTCTGTTTTTTTTTTATACAAATAGAAAACAATTTAAATAAAAAATATTTGGCTTGATTTAAAAATAGTGGTATTTTAGAGATTATTTCATTTTCAAATAACTGAAAGTGAGAGATTGTAATCTGAAAAAGGGAAAAGGCCATTCTTGAACATGGGGTGAGATATTCTTACGAATCTGCTAGAGAACCAGATTGGATTTAAGTATAACTTTTGTATGACTGAAACCTTTAGTGAGAGGTCTAAATACTTTAATATTTAATAATTTCTGCCCTCCGAATTCATATTCATTATATAAATAGGCATGTTTAATTTTGTCTGGCTTGCCGTTCCAAATAAAATGGAATATTTTTTGCTCATATAATAAATAAAAAAAGGTTGCTAGGTGTAGGCAAGGCCATAAGCAAATAGGTAAACTGGGATGTGACTAAAGAGTTCATCAAGGGGATTTTTCCACAAATAGACAGGTATTTTCCTTTCCATGGTAGCAAGGTCTTATTTGTTTTTGCTAATTTTCTATTAAAATGTATTGTAGTGAGAATTTCTTTCATTCGGGATATGAATACTGAGTTTGTCCACATCACCATCAGACCATTTTATTGGTAAACTATACAGTAATGTAAAAGTTATATTTTTTGGTGATCCAATACGTAATACAAGTACACTAAATTTTGTAGTAATCCAGAGAGGTTAGAAAACATATCTGGATCCTCATTTGAACATTTGGGAGACTCTGTTTGAGATTTCACATTTTCATGGGTGCCAAATTGACACAAAAAGCTCTATGACAATCACATTGTAGTTACTGACTTTGCAGAACTCTGCATGGCTAGCTAGGAGCTGACATGAGGGAGTTATTATGAGAGGTCCTGTGCAGTGGAAAGAGATGGGGCAACATTGGGTTGGATAAGAGTAGATGAAATGTACAGTATAAGGCATTGGGGTACAAGGTTTCTGGCCAGTAGAGAAGGGAATGTGGGCTGTGGGACTTCAGATGGAGTTGTTTAGGGAGTGGAGAGGAATTGCCCTCCATCCCCCTCTCCCACCAAGTATCTCGCTCTCCTCTTCTCTGAGTCATCCATCCTGTGAGGAGACAGAGTGCGCCAGTGCTGTGACACTCTGTTTACTCTCTGTGGAGTGTCCTGGATACTCCCTCCTTATGCCTCTCCTCACAGCCTCTCCTCTCCTCACTCTCTCCAAAGCCCCCCAGTCCAAGGCTGCATCTGCAGGGAGTGGAGGTAGAGAGGAGAGGAGGAGGGAGATAGTGGAGAAGAGAACAAGGAGAGGGAGGGAGGGAGAGGAAGGAGACAGGAGTGGAGAGAGGAGTTTATTTGAAATTAATTGAGTTAGCCAGCAAGGGAGTGCATGTTTCTATAACAATCTTGGTAATTATTCCCCCCCCCACTCTCTCTGGTTTGTCTCTTGACACGCATGTATGCACACACACACACACACACACACACACACACACACACACACACACACACACACACACACACACACACACACACACACACACACACACACACACACACACACACACACACACACACACACACACACACACACACACACACACACACTTCACCTCACCCATTCCCACTACTCCACTCTACTGCAGAGGAATCTGGAGCTGATTTCCTGGCTGCCGAAGGGCACCTCTCATGTTGGTTGGGTGAGGGGGGATCTGACAGTGTGTAATTTCGTCACCTGCTAGAATGCCCCTCTCCACCATCCCTCCCCCTCTCCTCCAGGGCAGGTAACAGGGGGTCCAGCCTCCAATGTCATTAGCCCGGATGATCAAAACCAGCTCCCCCGCTGCGCTCGCTACGACCACCCTCATCGACTCCCAGCTGCCCTTGGGGCTCCAAGGCCCCGTTCTCACGAGGTGTGGAGCGGAGCCTTCACCCACCAGCCTCCCGCTGTCATCACAAACAGCCATGATTGCAGTGCATGGTTTATATCCCATGTCTCAAGGCGCCATGCACAGAGCCTTCTTTACATTCACCAGGACACCAGTAATGGCTCTTAAACAAACGTCAGACTAATTAATGTTTAGTGTCAACGGTGGGATCTCGGCTCCCCCGTGGAGTGGAGCTTTATAGGGCTCGGTTACGCTGTGTTTCTTAGGGCAGGCAGATGATACCAGATACCTGGGTTCAAATAAGATCTGTATTCTTTCAAATACTCTTGTCTCCGCTTAATTGAGCGTGGCTGGTGTGATGGAATCAATGGAATAGTCCCAAAAGTGAAAATGTTAAACCCCGCCCATCAAGGCAGACTCAATCAAACGTTGAAGTATTTAGAAAGAAAGTAAAGGCTATTTTAAAAAAGGCTAGTTTCGAAGATTTGAGCAATTCGAACATTTGATTTGATATTTTTCAAGGTAACTTGTTTAGTGTCGAAGGTGGGATCCAGGCTCCCAGTGGGTCTCTCTACTCTGTGGGTCTCTCTACTCTGGAACACATACATCTACAGTGTATTGCCAAAAACCACTCAACAACTTAAAACAGACTTTGACCTGTTCAAACTGATTAAAGAATCCCACAGTAGCCAAACACACTCTCTCTCTCTGACACACACACACACTGTGCAGTAATTAGAATCCATAGAGCAGTTTCAAGTGATAGTCTTACCCCTCCCCATCACTTTCTGTCTGTTGCTGTCTCTCTTGTCTGCCTTCTGTTGCTGTCTTTTAGTATTCTGTGTTGCTGTCTCTTGTCTACCCTCCTCTCTCGTCCTGTTCTGGTTGTAAAAAGTGTAAAAGTAAACAATTGTTTTAATCGTAATTTCACAGGCTTTTTCACCTCACCAGCAAATCGTTTTTGGGGGTGCAAATGAATAGAACTAATTAGAATATATAGCGGAGCTTGAAGGGATACAGTCTACTGTGTGCTCAACACACCTCTGTTCTCTCTCCACCTGTCCTCTTCTGTCACTTTCTCTGTGTCTTGTCTGTTGCTGTCTGTGTCTTGTCTGTTGCTGTCAAAATCAAATAAAATTGTATCTGTCGCGTACACATATTTTTCAGATGTTATGGCATGTGCAGTGAAATGCTTATTTTTCTAGCAGTATACCTAACAATACACATAAATCCTCAAAAATAAAGAAATATCATAATGAGCAATGTCAGTATCCGGAACACACTGAGTGTACAAAACATTAGGCACACCTTCCTAATATTGAGTTGCACCCCCTTTTGCACTCAGAATGGACTACAAGGTGTCAAGTGTTCCACAGGGATGCTGGCCCATGTTGTCTCCAATGCTTCCCACAGTTTTGTCAAGTTGGCTGGATGTCCTTTGGGTGGTGGACCATTTCTTGATACACACAGGAAACTGTGACATCAATAAGGAATCATAGCTTTTTCACTTTGGCACGTCCAACCGGCCTCACAACCGCTGACCACTTGTAACCACGCCAGCCCCGGACCTCCACATCTGGCTTCTTCACCTGTGGGAATGTCTGAAACCAGTCACCCAGACAGCTGATGAAACTGAGGAGTATTTCTGTCTGTAATAAAGCCCTTTGTGGGGAAAAACTCATTCTGATTGTCTGAGCCTGGCTCCCTAGTGTGTCGGCCTATGCCCTCCCACGCCCACCCATGTATATGTGTGTGTATATGTATGTCATGGTATGTATGGACATATGAATAGGAAAGTTGTGTACAGCAGCAATAGGATGAGCCTTGACCTGAATACAGTATATACCAACGAAGTGGGTAAAACTGTATGTAAGCACATTATAAAACATTATTGTCTTCTTGTTTGTTGCGGTCTCCTTTGTCTATTTGGATTTAGATTTTATTAGGATCGCCAATGGCGACAGCTAGTCTTACTGGGGTCTGACAAAAAATACAGAAAAAACCTTTTTACATACGTTTCAAACATTAACATGTAGTGTGGGTCTATTCTCTTCTGTTCTGTTCTTCTGTTGTCTCTCTTCATCATATCCAATTTTCCGTTGCTGTCTCTGTGTCTTGTCTGGTGTATCTCTCTCAGTCACCTATTCTTCTGTTGCGGTCTCTGTCTCATGTCTGGTGTCTCTCTCCATCACCTATTCTTCTGTTGCTGTCTCTGTGTGTTGTCTGGTGGTGTGTCTCCTTGCATCATATCATACTCTTCTGTTGCTGTCTCTGTCTTGTCTGGTGTCTTTCTCCATCATCTATTCTACTCTTCTTCTACTCTTGTGGCTCTTTAGTTTTGCAATCCAAAACGGTCAAGGGGATACTGGGGTAGCTTAACTTGTTTTGGGCCTGTGTCTGGGTCACCTAAATCATCCTCTTCCCTACCATTTGCCCCTGGCTGCTGCTGTTCTAAGTGCTCCACTGGCCTTCTTTACTCATCTCTCCTCCACCTTGGCTCATCTGAAAAATAGAAAGGTAGAGGTGCAACATGTTATTAGTTAGTTTTAAAGAGTGACTGCTTCCGGATTTGGCCTTGTTTTAGATTTAACTTCTTAGGGGAGCGGCAGCAGTGGTGTCGGTTTTGGAGTAAAATGCCTGTCAGGCCCAGAAACTAGGATATGCACATAATTAGTACCATTGGATAGAAAACACTGAAGTTTCTAAAACTGTTAAAATAAGTTCTGTGAGTATAACAGAACTGATATGGCAGGCGAAAACCCGAGGAATTTCTGTCCGGAAAAAATGTTTTTTTGTGACATGCCCTCATTTCCAATGGTTTTCTATGGAATTTGCTGTAAACTAGGACCCTGGTTGCAGTACCTATGTCTTCCACTAGATGTCAACAGTCTTTAGACAAGGTTTCATGCGTTTACCATGAATAACAACCTTATAGAAGAAGAATATGTAAGTGGATGGAGGAAGTGGCTTTTGTTTTTTGCGCGCGAGACCGTGAGCGCGCGCTCCTCTGGATTTTCGTTTTCTATCGTCCAGGTTATTATCTATGTGAAATATTATAGTTAATATACATAAAAGTGTACCTAAGGATACATTATAAATGATGTTTGATTTGTTTGGGCAAAGTTGATAGGTATAATTTGAACGCTTTCTCTTCCCTGTACAATGGGCAAGTGGACGGTGGATTTTCTGAACATAACGCGCCAACCAAAAAGAGATTTATGGATATAAACAATTACTTTTTCTAACAAAAAATCCATGTGATTGTCTTGCTTGGACACTTCGGATTGCCCTCAGCAGAAGTTCTTCAAAGGTAAGCAATTTATTTTAGCTCTTTGCATGTGTTTTGTGAGACCCGTGCTGGGTCCTCTGCAGAAAATATGTGGGGTGCTGTCCTCATACAATCAAATGTTGTGCTTTCGCCGTAAAGCCTTTTTGAAATCTGACAACGCTGTGAGATTTCCAAGAGTCTATGCTTTCGAAGAGTATGCAACTCTTGTATATTGATGAATGTTTTATAATTCTACTTTTGGATTTTGAATTTGGCGCCTTACATTTCTCCGGGTAGTGTTGGGATTGGGGCGCTATGATCCCTAAGAGGTTTTTAAGAAATGCTAGTGGCCAAGACTGAATTCAAACGTGTGTTGGTTTCGGATTGTGGTTTGATGTGGGTGTCTCGTGTTCGCAGCTGGGAAGAGTTAGCCCAAAATGATTTAGCCAATTAGCTTCAGTCGGCTAGTGTGCGACCTGACTTTGACTTTTTACCTATCTCTGGGGCTAGTTAGGGATCGTCAATAAATGACACAATGTAAATTCAGCAATAATTCATAATTTCATGTTGCACACCTTTTAGTTTTCTCATTAAATGCTATCAATATTTGCATATCTACAATTTATAGTTGGTTTGAGGTTTTACCCATGGTCCCTAAGGCTATGCAGGGCTATCCAAAGTCAACCCAGATTTACCGCAAGCATTACAATCATCCTATTTACACTTTTTTAGTCAATTTTTTACAATAAATTCAATGTTTCTGACTCATATTGATGTCAATATTTTCTAAATGAGAGGTTGCTTTTTAGGGGCATTTTCTCTTTAAAGTTACTGTATACTGACACGACCAAGGCAACTCAACTGTAAAGAAAAATTCAAGTGTCCGCATAACAGCGCAACACAACTCCAAACATGACAGATAAGAAGCTACATACTGGAATAAGTAATAAGACCTCTGATTCATTTTGTCAGTTCTACCAGCTAATGTGAGATTTTTAGATTACATAACATTTGAGGACACATCATTTAAGGGCCTATGTATTTTTTATGTTTTGTTCACCTACCATCTGACCACAAAGCTGGCCATCTTTCCCCCTCTATTTCTGGCTGCCCTCCCACTTCACTTCCCACTTTAATTTGTCATATACACGTGGTATATAGTGCCTTCAGAAAGTATTCACACACTGTCACGGATCCTCTCGGTACTGCTGCTCATTCCGTTCACCAGCTCCGGAGGTCTACGTCACCGGCCTTCTAGCCGTCACTGAACTGGATTCATTACCACCAACCCCGGACTGTCTTGTCTCATTACGCACACCTGGTTCCCATTCCCCCCTGATTAGTATGTGTATATATGTGCCCATTGTCCTTGTCGGTTATTGTAACCATGTCCGTTGATCCTGTGAGTACCTGTGCTATTGTATTGGCTTCCATGATACGTGCTATATCAGTTCTGTAATACTCACAGACATTATGTTAACGGTTTTAGAAACTTCAGAGTGTTTCCTATCCAATAGTACTAATTATGTGCATATCCTAGTTTCTGGGCTGAGGGGCAGTTATTTTACTTTGGGCACGCCAGACTCTCCAAAACCGACACCTCGGCTGCCGCTCCCTAAGAGGTTAAGTTCAGCTATCCTTTACCCCCCATCCCAACCATTGTTGAACAAATGCACGGGGTGCAGTACTTCACGAAACTGGACTTGAGGAGTGCCTAGAATCTGGTGCGCATTCGTGCAGGCGACGAATGGAAAACGTCCTTTTCCACGACCATGGGCCATTACGAGTATCTCCTTCAGTCTTCCAGGTCTTTATTAACTAAGTGTTTCGGGGCATGCTGGGATGGGGCATAGTGGTTTATATAGACAACATTTTGGTCTATTCTGCTGACTGCGCCTAGCATGTCCCGTTAGTCAGGTCTGTGCTGGGAAGACTGTTGGAGCATGATCTATATGTTAACCAAGAGAAGTGTGTGTTTTTCCAGCGGTCCATGTCCTTTTTGGGCTACCTCATATCCACGGAGGGAGTGAAGATGGAGGAGCAACAGCATCAGCGCAGTCAGGTCATGGCCCATCCCCAACTCCGTGAAAGCAGTCCAGCGATTCCTGGGGTTTGCCAACTATTTCTGGAGATTAATCCGGGGCTTCAGCATTGTGGTCGCGCCTCTTACCTCCCTGCTGAGAGGAGGTCCCCAGCAGCTTCGTTGGACGGCGGAGCCGGAGAAGGCGTTTGAGACACTGATGGCACGCTTCACCACTGCTCCTGTGCTGTCACATCCCGACCCCTCACGTCCCTTCATCGTTGAGGTGGATGCCTCCGAAGTAGGAGTCAGGGCAGTGCTGTCCCAGCGCACCGGAACCCCTCCAAAGCTGCGGCTCTGCGCCTTTTACTCCAAGCAGCTGAACCCCGCCCAGAGGAACTACGACGTAGGGGACCGGGAACTCTAGGCGGTCAAGAAGGCTCTGAAGGTGTGGAGGCACTGGCTGGAGGGGTCCAAACACCCTTTCCTGGTGTGGACAGACCTCCGCAACCTGGAGTACATCAGGGCAGCAAAGAGGCCAAACCCGAGACAGGCCAGGTGGGCTCTAATATTTGCCATGTTCCAATTCACGCTTTCTTACAGGCCAGGCTCGAAAAATGTGAAGGCAGACGCCCTGTCTCGCCTCTATGAGAGGGAGAGGAGACCCCCATCATCCCTCCGTCCCGTATCATCGCGCCAATGGTGTGGGATGTGGACGCCGACATAAGGCTGGACCCAGTGATGGCCCGCCTCCTCATCTGGACATCCGTGAAGTCCTGGATTTGAGGCGTCGGGCGGCGCATCTCCAGTACCTCATCAACTGGGAGGGGTACGGCCCAGAGGAGTGGTGCTGGGTTCCTGCGGTGGACATCCTGGATGCTTCACTGACCAGGGATTTTATCCTTCGGCGCCCTGACCGACCCAAACCGCGTCCCTGTGGTTGTCCCCGAGGCCGGTGTCGTCCCTCGTCCCGCGGCTGGTGCTGGCGTCGGGGTATACTGTCATGGATCCCCTCGGTACTGCTGCTCATTCCGTTCACCAGCTCTGGAGGTCTACTTCACCAGCCTTCTAGGCGTCACTGAACTGGATTCATTACCACCAACCCCGGACTTTGTCTCATTACGCACACCTGGTTCCTATT
Organism: Brachymystax lenok tsinlingensis; assembly: GCA_030435695.1. Lineage (NCBI taxonomy): Eukaryota > Metazoa > Chordata > Actinopteri > Salmoniformes > Salmonidae > Brachymystax > Brachymystax lenok. Next base: position 559,308 of record CM059786.1, read on the forward strand.
CCCCCTGATTAGTATGTGTATATGTGTGCCCTCTGTTCCCCATTTTCCTTGTCAGTTATTGTAAACATGTCCATTGGTCCTGTGAGTACCTGTGCTATTGTATCGGCTTACATGATACGTGTTATTGTGCACTTGTTTTACGAGTATCATCTCGTGTATTATTTAGAGGTTTCCACCTCGCTCTTTTGATTGGCTGGAGAAAATAAAACTCCTACTACGTATTCCTGTGCCTGTCTCCAATCATTAGACAACGTGACACACACTTTTACTTTTTCAAAATGTTGTTGTATTACAACCTGAATTTAAAATGGATGATATTATATATTTTTTTCTAATGAATTAAAATAAAAAAGCTATTCAACCCCTTTGTTATTATGGCAGGACTAAATACATTCAGGAGTAAAAATGTGCTTAACAGGTCACATAATAAGTTGCATGGACACACTCTGTGTGCAAAAGTAGTTTAACATGATTTATGAATGACTACCTCATCTCTGTACCTCCCATATACAATTATCTGTACAGTCCCTCAGTTGAGCAGTGAATTTCAAACACAGATTCAACCACAAAGACCAGGGAGGTTTTCCAAAGCCTCGCAAGAAGGGCACCTACATGTATTGGTAGATGGGTAAAAATAATAAAAGCAGACATTGAAAATCCCTTTGGTTATGGTGAAGTTATTAATTACAAACTGAATGGTGTATCAATACACCCAGTCACTACAAAGATACAGGCGTCATTCCTAACTCAGTTGCCGGAGAGGAAGGAAACAGATTTCACCATGACGTTAAAAACAGTTACAGAGTTTAATGGCTGTGATAGGAGAAAATTGAGGATGGCTCAACAACATTATAGTTCCTCCTCAATACTAACCTAATTGACAGAGTGAAAAGAAGGAAGCTTGAACAAAATATAAATATTACAAAACATGCATCCTGTTTGCAACAAGGCACTAAAGTAATACTGCAAAGAATGTGGCAAAGAAATGTATTTTTGTCCTCAATACAAAGTGTTATGTTTGGGGCAAATCCAATACAACACATTACTGAGTAACATTCTCCATATCCATAAGTATAGTGGTGGCTGCATCATGTTATTGGTATGCTTGTAGTCGTTAAGGACTGGGGAGTTTTTCAGGATAAAAATTCAACGGAATGGAGCTAAGCACAGGACAAATCCTAGAGGAAAACTTGGTTCAGTCTGCTTTCCACCAGAAACTGGGATATTAATTCACCTTTCAGCAGGACAATAACCTATAACACAAGGATTTGCTGGAGTTGTTACCCAGAAGACAGAGAATGTTACTGAGTGGCCAAGTTAGTTTCGACTTAAATCTACTTGAAGTATATGGCAAGACCTGAAAATGGTTGTCTAACAATGATCAACAACCAATTTCACAGAGGTTGAAGAATTTTGAAAATAATAATGGGCAAATCTTGCACAATCCAGTGGAGACTTAACCAATAAGACTCACAGCTGTAATCACTACCAAAGGTGCTTCTACAAAGTATTGACTCAGAGGTGAGAATATTTATGTACATTTAAATATTTCATTTTCAATAAATTTGCAAACATTTCTAAAAGCATGTTTTCACTTTGTAATTATGATGTATTGTGTTTAGATGGCTAAATAATTTTGTTTTTAAATAAATGTTAAATTCAGGTTGTAACACAAGAAAGTGTGGAATAAGTCAATGAATACTTTCTGTAGGCACTGTACATGGAGTACACAGTGCATTGAAATGGTTACTTGAAGGATAACCTCTTGACAATGCAATCACAATAGGAAAAGTAAGTAGCAAAGTGAATAAAAAGAGTAATACAAATAAAAGCTCAATTAAATCATTTCACCAATAGAAAAACGGGCTGTTTTTGTTGCAAGTAGTTACATAGCCTATATGGAAATAACAGACATGAGCCAAGAATGCTTACCTGTAGAATGGCATATATTATAAGACCTCTATGAATAATTTCATTTAGTTAGTTCTACCACGTCAACATTGCTCATTTAAACAGGGTTAAATATAATGCTGTTGTAAAATTCAGCTTCAGTCCACAGGTGGGCACTGTGTCACTGTCTGAATATATGTGCTTCAGTCAGAAAAACATTCATATATTCAGTCTCAGCTAGCTAGCCAGCAGCTACCGAAGTGGCTAGCCAGCCAAGCTAGCTAAAGAAGAGAAACCAATTAAATACACTCGATGTAAATAAACACTTAATATCATGACTTATATCAACATCCTTAGCTTGCCCATTCACTAAATATACTGTTAAATAACTCTGACTGACACCCAATAGCTTAAGGATCCTGATCGCTAACTCTAGCTTATTAGCATTAGCCAACCCTTATGGGACGTGAGCGGTCCACTGCGTTGTGAAATCTCGACCAATCACAGCAGGCACTACGTCTATCCATGGGCTTCTTGCAGTACCTTGTACTGCCTAGCACAGAATATTGTATTGTTTATTTTTGTCATAAAAATTTTGCTTCAAGCAGCTGAGTATATCTTTTTTTTTATACTGCATAGGACAAGTGATGTGTGGTTATGGAAACTCATATCAGACTGAAATGTAAAAAATTAATCTTGATCAAAAACATCCAGGTCTGAAGCCCAGGCCCTAATGACACCACTGAACCCAAGTCTGGTCTCAGTAGTGGAAATGAACAGAGAATCTACTCAAACTGATGGTCTGATGATACTAAAACTGTGACATAACAGTTCTGTTCTCTCCCTCTTCTCCCTCAGATGTGGATGAGTGCGTTGAGGGCCTTGGCCTGTGCGGTGCCTACGCCCATTGTGTCAACCTGCCAGGGAGCCATCGGTGCCAATGCCAGAGCGGCTACAAGTTTGGCTTTGATGGGCGTACCTGTATAGGTAATTGATCTGGACTATTGGAAAGCCAGGCCGAACAGGTGGTGATTAAGTCTGTTTTTGAAAGTGGTGATGAAGTCAGAATTCCGGGAGGCTGGGGAGTTCCAATGTTTAGGGGAAGCGGCGCTGAATGCTCGGTCCCCCGTGGTGCAGTCTTATTTTTGGGATGGTAAGTAGTCCAGGGTCAGAGGAGCGAAGACAGCAGGAGTGGATGTGCGTGTCGAGGAGGTCAGAGAAGTATGAGGGGGCAAGGCCATGGAGGGCCTTGTAGGTGAGGAGTACGATCTTGTAGGTGATGTGGAATTTGACAGGGAGCCAATGAAGGTGGTGCAGAGTTGGGGTGATGCGTTCCCAGGGTTTGGTGCGTGTGAGGACAGAGGTGGAAAAAGGAGGAATTGGTGATGTATTTGATGTAAGGCTCGAAGGAGAGAGTGGGGTCCAGGATGACACCCACTTTTTTGATGAGAGCCTTGGGAGGCACCAGCATGACCTCAGTTTTATTTCTGTTGAGTTTGAGTAGATTAGATGTCATCCAGTTTTTTATATCCTGGAGATGAGAAGTGGGTTTGGTGTGGATGTAAATCTGGGTGTCATCCGCATAGCAGTGGAAGTTGAGACCATGGCGGCAGAAGATCTGGCCCAGGGGAAGAATGTAGCTCGCTGTGTTTATAAAAAATCCCATCGCACTTATCGTATGAGTAGAGGTGTTAACCCCGGTGTCATAGCAAAATTCCCAACCTGGCCCCATTCCATCATGGCCACCTAATCATCTCCTCATCCCTAATTGGCATATATAACCTCACCTCTCCACCTGATAGCTGATGTGTGGTGAGCATTCTGGCACAAAAATGGTCGCTGTGCATCATCTAGGTGGGCGTTCCACATTGGTGGTGGATGAGGTGATTTTCCCCCTACTATGTAAAGCGCTTTGAGTACCTCAGTTGGTAGTAAAGCGCTGTATAAATCCAATAAATTATTATAAGGCTGGGGGAGAGGAGTGTGTCACAGTGAGACACAAGCTCCTCAACAGAGGAAAGAAGGATGAGGGCTGTTGTGTGTTTGAAGCCTGTTTCTGAGAGACTTTATGTTCCTGTATGTAATGGTCAGTTTTTTCCGCAACTTGGTTAGGGGGAAAGGCACATTACAGAGGATGGAAAGTGGCCTGAGATCGTAGGATCCAGGCCATGTAGGTTGAAGGGGGAAAAGTCTGTCCAGCACACAAGATCGAGAACATGACCTTTGTCATGTGTGGAAAACTGCACATGCTGTGTGATGTTTAAACAATCCAGGAGAGACAGGAACTCGGCAGCATAGGCACAACTTTTGGAGTCGACATGGATGTTGAAGTCACCCAGCAGTAGGGTAGATGGTAACATGGAGCAGACAGGCGTGAGGACCTCTGAGACGAACACAGAGGAGGGTTTGGGAGGGGCGGTAGATTAGCACAACTGACAGAGGTTGAGGACCAGCCAGTCTAAATGCCAGACATTCAAAATATGTAGCATTGGGTATGGGAAGGACTTTAACCTTGATGTCTGTATGATGAATAACAGCAAGCCCCCCCATCTCGACCCACAGAGCAAGGTTTTTGTAGTTACACATAGCCTGTTGGTTTAGCTTGATTAAGCACTATTAAGTCATTTGGCTGCTGCCAGTTTTCTGTTAAGCACATCAGGTCAATATCTTTATCGATACTAGCACCATGAACCAGCAGTGATTTGTTAATGAGAGAGCGAGTGTACGGTTTAGCAGAGCAAACTAACTGGTGTTGTAGGGGTGGGGTCCATTGTGTTGTGAAATCTCGACCAATCACAGCACGCACCACGCCACTCCAGGGGCTTCTTGCAGTACCTGGTACTGCTTAGCGCAGTATATTGTATTGTTTATTTGTGTCATAAAAATGTGTCAGTAAAACAATGTTTTTAAGGACAAGTGATGTGTGGTTATGGAAACTCATGTTAGACTGAAATGTAAAAAAAAAAAAAATTGGGGTTTGATCAAAAACATCCGGGGCTTAAACCTCGGAAGCCCAGGCCTAATGACACCACTGAACCCAAGTCTGGCCTCAGCAGTGAAAACGGACAGAGAATCTACTCAAACTGATGGTCTGATGATACTAAAACTGTGACATAACAGTTCTGTTCTCTCCCTCTTCTCCCTCAGATGTGGATGAGTGCGTTGAGGGCCTTGGCCTGTGCGGTGCCTACGCCCATTGTGTCAACCTGCCAGGGAGCCATCGCTGCCAATGCCAGAGCGGCTACGAGTTTGGCTTTGACGGGCGTACCTGTATAGGTGATTGATCTGTACTATTGGAATTCTGACTGGACTGCAAACTTATACTGAACTGCAGACTATCTGGGTATTGCTTGCAATTCACCATTGCTGCCTGCAACCCCTTAAAGATTATGCGTGCACAGTACATTCCCTTGAGAAGATCTCTATCTTGTCATTGTCTTCATTTTACTGAGGAAATTATTAATTGTAACCACACTATCACCTACAATTGACTAGGAAATCGACACCGTTGATTCATTTAAATAATAATAATACATTGGATTTAAAGAGAGAAAAAACAAAACAAGAAATTAAACAAGTTAAAATTAAAAAGATACTTAGCTTTGCTAGAGCTGAGTTGTCTGTTTTTGAAAGTGGTGATAAAGTCAGAATTGCGTGGTGGCTGGGGGGAGAAAGTTCCAGAGTTTAGGGGAAGCTGGGCTGAATGCCCAGCCCTGTGGTGTACAGTCTTATTTTTGGGATGGTGAGTAGTCCAGAGTCAGAGGAGCGGAGACTGCTGGAGAGGATGTTTGTGTGGAGGAGGTCGGAGAGGTATGAGGGGGCAAGGCCATGGAGGGCCTTTTGTAGGTGAGGAGTAGGATCTTGAATGTGATGCGGAAGTTGACAGGCAGCCAATGAAGGTGGTGCAGAGTGGGGGTGGAGTTCTAGGTTTGTGTGTGTGTGAGGACCCTGGCAGTGGAGTTCTGGATGTACTGGAGCCTATCCAAGGCTTTTCTGAACACCTTGAATAGGACTCCATTTCAGTAGTACAGATATGATGTGACAAAGGCATGTATGAGGGGCTCTGCTACCGGGTCCGTGAGGGATGGTTGGAGTCGGGAGATGTTACAGAGGTGGAAATGGCTCTAACCAGAATATAAAGAGGAGTGGGAGGCCCGGTGCACAACTGAGCAAGAGGACAAAACATGCACTAGGCCTAGTAGTTAGTGGCACTCTTCCAACAAACATTAGAGTGTCTAGTTTGAGAAATTGACACCTCACAAGTCCTCAACTGGCAGCGTCAATAAATAGTACCCGCAAACCACCAATCTCAACTTCAACAGTGAAGAGGCAACTCCAGGGTGCTTGCCTTCTAGGCAGAGTTCCTCTATCCAGTGTCTGTGTTCTTTTGCTTGTCTTAATCTTTTCTTTTTATTGGCCAGTCTGAGATACAGTGGGGCAAAAAAGTATTTAGTCAGCCACCAATTGTGCAAGTTCTCTCACTTAAAAAGATGAGAGAGGCCTGTAATTTTCATCACAGGTACACTTCAACTATGACAGACAAAATGAGGAAAAAAAATCCAGAAAATCACATTGTAGGATTTGTAATGAATTTATTTGCAAATTATGGTGGAAAATAAGTATTTGGTCACATACAAACAAGCAAGATTTCTGGCTCTCACAGACCTGTAACTTCTTCTTTAAGAGGCTCCTCTTTCCTCCACTCGTTACCTGTATTAATGGCACCTGTTTGAACTTGTTATCAGTATAAAAGACACCTGTCCACAACCTCAAACAGTCACACTCCAAACTCCACTATGGCCAAGACCAAAGAGCTGTCAAAGGACACCAGAAACAAAATTGTAGACCTGCACCAGGTTGGGAAGACTGAATCTGCAATAGGTAAGCAGCTTGGTTTGAAGAAATCAACTGTGGGAGCAATTATTAGGAAATGGAAGACATACAAGACCACTGATAATCTTCCTCGATCTGGGGCTCCACGCAAGATCTCACCCCGTGGGGTCAAAATGATCACAAGAACGGTGAGCAAAAATCCCAGAACCACAGGGGACCTAGTGAATGACCTGCAGAGAGCTGGGACCAAAGTAACAAAGCCTACCATCAGTAACACACTACGCCGCCAGGGACTCAAATCCTGCAGTGCCAGACGTGTCCCCCTGCTTAAGCCAGTACATGTTCAGGCCCGTCTGAAGTTTGCTAGAGCGCATTTGGATGATCCAGATGAGGATTGGGAGAATGTCATATGGTCAGATGAAACCAAAATAGAACTTTTGGTAAAAACTCAACTCGTCGTGTTTGGAGGACAAAGAATGCTGAGTTGCATCCAAAGAACACCATACCTACTGTGAAGCATGGGGGTGGAAACATCATGCTTTGGGGCTGTTTTTTCTGCAAAGAGACCAGGACGACTGATCCGTGTAAAGGAAAGAATGAATGGGGCCATGTATCGTGAGATTTTGAGTGAAAACCTCCTTCCATCAGCAAGGGCATTGAAGATGAAACGTGGCTGGGTCTTTCAGCATGACAATGATCCCAAACACACCGCCCGGCAACTAAGGAGTGGCTTCAGAAGAAGCGTTTCAAGGTCCTGGAGTGGCCTAGCCAGTCTCCAGATCTCAACCCCATAGAAAATCTTTGGAGGGGTTGAAAGTCCGTGTTGCCCAGCGACAGCCCCAAAACATCACTGCTCTAGAGGAGATCTGCATGGAGGAATGGGCCAAAATACCAGCAACAGTGTGTGAAAACCTTGTGAAGACTTACAGAAAACGTTTGACCTCTGTCATTGCCAACAAAGGGTATATGACAAAGTATTGAGATAAACTTTTGTTATTGACCAAATACTTATTTTCCACCATAATTTGCAAATAAATAAATTAAAAATCCTACAATGTGATTTTCTGGATTTCTTTTTCTCATTTCGTCTGTCATAGTTGAAGTGTACCTATGATGAAAATTACAGGCCTCTATCATCTTTTTAAGTTGGAGAACTTGCACAATTGGTGGCTGACTAAATACTTTTTTGCCCCACTGTATGTTTTTTTCTTTGCAACTGCCTAGAAGACCAGCATCCCGGAGTCGCCTCTTCACTGTTGACGTTGAGACTTGTGTTTCTCAAACTAAACACTCTAATGTACTTGTCCTCTTGCTCTTTTGTGCACTGGGGCCTCCCACTCCTCTTTTTGATCCAGTTTCTGCTTTTCTGTGAAGGGAGTACGAGATCTTCAGTTTCTTGGCAATTTCTTGCATGGAATAGCCTTCATTTCTCAGAACAAGAATAGACTGGCGAGTTTCAGAAGAAAGGTCTTTGTTTCTGGACATTTTGAGGCTGTAATCGTACCCACAAATTCTGATGCTCTAGATCAGTGGTTCTCAACCCTGGTCCTGGGGACCCAAAGGGGTGCACATTTTTGTTTTTACCCTAGCACTACACACCTGATTCAAATCATCAAAGCCTGATGAGGAGTTGTTGATTTGAATCAGGTGTGTAGTGCTAGGGCAAAAACAAAAATGGGTCCCCAGGACCAGGATTGAGAACCACTGCTCTAGATACTCAACTAGTCTAAAGAAGGCCAGTTTTATTGCTTCTTTAATCATAACGACAGTTTTCAGCTGTGCTAACATAATTGCAAAAGGGTTTTCTAATGATCAATTAGCCTTTTAAAATGAGAAACTTGATTGCTGATAATGGGCCTCTGTACGCCCATGTAGATATTCCATAAAACATCTGCCGTTTCCAGCTACAATAGTCATTTACAACATTAACAATGTCTATACTGTATTTCTCATAAATTTGATGTTATTTGAATGGACAAAAATGTCAGAGAGTAGTGTGTTATAAGAGTACATGGCCAGTAAGAACATATTGTTCTTCTAGATCTTCAAATGTTCATAGATTACCAGCAGGGTCAAATAATAATCACAGTGGTTGTGTGTGGCAAACTGCACATGCTGTGTGAGGTTAAAACAATCCAGAAGAGACAGGATCTCAGTAGCAAAGGCATAACTGTTGGACTTTAACCTTGAAGTCTGTATGATGGATAACAGCAAGCCGCCCACCCCGATCCACAGAGCGAGGTTTTTGTAGTTACACATAGTCTGGGGATATAGCTTTATTAAGCACCATAAAGTCATTTGGCTGCTGCCAGGTTTCTGTTAAGCACATCATGTCAATATCTTTATCCATGATGTGTATGTATTTTCTGCACAAGACCCTATGTCTGTAGGCCCTCCAACGCACAATACCTAGGTCACGGTGCATCCGTAGGGAAAACGGGGCTTTAAACCTGGCAGTTCGTAAAAAGTAATCCTAACACTCAGTAACCAAGACTCAGCAGGCAACAAAAGGTAAAACTATTAGCAAGAAATCCTATTAAGCAAAAATCACAGTGATCAACACTAGTTAGCAAACAAGAGGCAGCCAAAGCGCAACAGGTTACTCCCAACCCAGAACTTCTAAAATTAAAAGGGAGTCCCTTGTATTATTACTATTATTTGTTCAATGTTCATTCAGTTTAGTTATCATTATTGTAGCAATAGAGGAGGAAAAGTAAGGAAAGTAACTTGAGTAAATTTGTAGTTATGTACCAGTTTATAAGTCTGGCTAGCGTGGCTACTAAGTTATGGAATTTGCCTCCAGGCCGCTTAACACCACCTTTTATTTAACCCCTTCCTCCCTTTCTCCTCTCCTGATTTTGGCCATAGAACTAGAATCGCTAGAATGGACATTCAAGTTAAGGTTCTATAGTGGGTGAAAGACCCCTCCCACCAGATCCCAGTTCTATGATAATGTCCACTTGGCCTCATTTCTGATGTTTGGTGTTTGAATCTACAGTATGCTTGTTGTGCCACAGACTTGGACGAGTGCCGCTCTCAGCCCTGCCATCCCCAGGCCTCCTGCTCCAACACTCTGGGCTCCTTCCAGTGTCAGTGTCAACACGATTTCCAAGGAGACGGCTTCCAGTGTGTCCCTAGCAATGGTGATGCTCATTAAAACTTAAAGACTTCATAGCAAACTAGATTAGCTTTTGTGCCACACTGTCTCATATCAAAATCTTAAAACATGCACTAGGCCTAGTAGTTAGTGGCACTGTCTTCCAACAAACTTTGAGTCACCATAGATGAATCTTGTCTCAGGTCTTGTTTGCCTTGTGTCTTGGTCCTCAGGGCATCCGGAGCGCCCTAAAACACAGTGTGAGCAGCACAGAGACAGCCTGCAGGGTGGGCTGTCTCCCCGGGGGCCTCGGCCTGTTCCTGGAGGCCTTGCTCCGGGGGCCTTTGTCCCCCAGTGTGATGAGCAGGGTCAGTACAGCGCCCTGCAGTGCCACGGCTCCACAGGACACTGCTGGTGTGTGGACAGTAGGGGGCAGGAGAGAGCAGGGACCAGGACTTTGCCCAGAACTCCCCCCACCAACTGCGACAGACCAGGTGAGAGCTGCTCAGACACACAGCATATAACATGCACACACATACTGAACACACTTTTCAAGGAGACAGCACTTATAATATAAATAATTATATTCAATGGTGTGGAGCAAATGTGCTTTTCACACATTTGCTCCACACCATTGTTGCCTCTCTCCGGCGACGAACCTCACATTATTTCTCTGAGGAAAAAAGGCGATATGATCAAGCGGGGAACACTGTGGTGTGTAGAGACTAGAAGAAGCGTAGGGCCTTTTTACACTAAGGAAATATGTGAAGTAAGATCTGCCTTCAATGTCAGATTTTCTGTGTGTAAAAAGGCTCTTAGCAATGTTCATCCGGATCTTAGGTCCCCAGTATGATCCATTGTCAGTTTGTTGTGTTAAACTCTTACGTTATCCCATCAAGTTTGTCTTTTGGTAAAACCTAAACTCTTTTGACCCCCATCTTTTGACTGTTGATATGTCTGACTGACAGTCTCGATTCAGTCTTATGTAGCAACATTTGAAATTGTGTTTTTTACATTGGATAAAAGTAGAGACTCAGAGTTAGAAAATGGTATATCATACACTACAGTTGAGGAACAATGGGAAAGTAATTCTGCTTTGAAAGTTGATAAACTTGCAACCTTACTTTTGAGAAAATGTTTTGGTAAACCTACTGGAGAGCTCTTCTTTGTCAACACCCATTCAACATTGTTCACACCCTCTTAAGCCTTAGCCCCACCCATCTCTTTATCTTCTTAGGGAGCGGCTGCATAGGTGACGGTTTTGGAGAGTCTGGCGTGCCTAAAGTAAAATGCCTGCCACTCAGGCCCAGAAAATACGATATGCACATAATTAGTACTATTGGATAGGAAACACTCTGAAGTTTCTAAGAGTGTTAAAGAAACGTATGTGAATATAACAGACCTGATATAGCCGAGGAAAATCCATGCAGATTTGCAGTTTTTTTTTGTACTTGACCTTCTTCTCCAGGCTGCCTATTAATTTTTATTTTAACCAGGACTGAGACTGCAGTACCTATGGCTTCCACTAGATGTCAGCAGTCTCTATACAAAGACTGGGAGTTCTAGGAGTAAGCAAAACGGATAGGAAGGGGAAGTAGTCAGGGGACCACTTTTGTAAACAAGGTTTGACGGGCGCGAGATTGTGAACGCGCACCACTTTATTTTTCTTTCCTATCGTTCACGTTATCGTCCGGTTGAAATATTACAGCAAATATACACAAAAGGATACCTAAGGATACATTAAAAATGATGTTTGATTTGTTTGTAGAAAGTTTATAGGTATAATTTGAACGTGTTCTCTTCACGGTTCAATGGGCGACTCAACGGTGGATTTTATGATCATAACGCGCCAACCAAACGGAGATTTATGGATATAATAAATGACTTTTTCTAACAAAAGAACCATTGGATGTCTTCGTTGGACACTTGGGATGCCCTCAGCAGAAGTTCTTCGAAAGGTAAGGGATTTGTTTTCGCTGTGAAATGGGTTTTGTGTGAACCGCGCTGGTTTATGAATTTATGCTAATGCAGAAATAGATGCTATGTGTCTGATGTTGTGCTTTCGCCGTAAAGCCTTTTTGAAATCTGACAACGCTGTGATATTGCCAAGAAGCAGAGCTTTTGATGACTATGCAACACTTGTATATTAATGAATGTTTAATAATTCAACTTTTGGATTTTGAATTTGGCGCCTTGCATTTCAAGGCGCTTCACTGCTCCCTAAGTAGTTTTAAGGATTCACATGTGAGGCCATGTACTAAATGACCAAAGGTTTCAAGACTAAAGGCTGGTTTATATTATGTCTATCGACAGTTTGCCCAGTGACATCATGAACATTCTATTGTCATCCAACATCAAATTTGTCATTGTCGTTATGAAAAAGTATAAACGCATCCGCAGCCTGGTGGTCCAAAATAGCATAACTAGTGTATTTTAACACCAAAAAACTAATTTGCTTAAAAATGAATTTAGTATATGTCAATCTAGCAAACCAGGCAACTACAAGCAACTTTCTAAACAATGTTTTGGTTCGTTTCTAGCTTGTTAGAAAATGTTAAGGTAGCTGGTTAGCCAGTTCAAATAATGACCATATCATATAGCTGACAATGTCTTCACTTTATCTAATTTGTCTTCATTATTACAGGAAAATAAACTCACAACATGATCATTATTTACAAGTTAATGGCGAGCCAATTATAGAAAATAGCTTACAGTTGTGAGTGTGACAAAATAAAAGCAGGGCTTTCTACCGGAGAATATTAGAACTTGGACACTGTCTCATTGGCCTAAAGTTATATCCTAATTTGACTTTGGTGCAGGTCATGTTGTTCTTCACAATACTGTCTCTGGTAAACACATATTATATCAAATAAAATCTTAGTTTATTTGTCACATGCACAGGATAGAGAAGGTGTAGTAAAATGGTTACTTGCATAGTGGAGTCTTTTGCTTAGACATGTAGTTAGCTAAACAGTGAACCCTAATCTCAATTCGTTACTACCCTGAATGAATCTGCGGGTAGCTAACCGACCAGGTTCAATGTTAGCTAGCTAGCTAACATTAGGCTATAACTAGCAATGCAAATGGCTCTGAGATACGAATAATATTACTACACAGATCAGACACATAGCATTAGCTAGCGAACCAGCCAGCTAACATTAGCTAGCTAACAGTATGCTTTAACTTGAAATGAAAACAACTTTCTGACAAAATAAGAAACGTATAATATCTGAAAATGTAGCTAGCTAGACTATCTTACCCGTATACATGGATGGACGCTTCCCTTTTTCTCATGGATTCCCTTAGTTTGAAGATGTGATCCGGAGACAGGTGTTTTATAAAACAGACTTCTGTGTGTTCTCTTTTACTCCCTCTGCATATTTGCAATCAAATGCCATAATTTTCTCCATCTCTTTAGCTATCATACTCTAATTCCACCGGGCATTCCACTGATTCCAAAACTCAGTCCTCCAGAAAGTGGAGACCAACACTTTTGCAATTCTACTACGAGATATCTTTCAAAAAAGCTGCGTTAGAAAGGATTACTTACACATACTGACCAGCTCATGTTATAGACATAAGCGTGCTACATGGCAGACCAATCCAAACTCATCTCTCGGCATGTCCAGTCCATCCATTATCTCAGACAATCATGGCTAGCGGGTAGGCTCCTGGCTTTTTCCGTGGCTAAACCAACTAGGCTCGTAATTTAACAATTGTATTCATATTTACAGATGTCATACAAGTTTGTTATTAAGACACAGGAAAGTTCACATGTTCCAGAAGGCATTTCTGCCAAAAAACACATTTTGATTTAAAAAAAAGTTTACGTTCAAATGCCTCTCCTGTTAAGTAGTGACGCGCGGCATACGCCCAGTTTCCTGAAACTAGTCACATTTACTCTTTGGCGAAACCTGTTGACATATTCATCTAGACACTTACTTTCTATTATAATCCTACTTATTGAAACCATCCAGCGACGATCTCCCTCTCTCTAGAACCTCATATGCGATGTGTCCACATTGTCTGTAAGTGCTTATTTGTCTGAGAGAAGCAGTAATTGCCTCATTAAACATACTATACCAGTGGTACTAACTTCCAGATGCCACGACAGATTCAACACAGCTTTTGAAGAACTTGGGAAAATAAAGAAAAAACATTTATTTTTGTTTGACCCTGAGAGGGAAGTGTGGATGGGACGACTCACCAGATGGGGGTTTTCATCCACAAGCTGTCAGGGAGAGTGACAGGCCTCCGTGTCAAGGAAGCACCAGTTAAGTGTTGACACCCCCTAGAAACAGTTTTTTCAAAAGGTTGAGTGATGTTGAGGAATTTCTCTCTCGGCAGATGGTGTTCCCTACTGGAATCCATGTTATATCTACACTTTCCGATGGCTCATTGGTGATTTCAACTAATGTAATATCCCCATTTATTTTTGAAGAATATGACTTGTAGTTTAAAGGTAGACTCAGCAATGCTCAAAGTAAACAGCAATATCAGGCCAATTTCCACACTGGATAACTTCTGGCTACTGATTGCCTCAAAGAAACGATGTAACTAAGTTTACAAAAAAATGTGGGAAACTGATGACCTTAATTTGATCAATTAGCCTTAACTCAAATATAATCAGTAAACACACAACCGTTAGTTAACTACACTCAAATAGCAAAAGTTCATAAGCGTTCTGTCTTCCTCTGTGTTGGCTTTAGCCTAGAGCTCAGAGAGAGCAGAGAGCGGTTGAGACATGAGACACGTTTACGTAGTTGATCAGGCCCAAGACAGCAGTGCCCCCCGGCCCTCTCTCCTCTATTCCCTCACTGTAAACCCCAATGTGCTGTCATTACTCTTTTTTTTTTTTTAAACCTGTCGCACTAAATACAGTATATCACAAAAGTGAGTACACCCCTCACATTTTTGTAAATATTTGAGTATATCTTTTCATGTGACAACACTGAAGAAATGACACTTTGCTACAATGTAAAGTAATGAGTGTACAGCTTGTATAACAGTGTAAATTTGCTGTCCCCTCAAAATAACTCAACACACAGCCATTAATGTCTAAACCGCTGGCAACAAAAGTGAGTACACCCCTAAGTGAAAATGTCCAAATTGGGCCCAAAGTGTCAATATTTTGTGTGGCCACCATCATTTTCCAGGACTGCCTTAACCCTCTTGGGCATGGAGTTCACCAGAGCTTCACAGGTTGCCACTGGAGTCCTCTTCCACTCCTCCATGACAACATCACGGAGCTGGTGGATGTTAGAGACCTTGCACTCCTCTAGCTTCCGTTTGAGGATGCCCCACAGATGCTCAATAGGGTTTAGGTCTGGAGACATGCTTGGCCAGTCCATCACCTTTACCCTCAGCTTCTTTAGCAAGGCAGTGGTCGTCTTGGAGGTGTGTTTGGGGTCGTTATCATGTTGGAATACTGCCCTGCGCCCAGTCTCCGAAGGAGGGGATCATGCTCTGCTTCAGTATGTCACAGTGCATGTTGGCATTCATGGTTCCCTCAATGAACTGTAGCTCCCCAGTGCCGGCAGCACTCATGCAGCCCCAGACCATGACACTCCCACAAACAATGCTTGACTGTAGGCAAGACACACTTGTCTTTGTACTCCTCACCTGGTTGCCGCCACACACGCTTGACACCATCTGAACCAAATAAGTTTATCTTGGTCTCATCAGACCACAGGACATGGTTCCAGTAATCCATGTCCTTAGTCTGCTTGTCTTCAGCAAACTGTTTGCGGGCTTTCTTGTGCATCATCTTTAGAAGAGGCTTCCTTCTGGGACGACAGCCATGCAGACCAATTTGATGCAGTGTACGGCGTATGGTCTGAGCACTGACAGGCTGACCCCCCACCCCTTCAACCTCTGCAGCAATGCTGGCAGCACTCATACGTCTATTTCCCAAAGACAACCTCTGGATATGACGCTGAGCACGTGCACTCAACTTCTTTGGTCGACCATGGCGAGGCCTGTTCTGAGTGGAACCTGTCCAGTTAAACCGCTGTATGGTCTTGGCCACAGTGCTGCAGCTCAGTTTCAGGGTCTTGGCAATCTTCTTATAGCCCAGGCAATCTTTATGTAGAGCAACAATTCTTTTTTCAGATCCTCAGAGAGTTCTTTGCCATGAGGTGCCATGTTGAACTTCCAGTGACCAGTCAGTATGAGGAAGTGTGAGAGCGATGACACCAAATTTAACACACCTGCTCCCCATTCACACCTGAGACCTTGTAACACTAACGAGTCACATGGCTAATTGGGCCCAATTTGGACATTTTCACTTAGGGGTGTACTCACTTTTGTTGCCAGCGGTTTAGACATTAATGGCTGTGTGTTGAGTTATTTTGAGGGGACAGCAAATTTACACTGTTATACAAGCTGTACACTCACTACGTTTTTGAGGTCTAGCTTTACCCTAATACAGTGGCCTGAAACTCATCGTTTACAGGTCACATCAGGTCTGCAAGTAGGGTTGCAAAATTATATTAACTTCCCCAAATTCCCAGATATAAAAACAAATCCTGTTTGAAGGATTTCCAGGAATTTTCCAACCAGGATTTTTGTAAAACCTTGGGAAATTAATTTTGCAACCCTAACCCTAGGCTTGCAAAGTGAATTGTATTTTTTTTTATTAAATTTGTTTTACCCCTTTTCCTCCCCAATTTTGTGATATCCAATTGGTAGTTAGTCTTTTCCCATCGTTGCAACTCCCGTACGGACTCGGGAGAGGCGAAGGTCGAGAGCCATGCGTCCTCCGAAAGCCGCACTGCTTCTTGACACACTGCTCGCTTAACCCAGAAGCCAGCCGCACCAATGTGTCGGAGGAAACACCGTACAACTGGCGACTGTGTCAGCGTGCATGTGCCCGGCCCGCCACAGGAGTCGCCAAACTCTCCCCTAACCCAGACGACGCTGGGCCAATTGTGAGTTGCCTCATGGGTCTCCTGGTCGCGGGCCGGCTGCAACACAGCCCGAGATCGAACCCGGATCTGTAGTGACGCCTCAAGCTGCCGTGCTTTAGACCGCTGCGCCACTCGGGAGGCCGTGAAATGTAATTTCAATTGAAATCCTGCCAGAGTTAAGATATCCAACAGTTTAAATGTGTATTCACCTGCAACCTGCATTCATAATGACTGCCAGGGTTAGGAACAGTGGGAGGAGACTACCTAAGCCATTTAAACTGGAACAACCATTTCAGCAACGGATGCAAAAGTTCAAACTAAATTATTGGATTAGTTTAGAAAAATGTATGTCATTTATATTTGTGTAGCATAAGATTAATCTATATGTACATGCATAAATACAGATATTAAAAACAATACAATTAAATAAATCTACCTGCAGTAGAGCATGCTGGGAAAGAAAGTTAATTTGTTATTATAACTTTAAAAAATGTAGTTGGTTTGACTCCTCACTGAGTTTTGAGTCAGTGCCACAAACATTTTAAATTCAACTTACTAGAAGTATTTAAGTTGGCACAACAACTAAGAGAATTGTTAATTGTGTCTGTGTGTGTGTGTCTGAGAACCCTTTACCTGTCTCTACAGATCACGCTGAGAGGCCTAAGACTCAATGTGAACACCACAGAGACAGTATCCAGACGACCAGTCCTGAGGGGTACTCCATCGTGGAGGGTTTTGTACCCCAGTGCGATGAGCAGGGTCAGTACAGAGCACTGCAGTGTCACGGTTCTGCAGGACACTGCTGGTGTGTGGACAACAGGGGGCAGGAGAGGGCAGGGACCAGGAAACCACCCGGTACTGGCCAGCCTAACTGTGACGAACCAGGTAACTTGAATGACCCTCTCTACTGATTTTTATGTGTCTTGCACACTTTTGATGGCTTTACAGGAGTAGCATCCCACACTGACACCAATGCAGCAAATTCAGTGAGAAGTCCGACTGGGACTCATGTCAGTCCAATACCTAAGTTATTACACTAAGTGTCCTGAACCTGTTGACAAGGTCGCTAGGTGTTGTATTAACGACCATACACTATACTAGATTTCGACCAGTCCCATGGCCACTCGCAAAATTGGTTGTTGCAGCATTACTTTTGTTACGAATTGCATGTGGAGATGCACATTTTGTAAAATTTAAAAAAAATACCAAAATATGTAAAAATAGTGGTTTAAACTGTACTGAATACCTTTAATTTCCATTGGCATATGTTCAAGCTCAATATATTCCTTGAGCCATTTTGCTTTGTTATAATTAACTATGGTGCGTAGAGTAAATATTTCTGGAAAATCATAAGCCAAAAACTGCAAATCCCTATCTCCACTAGCCTTCCCATAGACATTAGCGAATGTTAAAAATGTACTAGCGGTAGCTAGCTGACAAGCTAACTGAAGCTAGCAAGCTTGGTAAGGAATACTGGATTTTGACTGGTCGCTGAACACAAGTTATGGATCTAGTAGCTAGCTAATTAAGTTGCCATTTGGGCGACATAAAACGTTCTCCCTATCCCCATTTTAATTTGACCTAGCCAGTTAGCTTGTTGGTGAGCTCCAGTTAACGCAACTGTTCTAGCTTTTGCGCTAGCTACCAAAGACAATAGCTAGCATGCTACCACATGTAATAAATAATAATAAAGCAAACACCTTGACTTAAGGCTTGAGCATAGACATTTACTACCAGAATGAAATGTATAATCCATTGCTTTGACATATGTGGTAATTTATTTTACATTTAGCTTTAACAAGTTAGTATTTTGTACCGGACGTACCACCACAGCCTATTTTTTGCAAGGTATGATTGGATAGATCAGTTACCTGGTTTAACCCCTTACCTGTCTCTACAGATCGTCCTGAGAGGCCCAAGACTCACTGTGAGAAGCATAAAGACAGTGTCCAGACGACCAGTCCTGAGGGGTACCCTATCCTGGGCGTTTTTGTGCCTGAGTGCGATGAGCAGGGTCAATACAGAGCCCTGCAGTGCCACGGTTCTACAGGACATTGCTGGTGTGTGGACAGCAGGGGGCAGGAGAGAGCAGAGACCAGGAAAGGACCCAGCACTGGCCAGCCTAACTGTGATGAACCAGGTAGTTGGAGTTGTAACTTTAATGACCCACTCCACTCATGTTTATGTGTCTTGCACACAGATACACTTTTAATGGCCTTAAAGGAGTAGCATCCCACACTGACACCAATGCAGAAAATTTAAGGAGAAATCTGACTGGGACTCAAACTCGTGTCAGTCCAATACCTAAGTTATTACACTAAGTGGCCCGTAACTCTTGACAAAGTCGCTAGGTGTTGTATTAAGGATGATACACTATACTAGATTTTGACCAATCCCATGACCTCTCGTAAAATTGGTTGTTCCAGCATTACTTTTCTTACAAATTGCATGTAGAGATGCACATTTTGTAAAAAATGAGAGAAAAAACACGTAAATATATAAAACAATAGTTTAAACTGTTTACCTTTATTTCCCGTGACAGATGTTCAAGCTCAATGTATTCCTTGAGCCCATTTTCTTTGTTATAATTAACTGTGGTGCGTAGAGTGTAGATTTCTGGAAAATCATAAGCCTTACAACTGCAAATCCCTATCTCCGCTAGCCTTCCCATAGACATTAGCGAATGTTACCAAATTTACTAGAGGAAACTAGCTGACAAGCTATTTGAATCTAGCTGGCTTGGTAAGGAATATTGGGTTTTGAGTGGTCGCTGAACAGAACTTGTGGATCTTTTAGTAGCTAGCTAACTAAGTTGCCATTTGGGCGAAGTGAAAAGTTCTCCCTTTTCTATTTTCAATTTTACCTGGCCAGTTAGCTTGTTGGCTAGCTCTGGTTAATGCATCTATGTTAGCTTTTACACCAGCAACCAAAGACAATAGCTAGCATGCTCCCACGTGTAATAAACAATCATAAAGTAAACACCTTGACTTAAAGCTTCAGCATAGACATTTACTACCAGATTGAAATGTATAATCCATTGCTTTGACATATTTTAACATTTTAGGAAATGTTGTTTTACCAAGTTAGTATTTTGTACCGGAAGTACAACCACAACCAATTTTTTGCAAGGTATGATTGGATAGATCAGTTACCTGTCTCTACAGATCGTCCTGAGAGGCCCAAGACTCACTGTGAGCAGCATAAAGACAGTGTCCAGACGACCAGTCCTGAGGGGTACCCTATCCTGGGCGTCTTTGTGCCTGAGTGCGATGAGCAGGGTCAATACAGAGCCCTGCAGTGCCACGGTTCTACAGGACATTGCTGGTGTGTGGACAGCAGGGGGCAGGAGAGAGCAGGGACCAGGAAAGGACCCAGCACTGGCCAGCCTAACTGTGATGAACCAGGTGAGTTTAATGCTAAACACATTACGGATAATAGCAATAATATCCATGTTGTATCTGTAATATCGTCTGTAAAGGGTACTTGTTTGTTTCGAATAACTAACTAGAACCAGTGGGAAAAACTGGTTACAATAAAGTCCTTATGACGTCTTTTACGATGTCATGGTCAGGTTGTATACTGGTTGTAATCTGGTAATAACAACCAAAAGATGTCTTGATGTTGTCATGAAATAGCCATCTTTACCTGGACATAACAGAGTCTAGTTGGTTGTAATCTAGTTATATGACATTGTGTCAACCAGAAAACAATGTACACCAGACAATGACATCATTAAGATGGCATGTGCCTAATTTTGCCCACTCAAGTCAATTTGTTTGCATTCTGGCCAGGCAATTGCGAGCATGTAAGTTTAAGATAGTAGAATTACAACTGTCAATAACCCCTTACCTGCTTCTACAGATCACCCTGAGAGGCCCAAGACTCATTGTGAACACCAGAGAGACAGTCTGCAGACAACCAGTCCTGAGAGGAATGTTGACGGGGCCTTTGTACCTCAGTGTGATGAGCAGGGTCAATACAGAGCCCTGCAGTGCCACGGTGCTACAGGACACTGCTGGTGTGTGGACAGCAGGGGGCAGGAGAGGGCAGGGACCAGGAAACCACCCGGTACTTCGCAACCTATCTGTGACGAACCAGGTGAGATTACGTGTGTTGTGCATACATTTGACGTACACACAACACACCTGTATACACTAATACACATGCATAAACACCACCAATTGCAAGACCACACACACAGACACACCTAGAGGTTAATGTGACCAGCTTAGACACACTTAGAGATTTTCTCTAGGTTTAGAATTAAAGCCAGGCAGCATGCACTGTTGCTATGTAATAAAAAGAAAAAATGTTTAACCAGGTAGGCCAGTTGAGAACAAGTTGTCATTTACAACTGCGACCTGGCCAAGATAAAGCAAAACAGTGCGACACAAACAACAACACAGAGTTAAACATGGAATAAACAAACGTACAGTCAATAACACTATATACAGTGTGTGCAAATGAGGTAAGATTAGGGAGGTAAGGCAATAAATAGGTCGTAGTGGCGAAGTAATTACAATTTAGCAATTAAACACTGGAGTGATAGATGTGCAGAAGATGAATGTGTAAGTAGAGATACTGGGGTGCAAAGGAGCAAAAAAATAACAGTATAGGGATGAGGTAGTTGGATGGGCTATTTACAGGTGGGCTATGTACAGGTGCAGTGATCTGTGAGCTGCTCTAACAGCTGATGCTTAAAGTTAGTGAGGGAGATATGAGTCTCCAGCTTCAGTGATTTTTGCAATTCGTTCCAGTCATTGGGAGCAGAGAACTGGAAGGAAAGGCGGCCAAAGGAGGAATAGGCTTTGGGGGTGACCAGTGAAATATACCTGCTGGAGCGCGTGCTACGGGTGGGTGCTGCTATAGAGACCAGTGAGGTGAGATAAGGCGGGGATTTACCTAGCAAAGACTTATAGATGACCTGGAGCCTGTGGGTTTGGCGAGGGCCAGCCAACGAGAGCACAGAGGTCGCAGTGGTGGGTAGTATATGGGGCTTTGGTGACAAAACGGATGGCACTGTGATAGACTGCATCCAATTTGCTGAGTAGAGTGTTGGAGGCTATTTTATAAGTGACATCGCCAAAGTCAAGGATCGGTAGGATAGTCAGTTTTACGAGGATATGGCAGCATGAGTGAAGGATGCTTTGTTGCGAAATAGGAAGCTGATTCTAGATTTTAATTTTGGATTGGAGATGCTTAATGTGAGTCTGGAAGGAGAGTTCACAGTCTAACCAGACACCTAGGTATTTGTAGTTGTCCACATATTCTAAGTCAGAACCGTCCAGAGTAGTGATGCTAGGCAGGCAGGCAGGTGCGGGCAGCGATTGGTTGAAGAGCATGCATTTAGTTTTACTTGCATTTAAGAGCAGTTGGAGGCCACGGAAGGAGAGTTGTATGGCATTGAAGCTCATCTGGAGGTTAGTTAACACAGTGTCCAAAGAAGGGCCAGAAGTATACAGAATGGTGTTGTCTGCGACGAGGTGGATCAGAGAATCACCAGCAGCAAGAGCGACATCATTGATGTAAACAGAGAAAAGAGTCGGCCCGAGAATTGAACCCTGTGGCACCCCCATAGAGACTGTCAGAGGTCCGGACAACAGGCCCTCGGATTTGACACACTGAACTCTGTCTGAGAAGTAGTTGGTGAACCAGGCGAGGCAGTCATTTGAGAAACCAAGGCTGTTGAGTCTGCCGATAAGAATGTGGTGATTGACAGAGTCGAAAGCCTTGGCCGGGTCGATGAATACGGCTATACAAAATGGAATCGTTAAATGGTTAGGCACCAATAATGTGTTACGCCCTGTAAAGACCCAGCTCAGCTCCTCATTGCGTATGAGTAATCACTTTCATTTGAATCGAGTAAATGGTGCCAAGTCATGCAGTCAGGTCTATATTGTTAAGTGGAGGAGGTTGGTCAGTGATGTGGTTTGCCCATGGTTTTCCTGCCGAACCACTGCTTCTTCTACATTGTGCCCAATGTGTGCTCTTCTCTCCCACGTCACAAAAAAAATGATTTTTTGTGTCCGTGTAGGAGTCTTGAGTTTGATTTTTTTTTTGGGCCCTTACACTGGCCGCCCCAGGGTCATAGATCACCTTCTCTTGTCCCAGACCTGTAAACGCTTGCAGGGTCAGCTCACCTCTCATCACTATCAGCTGGAACGCTTATCTACTACCCATAATGCAACGAAAGAGTCACAGAGTCCACAGCCATTGGACGGCCCTTAAAAAGACAATGGGGGATTTCTACCGGAGTCATAATAGCGTTTCACAATGTAAATGTATGCATTACTCATGAAGCACTACACTTAACTCTGGCTATTTACACATTCCTGTCCAGAGTTGTTCATAATATTGTCTCGTCTTCAGAGACTGACTTTTCACAATGTGAGCTAGGTAGGTTAGTCATACAGCATGCATGTACAAATGTAGGCCTAGATTTAATAAGATCAAGCATTAACTGGTGATAGCAGACACCCACATAGCAGATGATTTGGCGTGTCGGAGGTGGAACTGCGTTGGTGAGCAGCTGCTCTTACAATCATCGTCACTAAGCCACAGGTGTTAGAAGTTCAGAACGAGAAAGTGTAGGATGTATAGAAATAATTACGCTCAAATTAAAAAATCATTAAACGAGATAATAAGGATTTCTATCATCTTAATTGTGGTGTTCCAACTTCACACTTTCAAAACAACCGCTATGTGGTGCTGGCTAAAGTGGATCTGATTGAATCTAGACCATAGTCTTCAGAGCGTCAAACCTTAGTCTGTTTTTCTTATTAGTTTGCTTTTCGTTGTCAGGGTGTTTATTTATATTTTAAAGTGTAACTGTTGACTGTGCATGCAGTCAGATTCACTGCAAGTGTTGACAGCTTACTTAGTCATAGAAAGGATCCTGTGAAAGAACAGTGTATGAACCATCCACATACTTTGAAGCTTTGGTCATAATTCAATGATCAATTGGTGTCCTGATGTTATGATTGACATTTTAGTCATTTAGTAGTAGTGAGTTCACACATTTTCTGACTGGTCCCCTTTGGGAATCGAATCCACAACCATGGCATTGCAAGCGCCTTGCTCTCCCAACTGAGCCACACGGGACCCTTGGTGCAGGAGGACAGAACTAATTACTTTCAGTGACACTTTAGTCCCCTAAAGCTGATCTATAGATGCTCACACTATCAGCAAACTATCAACTGCAACTGTGTTGATATGCAACCACTTGCCAGGGTTACAGTTAGGTTTAAGGTTAGGATAAAGGTTAAGATCAGGGTTAGAGTTAGGGTTAAGTTTAGGTTAAGGGTTAAGATTAGGGTTTGTAGTAGTTAGTTAGTTGAACAGTTACTGAACATCTATAAACCATCTAGTTGGGATTATTCAAATAAAGTTAATTAATTCAAGAAAAGAAAAGACCTTAGTTTCCCATAGCCCTGTACTGTATATGACCCATGTGCCCTCTCCCTCTGCCCCCTCTCCCCCTCAGCGTTAGTGCCCCCCACCCAGCGGCCGGAGACAGTGTGCGAGCGTTGGCGGGCCAGCCTGGTGGACCACTACGGGGGCCTGCCCGAGCCCCACCACTACCTGCCCCAGTGCGACCCCCAGGGGCAGTTCAACCCAATCCAGTGCTACGGTGACAGCAGCTACTGTTGGTGTGTGGACCAGGACGGCCGCGAGGTGGCCGGGACGCGCTCACACGACGTGGTCAAGCCTGCCTGTGAGTGACGTTACTGGCGCTGCTGGTCATCTTTTCACATTTTCAAGTTTGGACTGTAGGATTAAATGTTGAATGCTAATCTGTGACATGTATCTTAAACTGTATAAACATTTGTTGATGTTAACTTGAGGTTTGGGATGAACATTTGAATTATGATAATGTGAGGTATCATTTAGTTAGTTATCTACACAGGTAGGTTAATTAACCACTTCTAATACAGTACATCTGTCAGTGTTTTATCCATACTTTCTTCCTTCTTCTCACCCACCCCCTCCAGGTATCCCCACTGTAGCCCCTCCCACCATGCACCCTCTGCCTCGCCCTGATGTGACCCCACCCCCCTCAGGCACCTCCCTCCTGTATGCCCAGGGACAGCAGATTGGGGCACTGCCTCTCAATGGCACACTCATGGACTCGGAGCGCTCCTCTACATTACTGGCTCTGCATGTAAGGAAGAACACTATGCTACTCCATACTAGTCCTTACAAGAGCTTAATGTAGAGTTTGTACTATTGAACAGCTAGGAATATCTCATTGTATGTCAGCCATTCACAATTTCTCAGTGTTCTTTCTAGGCCTTATGTGCAGTTCACGGCAATCACCACTGTATTTGTAGATTCATATAGTTTTGTGTCACGTGTTCTGGTTGTGGCTAAGGTACAACCTGTGTTGAACTGGTAGACTGTAAGTGTAAGTGTAAAATGTATGTGTCTCTCCACAGGGCTCCATTGTGGTGGGCATCGACTATGACTGCAGGGAGAAGAAGGTGTACTGGACCGACCTGGCAGGCAGGACCATCAACAGAGCCAGACTGGAGCCTGGGGCCGAGCCTGAGACTCTCATCAACACAGGTACACTAACACCAGGGTTTCCATTATAAAAATGTGGCACCGAACATTTTACATTATTATTTAGGCTAATAATATAACTCAATCACTGTTCGTAAAAAATACTGTTCAATGCATGGCTGCGTATAGCATAGAGGCCTGGGCTATAGGCTATATCAGATATGTTTCTTTTTTCATTGCACGGAAAAAACACATTTCATGCAATTCTACTTAATATGACTGGAGACGTTAGCAGAATCTTTTTTTAATATGAAACATTTGAGAGATCAATAATACCTGGAGTGGCAGGTAGCCTAGTGGTTAGAGCGTTGGACTTGTAACCAGAAGATTGCAAGGTTGAATCCCCGAGCTGACAAGGTAAAAAAAAATAAAAAAAATCTGTCGTTCTGCCCCTGAACAAGGCAGTTAACCCACTGTTCCCCGGGCGCCGAGGACATGGATGTCAGTTAAGGCAACACAAATAGAATACGTCCAGCTGGAGGAAGAAATGATTGTCCAAAAACAAACCTTTTAAGAGGCAACTATGATAAAAGAGTGAATATGTGCGGTGCGCACTCACCAGGGATATGGCCAATGCTCTCCGCTGGTGCCAATAAGATGCTATAGGCCTCAATTAAGGTGAGAATTTTGATAACTAAAAGACAGATTAATCTTTTCATTGTCTTTACAGCAATAGCCATTTGCTTTCCAAACTATGTTTTTCTGCGAATTAATTTTGAACTATTGCTATATGCCTGGCTGGGCCTCTCTACTTTTCACTGACAGTCGCAACTCAACAATAATCTATTAGGTATTTTCTGCGCCCGCTCACTGCCTAAATTGTGCACCCTGCCTTTCCTTCTGACTGTATGTAATGCGATTTAAAACAATCCACAACATATTTTTTTTAAGGCTAATGATGCTCTGTGGCCAAAAGTAGCCTTGCTTTAATAGCCAATTTTGAATTGTTTTATTTATTTCTGTATAGGCAGGAGTAGGCTAATTAGGCTATATAATTTAGGCAATTTAATTCAATTTACTTAGGGAGAGCTTAGCTTAACCTAGTCTTATAAAAACGCTGACTATGAGCCTATGTCAATCTAATATCCCCTAAATTTACCTATTCTATTGGTCAGCTTGTCGAGAAAGAAATAGACTCTGAGGCAGTTGTGGGACGATAGATCCCAAATTAATTTTTTTTAAAAGCTATGAATCTGATGCAACTGATCAGAACATTTAGCTTAAAATGTTGATAAACTATTATTTTGTAACATTATTAGCGCAGCAATGC
This sequence comes from Brachymystax lenok tsinlingensis, assembly GCA_030435695.1. NCBI lineage: Eukaryota > Metazoa > Chordata > Actinopteri > Salmoniformes > Salmonidae > Brachymystax > Brachymystax lenok. Next base: position 585,868 of record CM059786.1, read on the forward strand.
ACACAAGGCAGTAGGCTACGCGCAAATGTGCATTTGGCTAACGGACAATGAAAGAAAGTTGAAAACCAGTAGAACATGAGAATTAGGCTACTGGTTTGGACATCTTTTTAAAAGAATTGCCTCCACAGATATGGTCGGATTTTGCTTAGGCTACTTTGAAGCAAGGTAAAACATGACTTATAATATGTAGTAAAGCAGCTATATGTTTTCAAAATGCATACTACCTCCAGCTCATTACAAACTGAAATGTTTTGCTGAAAGGCTCTGTATCTGTATGCTGTGCGCTACAATTGAAATCGGAAGTTTCCATACACCTTAGCCAAATACATTTAAAGTCAGTTTTTCAAAATTCCTGACATTTAATCCTAGTAAAAATTCCCTGTCTTAGGTCAGTTAGGATCACCACTTCATTTTAAGATGATGAAATGTCTGAATAATAGTAGAGTGATTTATTTCAGCTTTTATTTCTTTCATCACATTCCCAGTGGGTCAGAAGTTTACATACACTCAATTAGTATTTGGTAGCATTGCCTTTAAATTGTTTAACTTGGGTCAAATGTTTCGGGTAGCCTTCCACAAGCTTCCCACAATAAGTTGGGTGAATTTTGGTCCATTCCTCCTGACAGAGCTGGTGTAACTGAGTCAGGTTTGTAGGCCTCCTTGCTCGAACACGCTTTTTCAGTTCTGCCCACACATTTTCTATAGGATTGAGGTCAGGGATTTGATTTGTGATGGCCACTCCAATACCTTGACTTTGTTGTCCTTAAGCCATTTTGCCACAACTTTGGAAGTATGTTTGGGGTCATTGTCCATTTGGAAGACCCATTTGTTACCAAGCTTTAACTTCCTGACTGATGTCTTGAGATGTTGCTTACATATATCCACATAATTTTCCTACCTCATGATGCCATCTATTTTGTGAAGTGCACCAGTCCCTCTTGCAGCAAAGCATCCCCACAACATGATGCTGCCACTCCCGTGCTTCACGATTGGGATGGTGTCCTTCGGCTTGCAAGCTTCCCCCTTTTTCATCCAAACATAACGATAGTCATTATGACCAAACAGTTATATTTTTGTTTCATCAAACCAGAGGACATTCCTCCAAAAAGTACGATCTTTGTCCCCATGTGCAGTTGCAAACCGTAGTCTGGCTTTTTTTATGGCGGTTTTGGAGCAGTGGCTTCTTCCTTGCTGAGCGGCCTTTCAGGTTATGTCGATATATGACTTGTTTTACTGTGGATATAGATACTTTTGTACCTTTTTCCTCCAGCATCTTCACAAGGTCCTTTGCTGTTGTTCTGGGATTGATTTGCACTTTTCACACCAAAGTACGTTAATCTCTAGGACACAGAACGCGTCTCCTTCCTGAGCAGTATGACGGCAGCGTGGTCCCATGGTGTTTATACTTGCGTACTATTGTTTGTACCGATGAACGTGGTACCTTCAGGCATTTGGAAATTGCTCCCAAGGATGAACCAGACTTGTGGAAGTCTACAATTTTTTTTCTGAGTTATTGGCTGATTTCTTTTGATTTTCTCATGTTGTCAAGCAAAGAGGCACTGAGGTAGGCCTTGAAATACATCCACAGGTACACCTCCAATTGACTCAAATTATGTCAAATAGCCTATCAAAAGCTTCTAAAGCCATGACATCATTTTCTGGAATTTTCCAAGCTGTTTAAAGGCACAGTCAACTTAGTGTATATAAACTTCTGACCCACTGAAATTGTGATACAGTGAATTATAAGTGAAATAATCTGTCTGTAAACAATTGTTGGAAAAATACTTGTCATGCGCAAAGTAGATGTCCTAACCAACTTGCCAAAACTATAGTTTGTTAACAAGACATTTGTGGACTCCAACCTAAGTGTATGTAAACTTCCGACTTCAACTGTACATAACAAATATACACATGCAGCAATTTAATTCCATAGGCCAATAAGCATGTATGTACATCAACTGGTATTTCCATCAATGAATAGGCTAAAAAGCATTATTTCGCAATGTTTTTCTTTCTTCTCTCTGACAATTGGCCGTTGCCAAATTTATTTATCAGATTTTATTTTTTTATATATACGCCCAAAAGCCGACTATTACCGGCTAACGGAAACACTGACTCACACCCACTGGTAACACAGACAACAAGGGCATATCACACAGCTAGCACTGATAACACACACTCTGCAACCAGAGTTGCCGCAGTTACCTTCACAGGTAACTGACTACTACATTTACATTTCAGGTATTTACTACAGTATGTTCAACTGAATAACCTTTATGACTGTCCATTGTCCGTAGGTCTGACCAGTCCAGAGGGCTTGGCGGTGGACGTGGTGCGCAGGGCCATGTTCTGGGTGGATAGCACGCCGGACAAGATCGAACGTGCTAATCTGGACGGCAGCGGGAGACAGACTCTCTTCGACACCGACATGGTCAACCCCCGTGCTATCATAGTGGACTCTTCCACTGGGTAAGGTTGAGGTTTAAAGTGGGTCATGTCAAAATCTCTCACATTAACACAAAAATACATCGTAATAAAGCATACTTACAAATTAATGTGTGCTCAAAATAGTTTAGGTTTGACAGTATATTAGTCAAGTGAGCATGTCTACTATTCTCACTTTTTTACTCTACAATAAAACATAACATTTTGAGAACATACAGTAAATGTACCGTATGTTCTGAGTTCAGTTACTGCACCACTGCTTTCCCAACATCCTAACAACATCTCTGACCAAAAGTTGATTTCCCCGAAAGTCATCAACTGTTCCGTGGAAAGGCCGACGTTTGACAAGCTAGGGTGACTGGAAGAAATCAAAACAGAACTGGAGGTGGATGTTTTCTAACTCCCACACTAATCTAAGGTTGTATCACAAATGGCACCCTATTCTCTATATATTTCCCTATTCTCTATATATTGCACTACTGTTGTTTAGGGTCCATAGGGTCCTGGTGAAAAGTAGTTTACTATGTAGGGAATAAGGTGCTATTTTGGACACTAACTCACATTAATGAGACAAGGGAGGCCTCGGGAGACCCTAAGGTCAAGGGTCACAGGTTTTTCTGGGTAACCTCACTGACCTCATCAGCTCCAAACAAGACCCAGCCTCACTAAGATATCTCTTCTGAGGCAAGAAGTGTACTTCGGGTGGTCCCTTAGGATCAGGCTACCCTACCCTGTCAGATCCAGGTTGTGTGTGTGTGGGGGTGTCTTTAAGTGTGTGTGTGTGTGTGTGTGCCTTTAAGTGAGTGTGTGTCTTTACTTAAGTGTGTGTTTTTTGTTGTTGACATCTGTGTGTGTGTGTGTGTTTGTATTTGCACTAATGTGTATGCATTTGCATCAGCATGTGTGTGTTTCATTCTTTAACTTCTTATGGAACAGTGTCCCGCTAGTGTGCCATCTCGACAACATCCGGTGAAATTGCAGAGCGCGAAATTCAAAATACAAAAATCGTAATATTAAACATTCATGAAAATACAAGTGTCATACACCATTCTTTAGCTTAGAATCTTGGTAATCGAACCGCTTTGTCCAATTTACAATAGGCTTTACGGTGAAAGCATAGCATTTGATTATCTGAGGACAGCGCCCCGCATACTTCCTGCATATAAATATATTTCAAACCAGCACAGGCGTCACAAAAATCAAAAATAGCGATAAAATAAATCACTTACCTTTGAAGATCTTCCTCTGTTTGCAATCCAAGGGTCCCAGCTACACAATAAATGGTTGTTTTGTTCGATAAAGTCCCTCTTTATATCCCAAAAACTCAGTTTGGTTGGCGCGTTTTGTTCAGTAATCCACCCGTTCAACTCATACAGACAAAAGAATCCAAAAAGTTACTGATAAACTTCGTCCAAACAAGTCAAACAACTTTTCTAATCAATCCTCAGCTACCCTAATATGTAAATGATAAACAAATTCAAAGAACAAGCCTGAAATCTTCTCTAAAGACTGTTGACATCCAGTGGAAGTCATAGGTACTGCAATCTGGGAGCTATTCTTTTCATTGTGCAATAGGAAACTATACCAATTGCATGGGAGCTCAAAAAAGCAATTTTTCCAGATGTATTTTCCTCGGGTTTTCGCCTGCCATATCAGTTCTGTTATACTCACAGACATTGTTTTAACAGTTTTAGAAACTTCAAATAGTTTTCTATCAAATACAACTAATATGCATATCCTAGCTTCTGGGCCTGAGTAACAGGCATTTTACTTTGGGCACACCAGACTCTACGAACTTCCGAACACTGCCCCCTAGCCCGGAGAGGTTAATTAATAGCCACGTTAATTAGGCTTAATTTCCTATGGCCCGGTGTCTTCTTGTGATGTGCTTACTGACAATACACTCTCTGCACATCACTGAGAGGGGCAGAGGAAGGCTGGGGTTGTGTCCCAAATGGTACCCTATTCCCCATATAATGTACTACTTTTGACCAGGTTCCATAGGGCTCTGGTCAAAAGTAGTGCACTATAAACTGAGCATACCAAACATTAGGTGTACTCAGTGTATATCCCCCTTTTGCCTTCAGAACAGCTTCAGTTCATCAGGGCATGGACTCTACAAGGTGTTGAAAGCGTTCCACAGGGATGCTGGCCCATGTTGACTCCAAATCTTCCCACAGTTGTCAATTGGCTGGATGTCCTTTGGGTGGTGGACCATTCTTGATACACATAGGAAACTGTTGAGCGTGAAAAACCCAGCAGCGTTGCGGTTCTTGACACAAACCGGTCAGCCCAGCACCTATTCTCATACCCTGTTCAAAGGCACTTACATCTTTTGTCTTGCCCATTCACCCTCTGAATGACACACATACACAATCCATGTCTCAATTGTCTCTAGGTGTAAAATTCCTTCTTTAACCTGTATCCACCCCTTCATCTACACTGATTGAAGTGGATTTAACAAGTGACATCAATAAGGGATCATACCTTTCACCTGGATTCATTGGGGACGTACCCTAAGTCTGACAGAGGATGGGGGACAACCGATGAAGGAGAAGGCAAAAGAGGGAAAGAAAGAGACAGATGGAAGCAGAGACAGAAGCAGGGAAATAGAGAGGGAGGTGGAAAAATTGGTTGAGATAGGCACAACTGAAGGGAAAAATCAAGATATCTATACTGGCCCTGTCTCCCCGATTTTCTTTCTCTATCGCAATTCAATTCTAAATGCTTTACTTGCATGACAAAAGTATACACTATATATACAAAAGTATGTGGACACCCCTTCAAATTAGTTGATTCTGCGATTTCAATCACGCCCGTTGCTGACAGGTGTATAAAATCGTGCACACAGCCAAGCAGTCTTCATAGACAAACATTGGCAGTAGAATGGCCTTACAAAAGAGCTCAGGGACTTTCAACATGGCTCCCTCAATTAGGATGCCACCTTTCCAACAAGTCAGTTTGTCAAATTTCTGCCCTGATAGAGCTGCCACAGTCAACTGTACGTACTATTATTGTGAAGTGTAAATGTCTAGGAGCAACAATGGCTCAGCCGTGAAGTGGTAGGCCACACAAGCTCACAGAACGAGACAGCCGAATGCTAAAGCGCGTAGCGCGTAAAAATTGTCTGTCCTCGGTTGCAACACTCACTACCGAGTTCCAGGCTGCCTTTGGAAGCAACGTCAGCACAAGAACTGTTCGTCGGGAGCTTTATGAAATGGGTTTCCATGGCCGAGCAGCCGCACACAAGCCCAAGATCACCATGCACAATGCCAAGTGTTGGCTGGAGTGGTGTAAAACTCGCCGCCATTGGAGTTAGTTCCAGTGAAGGGAAATCTTAACGCTACAGCATACAATGACATTCTAGACGATTCTGTGGCTCCAATTTTGTGGCAACAGTTTGGAGAAGGCCCTTTCCTGTTTCAGCATGACAATGCCCCCGTGCACAAAGTGAGGTCCATAAGAAATGGTTTATCGAGTTCGGTGTGGACTGGCCTGCAGAGAGCCCTGACCTCAGCCCCATCGAACACCTTTGGGATGAATTGGAATGCCGACTGTGAGCCAGGCCTAATTGTCCAACATCAGTGCCCAACCTCACTAATACTCTTGTGGCTGAATGGAAGCAAGTCCCCACAGCAATGTTCCAACATTTAGCGGAAAGCCTTCCCAGAAGAGTGGAGCAAAGGGGGGACCAACTCCATGTTAAAACCCATGATTTTGGAATGAGATGTTCGGCGAGCAGTTATCCACATACTTTTGGTAGTGTACATAGTTGTATTGCGAAACTGACAGGAGGAGTGTCCTGTCCAGATGTCTCACACTACAGAAACAGGAGATTGGTCCATAGGGCAAGAGAATTTCTGGCTCGTACAAGGCTTACTTACTTACTAATTGCCAAAGCAACCACTCTCTCTTTCCCTCTCTTACTCCCCCTCCCTCTCTCCCTCTAAGGAACCACACATTCTGAGCCTGTCTGCCTATCTAAGCCCCACTCCACATCTAGAGGAACTCCTGGCCCGCTCTGCGACAAGTGCACAAGTGTGTGTGTACTGTGAGTGAGTGAGTGAGTGAGTGAGTGAGTGAGAAATGGGGTTTGTGTATGTGTATTTAGGATATAGGCTTGTGTGTTTGTGTCGGCAAAAATGTATGTGTGTGTTTGCGTGTGTGTTTGCAGATGTTTGCCATACATTAAATCTGGGTTTATATCTGGTAGAGGGATTGGCTGTGGGTGGGTGCACATGTCTGTCCAGCCTTAGAAATCATAAAGCACATGGTTAATCATGAAGCGCAATCATGCGAAGCAAAATTATACCAAAGTCACATCCAAAGACCTGGCCTTTCTCCCAAATACATTGACTTATGTTCGCTCTGGAGTAACTCAAGCGATCCATCTTCTTTTATTATTTATACTGAACAAAAATATAAACGCCACATGTATAGTGTTGGTCCCATGTTTGATGAGCCAAAATATAATATCCCCAACATTTTCCATACACAGAAAAAGCTTATTTCTCTCAAATGTTGTGCACAATTTTTGCAAATTTTTGTTAGTGAGCATTTCTCCTTTGCCAAGAGAATCCATCCACTTGACAGGTGTGGCATATCAAGAAGCTGATTAAACAGCATGATCATTACACCGGTGCACCTTGTGCTGGGGACAATAAAAGGCCCTCTAAAATGTCACACAACACAATACCACAGATGTCTTAAGTTTTGAGGAAGCGTGCAATTGGCATGCTGACTGCAGGAATGTCCAACAGAGATGTTTCCAGAGAATTTAATGTTCCTTTCTCTACCATAAGCCTCATCCAACATTGTTTTAGAGAATTTGGCAGTACGTCCAACCAGCCTCACAACCGCAGACCACATATAACCACGCCAGACAAGGACCTCCACATCCGGCTTCTTCACCTGCGGGTTCGTTTGAGGGTTGGGGTGCTTAGGAGTATTTATGTCTATTATAAAGCCCTTTTGAGGGGAAAAACAAATTCTCATTGGCTGGGTTTGGCTCCCCAGTGGGTGGTCTTGGCTCCCCAGTGGGTAGGCCTATGCCCTCCTAGACCCACCTATTGCTGTGCCACTGCCCAGTCATGTGAAATCCATAGATTAGGGCCTGATTTATTCATTACAATTGACTGATTTCCCAAATCTTTGAAATTGTTGCATGTTGCGATTATATTTTTGTTCAGTGTAGGTTATTGCTATGTCCAATGATTTTGTGGATAATGTGTGATAGGATAACCAAATAGCACCATCTTATATGATCCCAAACCTCCAAAGCAAGCCCTATTCATAATAAAGAATAAACACGTTAGATATTATTGCGTCTGATTAGTTGGATTTATGCGAACCATATGTCGGTCAAAACCGTTGAACCATAATAGCGAGTGCTTACATTTCTCCCTTATAGTATCTGATAATGTGGCAAGAAGTATTGCAAGAGACCCAGGGGGTACTTTATGTGATGGTGAAATTGTATGAGGTTAATAGTGTTTGTGAATTTGCACAGGATTTCTTGGCAACCCTCAGAGTTACACAAAAATACAATGCTGTTGCGAAGTCATTTCAAACACATGTAGAGTATTCAAATCTTACCCAGCTCTTGTGAAAGCAACTAGGTCGATTTGGACAAAGGCAATACATTTAAAAATTGATAGGTTTTCCCCGTGGTTGTACTTTTCATATGGTTATTTGGGAAGAAAGTATCAACTTTTATCCAAATCGACTTGCAGTTAACACACGTGACGTTCAGCTACACATACAGTGTCTTCAGAAAGTATTGATACCCCTTGACTTATTCCATATTTTGTTGTTTTACAGCCTGAATTCAAAATGGATTAAATAAATAAAAATCTCACCCATCTACACACAATACCCCATAATTGCAAATGTATTGAAAATGAAATACAGAAATACTGTATCTCATTTACATAAGTATTCACACCAGTCAATACATGTTATTATCATCTTTGGCAGCGATTACAGCTGTGAGTCTTTCTAAGAGCTTTTCACACCTGGATTGTAGAATATTTTTACAATTCTTCAAGCTCTGTCAAGTTGGTTGTCAAGACAGGCTTTTTCAAGTTTGACATAGATTTTCAGCCGAATTAAGTCAAAAATGTAACTAGGCCACTGATGAACATTCAATGTCATCTTGGTAAGCAACTCTAGTGTATATTTGGCCCTGTGTTTTAGGTTATTGTCCTGCTAAAAGGTGAATTTATCTCCCAGTGTCTGTTGGAAAGCAGACTGAACCAGGTTTTCCTCTAGGATTTTGCCTGTGCTTAGCTCTATTCCAATTATTTGTATCCTAAAAAAACTTCCTAGTTCTTGCTGATTACAAGCATACCCATAACATGATGCAGCCACCACCATGGTTGAAAAGAGTTGTACTCAGTGATGTGTTGGGTTGGATTTGCCCCAAACAAAACGCTTTGTATTCAAGGCACAAAGAACATTTATTTGCCACATTTTTTGCATTTTTACTTTAGTGCCTTATTGCAAACAGGATGCGTGTTTGGGAATACATTTATTCTGTACAGGTTTCCTTCTTTTCACTCTGTGATTTAGGTTAGTATTGTGGAGTATCTACAATGTTGTTGATCCATCTTCAGTTTTCATGGTGAAACCCCTGAGCGGTTTCCTTCCTATACCAATAGGTGCCCTTCTTTACAAGGAATTGGAAAACCTCCCTGGTCTTTGTGATTGAATCTGTGTTTGAAATTCACTGCTCGATTGAACGACTTTACAGATAATTGTATGTGTGAGGTACAGAGATGAGGTAGTCATGTTTTTTTTTAATGTTAAACACATTGCACACAGAGTCCATGCAACTTATTATGTGACTTGTTAAGCACATTTTTACTCCTGAACTTAACAAAGGGGTTTAATACTTTTTGACTCAATAACATTTCCGCTTATTATTATTATTAATTTGTAAACATTTCTAAAAACATCATTCCACTTTGACATTATGGGGTATTGTGTGTAGGCCAATGACACAACATTTAATTTAATTTAATCAGTATAAAATCCAGGCTGTAATAGAGCAAAATGTGGAAAAAGACAAAGCATGTGAATACTTTCTGAAGGCACTGGTTTCATATTCAGTGTATGCAGGAATTGAACCCACAACCTTGATGTGTAGCGGAGTTGATTTGGAATCACTCCCTCCCGGGAGACTTGTAACCCCAAATGCCCCCCTCGGATCTAGAGGAAGTTAAAACTTGGTTAAGACTTGGGTTGGAGAGCGGGAGACCTGGGTTCAATCCCACCAGTTACCCTTGCACACACCATTTATGAACCAAATGAGCCACCATCCACACCACCATAATTGCCCTTTCTAAGTGCTTTCTAACTGTGTTGTCTCTCTAGGACCCTGTTCTGGACTGACTGGAACAGGGAGGCCCCGAAAATCGAGAGATCCTCAGTGGATGGCCACAGCAGGAAGGTGCTAGTGAAGGATGGGATTGGCCTGCCCAACGCCTTGACCTTTGACACAGTCACGAGACAGGTGTGCTGGGCGGACGCAGGTAAGAATCCCAGGCCTCCGCTTGGAGCATATAGAACCACACCTAAGGCATGTACAGTGTGGGAAAAAAGTATTTGATCCCCTGCTGATTTTGTACGTTTGCCCACTGACAAAGAAATGATCAGTCTATAATTTTAATGGTAGGTTTATTTGAAAAGTGAGAGACAGAATAGCAACAAAAAAATCCAGAAAAACACATGTGAAAAATGTTATAAATTGAAATAAGTATTTGACCCCCTCTCAATCAGAAAGATTTCTGGCTCCCAGGTGTCTTTTATACAGGTAACGAGCTGAGATTAGGAGCACACTCTTAAAGGGAGTGCTCCTAATCTCAGTTTGTTACCTGTATAAAAGACACCTGTCCACAGAAGCAATCAATCCATCAGATTTCAAACTCTCCACCATGGCCAAGACCAAAGAGCTCTCCAAGGATGTCAGGGACAAGATTGTAGACCTACACAAGGCTGGAATGGGCTACAAGACCATCGCCAAGCAGCTTGGTGAGAAGGTGACAACAGTTGGTGCGATTATTCGCAAATGGAAGAAACACAAAAGAACTGTCAATCTCCCTTGGCCTGGGGCTCCATGCAAGATCTCACCTCGTGGAGTTACAATGATCATGAGAACGGTGAGGAATCAGCCCAGAACTACACGGGAGGATCTTGTCAATGATCTCAAGGCAGCTGGGACTATAGTCACCAAGAAAACAATTGGTAAAACACTACGCCGTGAAGGACTGAAATCCTGCAGCGCTCGCAAGGTCCCCCTGCTCAAGAAAGCACATATGCATGCCCGTCTGAAGTTTGCCAATGAACATCTGAATGATTCAGAGGACAACTGGGTGAAAGTGTTGTGGTCAGATGAGACCAAAATGGAGCTCTTTGGCATCAACTCAACTTGCCGTGTTTGGAGGAGGAGGAATGCTGCCTATGACCCCAAGAACACCATCCCCACAATAATGGAGGTGGAAACATTATGCTTTGGGGGTGTTTTTCTGCTAAGGGGACAGGACAACTTCACCGCATCAAAGGGACGATGTACCGTCAAATCTTGGGTGAGAACCTCCTTCCCTCAGCCAGGGCATTGAAAATGGGTCGTGGATGGGTATTCCAGCATGACAATGACCCAAAACACACGGCCAAGGCAACAAAGGAGTGGCTCAAGAAGAAGCACATTAAGGTCCTGGAGTGGCCTAGCCAGTCTCCAGACCTTAATCCCATAGAAAATCTGTGGTTCGAGTTGCCAAACGTCTGCCTCAAAATCTTAATGACTTGGAGAAGATCTGCAAAGAGGAGTGGGACAAAATCCCTCCTGAGATGTGTGCAAACCTGGTGGCCAACTACAAGAAATGTTTGACCTCTGTGATTGCCAACAAGGGTTTTGCCACCAAGTAATGTTTTGCAGAGGGGTCAAAGACTTATTTCTCTCATTAAAATGCAAATCAATTTATAACATTTTTCACGTGTTTTTCTGGATTTTTTTGTTGTTATTCTGTCTCTCATTGTTCAAATAAACCTACCATTAAAATTATAGACTGATAATTTCTTTGTCAGTGGGCAAACGTACAAAATCAGCAGGGGATCAAATACTTTTTTCCCTTACTGTAACTAGAACCAGGTTACTTTCCCAAATCCTCACTATCATAAAGAGGGGAAAAAAATGCTAAACTGATCTTGGATCATGATTGTTATTTATTTTTTATTTATTTAACTAGGCAAGTCAGTTAAGAACAAATTCTTATTTAGAATGACGGCCTACCCCGGCCAAACCCAGACGACGCTAGGCCAATTGTGCGCCGCCCTATGGGACTCCCAATCACAACCGGATGTGATACCGCCTGGATTTGAACCAGGGACTCTAGTTGTTATTTTATTTGTACCTTTATTTAACTAGGCAAGTCAGGTAAGAACAAATTCTTATTTTCAATGACGGCCTAGAAACAGTGGGTTAACTGCCTTGTTCAGGGGCAGAATGGCAGATTTTTACCTAGTCAGCTCGGGGATTTGATCTCGCAACCTTTCGGTTACTAGTCCACTAGGCTACCTGCCGCCCCAGTGACGCCTCTTGCACAGAGATGCAGTGCCTTAGACCGCTGCGCCACCCATGATTTGGTCTCGCAATAGAAACATTTGTAATCATCTTATAAAGTCATTATAAATTTCACAATGCTTAATAAGAAGTGTAATAGAGTACTGAGTTGGTATTGTTGCTAATAACAAATACGTGTCATATATGCTATTGCAAAATAAAATTAATTTGGTTGTGTTTATGAAAGTTTAGCTAGGCCTACTATTAGAATATGAAAAAAAATGTTTTGTTACTGTAGGCTATATGTAAAAACGATAAACCACAAAAACACCACAATTCAAGTGTTATACACCATCACAAAGAAATTCATTATTATTTCATTAAGACAGATCTTTAAAACATACAAAACACTAATAAATTGTATTTCAAAAGAACATAATAATATTTTAAGTTCTATTATGTTATTAGTCTGTGCTTAGTAGCCTCTGCTGCCTCAAGTGCTCACATGTAGAATGCATGGAATAGCAGCTGTAATATTCTACAAAAAAGTGATATTTTGAAATAGAGCCTATGCCTTAATTTTAAGTTGTTTTGTAAATGTATGATTTTAAGATACCTCAGAATCTGCTCTTTCCGATTATAAAATCAAAACGTCTTACCTGCATGAATGTTGATTTGAAAACTTTCTCTTTTTTGTCATTTACCCACGCAGTGCAGCAGTCTCTTCATTCGCAAGGCAATTGATAATATTGTCACCCATAAGACTATTGTCAATTTAATATTGTCTTTAGGCTATATCTATTATTATAGGTCTATGTGTGAAATTAGTTTTGATATAGTTTAAGTGTAGTTTTGATGGGCCATTGTCAGTTGGGGGTGACATGTCCTCCTAAAACTCCTTATAACACAAACTCTGTTTGTGATATTGAAATTCTAAACAGTGTGTTGAATTGAAATTCTAACGACAGTGGTGAATAGACTTATTTAGAAAAAGTCAAGGGGGGACATGACTTGGAAAATTGCAGAGTAATTAAAATGTTAAATTCATATGACCTCAAAATGATGCTCTCTCGTTATCTATGATTAATCTCTCTTCTTTCATCTTTGAAAAACGTACATGGAGTTGTATGCTTGTTCACATGTGCAAGCTTAATGGGTGAAATTATGAAATGAATAATATGTATATGTACATTTATTTTGCAATGCTCGTAACATGGCCGGTGTGGTTTGCCTGTAACATGCTGACCAAACCGGTCGTGGAGTCTGTGTAGCCAGGTGCTAAATTAGAACTTGGTTCTATATAGAATGCTTGACCCGTTGCAAGTCCCGCCTCTCCCATCTACTCACTGGTTTTTACGAGCATATACCCACGTGGACGATCGAAAGATGAATGAGGTCCACATTCCAGTCCAGTTGGTGGCGGTAATGCACCTTAAAGTTGGTTGTCAACCGCCATATAAAATCCACAGAAGAAGAGGAAAGACGAAGGAGGAGAGATTAATCAAAGAACTAACTATGTTTCCCATTTTTATCTGTGGATTCATTGTCGGAGTAGAGAACACACGATTTTGTATTACTCAAAACGGGTCCAAATTCTACAAAGATCCATCTAAACAAAGGACCACATGCATTTTAGGTAAAATAACAACCCAATGTTTATCTCCCAGGACAAATTAGCTAGCAACAGCAAGCTAGCTACATGTCCCGATTTGAAGCTTCAGCACTATTCTCACTCTTTGCCTGCTGCCGTACACCTCGATCACACCAACAGCTCTATTGCGCAAAATAGTACGCAGCATCATGTGGATATGTGTGCAACAAAAGTTCATCATTCACCTTCTGCTACCATTCTATGCATACAGTTTGACGCCCACGCTCTATAAATCAAACGTATGCACCACACAGACACTGTTCCTGCAGTGCAATTTCCATTGGAAATTAATGTACTTCTGGTGTACCCAAATGCGGGACAATGTTGGAGTGATCGAGGCGTTACATGCATGCTGCAGAGGAGAGAGAGATGAGTCTTGGGCTACTATTGATTGCGAAGATGGAGGCCTTTTTGATTGAAGTAAAACGAAAGTTAGAGTGAAAATCCTACAAAGGAAATGTCCTCCATTTGGACAAGTATTAATATTGTAGTGAACAAAGATGGGAAGAACGTTGGCGGCCAAATGCAGGAACATGCAACTCGCTATTCAGGTAGGATGCAATTTTAGAACCTTATTTATTTTTCCGTATTTACAGTATTTTATCATTATTATTACTGTATGCCATTGTCATTATTGTAGACATATTTATTAATATATGCAAAGCGTGTTTTGTTTCATTGTGTTGAGACATTTTTGTTGGCTAAATTAAGTTTGATCTGTCTTTTTGTGTGCTCCGTGTATTTCGTTTAAAATGGGTTATAAGTAGTCCAGTTGTAAAATAAACATCATTAGCCTATTGCTGTCATTTGTTGGCGACGCACTAGCCTTTCTTGGTAGCCTAATTGCTGCAATACAGCCTGTTCAAAACTTTTGTGACTGTTTATACCAGATAGCAATACACCACTGATAGTTGTTTCCCAGTTGATTTTGGTATTTTAACCTGCTTGTCATGAACTCGTCTGGTGGGGATAGACTAAATCACTAGACGCCCGGCTGGAGCCGGGTTGGTCATCATGTAAAAGCCGATTTATGGTCAATCTGGCTCTGTATTGGCCGTACAGCCTTTACTGCTATGCGGCCTCTGCAGAAGTCAGGGCATTCATTCTTCTTGCGCTTTGCGGAGCAGAACAGAGCTATTGTCAAGGAAGTGAGTTTGTGTTTATACATGATCTCCCACGGTCCCACGCCCACCTACCCTTACGAAATCATGTCAATGCGGAGCTATTACAGAGCCCTCGGCATTGTCACAGAATTTGGGAGGCGATTGAGTAACACATTTTTTTTTTGCAACTCTCGAGTTTGCATGTTAGTGGGGATGGGGCTAAACTGTTTTGGAGCAGAGTCAGAGGTGATACACAGTTCAGATGCATACAGACTGTATACTACTCTATATACTATGCAAGGGGCTTATACTGTTACCAACCTGATGAAACCTGTAACATCTGTCCCTTACCATCCCCAATCTGTTATCTTTTCTCTCTGTGTCCTCTCTCTCACACTCCCTCTCTCTCAGGGACCAAGCGTTTGGAGTGCATTGCGTCCGATGGGACGGGTAGAAGAGTGATCCACAGCAACCTGAACTACCCATTCAGTATGGTGTTCTATGCCAACCACTTCTACTTCACAGACTGGAGGAGGTAAGAGAGGAACATATCTGGGTTTAAATAGTAGCTTTCTGTCAAATACTTAAGCTGTGCTTGATGGAGGTCGATGGGTGCAATGGTTGCATGCAAACCCTGTAAATAATGTTTAAAGTAGTGTTATTTTTAGGTTCAGTGTAATGGTATGAGTGTTTTTTTTACTGATCTTCAACAACACATTGCACAACTGGCAGCAACAAGCTGAATTGCGAGTACAATTTACATTTCTAAAAATAGTGTACCAAAACACAAACAAAAGACCAATAAGGTCCAAGCAAGTGCAATTAATTAAATGGAGGAAAGTATCTAGTAATGTTCATCATTAGCTGTTGGACCGTTGTCTTGAGCAGAGGGCATTGACGACTCAAATACCAGTGGGTCGCTAGCGGGATCATCCCGACACTACCAGCTAAAACCTGTAGCGCCAGATTTAAAATCCGAAAATTGAATTATTAAACATCCAGCTATATACAAGTGTTCCATACTCATCAAAAGCTCTGTTTCTAGGCAATATCACAGCGTTGTCAGATTTCAAAAAGGCTTTACGGCGAAAGCAGCACATTCATTTGTTTGAGGGTAGCACCTCACATATTTTCCAATAGCCATGTATCGATTAGCAATCATGGCACACACATAACACATTTCACAGCGAAAACAAAGTAATTACCTGTTGAAGAACTTCTGCTGAGGTCTTCCTAAGTGTCCAACGAAGACAATCCATGGTTCTTTTGTTAGAAAAAGTAACGTCTTTTATCCATAAATCCTCCATTTGGTTCATGCAAAGCGACAGCCTCCATTACTCTTTTGAAACGCTTGGCGCCAACTCGTTCAAATGTTACCTATAAACTTGTCCAAAAACAATCAAACATAGTTTTAAATGTATCCTTAGGAACCCTTTACGTATATGTACTATTATAAATCAGCCGAATATAAACTGAACGCTAAAAGCGATAAATAAGGCACAGCGCGCCTTCTCATGCAGCGCACTCTGAAGAGTTTTCATAACGTGGTCTCTCGTTCCAAGCTGTTTATCAATGGCGAAATTCCCAAGATGGAGTAAAACACCGTCTCGTGGTTGATGACATCATAAGGAAGCGACGTGCACAGAGTTCACATGCCTATATATGGTCATTTTGGATAGGAGGGGCTCAAAATGAGCAATGTGTCAAAATGACTTTTTCAGGACAGAGATTCCTCAGGGTTTTGCCTGCCAAATTCGTTCTGATTGACTCACAGACAAATGGTTAACAGTTTTGGAAAATTCAGAGTGTTTCCTATCCAATGGTACTAAATATATGCATATCCCATTTTCTGGGCCTAAATGGGAGGCATTTTACTTTGGGCACGCCAGGCTCTCCAAAACAGTCAGTTTTGCTGCTGGAGCCGGTGAGGTTAGCCAGGGAGAAACTGTTAGGGCTCGATTCAATCTGTATTGCTTGAGTGTTACAGATTGCGTGATTGAAATGTAAAAGTCATTTCAAATTGAGCTGACACAAGCAGCATTTACCGTGAATGCAGTCCCACAAATGCTCGAACATTGCCTTTAAACTTCAATCATACTGTAATGCTGAACTCCAGCACCACGGATAGAATCTAGCCCTCCATCACAGGCCAGGAGCTCTTCGTCAGGGCACTTTGCTTGTTCAAACTTGAATATGCATTTTTTTCTGTGGTGTTTGTAGGGACGGAGTCATTGCTCTGAGTCGGGACAGCAGCCAGTTCACAGACGAGTACCTACCTGACCAGAGGTCTCACCTGTACGGCGTCACCATAGCTACCACCCACTGTCTATAAGGTAATAGTGTAACTCTTTATAGCATCCTGTCCATGGGGTGAACTTTTACATCAAGCTGCCTCATGCTACAGAAACATAATTATGTGGGCTCACACACAAATCTTGACTCATATTATCGTTGACGTTCCAGGTTGTCTGTTTTGCAGTCGTGCTGTGCATCTCAAAAGATTGCTATATCATATGAATTGGTAACAAGACACTTCCCTAAACATTGAGATCTGATGATCTGTGCAGCGGCTGCAAAATAAATATGGAGCATCATCAATATTACCATCAGTGATAGCAATAGCATTCACTACAACAGTGAATGCTATTGCTATCAGTGGTTTTACACATCTGGTAGAAATAAATAAGATGAACTGTATGGCTTGTGCCTTTTTTGGGTGTCAGGTAGGATAAAAGCAGTCTGTGTAGCCTGAAATGCGTATCTTTTTGCAACTCTGCAGATGAAGTATGGTCCCCAGTGTTGAGGCTCCCTGCTTTTTCACAAGCTTAGTTATGTGACAGTATCAGAGCTGAGACAGTAAAACGGCAAAGAACAGGCATTACAAACAGCCTTGAAACAGAACCTGTCAACTAGGAATTTCCTGGGGGGGTGGGTAGAAGGCACCTGCTTCCAAATCACTGTACTTCAGACCTAGGTGACAAAATGTGACCGGTCCTCACTGAGACATCAAAGCACTTCAAAGCCATGGAAATCTAGCAGCAAGAGCCCTATGAGATGACAGTCTTGTGTTTTGGTGGAAGCACACTTGAAATGTAAGGAGGGGTATTTATGGAGATTACAAACATTACTCTCCAAACGTGTCATTTTATTAATGTGACTGACAGTTTTTTTTAGCTGAGTGTGGGGTAGCCATCAAGGATGTCCGCTATCCTTCCTGTGGCCCTAATGTGGTTGTCATCTGTTGCAGGGAGACAATGATAGAGACAATCGTGTTTTTGGTGCTATTTTGGCAGTCTTGACGTGCTTGCCCGTGAGAACCCTTCCGTCGTACACTGCTACAGAGGCGGCGAAAGAAGGACACTCGCGATGGAGCAAGTATTCCACCAACCACAGCAAATTTACAAAACACCAACTGCGACAAACCCCAAAGGTTTTGTACATTTGTTTTATACCTCATTTCTTACTTTCTACTGTATTTTTGTATGGGACTTTTTAAAGAAAGCCAAAGAAAAAGAGCTTTAAAATAATATCTTTGAGCCACAAGTCCTGTTATAACTGTCAATGTGTATTGAATGAACACACAGCAATGCAGTATGAGTATTCTGTGCACTAATAAGAATTTTGTATTTCACCACATGGAATTTTGTCTTCACAAATATCTGTTTTACCTGTTTTTTATTTTAATCCTTTTATTTTTTGTAAGATGTGATATTTATAACAATAAAATGTGATTCGGGACTTAAACAGAAATGGGTCATTTCAGCAGAGAATCTGAGAACTTACCATTTTCATTCCAAAAAAAGGCTTTTCCCCCCTCCAAAATAAAAACAAGTCAATTTAATTCCAATCCTCCCAACTCCTTAATAAAAACATCGAAATCAAAAAGGCTTCATGGTTGTTAGGGGGAGGCGAAAATGGACCATGTATAGTTTGTGTGACTGGTACTGCTTTTCCGCAGACTGCGTGTGATAGGGCAGTGGTCAAGGGATCAGGCAGGCCAGGTCATCTGCCGACCTTGCCCAGGCGGTGGTCTGTCTTGGGGTCTGCGATGATGGCCTGGACGGCTACGATAGCCTCGTTGATCTGGGTCTGCAGGTCTCGCAGCTCCTCAATGTGGAGCAGACGCAGGATCTGAGCCGCTTCGTTCAGGGTAGCGTCTGCAGAGTAAGGAGCAGCACCACCGTTCAGAGGCCGTGTTCAAGGACATGAGATTATGCTCAGTCAGTGATCAGCGATTAAGGTAACAGTTGAATTCTTGTATGAATGTAGGACCAAATGTTGACAGGATTAAGGATACATGCAATCATGCTTTTGTTTTCCCTAGGTTCTAAATGCGGTGTTAAAAAAAACTTCCATATTTGTAGTGATCCGAAAAAGGAAAAAAAAACTTCCATACATACACTACCGTTCAAAAGCTTGGGGTCACTTAGAAATGTCCTTTTTGAAAGAAAATAATTTTTTTGTTCATTAAAAGAACATCAAATTGATCAGAAATACAGTGTAGACATGGTTAATGTTGTAAATTACTATTGTAGCTGGAAACAGCAGATTTTTAATGGAATATCTACAGAGGCCCATTATCAGCAATCATCACTGTCCTCTTGCTCAGTTGTGCACCGGGGCCTCCCACTCTTTCTGTTCTGTGAAGGGAGTAGTACACAACGTTGTACGAGATCTTTAGTTTCTTGGCAATTTCTCGCATGGAATAGCCTTCATTTCTCACAACAAGAATAGACTGACAAGTTATTTCTTTCTGGACATTTTGAGCCTGTAATCGAACCCACAAATGCTGATGCTCAAGCTACTCAACTAGTCTAAAGGCGGCCAGTTTTATTTCTTCTTTAGGCAGAACAGTTTTCAGCTGTGCTAACAATTACAAAAAGGGTTTTCTAATGCTCCATTATCCTTTTAAAATGATAAACTTGGATTAGCTAACAACGTGCCATTGGAACACAGGAGTGATGGTTGCTGATAAATGGGCCTCTGTACACCTATGTAGATATTCCATACACATTTTTTTAAGTCGTAAAAAGAAGACAGTGAGGACGTTAACTGAGTTTATTTTCAGCAAACTTAACATGTGTAAATATTTGTATGAACATAAGATTCAACAACAGACAAACTGAACAAGTTCCACAGACATGTGACTAACAGAAATAGAATAATGTGTCCCTGAACAGAGGGGGTCAAAATCAAAAGTAACAGTCAGTATCTGGTTTGGCCACCAGCTACATTAATGCAATGCATCTCCTCCTCCTCATGGACTGCACCAGATTTGCCAGTTCTTGCTGTCAGATGTTACCCCACTCTTCCACCAAGGCACCTGCAAGTTCCCAGACATCTCTGGGGGGGGGCCTGCAGGAAGGGTACCACATGAGGGAGGAGGATGTCTTCCCTGTAACGCACAGCGTTGAGATAGCTTGTTGTCATTGCAGGCACAGTCCGATGATGCTGTGACACACCGCCCCAGACCATGATGGACCCTCCATCTCCAAATCGATCCCACTCCAGAGTACAGGCCTCTGTGTAACGCTCATTCCTTTGACGATAAACGCAAATCCGACCAAAACCGCGACTCGTCAGTGAAGAGCACTTTTTGCCAGTCCTGTCTGGTCCAGTGACGGTGGGTTTGTGCCCATAGGCAACGCTGTTGCCGGTGATGTCTGGTGAGGACCTGCCTTACAACAGGCCTACAAGCCCTCAGTCCAGCCTCTCTCAGCCTATTACAGACAGTCTCAGCACTGATGGAGAGATTGTGCATTCCTGGTGTAACTTGGGCTGTTGTTGTTGCCATCCTGTACCTGTCCCGCAGGTGTGATGTTCGGATGTACCAATCCTGTGCAGGTGTTGTTACACGTGGTCTGCTCCTACGAGGATGATCAGCTGTCCGTCCTGTCTCCCTGTAGAGCTGTCTTAGGCATCTCACAGTACGGACATAGCAATTTATTGCCCTGGCCACATCTGCAGTCCTCATGCCTCCTTGCAGAATGCCTAAGGCACGTTCACACAGATGAGCAGGGACCCTGGGCATCTTTCTTTGTGTTTTTCAGAGTCAGTAGAAAGGCCTCTTTACTGTCCTATTCTTTCATAACTAATTGCCTACCGTCTGTAAGCTGTTAGTGTCTTAAAAATCAAATCAAATCAAATTTTATTTGTCACATACACATGGTTAGCAGATGTTAATGCGAGTGTAGTTTAAATGCTTGTGCTTCTAGTTCCACTCATGCAGTAGTATCTAACAAGTAATCTAACAAATTCACAACAACTACCTTATACACACAAGAGTAAAGGAATGAATACAGTATGTACATATAAATATATGGATGAGCTATGGCTGACCGGCATAGGCAAGATGCAGTAGATGGTATGGAGTACAGTATATACACATATATATGAGATGAGTAATGTAGGATATGTAAACATTATATAAATGGTATTGTTTAAAGTGGCTAGTGATACATTATTTCATCCAATTATAATTATTAAAGTGGCTAGAGATTTGGGTCGATGACCGAACAGCATAGGCAAGATACAGTAGATGGTTTAGAGTACAGTGTATACATTTGATATGAGTATGTCGGATACGTGAAACATTATATACAAAATTGTTTAAAGTGGCTAGTGATACATTTGTTACATCCAATTCCTATGTATAAAGTGGCTAGAGATTTAAGTCAGTATGTTGGCAGCAGCCACTCAATGTTAGTGATGGCTGTTTGATGGCCTTGAGGTAGAAGCTGTTTTTCAGTCTCTCGGTCCCAGCTTTGATGCACCTGTACTGACCTCGCCTTCTGGATGATAGCGGGGTGAACAGGCAGTGGCTCGGGTGGTTGTTGTCCTTGATGATCTTTTTGGCCTTTCTGTGACATCGGTGGTGTAGGTGTCCTGGAGGGCAGGTAGTTTAACTCTCGGTGATGCTGTGCAGTCCTCACTACCCTCTGGAGAGCCTTCACGGTTGTGGGCGGAGCAGTTGCCGTACCAGGCGGTGATACAGCCCGACAGGATGCTCTCGACAGTGCATCTGTAAAAGTTTGTGAGTGATTTTGGTGACAAGCCAAATTTCTTCAGCCTCCTGAGGTTGAAGAGGCGCTGCTGCGCCTTCTTACTCTTCTTTACCACGCTGTCTGTGTGGGTGGACCAATTCAGTTTGTCCGTGATGTGTACGCCGAGAACTTAAACTTTCCACCTTCTCCACTACTGTCCCCTCGATGTGGATAGGGGGTGCTCCCTCTCCTGTTTCCTGAAGTCCACGATCATCTCCTTTGTTTTGTTGACATTGAGTGAGAGGTTATTTTCCTGACACCACACTCCGAGGGCCCTCACCTCCTCTCTGTAGGCCGCCTCCGTTGTTGGTAATCAAGCCTACCACTGTAGTGTCGCCAGCAAACTTGATGATTGAGTTGATGCGTGCTTGGCCACGCAGTCATGGGTAAACAGGGAGTACAGGAGAGGGCTGAGAACGCACCCTTGTGGGGCCCCAGTGTTGAGGATCAGCGGGGTGGAGATGTTGTTTCTACCCTCACCACCTGGGACCGGCCCGCCAGGAAGTCCAGGACCCAGTTGCACAGAGCTGGGTCGAGACCCAGGGTCTCGAGCTTAATGACGAGCTTGGAGGGAACTATGGTGTTAAATGCTGAGCTGTAGTCGATGAACAGCATTCTTACATAAGTATTCCTCTTGTCCAGATGGGTTAGGGCAGTATGCAGTGTGATTGCGATTGCGTCTGTGGACCTATTGGGACGGTAAGCAAATTGGAGTGGGTCCAGGGTGTCTGGCAGGATGGAGGTGATATGATCCTTGACTAATCTCTCTCAAAGCACTTCATGATGACGGAAGTGAGTGCTACGGGGCGATAGTCATTTAGCTCAGTCACCTTAGCTTTCTTGGGAACAGGAACAATGGTGGCCCTCTTGAAGCATGTGGAACAGCAGACTGGGATAGGGACTGATTGAATATGTCCGTAAACACACCAGCCAGCTGGTCTGCGATGCTCTGAGGACACGGCCAGGATGCCATCTGGGCCGCAGCCTTGCGAGGGTTAACACATTTAAATGTTTTTCACATTGGCTGGCGTGAAGGTGAGCCCGCAGGTTTTGGTAGCGGGCCGTGTCGGTGGCACTGTATTGTCCTCAAAGCGAGCAAAGAAGTTGTTTAGTTTGTCTGGGAGCAGGACGTCATGGTCCGCGACGGGCTGGTTTTCTTTTTGTAGTCCGTGATTGACTGTAGACCCTGCCACATTCCTCTTGTGTCTGAGCCATTGAATTGTGACTCTACTTTGTCTCTATATTGACGCTTAGCTTGTTTGATTGCCTTGCCGGAGGGAGTAAGCTGCACTGTTTGTATTCAGTCATGTTTCCGTAGCCTTTACCTGGTTAAAGCAGTGGTTCGCGCTTTCAGTTTCTATGAATGCTGCCATCAATCCATGGTTTCTGGTTGGGGAAGGTTTTGATATTTGCTATGGGTACAACATCACCAATGCATTTGCTAATAAACTCGCTCACCGAATCAGCGTATACATCAATGTTGTTGTCAGATGCTATCCGAACATATCCCAGTCCACGTGCTCGAAGCAATCTTGCAGCATGGAATCAGATTGGTCGGACCAGCGTTGAACAGACCTGAGAACGGGCGTTTCCTGTTTTAGTTTCTGTTTGTAGGCTGGGAGCAACAAAATGGAGTCATGGTCAGACTTGCAAAAGGAGGGCGGAGAATAGCCTTGTATGCATCACGGAAGTTGGAATAACAGTGGTCCAGGATTTTACCAGCCCGGGTGGCACATATCGGATATGCTGGTAAAATTTCGGGAGCCTTGTTCTTAAATTAGCTTATTAAAATCCCCAGCCACAATAAATGCAGCCTCAGGATATGTGGTTTCCAGTTTACATAGAGTCCGATGAATTTCTTTCAGTGCCGTCGATGTATCAGCTTGAGGGGGATGTACACGGCTGTGATTATAATCAAGAGAATTCTTGGTAGATAATGCGGTCTGCATTTGATTGTAAGGAATTCTATGTCAGGTGAACAAAAGGACTTGAGTTCCTGTATGTTGTTATGATCACACCACGCCTCGTTAATCATAAGACACACACCCCCGCCCTTCTTCTTACCAGAGAGATGTTTGTTTCTGTCGGCGCGATGCGTGGAGAAACCAGGTGGCTGTACCGACTCTGATAACGCGTGTCCTGAGTGAGCCATGTTTCCGTGAAGCAAAGAACGCTTGCAGTCTCTAATGTCTCTCTCTGAAAGGCAACCCTCGATCGGATTTCTACTTTGTTGTCAAGAGACTGTACATTGGCGATTAAAATACTCGGAGAGGTGCACGATGCGCCTCGACGAAGCTTGACCAAAAGACCGCGTTTCTCTTCTCGGCGCCGTTGTTTTGAGTAGCCACGCGTTATCCAGTCTGTTGTTGTGTTTGGGTTAACGAAAGGAGAATCCTCTTGGGAAAGTCGATTCCTGGTCGTAATGTTGGTAAGTTGACGTTGCTCTTATATCCAATAGTTCCTCCCGGTTGTATGTAATAAAACTTAATATTTTCCGGGGTAACAATGTAAGAAGTAATACATAAAAAAACAAAATACTGCATGGTTTCCTGAGAACGTGAAGCGAGGCTGCCATCTCTGTCGGCGCCGGAAGTAGATGCAGGTGCCACAGGTGCATGTTCATTAATTGTTTATGGTTCATTGAACAAGCATGGGAAACAGTGTTTAAACCCTTTACAATGAAGATCTGTGAAGTTTTGGATTTTTACAAATTATCTTTGAAAGACAGGATCCTGAAAAGGGGACATTTCTTTTTGCTGAGTTACATAATCAGCCGTTTCCAGCTACAATAGTCATTTACAACAGTAACAATGTCTATACTATTTTCTGATCAATTTGATGATCTTTTAATGGACCAAAAAATAAAAAGGACATTTCTAAGTGACCCAAAACTTTTGAACAGCAGTGTACCTCTCGGCAAGTACGTACAACTCCTGCACTGACATAGCTTGATATTATATTGACATGACATGCCATTTCAAACAGTGGTTCACAGGGAAATGTCACTAGTCTACACAATGACACATTCCATGTTGTTTCCTTTGCCCGGATGCATCTCCAACAGATCTGGATGTGATGGCCCTAGCCACCCAAGCAATCCTACAGAGTATTACATCAACAGTAGTCAAGATAAATTCCATTACTGTTCTGTCAATCATATCAATAGGACAGAATGGGTTTGCCATGGTGCCCTAGGGGGCAGCCTAGCTGGGCTGTTAGCTCCTGCAAATGTATTGTTAATTTTGTTATATTATTTTTCTGCAAACTGTTGTTTTAGGAAAATACTTAAAAGATCACACATCTGGTGATCTGAAATCGTAATTGATTGCACTGCTAGCTTGCTTTACAGTTAGCTTTGTCAATGCAGTTTTGATTTGAACGTGCTGTCCTTGGGGAGCTCAGGTGTCGGGGGGCTTGGACAGACTGGACTCTGTGCTGAAGCGTGGCGCTGTAGGAGGACTATTCAAATGTGTTATGTTTTGGTCTTTGCAGTATTTAATTACCTGGGCCATGTGATATTTACTGCAATTCAGCTTTTAGCTGTGATTGTGTAACATGTTTGAAGAGGACCACAATGGAAATACATTTTTTACTTAAATGCATTGTATCCACATGTGTTTGTATTGCATTTTTTAATTGTCAAAAAATGTGTGGAGACCATTAAGATAATAATCATCGTCTTGGGCACAATAACACAGGGAATTGACAGTGTAAGCATTTGCAGTTACAAAAGCACTTCAAAATGTAATTTATGGACTAGTCCCTTTATGAGGATAATACACTGCCGTTTGAAATGTGTCCCGTGTGCATTACTTCAAATACTCGACAGCGAGCACTCACCTCCAGTATCAAAGCCGAGGACGTGCATATCCAAGGCCACGGGGAGACCCTTGAGGCAAAAACAGGAAGAGATACATCACAGCAATTAGGGGACACCGGAGGTGCCAATATACAGCCATTCTCTTAAAATAGCGTAGCAACGGAGAGGACTTCCAGACCACTGCACACAGGCCTTACCCATCACACTGAGGCTCTATGTACAGTGCATTGCAAAAGTATTCATCCCCTTGGTGTTTTTCCTATTTTGTTGCAATACAACCTGCAATTTAAATTGATTTTTATTTGGATTTCATTTAAAAAAAATGGACATATGCAAAATAGTCCAAATTGGTCAAGTGAAAAAAAAAAGAAAAAAAAAAAGAAAAGTGGTACGTGCATATGCATTTCACCCCCTTTGCTATGAAGCACCTAAATAAGATCTGGTGCAACAAATTACCTTCAGAAGACACGTAATTAGTTAAATAAAGTCCACCTGTGTGCAATCTAAAAAAAATTGTAGCCCTCCACAAGTCTGGTTCATCCTTGGGAGCAATTTCCAAACACCTGAAGGTACAACGTTCATCTGTACAAACAATAGTACGCAAGTATAAACACCATGGGACCACGCAGCCGTCATACCGCTCAGGAAGGAGACGTGTTTGGTCTCCTAGAGATGATCGTACTTTGGTCCGAAAAGTGCAAATCAATCCCAGAACAACAGCAAAGGACCTTGTGAAGATGCTGGAGGAAACCGGTCCAAAAGTATCTATAAGAACAGTAAAACGAGTCCTATAATCGACATAACCTGAAAGGCCGCTCAGCAAGGAAGAAGCCACTGCTCCAAAGCTGCCATAAAAAAAGCCAGACGACTACAGTTTGCAACTGCACATGGGGACAGAGATCGTACTTTTTGGAGAAATGTCCTCTGGTCTGATGAAACCAAATTAGAACTGTTTGGCCATAATGACCATCGTTATGTTTGGAGGAAAAAGGGGGAGGCTTGCAAGCTGAGGAACACTATCCTAACCGTGAAGCACAGGGGTGGCAGCATCATGTTGTGGGGGTGCTTTGCTGCAGGAGGGACTGGTGCACTTCACAAAATAGATGGCATCATGAATTAGAAGAAAAATGTGGATTTTTTTTTTTTTGTTGAGCGTTGGACTAGTAACCGAAAGGTTGCAAGTTCAAATCTGTCGTTCTGCCCCTGAACAGGCAGTTAACCCACTGTTCCTAGGCAGTCATTGAAAATAAGAATTTGTTCTTCACTGACTTGCCTAGTAAAATAAAAAGCTCTGACCTCAATCCTAAAGAAAATGTGTGGGCAGAACTGTAAAAGCGTGTGCGAGCAAGGAGGCCTACAGACTCCGTTACACCAGCTCTGTAAAGAAGAAATGGGCCAAAAATCACCCAACTTATTGTAGGAAGCTTGTGGAAGGCTACCCAAAATGTTTGACCCAAGTTAAACAATGTAAAGGCAATACACTCAATTAGTATTTGGTAGCATGTAAACTTCGGACCCACTGGGAATGAAAGAAATAAAAGCTGAAATAAATAATTCTCTCTACTATTATCTGACATTTCACATTCTTAAATAAAGTGGTGATCCTAACTGACCTAAGACAGGGGATTTTTACTAGGATTAAATGTCAGGAATTGTGAAAAACTTAGTTAATGTATTTGGCTAAGGTGTATGTAAACTTCCGACTTCAAGTAATATATACACACACAGTCGTGGCCAAAAGTTTTGAGAATGACACAAATATTAATTTCCACAAAGTTTGCTGCTTCAGTGTTTTTAGATATTTTTGTCAGATGTTACTATGAAATACTGAAGTATAATTACAAGCATTTCATAAGTGTCAAAGGCTTTTATTGACAATTGCATGAAGTTGATGCAGAGTCAATATTTGCAGTGTTGACCCTTTTTTTTCCCCAAGACCTCTGCAATCCGCCCTGGAATGCTGTCAATTAACTTCTGGGCCACATCCTGACTGATGGCAGCCCATTCTTGCATAATCAATGCTTGGAGTTTGTCAAAATTTGTGTGTTTTTGTTTATCCACCTGCCTCTTGAGGATTGACCACAAATTCTCAGTGGGATTAAGGTCTGAGGAGTTGGACCCAAAATATCAATGTTTTGTTCCCCGAGCCACTTAGTTATCACTTCTGCCTTATGGCAAGGTGCTCCATCATGCTGGAAAAGGCATTGTTCGTCACCAAACTGTTCCTGGATGGTTGGGAGAAGTTGCTCTCGGAGGATGTGTTGGTACCATTCTTTATTCATGGCTGTGTTCTTAGGCAAAATTGTGAGTGAGCCCACTCCCTTGGCTGAGAAGCAACCCCACACATGAATGGTCTCAGGATGCTTTACTGTTGGCTTCTCCGGAAAAGCTATTTTCCGGATGCCCCAAACAATTGGAAAGGGGATTCATCAGAGAAAATGACTTTACCCCAGTCCTCAGCAGTCCAATCCCTGTACCTTTTGCAGAATATCAGTCTGTCCCTGATGCTTTTCCTGGAGAGAAGTGGCTTCTTTGCTGCCCTTCTTGACACCAGGCCATCTTCCAAAAGTATTTGCCTCACTGTGCATGCAGATGCACTCACACCTGCCTGCAGATGCACTCACACCTGCCTGCTGCCATTCCTGAGCAAGCTCTGTACTGGTGGTGCCCCGATTCCGCAGATGAATCAACTTTAGGAGATGGTCCTGGTGCTTGCTGGACTTTCTTGGGCGCCCTGAAGCCTTCTTCACAACAATTGAACCGCTCTCCTTGAAGTTCTTGATGGTCTGATAAATGGTTGATTTAGGTGCAATCTTACTGGCAGCAATATCCTTGCCTGTGAAGCCCTTTTTGTGCAAAGCAATGATTGAGGCACATGGTTCCTGGTAGGTAACCATGTTTGACAGAGGAAGAACAATGATTCCAAGCACCACCCTCCTTTTGAAGCTTCCAGTCTGTTATTCAAACTCAATCAGCATGACAGAGTGATCTCCAGCCTTGTCCTCGTCAACACTCACACCTGTGTTAACGAGAGAATCACTGACATGATGTCAGCTGGTCCTTTTGTGGCAGGGCTGAAATGCAGTGGAAATGCTCTTTGGGGATTCAGTTCATTTGCATGGCAAAAAGGGACTTTGCAATTAATTGCAATTCATCTGATCACTCTTCATGACATTCTGAAGTATATGCAAATTGCCATCATACAAACTGAGGCAGACTGAAAATTCATATTTGTGTCATTCTCAAAACTTTTGGCCACGACTGTACACACACACACCCCTGTTCTGAAAGGCCCCAGAGTCTGCAATGCCACTAAGCAAGGGGCACCACCAAGCAAGCAGCACCATGAAGACCAAGGAGCTCTCCAAACAGGTCAGGGACAAAGTTGTAAAGAAGTACAGATCAGGGTAACCCTGAAGGAGCTGCAAAGCTCCACAGCGGAGATTGGAGTATCTGTCCATAGGACCACATTAAACTGTACACTCCACAGAGCTGGGCTTTACGGAAGAGTGGCCAGAAAAAAGCCATTGCTTAACCTCTCAGGGATTGCTGGGACGCTAGCGGGCTGCTCCCGACACTACCAGGTGAAATGTAAGGCGCCAAATTCAAAATCCCAAAGTTCAATTATTAAACATCCACCAATATACAAGTGTTCCATACTCATCAAAAGCTCTGTTTCTTGGCAATATCACAGCGTTGTCAGATTTCAAAAAGGCTTTACGGCGAAAGCAGCACATTTGATTGTTTGAGGGTAGCACCTCACATTTTTCCCATAGCCATAAATCCATTATCCATCATGGCACACACATAACACATTTCACAGCGAAAAAAAATCAATTACCTGTTGAAGAACTTCTGCTGAGGTCATCCTAAGTGTCCAACGAAGACAATCCATGGTTCTTTTGTTAGAAAAAGTAATGTATTTTATCCATACAATCAATCCTCCATTTGGTCCGCGCGTTATAATCAGAAACGACAGCCTCCACTAGTCCATTGAAACGTGACGCAAACTCGTTCATCTTATACCTATGAACTTGTCCAGAAAATCACATTGTAGGATTTTTAATTTATTTATTAGCAAATTATGGTGGAAAATAAGTATTTGGTCAATAACAAAAGTTTCTCAATGCTTTGTTATGTACCCTTTGTTGGCAATGACAGAGGTCAAACGTTTTCTGTAAGTCTTCACAAGGTTTTCACACACTGTTGCTGGTATTTTGGCCCATTCCTCCATGCAGATCTCCTCTAGAGCAGTGATGTTTTGGGGCTGTCGCTGGGCAACACGGACTTTCAACTCCCTCCAAAGATTTTCTATGGGGTTGAGATCTGGAGACTGGCTAGGCCACTCCAGGACCTTGAAATGCTTCTTACGAAGCCACTCCTTCGTTGCCCGGGCGGTGTGTTTGGGATCATTGTCATGCTGAAAGACCCAGCCACGTTTCATCTTCAATGCCCTTGCTGATGGAAGGAGGTTTTCACTCAAAATCTCACGATACATGGCCCCATTCATTCTTTCCTTTACACGGATCAGTCGTCCTGGTCCCTTTGCAGAAAAACAGCCCCAAAGCATGATGTTTCCACCCCATGCTTCACAGTAGGTATGGTGTTCTTTGGATGCAACTCAGCATTCTTTGTCCTCCAAACACGGCGAGTTGAGTTTTTACCAAAAAGTTATATTTTGGTTTCATCTGACCATATGACATTCTCCCAATCCTCATCTGGATCATCCAAATGCGCTCTAGCAAACTTCAGACGGGCCTGAACATGTACTGGCTTAAGCAGGGGACACGTCTGGCACTGCAGGATTTGAGTCCCTGGCGGCGTAGTGTGTTACTGATGGTAGGCTTTGTTACTTTGGTCCCAGCTCTCTGCAGGTCATTCACTAGGTCCCCGTGTGGTTCTGGGATTTTTGCTCACCGTTCTTGTGATCATTTTGACCCCACGGGGTGAGATCTTGCGTGGAGCCCCAGATCGAGGAAGATTATCAGTGGTCTTGTATGTCTTCCATTTCCTAATAATTGCTCCCACAGTTGATTTCTTCAAACCAAGCTGCTTACCTATTGCAGATTCAGTCTTCCCAACCTGGTGCAGGTCTACAATTTTGTTTCTGGTGTCCTTTGACAGCTCTTTGGTCTTGGCCATAGTGGAGTTTGGAGTGTGACTGTTTGAGGTTGTGGACAGGTGTCTTTTATACTGATAACAAGTTCAAACAGGTGCCATTAATACAGGTAGCAGTGGAGGACAGAGGAGCCTCTTAAAGAAGAAGTTACAGGTCTGTGAGAGCCAGAAATCTTGCTTGTTTGTATGTGACCAAATACTTATTTTCCACCATAATTTGCAAATAAATTCATTAAAAATCCTACAATGTGATTTTCTGGATTTTTTTCCCCTCATTTTGTCTGTCATAGTTGAAGTGTACCTATGATGAAAATTACAGGCCTCTCATCTTTTTAAGTGAGAGAACTTGCACAATTGGTGGCTGACTAAATACTTTTTTGCCCCACTGTATGTGCATATCCTATTTTCTGGGCCTGAATGGGAGGCATTTTACTTTGGGCACGCCAGGCTCTCCAAAACGGTCACCTCATGCACCCATCCCCAAGAAGTTAAAGAAATAAGCAAACACATTTAGTGTTCACCAAAAGGCATGTGGGAGACTCCCCAAACATATGGAATAAGGTACTCTTTTTGGCCATCAAGGAAAGAGCAAACCCAACACCTCATCACCCAGAGAACCACATCCCCACAGTGAAGCATGGTGGTGGCAGCAGCATCATGCTGTGGGGATGTTTTAACCCCCCCATCGGCAGGAACTGGGAAACTGGTCAGAATTGAAGGAATGATGGATGGTGCTAAATACAGGGAAATTGAGGGAAACCTGTTTCAGTCTTCCAGAGATTTGAGACTGGGACAGCGGTTCACCTTCCAGCAGGACAAAGACCCTAAGCATACTGCTAAAGCAAGTGGTTTATGGGGAAACATTTAAATGTCTTGGAATGGCCTAGTCAAAGCCCAGACCTCAATCCAATTAAAAATCTGTGGTATGACTTAAGATTGCTGTACACCAGCAGAACCCATCCAACTTTAAGGAGCTGGAGCAGTTTTGCCTTGAAGAATGGGCAAAAATCCCAGTGGCTAGATGTGCCAAGCTTAGAGAGACCTTCAGCTGTAATTGCTGCAAAATATGGCTCTACAAAGTATTGACTTTGGGCAGGTGAATAGTTATGCACGCTCAAGTTCTGTTTTTTGTCTTATTTCTTGTTTGTTTAACAATTTTTTATTTTGCATCTTCAAAGTGGTAGGCATGTTGTGTAAATCAAATGATACAACCCCCCCAGGTAACAAAATAGAACAAATGCCAAGGGGTGTGAATACTTTCACAAACCACTGTATCAAGCGTCTCAGAGTAGGAGTGCCCCCACCCCTGTCCATATAATTTTAGTAATTGTGATCTAAAAAAGGCTAAACTGATCCTAAACCAGTACTCAGATGTTTTGTAGAGTTCAGAGTGCACTTGAGTGAGCTTGCCTTGTACAAATGGTCCCAAAAAAAAAAAAAACCCGTCCTGTTTGGACCCAGTTCTGAAGTATTGTGGGCATTCTTTCAGATCACGTTTTAAAACCTTTGACATTTTGATGAGGTTTTAATGTGTAGGCGGATATGCCTCAGTGTCTCACCTCTTTAGACTGCCTGGCCTTGGCTATGGCTTCTGGGGTCAGCCTCTCTTGGATGAGGATCCTTATAGCCTGTTGGACAAGTGGAATAACCACACCATTGCTACCAAATATGCGTAAGTCTGAAATATGCACAGGGTCATTTACAACATGGTCATAAGAACTGAGTAACACCGTTTTCACAGTATAGCGCCGATCCGAACTGGCTCTGATATTTTCATTTTACATTGTCCTTTCCAGCAAGGTTACAGTAACTATGGTGGGTGCGTAACTAGGCCATCGCACTACCGCTAGGCACAGCTTGGCTCAGTAGTGTGAAAAGGGCCTTAGTACATCTATCCCACTTCATAGACATGGTGCTTGATGGCTGCTGGTTCTCACCTTCAGCATGACCAGGTAGTCGTCATGACGCTGGATCTTTAGCATGTTAGCCAGGCCCATCACGCCAGCCTTAAAGTCTGGGTTGTTGCCTTGAGGAGCAAGAAGGGAACACACCCAGTCACCTTACCACATCTACCCCTACCACTCCAGTATCCCTGCACATTGTAAATATGGTATTGGCACTGACCCTGTACATACAGTAGCTTACTTCCTCGTGTTCTTCTCATTTCTATTCCTTGTGTGTTTTTGTTCTACTTTACAGTACTACAGATGTTGGGAAAGAGCTTTCAAGAAAGGCATTTCACTGTATTTGGGCAAGTGACAAAACTTAAACACTTATTTTCAATACAGCATGGGCCTGTTGACATTCATAATGTCAGCTGGAGTCACAACTGTCCCTGTTGGTTTGATTCTCATCTTGTTTTGCATGGTAATCAAACAAACGACAACCATATGTAATCACTGGGAATAAACCATCTTCAAGGGAAGTCAAGCCTAAGCAGGCCAGGTAGGCAATAATGAGCATAAAGCAAAAGAATGGCACCTACGCTAGAAGAGTAGCTAGTGAAAGGCACCACATGAGCCTGAGGTATCCAATGTTTCTAGTCACCACTGTCAGCCTCTAGGTTGCTGTGTGCGTGTAATCAGTCTGGTGGCCTGGGCCAGACAGTTGCGCTAACCCACTTCAGTACTACGTTGGATGCTGGTTTCTTTAAATCAGATGATTTTAAATCACAGAACATCAGGGACAGAGGAAGAGGAGTGAAGAGAGGATGAGAGAGAGGAGTAGAGGAGGATAGGCATTTAGAGGAAGAGATGAAAGAGTGGTTAAGCTCACTGTCCAGATGGATGAGTGGTTCCGAGGGGTTCTCTGCCTTGGTGGCCGTGGCTGGCGGGCAGTTCTTGTACTTCTCAACTGGGGAGCCAGTGGGACATACAACATCCAGACAGTGACCACTTAGTCGATGCCCCCACTTATTACATACTAAACTGCTTTTACAACAAAATACTTGCTTTAATAGTGTGTCTACTCAGTCATTTAACATTCCTGGACACTAACAATAGTGTGTATGGCAACAGAAGGTGGAACCAGAATTAGATTATCCCTTATGGTGGAGCAGCCCAAGCTGTCAAAGTTGCCACTTAATACAATGCTACCATCTAGTGGCTGAACACCACAACAACAATACATTCAAAGTAGTAATTTGGCCCAAGTACACACAATAGGGCACCGAATCACACACAGAAAATAACACTAGTCCCTTCAATAAATCAAGAGATATGAGGAGTAAAATGGATGGTACAGTACCATTGTCTCCATACTCAAACCGAACTGCTAGACCCAGCAACCAGTCCACCGACTCCTGTCTCTCTTGGACACTGAATGGGCAGTTTACATCGTGAAGATACTGCATAGGAAACAGAAAATCAAAATGTTCAGTAGGGAGAAAACTTGCCACAGTGTGCCCTACAGAATATGACCCAGGATACTGTGAATACAAGGTTCCTGAGACCATTTTGAATTAGATTGTATCACAGTTATGGTTTACCTCCATCGGAGTGGTGTCGTTACTAGCTCTCACCGGGTAGCTCTTTGATTCAGAGCTTGTGTATTCATCAGCGCGCACCATAAAAACTAAAAGAAGCATTTATTGGACAAATGCACATAGGTCCCTCCCGGTTTGCTTCCGTTTGGTTCCTATTGAATACACCACAGGTGAGACATGGCTGAACAACTGTTTTCAAATGCAGCGATTCACATTTCATGAATAAAAATTAAAAAAATGGTTGTTTCCCATTGAGCAGCATGCCTTACCCAGAGGAACCTTTACTGTCCAGACTCATCACACTGGCTAACTATTCAAGCCTGGAGACAAAGGTTTCTGGTGCAAGTGCTGACATGTGCTATGTCTCAAGAGTCTTTCCTCATCCCGTTCTCCCCTCGCCACTTTCTCAAAAATGGCAGTTGGTAGCGAGAGGATTCGTGGAGAGAGTGCTTCCTTTCACAACCCCAATGGAGGTTCTCCAATGAAAAAGAGAGCGTCACAGCTATGGAGACCAGTGATTAGGGTGGTAAATCAGATTTCATTCTAGAACGATTAGGCCTACAGACTGATCCTGGGGCGCGTTCAGCAGGACCTTTTGGAACTTTCAGATAGAAATATGTCATGTAGAACAAACATGCCTTTCCAACATGTAGAACAAACATGCCTGGTCTATTCATGGTATTTATATCTGCAACACAACATTTGGCCTTGGAATGGCTCTATTGTTTTGCCTGTGATGTAGACGGTTAGGGAAGGGGGTTGAGAAAAGATCCTCCTAGATACATTGATAGTGAAAAAAGAACCCCATGGTTCAGTAAGGAGACAATGTTATGAAACATGGAGATACTACATGAACTTGCCCAATAAGAAAGAACACCGATTTCGTTTTTCCATCACAAATGTGTTACAGTGCGCCCTAGTGAACACAACCCAGGTTGTAATTTCTTGGATGTAATATGAACAGACCTTTGGCTGACCCTGCAGCTAGCCTTGCTGCTCACCTGCTCAAAGGACTTGGGCCATTCTGAGCTGGGGATATTTCTCAGGTTGCCACGGTCTTCAATTTTGTAGTGTCTGATTTTCTGGTCTTCCAGCCACACAATGAAATTCCTGAACTCTGTCTCATCTGTGCAAAGCAGAACATGACAGTGACACAATAACTAGATGCACAATAGTGGTAATAATAGATATCCTGTGTTAAATTATAGACTGCGTTATAATACCTGGGGAGCCAGTGGGAATAATGGGTTACGTAATAGGACATATAAAAGCACTCGCCACATTTATATTGAACCGGCAGAAATTCACATAAGAAAATTCCGGACAATTCACTTATAATATACCAACAAGGAATAGAGAGAGTATCACTTTCAGATGCCACCCCTAGCCTAGCTAAAGTTAGCTAATGAACATTACCTAGTTGCGTTGTCTCCACTGCCTCGCTGGCACTGCTGTTAGTAAACTAGCTACGCTAATTAGCCAACTATACGACCCGATCACCTAACAAAACTCGCAGCTTAATAAAAATGTGTATGACATAAACACAGCTAATATAAAACGAAACATGCATAGATATTACAGACATGGCTGTATCGAACTGTTTTAGACTGAAGAGTAACGTCAAAGACAGTATGGTCACAACTAACGTTGGCTAGCTAGATGCTACAGCTCCATATTTTGAGCGTGGCTCTGAAGGTGCACGTCATTCCCTAGCAGATAGCTGCTTGATCGGGGTTTTGTCATAGCTACCGTTGCAGTCAAATCCAGAGGGGTTGTGATAATCCAACGCTGTCAGTTTTCTTTGAAACATTTTGTCAAGTGCTTCTAGGTTTATAGGTCAGAAATAGTGGAACTCCTGGCAGAGACGCACACAGTTCTTCTGGGGGGGTTTTATGGCGGACTACAACCCAAAAAAGGTGTATTGCCGCCACCAACTGGACGGGTTGAAACCAAAACAAGGTAAAAAGAAAATCCATGCATTTTATTTGTTTATATTTAACTAGGCATGTCAATTAAGAACAAATTCTTATTTACAATTG
The DNA here is from genome assembly GCA_030435695.1 of Brachymystax lenok tsinlingensis. Classification (NCBI taxonomy): domain Eukaryota; kingdom Metazoa; phylum Chordata; class Actinopteri; order Salmoniformes; family Salmonidae; genus Brachymystax; species Brachymystax lenok. The sequence goes on from CM059786.1 coordinate 622,130, forward strand.
ACGGCGTACCCCGCCCAAACACTAACTCCGACGACGCTAGGCCAATTGTGCGCTGCCCTATGGGACTCCCAATCAGGCTGTTGTGATACAGTCTGGAATCGAACCAGGGTCCGTAGTGACACTGAGATGCAGTGCCTTAGACCGCTGCGCCACTCGGGAGCCCCCATACATGATAGGGAAACTAACTTAATCCACCCCCCAAAAATAGTACATTGACAAAACAAAATAAAACTCCCACTTCTTTCAATTCTCCATCTGTCCCTTCTCAGGGTCTAGGGCCTGAGAGGGTGGTACGGCTTGTGATAATATTCCATGTAACTCCTTCGCCGAGAAATCTTTCAGCCCCAGGAACCGCTCTGCCACTTCCACAATGATTTCGATCTTCCTGGACGTTCTCTCCACCTTGGCAGTGCCATTTATCAACATAGCTATAAAGGCCACAAAGTCCACCTTCTTAACCCTGCAGCCTGCAGTGAAGACCTCTCCACCACAATGGACTCTTCAAGTGCACCATTCACACCCTCAACCCTTTTAACTGCTGCTGCATATGATATGCTCTGGATAGCCCTGACTTTGGGCATTCCACAATTGCAACATGTCACATTTTCAGCACTTTTATAACACATGATATTTTCCACAACTTGTACATCTCGGCTTCTCCCTTCTGCAAACACTTGAAACATGACCAACAGTTTTACAATGATCCCATTCATCCCATTGGTCTTGGGACTCTGTAGTTAATATACCCTAACTGCACTTGAGTGCTATATACCCTAACTCCACACGATTCATCCGACGTGCATCAATCACTCCAGGAATATTTTACATTTCTTAAACATGTACTTCCCACAAGACTCCAGATATAATCCCCTTGAGGGGGTGCCCTATTCCTAAGAGACACACACGACACTTCAAACTTGTAAAATCGGGTGAGACGCCACACACGTTAATTCTGATCCTCAGAAGCACAACAAAATCAAAACCAGCCCGCCTCTCGTGATCCTCACAACCTTCACTCTACCCAGCACTCTCGCCACCAATTTGGATATCTCAAATGGATTCCTCAAGATTGGTAATTCGATCAGCTGCTCCTCATTTACAAACCATACTCCTACAAGATACGAAGTGACATTCTCATCCCTGTTATCTACTTCGCTGTTTTCCTTTCTTTTGGACAATATTCCAAATCTTCTTGATTCTACCACCATTAGATTCAGAATCCACTTCATCATCCGCTTCTGCCAGCTTTCCAGAAAACCCTTCCTCGTTGTCCCACCTCTGCTACACACATCAACAACCCATCAGGGCATTTGGAGAATGGGCGCCTATGATCCTCTCGAAAACAAAGAGTTCTTCTTCTTCTTTAAAGTTTTATGGCAGACTACACCTATTGTTGTATTGCCGCCACCTACTATACAGGGTATTGAAAAAAAATAAATATATATATTTCATTGCGGGGGGAGGGACCAAAGATAATACAAAAGTCCACCTTTTTAACATGCAACATGTCAGGATCCCTCTTTTGACAAGGAACATCATCTGGTGTCTCATCTACTCCTACTCCATTACTTCTTCAACTTCACTCCTTTCTTCCGCTTTTCTCGCCTCCAGATAGGACACATTCTGGGCAGCTCTTATTCTTGCCACCTCCACCTCCTTCACCCTAACAGGACACTTAAGAAATTCAGGTGCAATGTTCACCACCACAATTGCAGCATTTAGGCTCAGCTGGCATGCAATACTCCTCCCGTCTACATACCCTTGACACATGACCAAATAATTTAAATTTATCACACTGCATGGGTTTGAGCATCCAACCAAAATACGTGAGAAGGGAGAGACTCTTCATTAAAATAAACTATAGAATGGATGGACTGGGCTTCCACACTCCATCCGAGTTAGTCGTGCACCAACCACTTGATCTAATTCTTCACATATATCCTTAGAATTTACTTCTAGCGCCAACCCAGAGATAACACCCTTGATAGGCGCCTGCCCTGCTTTGAAGATCCACACACGACACATTCCAATCCAACATCTTGATGCGCAAAGCACGCTCCTTCTGTTTCCTAGAAACACAAAACAACTAAAACCCATTTCTTGTTATTATCATCGACACCACCTCATCCAAAATCGGCCTTCTCATTCTCATCATACCTCAATACCTTCAAGCGAAGACTGCGGGTCAGCCTGATAAACCAAACTACTCATTAATCTCCTCCATAAAACCTAACTCTCACACACACATTTATAGAAAACAAATATACAGTTGAAGTCGGAAGTTTACAAACACTTAGTTGGAGTCATTAAAACTCGTTTTTCAACCACTCCACAAATGTCTTGTTAACAAACTATAGTTTTGGCAAGTCGGTTAGGACATCTACTTTGTGCATGACACAAGTAATTTTTCCAACAATTGTTTACAGACAGATTATTTCATTTTTATTCACTGTATCACAATTCCACTTGGTCAGAAGTTTACACACTAAGTTGACTGTGCCTTTAAACAGCTTGGAAAATTCCAGAAAATTATGTCATGGCTTTAGAAGCTTCTGATAGGCTAATTGACATCATTTGAGTCAATTGGAGGTGTATCTGTAAGGCCTACCTTCAAACTCAGTTCCTCTTTGCTTGACATCATGGGAAAATCAAAAAGAAATCAGCCCAAAAATTTTTAGACCTCCACAAGTCTGGTTCATCCTTGGGAGCAATTTCCAAATGACTGAAGGTACCACGTTCATCTGTACAAACAAACGCAAGTATAAACACCATGGGACCACGCAGCCATCGTACCGCTCAGGAAGGAGACGCGTTCTGTCTCCTAGAGATAAACGTACTTTGGTGCGAGTGCAAATCAATCCCAGAACAACAGCAAAGGACCTTGTGAAGATGCTGGGGGAAACAGGTACAAAAGTATCTATATCCACGAGTCCAGTAATGACATAACCTGAAAGGCTGCTCAGCAAGGAAGAAGCCACTGCTCCAAAACCACCATAAAAAAGCCAGACTACGGTTAGCAACTGCACATGGGGACAAAGATGAAACAAAAATATAACTGTTTGGCTATAATGACCAACATTATGTTTGGAGGAAAAAGGGGGAAGCTTGCAAGCCGAAGAACACCATCCCAACCGTGAAGCACGGGAGTGGCAGCATCATGTTGTGGGTGTGCTTTGCTGCAGGAGGGACTGGTGCGCTTCACAAAATAGATGGTATCATGAGGAAGGAAAAGTGTGTGGATATATTGAAGCAACATCTCAATCAATCAATCAGTCCAATGTATTTATAAAGCCCTTCTTACATCAGCTGATGTCACAAAGTGCTGTACCCCAGCCTAAAACCCCAAACAGCAGGCAATGCAGGTGTAGAAGCAAGACATCGTTCAGGAAGTTAAAGCTTGGTCACAAATGGGTCTTCCAAATGGACAATGACCCCAAGCATACTTCCGAAGTTGTGGCAAAATGGCTTAAGGACAACAAAATCAAGGTATTGGAGTCGCCATCACAAAGCCCTGACCTCAATCCCATAGAAAATGTGTGGGCAGAACTGAAAAAGCATGTGCGAGCAAGGAGGCCTACAAACCTGACTCAGTTACACCAGCTCTGTCAGGAGGAATGGGCCAAAAATCACCCAACTTATTATGGGAAGCTTGTGGAAAGCTACCCGAAACGTTTGACCCAAGTTAAACAATTTAAAGGCAATGCTACCAAATACTAATTGAGTGTATGTAAACTTCTGACCGACTAGGAATGTGATGAAAGAAATAAAAGCTGAAATAAATCATTCTCTCTACTATTATTCTGACATTTCACATTCTTAAAATAAAGTGGTGATCCTAACTGACCTAAGACAGGGAACTATTACTCTGATTAAATGTCAGGAATTGTGAAAAGCTGAGTTTAAATGTACAGCCTTCCCACTGTGGACGTCTATTTCAGCACCGTTTTGCGCTGCTCTGAGACAGGCATGGAGAAACGAAAATGTTCAATTATATTCCATGATATTCTTAAGATATATGTGATGACTGAATACATGCAAGTGTAGGGGTAGTGTAGGAAAGATACACAGGAAGGAAATAATGAAGGGATGACCACAGGAAGAATATGTCAAAAGACGAAAAGGACGATGGTCAAAATAGTTTGGGTCACGGTTGGGGTTTATTCATTTGCATTCACTCTACTTTGGAAGAATTGGAAATATTGTGTGATAATTCATGAATGGTGATTTGTGCATGAATCTTATTGATGACATCAAATTTTTCAAATGTATTTATAAAGTCCTTCTTACATCAGCTGATGTCACAGAGTGCTGTACATAAACCTAGCCTAAAACCCCAAACAGCAACCAATGCAGGTGTAAAAGCACAGTGGTTAGGAAAAACTCCCTAGAAAGGCCAGAACCTAGGAAGAAACCTCGAGAGGAACCAGGCTGTGAGGGGTGGCCAGTCCTCTTCTGGCTGTGCCGGGTACAGATTATAACAGAACATGGCCAAGATTTTAAAATGTTCATAGATGACCAGCAGGGTCAAATAATAATAATCACAGTGGTTGTAGAGGGTGCAACAGGTCAACACCTCAGGAGTAAATGTCAGTTGGCTTTTCATAGCCGATCATTCAGAGTATCTCTACCGCTCCTGCTGTCTCTAGAGAGTTGAAAACAGCAGGTCTGGGACAGGTAGCCTGTCTGCTGAACATGTCAGGGTTCCATAGGGTTAGAGGCAGAGAATCCCAGTGGAGGGGAACCGGCCAGGCAGAGACAGCAAGGGCAGTTCGTTGCTCAAGTGCCTTTCCGTTCACCTTCACACTCCTGGGCCAGACTCCTGAAGAGATGAGTCTTCAATAAAGACTTAAAGGTTAAGACCGAGTGTGCGTCTCTCACATGGATAGGCAGACCATTCCATAAAAATGGAGCTCTATAGGAGAAAGCCCTGCCTCCAGCTGTTTGCTTAGAAATTCTAGGGACAGTAAGGAGGCCTGCGTCTTGTGACCGTAGCGTACGTGTAGGTATGTACGGCAGGACCAAATCGGAAAGATAGGTAGGAGCAAGACCATGTAATGCTTTGTAGTTTAGCAGTAAAATCTTTAAATCAGCCCTTGCTTTAAAAGGAAGCCAGTGTAGAGAGGCTAGCACTGGAGTAATATTATATATTTTCTTGACATCAGTTACCCAATAAAGAGGTCAGACTGCACATGACCATGTGATCTCTTCGACAACTAGGTTTAACTAGGGTAGACTCCTTCTTTCATTCTATGGTTTTGTCAAAGACAAACTCATAGGAATCAAAAATGCTTATGTACCCATAAACACAGACATACAAGGCACGCAAACATAATAAGCACCAATGCACAAAAACAAGAACCAACTTCCCACTGGGCACACCATGTCATTTTAACATGGAAATGTTGGTAATATTTGGTTGAAAGGTTGATTAATGAGATTACAACCTATATTCACCCACTCAAAAAGACAGCCAATAGTTTGTTAAATTTCCAATGTGTTATCAACATGCTTTCAACCATCTAAAAGCACAACCAAATTTCAATGGAAAACTTTCAGATTTTTTGTTTAGTTGTCACCTAAATGTGTAATCACTCTAATTTCAACCATTTAAAAGCACAACAAAGTTCAAATGGGAATACAATGTCAGATATTTTGTTTATTTATACAACAATTGAATGTGTTATCACTGTGCTTCATTTAATAGCATAACCAAATGACTTGGACTGCAGTTGAGATTACATTAAAAATACATGTGCAAGGGATCAATTCCGTTTGAGATTCTGGGCGGATTATTATAGCACTTGTGAAGATCTCCACAGACGTGCAATCTTAAACATGCACACTTTCATTCATTACATAAGAAGACATTTGTAGAACACCATAACACCATAGAACACCGCAATATTGTTGACAATGAAACCAAATATCAACATTTAAAGGACATGGATCTACTGCTTGTATAGTTCCATCTGAGCCACTGCCTTAATCCTATTCTTTAACTTAGATTTTTGGTTGAGTTGGAGAAATGAATCCAACATATCATTTGCTAACTTGTCGACAAGTTAATAGGCTATTTACTGTATTGCAAAAGTGATATTGAATTGTGTTTGGTTGTCAACACAACCAAATATCAACTTTTGAAGGAGACGTACTGTAGAGATAGTTCTGCTTAGATAGTTCCATCTGTGCCACTGACGTAAGGCGTCAGCATGCTTCAGTTTGGCTGGCGCCTAGCCGAACTCAGCTATGCAAACCGAACGAGTGTGCTTGCATACTCCTTTAAAATACCTTCGCTTAAAAAAATTGTTTAAAGCGGCAATAGTACTGTTTGTCCATTTTGAGATGTCGTAGCCAGTATACACTTCCTCAAAATAGTTAGAATTAATCAACGATAACTCAAGGAATCTGCCATTCATTTTGAGGTTTTTGCATTTTGCATCTAACTAAGATGTTTGGTGCAGTATTTCTCAATAAAAACATGTGCATGAAAACAAGTAATCTCTCATTGAATGACAACAAATACTTTATTGAAGAATCCCTACTGTTGACCAATCAGCGACGAAGGGGTGTAGACTTCGGATACCAACTTCGACTTGCTTCCGAGAATATAATGTTAAATTATTAATTTGAGGACGTTAACTTTGACAGCCTTACTAGACAGTCCCCACAATGTGAGTGTGTTGTTGACGTTGTTTTACTAGCCTGAGTTACAATACTCTACACCACCATTAATTTTTCACATTGTGAACTTTACAAACATTCAAAGAGGCAACCAGGGCCTCCTTGGCGAAGGTAAGCCCGGACTGGACAAATACTAAAAACAGCTTTGCCGCCCTGAATCCAGAGGTTCCGGCGCCTTCTTCCCTGGGGGCTTCCGATTCGAGATCGGATCCGGAGGTACCTGTGCCTTCGTCCTCTGTTCTATCTCACTCACCGGTGGCTTCTACCTCAGGTAGAAGCTCCCCCCTCATTGGACCGTGAGGCTGTCTAAGAATCCGGCCCATTCATCATCCACGATGTATACTACAGCTGGCTCAGGTCCATCGGGCCCCACCGCTCTTTGGTCCATGAGGGGTTTGCAAAACCACTCGAGGCGAAACAACGGCCAGACCTCCTCGGTCATTGCATCAACTGTCATCATTGGCAGCTCTATGGTAAGAAACATCTTGGTTCCCGGGACATTGCTATCCTGGAGCACTAGTACAGGTCATAACGAGGCTGCTTCTGACCATTCTACGACAGCTGCCTGGAGCTGACGCTGTTGTAGTCCATGTGGGGTCAAACAACATTAGGAGGGCTAGCTCGGAACTGCTGAAAATGGATTTTAAAGAACTGATTTATCCAAAATGCAGACAATTATTTCAGGTCCGGTACCATCATTGGGCCATGGGTGTGAAGGATTCAGCAGGCTACTGGCATTACACACCTGGCTAAAAGATTAGTGTAGCTCTCTTGTAATATTTTTTATAGATAACAAACAGAAGATGCTCTACAGGAATGACGGAGTCTATCCAAATCATCTTGGCTACTGGACTCTGTCCACACATATTAAGGCTGTGTTGAGACTCATTGAGATTTGAAATCTCTTTTTCAAGAGCGTCCTGGCCAAGATAGGCAGCACCAAATCATTACAAAATTACAGACAAACAACATAAAAAACTACAAGTAATCTAGTAAAAACCATAGAATTCACAAGAATATAACAAAATCATAAAACAGCAATTTAAAAACATTGACAGGTCAGGGAATCAGTCTCAAGATCCTTCATCAGTGATTTAAAAATACCAATTGGGACAAGTTCTTCCAATTTAAAAGTATTTTGTAAGGCGTTCCAAGACGATGGCGCAGAGTACACAAAAGCCCTTTAACCAAATTCAGTTCGAACATTTGGAAAAGTTAGCAGGATAAAGTCCAGCAAACGAAGAGAGTACCCACCACATTTCTGAACAATAAAAATGCCCAAATAAAAAGGTAGTAAACCCAAAATGGCTGGGATGTGGTGGAATCTTACAGCTATTGTATACAGTAATCATGTGCCTATGAACCAATGACTTATTAATGACCCAAGCCCAGTTCAGATAATGCCTACCGTCGTGTCGCTGAATTGTAGTAATGCTGCAGCAAATGTACATTATCCCATGGGCGATGGCAGTCACAATTTAAGTAACCTAGTTTATGTCCCTCTAACTCACCTGAATGCCTCTGTTGATCTTACAGCTATTGTATACAGTAATCGTGTGCCTATGAACCAGAGTTATACTGTTAGCACTGAGGTGGTGTGCCCTAGTAGGAAGTCCACTGTGTCAGCTCAAACATAAATAATATTGTCATGTCTATTTCTGATAACCTTCCCAGTAAAGCAATAAAAACAATCAAGCATCCAAGATAAGTGCTCAAAATATCCCATATTAACATATGTAGCCTAAGAAACAAGGTTCATGAAATCTATAACTTGCTAGTAACAGAAGACATTCAAATTCTATTATGGTTAATTGTTTACCTAGCTAGCTAGCTAGCTACAGGTATTAACAAAATACTATCGTCTGATTTGTGCCAGAACGCAGAATAGCTGATGAATTTACGAACACTCAACACTCATTGTATATGGCCGGTGTCAGTAAACATCGGCAGAAAAGCGTGATTAAATTGTTGCCAGCAGCACAGTTACCAACACTCTGGATAACATGAAACAGCCTTACCAGCTCTGCTAGGGTGAGTAAAATGGTCAGAGTGGGGTGTGTTAGCCAGACAATCTGACTGCACAGTTGCAGTCACCAACGCTCTGGATATAACAGCATAACCAGCTCTGCTAAGGCGAGTAATGTTCAATGAGCTGTTCTCCCATTTGTGTCTGGAAGTAGTTAGCAAGATAGCTTGGGTGCTTGACTGCTGTTGTTTAGTGAAGAATGCTCGTGTCAACCCTTAAAGAGATGGGTGGGGCGAAAGCTTAAGAGGGTGTGAACGATGCTGAATTGGTGTAGACAAAGAAGGGCTCTCCAGTAATAGTACCAAAACATTCAAAGGCCATTTTCTCAAAAGTGGGGTTACAAGTTTATCAACTTTCAAAGCAGAATTACTTTCCCATTGTTCCTCTAATGCAGTGTATAATATACCATGTTGTAGCTCTGTGTCTCTGCTTTTATCCAGTGTAAAAAACACTATTTCAAATTATGCTACATAAGACCGAATCAAGGCGGTCGGTCACATATGTGGTTGTAGAGTAGTGGCCTGAGGGTAACACACTTAATGTGTTAAGAAATGTAATGTCATGTAATATTTTAAATTTTAAACAACTGCCTTAATGTTGCTGGACCCTGGGCAGCTAATGAGGTGCCTTAATGAATACAAACCTAAACTGATAACTCAAACAGGACCTGTGTACCAAGACAAAAGAGACATAACAATGCGATTCTTATGTGTATGCAAGCAACATCATCACAACATGCTTCTCCCTAACGTTACTCGTATCTACAGGTTGCCAGTCAACACCGTTTCAACAGCGAACATCCCCCATTTCCTTCCAAGGGGGAAACCCCTTTTTTCAAATTAGTAAATGGAATCCAACTGAGATGAAGCGCATCACCTTTCCACAAACAGAAACACTCACACAGGAGAGGGTTGACAGTCAGTTCATCCTCCGCACAGTTTCAAACACCAATTAATTCACAATAGACTCCTCTACCACCACTGTCTCTCTACTTAGCCTTCATGTGCCCTCTGCCCTGCTTTCTCTCAACCACCCACTTGTTTTTTCCTTTCCTATTCTTCTTGTTCTCTCAATCGGTCCTACGACCACAATTTTTTTCACACCTATCCCTCCTCTCTATTGTTCCGTTTTCTACTATACTGAACTGAAATATAAATGCAACAATTCAAAGATTTTACTTAATTATAGTTCATATAAGGAAATTAGTCAATTGAATGAAATTCATTAAGCCCTAACCTATCGATTTCACATGACTGGGCAGGGGTGCAGACCCACCCACTGGGGAGCCAGGCCCAGCCAGTCAAAATGAGTTTTTCCCCACAAAATGGCTTTATTGCAGACAGCTTTTTGTGCGTATGGAAAATATTCAGGGATTTTTTAATTCAGCTCATGAAACATGGGACCAAAACTTTACAATTTGCGTTTCTATTTTTGTTTAGTGTATTTCTCTATTCAATTCAGCATGACAACATATAGTATGGAGGAAATTGTGCTGTGTGACTTTTCATGGTTTATTCTTGTCCTACTGAATAATCAGCACCAATCCCACAATTGAAGAAAGAGATATGGATGCTTTCGACAGCTGCACCATCGAGAGCATCCTGACCGGTTGAATCACCGCCTGATATGGCAACTGCTCGGCATCCGACCATAAGGCGCTACAGATGGTAGTGTGTACAGCCCAGTACATCACTGGAGCCAAGCTTCCAGCCATCCAGGACCTACAGTGCCTTCGGAAACTATTCAGAGCCCTTGACTTTTTCCACATTTTGTTACGTTACAGCCTTGTTCTAAAATTGATTAAATTGTTTTTTTCCCTCATCAATCAATCAATAAAAAAACTGAAATCAATAAATAAAAAAACTGAAATATCATAATACCATTTACATAAGTATTCAGACCCTTTACTCAGTACACAGTTGAAGCACCTTTGACAGCGATTACAGCCTCAAGTCTTCCTGGATATGATGCTACAAGCTTGGCACACATATATTTGGGGAGTTTCTCCCATTCTTCTCTGCAGATCCTCTCAAGCTTTGTCAGGTTAGATGGGGAATGTTGCTGCACAGCTATTGTCAGGTCTCTCCAGAGATGCTCGATCGGGTTCGAGTCCGGGCTCTGTCTGGGCCACTCAAGGACATTCAGAGACTTGTCCCGAAGCCACTCCTGCGTTGTCTTGACAACTTAAGATTGTTGTCCTATTGGAAGGTGGGCCTGAGCTCTCTGGAGCAGATTTTCATCAAGGATCTCTGTACTTTGCTTCATTCATCTTTGCCTCGAGCCTGGCTAGTCTCCCAATCCCTGCTGCTGAAAAATATCCCCACTGCATGATGCTGCCACCACCATGCTTCACCGTAGGGATGGTGCCAGGTGTCCTCTAGATGTGACTCTTGGCATTCAGGCCGAAGAGTTCAATCTTGGTTTCATCAGACCAATGGTCTGACAGTCTTTAGGTGCCTTTAGGCAAACTCCAAGCGGGCTATCATGTGCCTTTTACCGATGAGTGGCTTCCATCTGGCCACTCTACCATGAAGGCCTCTCTCCCATTATTGAGATTTTTCCAGTACATACAGTTGAAGTCGGAAGTTTAAATACACCTTAGCCAAATACATTAAATCTCAGTTTTTCACAATTCCTGACATTTAATCCTAGTAAAAATTCCCTGTCTGAAAACCTCTCCGGGCTAGGGGGCAGTGTTCGGAAGTTCGTAGAGTCTGGCGTGCCCAAAGTAAAATGCCTGTTACTCAGGCCCAGAAGCTAGGATATGCATATTAGTTGTATTTGATAGAAAACACTTTGAAGTTTCTAAAACTGTTAAAAATAATGTCTGTGATTATAACAGAACTGATATGGCAGGCGAAAACCAGAGGAAAATTCATCCGGTAAAATTGCTTTTTTGAGCTCCCATGCAATTGGTATGGTTTCCTATTGCACAATGGAAAGAATAGCTCCTAGATTGCACTACCTATGGCTTCCACTCGATGTCAACAGTCTTTAGACAAGGTTTCAGGCTTGTTCTTTGAAAAATTAACAAGTAGCTGTAGTTTATCATTGGGTTCCTCCTTGGGTCTGTAATCCTGTGGCACGCATGACTGAGGGCGCGCTCTTTGTTATTTATCTCCGGTATTGAACATCCTACATTTCGTCTTAAATGTTGTTTATTTACATATTAGGGTACCTGAGGATTGATTAGCAACGTTGTTTGACTTGTTTGGACGAAGTTTATCGGTAACTTTTTTGGATTCTTTTGTCTGTATGAGTTGAACAGGTGGATTACTGAACAAAACGCGCCAACCAAACAGAGTTTTGTGGATATAAAGAGCGACTTTATCGAACAAAACAACCATTTATTGTGTAGCTGGGACCCTTTGGATTGCAAACAGAGGAATATCTTCAAAGGTAAGTGATTTATTTTATCGCTATTTTGCATTTTTGTGACGCCTGTGCTGGTTTGAAATATATATATATATATATGCAGGAAGTATGCGGGGCGCTGTCCTCAGATAATCCAATGCTATGCTTTCGCCATAAAGCCAATTGTAAATCGGACAAGCGGTTCGATTATGGTGTACTTTTGAATGGTGTACAACACTTGTGTTTTCATGAATGTTTAATATGACTATTTTTGTAAATTGAATTTGGCACTCTGCATTTCACCGGATGTTGTCGTAGGTAGCGGTCCACCTAGCCCAAACAGGTTAATATCTAGCTCATGTCAGACAGCCTCATCTGCCAGTGGATGTCCTGTTTAACTGTAACTCCTCTCTCGCACCAACAGCCCCATTCACACCTGCTGCTTATGCCCAAGATCTGACCACATGACTCACACAGGCCTTCAAGGAGGTAGAAGCAGTCTACAATGACAAAAATGCAACAGAAACATCATTACAATCGAACAGCAAGCAATGCAGGTGTAAAAGCACGGTGGCTAGGAAAAACTCCCTAGAAAGGCCAAAACCTAGGAAGAAACCTAGAGAGGAACCAGGCTGTGAGGGGTGGCCAGTCCTCTTCTGGCTGTGCCGGGTGCAGATTATAACAGAACATGGACAAGATTTTAAAATGTTCATAAAACAGGCAGAACAGTTGAAACTGGAGAAGCAGCACGGCCAGGTGGACTCGGGACATCAAGGAGTCATCAGGCCAGGTAGGCCTTGAGGAAAGGTCCTAATGCTCAGGTCCTCCGAGAGAGAGAAAAAAAAAGAGAGAGAGAGATAATTAGAGAGAGCATACTTAAATTCACACAGGACACCAGATAAGAGAAGAAATACTCCAGATATAACAGACGGACCCTAGCCCCCCGACACATAGACTACTGCAGCATAAATACTGGGGGCTGAGACAGGAGGGGTCGGGAGACACTGTGGCCCCGTCTGACGATACCCCCGGACAGGGCCAAACAGGCAGGATATAACCTCACCCACTCTGCCGAAGCACAGGCCCCACACCACTAGAGGGATATCTTCAACCACCAACTTACCATCCTGAGACAAGGCCGAGTATAGCCCACAAGATCTCCGCCACGGCACCAGTAAGACAGTTACTCAGCCCCTGTAATAGGGTTAGAGGCAGAGAATCCCAGTGGAGGGGAACCGGCCAGGCAAAGACAGCAAGGGTGGTTCGTTGCTCCAGTGCCTTTCCGTTCACCTTCACACTCCTGGGCCAGACTACACTCAATCATAGGACCTACTGAAGAGATGAGTCTTCAATAAAGACTTAAAGGTTGAGACCGAGTCTGCGTCTCTCACATGGATAGGCAGACTATTCCATAAAAATGGAGCTCTATAGGAAAAAGCCCTGCCTCCAGCTGTTTGCTTAGAAATTCTAGGGACAGTAAGGAGGCCTGCGTCTTGTGACCGTAGCGTACGTGTAAGTATGTACGGCAGGACCAAATCGGAAAGATAGGTAGGAGCAAGGCCATGTAATGCTTTGTAGGTTAGCAGTAAAACCTTGAAATCAGCCCTTGCCTTAACAGGAAGCCAGTGTAGAGAGGCTAGTACTGGAGTAATATGATCAAATTTTGGGGTTCTAGTCAAGATTCTAGCAGCCGTGTTTAGCACTAACTGAAGTTTATTTAGTGCTTTATCCGGGTAGCCGGAAAGTAAAGCATTGCAGTAGTCTAACCTAGAAGTTACAAACGCATGGATTAACTTTTCTGCATAATTTTTGGACAGAAAGTTTCTGATTTTTACAATGTTACGTAGATGGAAAAAAGCTGTCCTTGAAACAGTCTTGATATGTTCGTCAAAAGAAAGATCAGGGTCCAGAGTAACGCCGAGGTCCTTCACAGTTTTATTTGAGACGACTGTACAACCATCAAGATTAATTGTCAGATTCAAACGAAGATCTCTTTGTCTCTTGGGACCTAGAACTAGCATCTCTGTTTTGTCAGAGTTTAAAAGTAGAACATTTTCCGCCATCCACTTCCTTATGTCTGAAACACAGGCTTCCAGGGAGGGCAATTTTGGGGCTTCACCATGTTTCATCGAAATGTACAGCTGTGTGTCATCCGCATAGCAGTGAAAGTTAACATTATGTTTCCCGAATGACATCACCAAGTGGTAAAATATATAGCGAAAACAATAGTGGTCCCAAAACAGAGCCTTGAGGAACACCGAAGTTTACAGTTGATTTGTCAGAGGACAAACCATCCACAGAGACAAACTGATATCTTTCCGACAGATAAGATCTAAACCAGGCCAGAACTTGTCCATGTAGACCAATTTGGGTTTCCAATCTCTCCAAAAGAATGTGGTGATCGATGGTATCAAAAGCAGCACTAAGGTCTAGGAGCACGAGGACAGTTGCAGAGCCTCGGTCTGACGCCATTAAAAGGTCATTTACCACCTTCACAAGTGCAGTCTCAGTGCTATGATGGGGTCTAAAACCAGACTGAAGCGTTTCGTATACATTGTTTGTCTTCAGGAAGGCAGTGAGTTGCTGCGCAACAGCTTTTTCATTTTTTTTTGAGAGGAATGGAAGATTCGATATAGGCCGATAGTTCTTTATATTTTCTGGGTCAAGGTTTGGCTTTTTCAAGAGAGGCTTTATTACTGCCACTTTTAGTGAGTTTGGTACACATCCGGTGGATAGAGAGCTGTTTATTATGTTAAACATAGGAGGGCCAAGCACAGGAAGCAGCTCTTTCAGTAGTTTAGTTGGAATAGGGTCCAGTATGCAGCTTGAAGGTTTAGAGGCCATGATTATTTTCATCAATGTGTCAAGAGATATGGTACTAAAAAACTTGAGTGTCTCCCTTGATTCTATGTCCTGGCAAAGTTGTGCGGACTCAGGACAACTGAGCTTTGGAGGAATACGCAGATTTAAAGAGGAGTCCGTAATTTGCTTTCTAATGATCATGATCTTTTCCTCAAAGAAGTTCATGAATGTATCACTACTAAAGTGAAAGCCATCCTCTTTTGGGGAATGCTGCTTTTTTAGTTAGCTTTGCGACAGTATCAAAAATACATTTTGGATTGTTCTTATTTTCCTCAATTAACTTGGAAAAATAGGATGATCGAGCAGCAGTGAGGGCTCTTCGATACTGCACGGTACTGTCTTTCCAAGCTAGTCGGAAGACTTCCAGTTTGGTGTGGCGCCATTTCCGTTCCAATTTTCTGGAAGCTTGCTTCAGAGCTCTGGTATTTTCTGTATACCAGGGAGCTAGTTTTTTATGGCAAATGTTTTTTTGTTTTTAAGGGTGTGACTGCATCTAGGGTATTGCGCAAGGTTACATTGAGTTCCTCAGTTAGGTGGTTAACTGATTTTTGTACTCTGACGTCCTTGGGTAGGTGGAAGGATTCTGGAAGGGCATCTAGGAATCTTTGGGTTGTCCGAGAATTTATAGCACGACTTTTGATGATCCTTGGTTGGGGTCTGAGCAGATTATTTGTTGCGATTTCAAACATAATAAAATGGTGGTCCGATAGTCCAGGATTATGAGGAAAAACATTAAGATCCACAACATTTATTCCACGGGACAAAACTAGGTCCGGAGACATGTTGGACAAAACCGAGTGAGTCGATGATGGCTCCAAAAGCCTTTTGGAGTGGGTCTGTGGACTTTTCCATGTGAATATTAAAGTCACCAAAAATTTGAATATTGTCTGCCATGACTGATAGGTCATAGGAATTCAGGGAACTCAGTGAGGAACGTTGTATATGGCCCAGGAGGCCTGTAAACAGTAGCTATAAAAAGTGATTGAGTAGGCTGCATAGATTTCATGACTAGAAGCTCAAAAGACGAAAACGTTGTTTTTTTGTTTTTTGTAAATAGAAATTTGCTATCGTAAATGTTAGCAATACCTCCGCCTTTGCCGGAAGCGCGGGGGATATGGTCACTAGTGTAATCAGGAGGTGAGGCCTAATTTAACACAGTAAATTCATCAGGCTTAAGCCATGTTTCAGTCAGGGCAATCACATCAAGATTATGATCAGTGATTAGTTCATTGACTAGAACTGCCTTGGAAGTGAGGGATCTAACATTAAGTAGCCCCATTTTGAGATGTGAGGTATCACAATCTCGTTCAATAATGGCAGGAATGGAGGAGGTCTTTATTCTAGTGAGATTGCTAAGGCGAACACCGCCATGTTTAGTTTTGCCCAACCTAGGTCGAGGCACAGACACAGTCTCAATAGGGATAGCTGAGCTGACTACACTGACTGTGCTAGTGGCAGACTCCACCAAGCTGGCAGGCTGGCTAACAGCCTGCTGCCTGGCCTGCACCCTATCTCATTGTGAAGCTAGAGGAGTTAGAGCCCTGTCTATGTTTGTAGATAAGATGAGAGCACCCCTCCAGCTAGGATGGAGTCCGTCACTCCTCAACAGGCCAGGCTTGGTCCTGTTTGTGGGTGAGTCCCAGAAAGAGGGCCAGTTATCTACAAAGTCTATCTTTTGTGTGGGGCAGAAAACAGTTTTCAACCAGCGATTGAGTTGTGAGACTCTGCTGTAGAGCTCATCACTCCCCCTAACTGGGAGGGGGCCAGAGACAATTACTCGATGCCGACACATCTTTCTAGCTGATTTACACACTGAAGCTATGTTGCGCTTGGTGACCTCTGACTGTTTCATCCTAACATTGTTGGTGCCGACGTGAATAACAATATCTCTATACTCTCTACACTCGCCAGATTTAGCTTTAGCCAGCACCATCTTCAGATTAGCCTTAACGTCGGTAGCCCTGCAAGGAGATTGGTGGTTCATCACAATCGCCTTAAACCATGCAACAGTGATTTGTCTGACTTCCCTGACAACCCCCCAGTGTCACTTCAGGCCGGTGATAGGGTCAGTGCTCAAGTTGAACATAGACCCACTCCCACCTCATTGTCCGGGACTGCCTTACCACCCACCAGCCCAGCCCCAGACTATATCACTTTCCATGTGCTAGTCCATGCCCCAGCCCCTGCCCCTCCACTTGCCCCCACTCAGTTTCCCGCTGGGGATCAGGCAATACCTCCAACCGCCCAGGGTTCCCCTAACCCCGCACATGAAGCTGAATCAAATGGGCCACCTCCTATAGTACAAGCCCCTGCCACAACAAGGTGTGGCCTTACAGTCAAAAATGCCTTCTAAGATAAAGGAATGTCATTTTGTTGAAAACAAATCCAAAACAAATCCATAGATCCATTATACCTCTCCAATCAAAGGCTTGGTCGCAATTTTACAACAGGGGTGGGAAATAATTTTGGCTCGAGGGCCACATCAGGATTTTGAAATTCAATGGAGGGCTGCACAGTTTTTTGAGACCGATTTATTTGTCAAAATCAATTTGCAGGTCCATGATCATTTCTACATACTTTCTATCTGGTTTTAGATGTTCAAGTGTAGTCTGGTGTTGTTTTTTTTATCCAAAATAGTTCATAAGGCTAATAAGAATGTCACGACTTCTGTCATGACTTCTGCTTCCAACGGTTTTGTCACAGTCCCTTCTAACGTGTCGCGCGGCTTGTGAGCATTGTAGAGGCAAACATAAGCTTTCAGGAATGGGATCATAATGGCTAATACCTCCAACTGTTCAAAAGCTAGAGCTAAATTGGTAGGAAGAAAACAGAAACCGCTCTGTTCGTACCAACTGCACATAGCAAACATCAGAGGTTATTTATGTAACGGAGGTTCTATGAACTAAGCGGCACATTCAGTAACTTGTTGACAGATGACCTCCGTTAAATTGTTTTATAAAATCTACCGCGGGCCGCATTTAATTAACTGGCGGTCTGGATCCAGCCTGCTGTATTTTGCCCAGGCTTGAATTACAACAACAGCAAAAAGAAGACAAGAAAACACAATTAGAACAAAGACATAACAGTAAGCTATACCCCTAAAAAGACAACTGCAGGTATCTTTCATTAAGGCCTAGATTCAATCCGGACCACGGAAGACTAGCATTATAGCGCTCTTGACACGGAAAGGTAATTTCCAATTGAGGGTATATATGCAGTGTTTATTGTGAATGTAGTCTCTGCGAATGCGGGAACATTGCCTTTAAAAGGTGCATAGCTGAAAAGGGGTGATCGAATTGAATCCCGGCCCTGCATTAATTTGACTAGAGAATGGGCCTCTGTGTACCAGTCTGCCACATACTGTACCTGTGACATGCCCCCACACACAGAGTAGAATTCCAGATCTACATTTTCTGTGCAAATATGCGCAGGTTACATCATTTTTTATTTGTTCTTTAGACGCCTACATACTTCTTCTCTTAGATCTGATACTTTGTGCATCAGACCTGCGCAGCTGACCGGCAAAGATAATGTACACAGTGTATCTGTATCTGGAATGCACCCACTGTTTGGCAGTTCAACCACCACTGTTTACTTAGAAGCTGTGAGAAACAACCAGATTGGTATACGCACTGCGTAACAACCCAGTTTAGATGAGCATGAACACACACACATCCCCCAGGGCAACATAGTGAATACACAAACGGCTGATGACACATTTACAGCTACGTTATCGAAAACAAATCCTCATCCTTTGTGTCTGCATGTTTTACGGCATTCATATGAGTGTTTGGGGAAGTCCCATTAACGGAATGACAGGTAGAGCTATGGTTTGTCTATTGCGTCAATTGTTTTCTGAATTTAAATCCAATACACAAACCAACACAAACCTGTAAATTCACGCCTACTTTATTTGATTTGTCGGAGTCAATGAAAAGCGACAGTGATATCAGTTACTAGTCAGAAACAAGACAACAGTTTAACCCGAGAGATGTCTTCTTGTTTGGAATCGAGAGGGAGATTTTTTTGTCAAGCAGGAACAGGCTGCAGCTGCGAAAGCCCAATTTTTCTCAGTTCCCCCTGTGTCGTAACACCAGCACCTGAAGAGAGGTGTGTAAAGAACTTCTGGCTGGGCCTTGGGCAGGTTAGAAGCCCCAGCCTAGACCTGTAGGAACATACACAGTGGGAGGGCAGTGTCATACCTGAGGATGAATGAAGCATTGTCTCTTCTCTGAATGGCAGTGTTGTCTCCATGTGCTTGTTTTCCACTGACATCGGAATGAGACCTGTCTCTTCTCGATTCCACGGAGGGTGTTTCCCATTGGACAACTCAGATTTTCCCCTGTGTTTCTTGTAACGATGCTTAGTGTCTGGTTCATGGTCAACCAAAACGCCTGTCTTTGAACACTGGCTTGTAAAGAACTGCTACACTTTCAGTAATGGTGGATTATAGCTAGGTGTGCAACAGTCAGTCAAAACAGTCCTGACCATTAAGTAACTACTTTTTTCTTTTGAGTGTTGTATGCTTGCTAATACAGTCTTTTTGAATTGCATGGAGAGGTGAGAGCAATGATATGCCCATCACATGTGACTCCCCAGAAACTGGATGCTCAGCGCCATCAAAACACACACAACCCCCCTGAAACACTATTAGTGGTGTTATAACAATAATACATGTGATTGTACAAGTTATATTAAATACCCACGAAAGTCAAACATGCTAAATGGTATAGTTCCCAAACATCCAATCATTGTGGTATCGGGAGATGTTCTGTTACTCGCCCTCTCTTTCATCCCTCCATCCCTTTTTGGTGAATGTTCAAGAAACAAAAACACTGCTCGGTTGTTCATTACTCCCTTCTGTGGGGAAGGCGGTCATTCGATTTTCACTCCGCTTTCTTTTAGCTCCAAAATGAAACTCCCTGTCCTCTTCAGGGGTTCCATTTTTCGCTCAGCCTGCTCTCATGTAGCCTGCTTAAACCAGAATTAACACTGCGCTCAGTGAAACAATGGTGAGTGCAATGTTCAGTCAGGTTTAACCAGGCTAGCTCTGCTGCTGCCCCTCGTCCCAATCCTGCTCTGGTGCGTCTGTTGCTTTGCCTCGGCCAAGAAGCGGTGAAAAGTGAGCAGTGGGCAGCACGGGTGTTTTGGTTGTGTAGGCCTCACAGGACAACCTCAGATTTTCTTTACCTGAAATGCAAAGAGTTGTAATTTCAGAGAAGGACGGTATTTGACAAGATGTGGATGTTATATGAACATGGCAGCATTCACAGATTGACACACACACACACTCACTCACAAATACACACACACAATCACATGTTGGCTTTACTATCTAAGTAGGGTAAACAACGTTCATTCCAATTTAAAATCCTATTTTCCCTGACCCCTAACCTAACCCTTAACCTAACCTTAACCTTAACTCCAACCCTAAAACTAAACCTAACCTGAAATGTAACCCTAATCCCTTAGCCTAAAATAGTATTTTTCATTCACACCTGCCTACTGAAAAACACAAGCACCATGCTGGTCACCTGTTTAAAATGTTTATGTATTTGTATTTTATTAGGGATCCCCATTAGCTGCTGCCAAGGCTACTCTTCCTGGGGTCCAAACTCATTAAGACACATATTACACATAAAACCAAAGATAAAACTGTACATCATTTAACACTGTCACACCACCACAACACAAAATGTGTGATACCACTGTACAACAATATTACAATGTATGTGTAGAGTGCGTGTGCTCGCGCCCGTGTGTGTATGAGTGTGTCTGTACCTCTGTCTCTTCACAGTTCGCTCAGAATTGAGATTTGCTTGCTAAGCTTAGCCACCTCATTCCTGTATTGGAACTCCGCAGTGGAACTCCAGATTGTTAATATTGTCGCGGACAAGAGCGTAATAGCTTCTACAGCACTGGAAACGTTTGTTAGCTATTCCAGGCGAAGTGGGCTCCACTGCAACCTAGCTAGCTAGCTAACTGGCTAGTTGGTAGCAGGTGTTGACACAAACACTTATGAACAAAACAAAAAACAGGTTGAGGCGCAGGAGGTATCCGAGTTCGTGACAGGAACTACTCCAGGAAGTGACGTCAGATGCCATGAAAACCTACCCCCTGTATAGATGCCACTGCAGCTCTCAGAGTATGGCAATACATTCAACGTGGATAGAAACCAACTCTGGGTGAATGAGTTTGAAATAGAACATATACAATACATAAAGAACACATTCATGATTAATCATATGTCAGATATATAAAAAATAGCTATCTATTTCCAGATATTTCCACAGTCCCCTACCAAGCTGAGACCCTTTCATATGTTTTCAATAGCGTGTGTACATGATTAAGGGCCTGACATATTGCCGCCCATTCTGGATCCAATTCCCACCTATTTACCAAATATCAGGACCAGTAACCTGGTATCCATGACGTGGCCCTGTTAAATGTCGTCAAGATCTGCATCTGTCAAACTGTTCACGATTCATTAATATTCAAACCATAGATTGCTGGGCTGTAGAAACCAACCATGACTGATTAGAGCCTAAAGCGTTTGCCAAGCGCCCAACCTGACTCCATGCAACTCTCTCTTAGGGATAGGAGGAGAAAGGGAACAAGGAGGAGGGAAGTAGTTATCAGTTGTTCTCATAGGTTTTTGGTGGTTAATTCTTGCATTGATTGATTGTATCATGGTGCACAGGTGTATGAGTCCTGAATGTCATGGTTGTAAATCATGCTCAATTTGCATAATTAGCAAGGTCGTTATTGTGAGTGCTTCTCTGGCAGCTTGATATATTAGCTTGATGATGTGAGATTGTGTGATATTATACATCGGGTGGGTCTCATCCTGATTGCTGATTAGTTAAAAGCACATTCCAGCAATATCTCACATTTCTTTTAGACTAACATTTAGTTTTAAACAGCGGAGATTTGTATAAACCTTACTGTCTGTCTTCCCTGACATTTGCAACATTGTTTCAATATTCAAATAAATTCGATCTTCAACTGTCCCATAGTAATGAACGTGTAGTGGTCGGGAATTGGGACGAGAGAGAGAGGCAGGCAGCGTTTCTCAGCCAAACAGCTGGCATAATTTTTATGGATATATACAAAGAAATGTCAATTGAAAAAAGGTCAAACGAAACGAAGTGCAGCTAGTTTGCAGACTTTCCAGCTTCAGTTTGAAGTTATTGTGTTAGCTGTGTTGTTGGCTAGCTCCTCTGAACAACAACAGTATCCTAACGAGAGAGCACATTTTCTTTGCCATGTGAAATCGTGCCTCATTAGCTCATTGTTATGGATGTATCCAAATAAATGTCACTAGAAAATAGCTTAAACAAATGCTGCTACTGTTGTTATTCTTCCTGCACTGTTTGACGTGACTGTAAGTTAGACGTAGTTGGCTATCTAGCAAGCAAGGGATAAGAACGTTACCAGCCAGTATGGCAATGGAACATTGCATAGATCCATAGATACAGAACAAAAAGACTGAACGACTGGGTCTCTGGCAACCAAACCAATAGAACGAACGACCAGCCGGCTTGGGTAGGAACCCTAGATTTGTTTCAGGACTATATCTTGTGGAAGGATGAAATAGTATGAATAACCCGTGGTATAAAAGTGATAATGCCCTCGAAGACGGTTTTTATCAGCTTCTTGGGCATTATCACTTAAATAAAAGACAGTTTGTGTTTGTCAGAGCAGTGTTTACTTTAGATACAACCTGATCTGAGATCGACAGTTAGGAAAGGAAAAGGAAAACACTGAACAGGTTCCAGAGCTGTTACAGGCTTTTTGTTGAGTCAGGTGTTTAGTCCTTTGACGTGTGCTTGGGAAATTGTTAGTCGTTTTAATAGCTAGAACATTCTTAATTGTTAAAAGCTACCACACTCATAAAGTTAATTGTTAGTCTGAAAGGTGATGATATGAATGGTGAGAAAAGGAAAAATCGAAACATGAATTACTCAATAGTAATAGCCGGTGGCAGTGCAGTGGTGGGAAGTTGTTGTTGCGGTTCTTATTTCTTGTAAAGTATCTCTCTTTCCTTAGAATGAGACAATTTTACAAACAAGCAGGGAGCATACAAGTTGAAAAAGGAGTATACTTTCAACACTTTAGTAAAACAATTTGGTTACCTCTTGACCAGTGACTTTGCTGACTGTAGGCCTACGTTGTTGGAACTAACTGGTTGGACCAGTCGAGAATGGATCCTCATTTCCTATTTTTTCCACTAGGTGTCCTCATACTACAGCCGATTCAGTGGTCCTATCCTACTGGCATTTAAGGACATGCTTTCCACTATATCAATCAAAAGCTATTAATCAAACCAGTAGAGGTGCAACCCATTTGATGCGTTGCACAGCAATGGGGGTGTGTTTGTTTTGCTGTAATGTTGGTTGCCACAATAGGCCTAACACAAAACAATATAATACTGTCATCCAATTCAAGTTGTGTTTCATCAGAAGCCAAGAAATATACAGTATATGTATGTTTTCCATAATCTCAACTATATCCATCTGGCGCTCACGATAAGAGAAAGAAGCATGTTTCACCAAAGAAGGAAAGCTAAACCAAGAGGAGATGGTTTAAAACATGTCTGGGGCATTTTCCAGTCCCTCCAGGATTGCCACAGCAAAATCAAGCATTTTTGCCAGCAAATATCACAAACAATTCCCACAAAATCCTGTAAGGACTGATTTGCTTTATCACCTTCTGTTAGATGTTTATATAGTTGTACAGTTTGATTGATTAAATCCAATTTGGAGGTGTCATTCTCTCTCAGCCTGGTCTCCTGTGACTCCACACATGACGAAACAATGAATGCTTGGCAATAACTTGGCAAGATATGTGAGGATGAACAAAAGTTCCGAGTGAGATTTGGGGATTGCATTGTCATAGGTCAAGAGCCTATGCACTGATATCACAGAGATAAACACCAGTAAACTCAGTAGAATAAATTACTCAAGAGTCTCAGAAGTACTACCCGACATTCAGGAGAAGGACATTGTTACCATGTTATTACAAAACAACATACTTGTACACTAAGCAATCATATTTTTCCTCTCAAAGGAAATCTATGTGGAGATACCATTGCGGTTATATTCATTAAAATATTCACCGCCCACCATCAATTCATGTAAACTATGTTTTTTACAGTAGAACAGTGTTTTCCCAAACATCCCCTCAGGGACACCCACATCTACTGTGAAGGTTGAAAATTGACACTCTAGTCTTTTACCAAATAGGGCTATTTTCTGAATACCACCCCTACCTTGTCACAACCGATTGGCTCAAACACATTTTAGAAGGAAAGAAATTCCACACATTAACTTTTAACAAGGCACACCTGTTAATTGAAATGCATTCCAGGTGACTTCCTCATGAAGCTGGTTGAGAGAATACCAAGAGTGTGCAAAGGGTGGCTACTCAAATATCAAAGAATCTCAAATATCAATTACATTTTTATTTGT
Organism: Brachymystax lenok tsinlingensis; assembly: GCA_030435695.1. Lineage (NCBI taxonomy): Eukaryota > Metazoa > Chordata > Actinopteri > Salmoniformes > Salmonidae > Brachymystax > Brachymystax lenok. The sequence continues at coordinate 646,523 of CM059786.1, forward strand.
TTAAACACTTTTTTGCTTACTACATGATTCCATATGTGTAATTTTATAGTTTTGATGTCTTCACTATTATTCTACAATGTAGAAAATAATACAAATAAATAAAACCCCTTGAATTAGTAGGTGTGTCCAAACTTCGACTGGTATTGTATGTACACGATCACACTCTTGTTGACAGGGAAATCAGTGGCAGATTCAACTGAGATTCGTCCAATTAAGATGCTCAAATTGTTCCCACATTGGAAATTACATGCAAATAGAATGCCTATCGGGGACAATGCTAATAACCATTGCCCGGTATACTAAGCCCAGCGTTTTTTGAAGAGAAGTCTATTATTTCAATTCTGTTCTCTTCTAATCTGCACAATTACAGCTGTGTACACTAGGACTAGTTCCCCTAATGAGCTGGGTTGATTGTGTTTGTTGGCCCTCGCATTGATCTGTGCCTGGTTTTCCCACCGCACTACATCAGTGACACATGGAGGGAGGAAAACAATACTTAAAGGTGCGCTGTGCAGAAATCGCTCTTCCATTTCCTGGTTGCAAAATTTCTAATAATTCCAATTTCAGTGTATGTGACAAAACAAGCAGGTATAGTGTAGAGAATCATTGTACCATGTTAAATATATTTTCCATAACCAAAAATATTGTTTGAAATTATGTCATTTTATGTTATGAATGCATTGAGCAATGTGTGATGAAATTAAGCATTTTGAAAGACACATTTCATACATTCCCTGCCCCCAAAAAACAGCATAGACCTTCATAAATTTCAAGCCGGTCCATGCTGGTTTATACTGGTCGGATGCTGACCAGCATGTTCTAGTTGGTTTTGCTGGCAGACCAGCATGGTCTAGCTGGTCAAACTAGCCTGACCAGCATGATCTAGCTCAGGAGTGTCAAACTCATTATTGTGTAGCAATAAATGAATTGATTAATTAATCAATCTATGTACTGTACATGCAAAAACACAGATATTGAAACAAACAATTCTAAAAATCAAACAGCAATAGAGCATGCTGGGAAATATGATAATGGCTCTCATGAACACGACAGTCATATTTGTCACTGATGACAAGAATATGATATCAGTCTCAGGCAATCGGGAAATATGACTTCATATCTGCCCACTCAGAATCAACTACAGTGGCATTTTGTTTGTTTTTCTGAATGGCCTGCTGTGTCAGCCACGCAACTCAACAGACATTTTTCTCAGGCCAGAGGAGAGGAAATAAGAATTTCTAATCAAATGCTAATTGAGCTACAGGGTCCGATACCCATCAGCAATTGACACATACTGCCTTATCCTGATTGATCTGCTTCCTTGGAAAATGGAAGCTGTGCATGTTACCTGATGGCTTTCCCTTTTCCCTCTCCTCAACCAGATTGGTTGTTTTTGGTCATTACCCAAGAAACAGGCTGCGACTGATAAGGCCTCCCCCAACGACATCTTATTTATTTCCTCACACAACTTCTCCTTAGGGGTTGGAGGTTTGTGCGTGTGTGCGTATTTGTTAATTGGAGGGGATTTAGAACTAGCTCACATCAGAAAAGCAAATATAGGGCAACGTGGCCGTATATACATACTTTAGGGCGAGCGGCTATTATTCTTCCCCTTTAACCAAGCAGCAAATCGCTCTGGAGCTACTGCTGCTAACGACAGCCATTAGGGGGCTTATCTAGCCAGATAATCAGTGTGTCTGGAAGCTGAGGGCATTTCTGTTTCACAACCGATTTGGATGGGGGTGATTGGGTGACTTGCAGCAGTGATTATGGAGAATGGGAGAATGCTGTATCTCTATAGCAAGCTGCCCTTTTGGCTATGTTGCCAGACATGTAATAGCTGTTGGATTTTATCCAGAAAACCTGTGACAGATGAAATACGATTGGGATTACAAATACGTGCACATACCAAGTAGCTAACGTAATGAATAGATGTGTTTTTGCACCACACACACCCATTGTAGAAGCTAACTACTCTTTACATTGTGCGTCTCCAAGAAATCACTCCCAGACTGGAGCTACCCCACAGGGCAAAAACTGGTTGAATCAATGTTTTTACCATGTTATTTCAACCTCAAAAGTATATGTCATGAGGTTGAATCAACGTGGTAAACAAATTAGGTTTGCAAAATGTAATCAACGTAAGAGCATTTATTCTTTTTTTCACCCAACTTTTAACCTATATCCAATGGGATGGTGAAGTGTTTTGTTTAATTCACGTTAATTGACTATTCAACCAAATGTAAATCAAAACTACACGTTGAACTGAAGTCTTTGCCCAGTGGGACCTTACTGTACAGTATGTCAAGTCATAACTGTGTAACAGTGCTGCTATAAATAATCCTAAGGGCTGTATTCGGTCTGTATCGCGGAAATTCAGCGTTACAGCGTGATTGAAATTTAAAGGCAATGTTCCCACGTTAGCGGAGACTGCGTTCACGGTAAATGCTGGTAAATGCCAGCTCAATTGGAAAATAACTTAACATTTATAGCGCACAATGTACAATGCTTCAGCGATACAGATTGAATAGAGCCATAAGTCTGCATTTTAAAGCCTATGTTAAAACGACTGAAGTCACATTTTATTTTATTTAACCTTTATTTAACTAAGCAAGTCAGTTAAGAACAAATTCTTATTTACAATGACGGTCAAACCCTAACCCGGACTGCGCTGGGCCAATTGTCCTCCGCCCTATGGGACTCCCAATCACAGCCGGTTGTGATACAGCCTGGAATCGAACCAGGGTCTGTAGTGACCTCTAGCACTGAGATGCAGTGCCTTAGACCACTGCGCCACTTGGGAACCCCAAGAGAGGTGTGATAAAATACAGAATGCTGCAGCACGGGTACTTACCAAGACCAGACAAAGAGCACACATTACACAGGGGGGCCGAAACTGTGTACAAACATATCTTTTTAGCTTTGCTATTCTCAAGTTCTCGAATTGAATGGTTAATTGACCCAGAACTCACACAGGCTACTGTCTGTCCGCAGTGGTGTAAAGTACTTAAGTAAAACTACTTTAAAGTACTACTTAAGTATTTTGGCGGGGTATCTACTTTACTATTATATTTGAATGTAAGTAGTTTTGTTCTCCTTAAAATGATCACGAAATGCTTGTGCTTCTAGTTTGGACAATGCAGTAATATCTAACAAGTAATCTAACAAATTCACTACCTTATACACACAAATGTAAAACAGTTACAGAGTTTAATGGCTGTGACAGGAGAAAACTGAGGATTGATCAACAACATTGTAGTTACTCCACAATACTAACCTAATTGACAGAGTAAAAAGAAGGAAGCCTGTACAGAACACAAATATTCCAAAACAAGCAATGAACTTTTTGTCCTGAAAACAAAGTGTTATGTTTGAGGCTTATCCAATACAACACATTACTGAGTACCATTCTTCAAAATGTTCAAGCATAGTAGTGGCTATATAGGTATGCTTGTAATCGTTAACGACTGGGGAGTTTTTCAGGATAGAAAATAAATGGAATGTAGTTAAACCTGGTTCAGTCTGCTGTCCACAAGACACTGGGAGATGAATTCAGCAGGACAATGACTTAAAACACAATGCCAAATCTACACTGGAGTTGCTTACCAAGAAGACAGTGAAGGTTCCTGAGTGGCTGAGTTACAGTTTTGACTTAAATCTACTTGAAAATCTAAATCAAGACCTGAAAATCGTTATCTAACAATGATCAACAACCAATAAGACAAAGCTTGAATAATGTTTAAAGATTCAGGTGTGGAAAAGACTCACAGAAAGACTCACAGCTGTATTCTCTGCCATAAGTATTCACAGGGGTGTGAACACTTATGTAAATTAGATATTTATGTATCTCATTGTTTAAATAAATTTGCTAAAATTCCTTAAAACATGTTTTCACTTTCTCATTATAGGGTATTGTGTGTAGATGGGTGAGAATTCTTTGAGTATTTTGTCAATTTTGAGTTTAGACTGTAACACAACTAAATGTTGAAAAAGTCTAGGGTTATGAATACTTTCTGAAGGCACTGTATGTGGCAGTCTAGCTACAGAACGTTCACATTACTCTACTTTGATCATGTTTTGGTTCATCTTATGTATTTTCAGGATCTAAATGAAGGAATGTGAGCTGAAGGGGCCTCTGGTACACTCAGGTATACTCCAAATACGTAGTTCCAAATGCTAGCTACTTACAGTTGAAGCCGGAAGTTTACTTACACTTAGGTTGGAGCCATTAACTTCTTAGGGAGCGGCAGCAGAGGTGACGGTTTTGGAAAGTCTGGCGTGCCCAAAGTAGAATGCCTGCCACTCAGGCTCAGAAAATAGGATATGCACATAATTAGTACTATTGGATAGGAAACTCTGAAGTTTCTAAAAGTGTTAACATAATATCTGTGAGTATAACAGAACTGATATAGCAGGCAAAAATCTGAGGAAAATCCATCCGGAAATGCAGTTTTTGGTGACCTTTGCTCTGTTTGACACTCTCCCCATTGACTTCAAGGCAATCCAGCTCCTGGATTGCAGTACCTATGGCTTCCACTAGATGTCAACAGTCTATATACAAAGACTGGGAATGATTGGAGTAAGCAGAACGGATAGGAACAGGAAATGGTAAGGGGACCTGAAATGTCAACAAGTTGGCGCGAGTCTGGGTGCGCGCCCAGACTCGCGAGTCGGGGGGCTACCACCAACTCGCGAGTCGGGCGCGAGTCGAGTCTGGGTGCGCGCCCCACTTTATTTAACTTATATAACATTTAGGTGACCATCCGAGTGAAATATTATTGCTAATATTCATAAAAGGATAGCTAAGGATGCATTATAACTGGTATTTGATTTGTTAAGGAAAAGTTTATAGGTATATTTGAACGCGTTCTCTTCACGTTTCAATGGGCGATTCGACATTGGATTTTCTGAACATAACATGCCAACCAAACAGAGATTTATGGATATAATAAATTACTTTTTCTAACAAAAGAACCATTGGATATCTTCGTTGGACACTTGGGAAGCCCTCAGCAGAAGTTCTTCAAAAGGTAAGGGATTTGTTTTTGCTCTGAAATGGGTTTTGTGTGAACCGCGCTGGTTTATGAATTTATGCTAATGGATAAATATTGTAGGTGCTATCCTAAAAAAATCAAATGTTGTGCTTTCGCCGTAAAGCCTTTTTGAAATCGAACAACGCTGTGATATTGCCAAGAAGCAGAGCTTTTGATGACTATGCAACACTTGTATATTGATGAATGTTTAATAATTCAACTTTTGGATTTTGAATTTGGCGCCTTACATTTCACCGGGTAGTGTCGGGAGGCGCTAGCGCCCCACTGCTCCCTAAGTAGTTACACCGGGTAGTGTCGGGGGCGCTAGCGCCCCACTGCTCCCTAAGTTTAAAACTCGTTTTTCGACCACTCCACAAATTTCTTGTTAACAAACTATAGTTTTGGCAAGTTTTCTGGACATCTACTTTGTGCATGACACAAGTAATTTTTCCATCCATTGTTTACAGACAGATTATTTAACTTATAATTCACTGTATCACAATTCCAGTGGGTCAGAAGTTTACATACACTAAGTTGACTGTGCCTTTAAACAGCTTGGAAAATTCCAGAAAATTATGTCATGGCTTTAGAAGCTTCTGGTAGGCTAATTGACATCATTTGAGTCAATTGGAGGTGTACCTGTGGATGTATTTCAAGGCCTACCTTCAAACGCAGTGCCTCTTTGCTTGACATCATGGGAAAATCAAAAGAAATCAGCCAATACCTCAGAAAAACAATTGTAGACCTCCACAAGTCTGGTTCATCATTGGGAGCAATTTCCAAACAACTGAAGGTACCACGTTCATCTGTACAAACTATAGTACGCAAGTATAAACACCAAGGGACCACGCAGCCATCATACCGCTCAGGAAGGTGATGCGTTCTGTCTCCTAAAGATTAACGTACTTTGGTGCAAAAAGTGCAAATCAATCCCAGAACAACAGCAAATGACCTTGTGAAGATGCTGGAGGAAACAGGTACAAAAGTATCTATATCCACAGTAAAACGTGTCCTATTTCCACATAACCTGAAAGACCGCTCAGCAAGGAAGAAGCCACTGCTCCAAAACCGCCATAAAAAAGCCAGACTACGGTTTGCAACTGCACATGGGGACAAAGATCGTACCTTTTGGAGAAATGTCCTCTGATGAAACAAAAATAGAACTGTTTGGCCATAATGACCATCATTATGTTTCGAGGAAAAAGGGGGAGGCCTGCAAGCCGAAGAACACCATCCCAACCGTGAAGCACGGGGGGTGGCAGCATCATGTTGCTTTGCTGCAGGACGGACTGGTGCACTTAACAAAATAGATGGCATCATGATGATGGAAAATTATGTGGATACATTGAAGCAACATCTCAAGACATCAGCCAGGAAGTTAAAGCTTGGTCGCAAATGGGTCTTCCAAATTAACAATGACCCCAAGCATACTTCCAAAGTTGTGGAAAAATGGCTTAAGGACAACAAAGTCAAGGTATTGGAGTGGCCATCACAAAGCCCTGACCTCAATCCTATGGGTAGAACTGAAAAAGTGTGTGTGAGCAAGGAGGCCTACAAACCTGGTTCAGTTACACCAGCTCTGTCAGGAGGAATGGGCCAAAATTCACGAAATTAAAGTAATCCAAGGCATTTATATATAAATTCTAGTCATACTTTATCAAACGCCTTTTCAAAATATGCTATGAAGACCAGGCCTGGTATCTTTGATGTTTCATAATGTTCAATTGTTTCAAGTAATTGTCTTATATTATCCCCAATATATTTGTGGGTGCCCAAATCGACTAGACCTTCAAAGAGCAGGTCCTGAAGCTCTGCTTAAAACAGATGAACTCGTTCCTCATCAAGTGAGAAGGCCTAGAAAAGTTGTCTTAATAATTGATGACTTGGAGAAGATTTGCAAAGAGGAGTGTGTTCAAACCTGGTGGCCAACTACAAGAAATGTCTTACCTCTGTGATTGCCAACAAGGGTTTTGCCACCAAGTACTAAGTCATGTTTTGCAGAGGGGTCAAAAACTTATTTCCCTCATTAAAATCAAATCAATTCGTAACATTTTTCACATGCGTTTTTCTGGATTTTTTTTGTTGTTATTCTGTCTCTCACTGTTCAAATAAACCTACCATAAAAATTATAGACTGATCATTTCTTTGTCAGTGGGCAAACGTACAAAATCAGCAGTGGATCAAATACTTTTTTCCCTCACTGTAGCTACAATGGTTATTCCTTTAAAAGTGTTGAGCTTATGCTGCCACCGTTTGTGGTAAATTGTGGCAGATTGGGGTAAATTGCATCAGTCTGGCAAAAATGGCTGACACTTAAATAACGTTCCATAGAATTCTGCGGCACACCTCAAGTTGTGCTGCAGCACGCCACAACTTTTAAAGGAAGAATACCATGCTATTATTTGAGGAGAGTGCAAAATTATGAACTTGAAAATGTATTAATAAACCAATTAGGCACATCTGGGCAGTCTTGATACAACATTTTGAACAGAAATGCAGTGGTTCATTGGATCAGTCTAAAACTTTGCACATACACTGCTGTCATCTAGTGGCCAAAATCTAAATTGTGCCTGGGCTGGAATAATACATTATGGCCTTTCTCTTGCATTTCAAAGATGATGCTACAAAAAAATTACAAAAAAAAAATTGTTTTTTTCTTTGTATTATATTTTACCAGATCTAATGTATTATATTCTCCTACATTAATTTCACATTTCCACAAACTTCAAAGTCTTTTCTTTCAAATGGTATCAAGAATATGCATATCCTTGCTTCAGGTCCTGAGCTACATGCAGATAGATTTGGGTATGTCATTTCAGGCGAAATTTGAAAAAAAGAGTCTGATCCTTAAGTAAAGTAATATAGCTATAATTTGAATGTGTAATTAGCCAAAGTGTTTTATGATGCTTGAAATATGAGTAATCTGCTATGAAATCCTTACTGTTATTGTGAAACAAAAATGTTATCCTAAAAGACTGAATAGATTAATCTGCCTTTAGATGTTAACAATATATTGTTTATCACTATATTTCTTTCAAGACTGCAGGTAACAAATTTAGCCGAGTTCAAACTAACGTGCCTCCAGTGTTTCTAGTTGCATTCTTCCTTCACCCTTGTATCCTGCATCCATCCAACCAAAGATCTCTCATGTAGGTTGACTTAGGAATTCAGATAGTGAAAAGTTATCATTTTCCAGCTTGCTATCAGTTAATATTAAAATATGAATCAAATAAAGTATTTCAAAATATGAGTACAATCAAGTTTAATTCAAGAACTTTGAAGTGCAGTCGCAAAAACCATCAAGCGCTATAATGGAACTGGCTCTCATGAAGACCGCCACAGGAAAGGAAGACCCAGAGTTACCTCTGCTGTTGAGGATAAGTTCATTAGATTTAACTGCACCTCAGATTTCAGGGTGTGCAACTTCAGTGCTCGGGAGCCTAATTGGTGTCACACTTTTTCTCCATCTCTAGCAAACACAGATGATTAATCAAATTGCATTCTAAACTGAAGATTATGATTAGGTGATTATTGGAGTCAGGTGTGTTAGCTGGGGAAAAGCTGTGACACCAATCAGGCCCTCGAGGACTGGAATTGCCCACCCCTGGCTTAGTGGGACTATCATTTGTTTTGTTTTGTTTTTCAACAGGACAATGACCCAAAACACATCTCCAGGCTGAGTAAGGGCTATTTGACCAAGAAGGAGAGTGATGGAGTGCTGCATCAGATGACCTGGCCTCCACAATCACCTGACCTCAACCCAGTTGAGATGGTTTGGGATGAGTTGGACCGCAGAGTGAAGGAAAAGCAACCAACAAGTGCTCAGCATTTGTGGGAACTCCTTTAAGACTGTTGGAAAAGCATTCCAGGTGAAGCTGGTTGAGATAATGCCAAGAGTGTGCAAAGCTGTCATCAAGGCAAAGGGTGGCTACTTTGAAGAATCTCAAATATAAAATATATTTTGATTTGTTTAACACTTTTTTGGTTACTACATGATTCCATATGTGTTATTTCATAGTTTTGATGTCTTCACTATTATTCTACAATGTAGAAAATATAAACAAATGAAGAAAAACCCTTGAATGATTAGGTGTGTCCAAACTTTTGACTGTTACTGTATGTGTAAATTGATCAGATAAAGCAGTTTGTAAAGCTGTACACAGAATTGAACACTCACTTGTAACTAATATTATTTGACACCTGCTGTATACCATGAGAATTGGGCCATTTTGACCCATTCAACTATATTCTTACGGGGGCCAGATTTGAAAAAGGTTATTTACAAGGGGGCCAGACATTTTCTACATGGGATTACTCTTCCTAAGGCCGGTATAAAAACAATGACAAAGTGAAAACAAATGTATTGAAAATTAACTACAGAAGTATCTAATTTACATAAGCATTCACACCCCTGAGTCAATACATGTTAGAAACACCTTTGCAGTGATTACAGAGTCTTTCTTGGTAAGTCTCTAAGAGCTTTACACACATGGATTGTACAATATTTGCATATTATTCTTTTTACAATTCAAAGTCACCATTATTAGTCAGTTGTACAACCAAATGCCTTCAACTGAAATGTGTCTTCCACATTTAACCCAACCCCTCTCAATCAGAGAGGTGCGGGGGGGCTGCCTTAATCGACAGCCACGTCTTCGGCACCCGGGAAACAGTGGGTTAACGGCCTTGTTCAGGGGCAGAACGACAGATTTTTACCTTGTCAGCTCGGGGATTCGTACTTGCAACCCTCCGGTTACAAGTCCAACGCTCTAACCACTAGGCTACCTGCCACCTCTTCAAGCTCTGTCAAGTTGCTAGACAGCCATTTTGCTAGACATTGCTAGACAGCTATTTTCAAGTCTTGCCATAGCCAGGCCACTCAGGAACATTCAATGACATCTTGGTAAGCAACTCCAGTGTATATTTGGCCTTGTGTTTTAAGTTATTTTCCTGCTGAAAGGTGAATCTGTCTACCAGTGTCTGTTGGACAGCAGACTGAACCAGGTTTCCTCTAGGATGTTGCCTATGCTTAGCTCTATTATCTTTCTTTTTATCCTAAAAAAACTCACGATTCCTTTTCCATATGACAAGTATACCCATAACATTTTGCAGCCACCACCATGCTTGAAAATATGAAGAATGGCACTCAGTTATGTGTTGTGTTGGATTTGCCCCAAACATAACACTTTGTAATCAAGGCACAAAGAACATTTATTTGCCACAATTTTTGCATTTTTACTTTAGTGCCTAATTGCAAACAGGATGCATGTTTTGGGGTCAAGGCACACTATTTACCAGTAAGAACCAAGAGGGGCCTAGCTTTGTTCCTGCCTAGAGAAGGCTACTGAGTGAGAAGGGCTGCATTCTGTTCTGCACGACCAACCATTCCCCTGTACTACCACAACATACTACCCCCGATTCAATAGTGGCCTTCAGTGAGGTGCACGGCTGCAAGTTTTGTGCTCCATGACTAGAAAAGGCCCAGAAGATCCTACATGCACCTGGTTTGCTTCCCAATATTGTGTTCATTGTTTTTACAGCCCTTTAAGTATACTTAAATATATGGCTCAGTTGGTACAAGAAATACAAATACTTACAGTGCATTCGAGAAGGTATTCAGACTTGACTTTTTCCAAATTTTGTTACGTTACAGCCTTATTCTAAAATGTATTCAATAGCTTTTTTCCTCCTCAATCTACGCACAATACCCTATAAAGTTTTTTGAAATGTTTGCAAATGTATAAAAATAAAAAAATACCAAAATATCACATTTACATAAGTATTCAGACACTTTACTCAGTACTTTGTTGAAGCACCTTTGGCAGTGATTACAGACTCGGGTCTTCTTGGGTATGACGGTACAAGCTTTGCACAACTGTATTTGGGGCGTTTCTCCCATTTTTCTCTGCAGATCCTCTCAAGCTCTGTCAGGTTATAGGGTCGTTGTCCAGTCTGAGAGTCCTGAACGCTCTGGAGCATGTTTTCATCAAGAATCTCTCTGTACTTTGCTCCGTTCGTCTTTCCCTCGATCCTGACTAGTCTCCCAGTCCCTGCCACTGAAAAACATCCCCACAGCATGATGCTGCCACCACCACCATGGTTCTCCGTTGGGATGATGCCAGGTTTTCTCCAGATGTGATGCTTGGCATTCAGGCCAAAGAGTTCAATCTTGGTTTTGTCAGACCAAAGAATCTTGTTTCTCATGATCTGAGAGTCCTTTTGGTTAGGTGTCATGTGCCTTTTGCTGAGGAGTGGCTTCCGTCTGGCCACTCTACCATAAAGGCCTGATTGGTAGAGTGCTGCAGAGATGGTTGTCCTTCTGGAAGGTTTTCCCATCTCCATAGAGGAACTCTGGAGCTCCTTTTAAGAATGATTGAGTCCACTGTGTTCTTTGGGACCTCCAATGCTGCAGAACTTTTTTTGGTACCCTTCCCCAGATCTGTGCCTCGACACAATCGTGTCACAGAGCTCTACACAAAATTCCTTCAACCTCATTGCTTGTTTTTTTTTGCTCTGACATGCACTGTCAACTGTAGGACCTTATATAGACATGTGTGTGCCTTTCCAAATCATGTCCAATCTATTGAATTTACCACAGGTGGACTCCAATCAAGTTGTAGAAACATCTCAAGGATGATCAATGGAAACAGGATGCAGCTGAGCTCAATTTCAAGTCTCATAGCAAAGGGTCTGAATACTTATCTAAATCATGTATTTCTGGATTCTAAAAACCTGTTTTCGCTTTGTCATTATTGGGTATTCTAATCCATTTTAGAAGAAAGCTGTAAGGTAACAAGATGTGGAAAAAGTCAAGGGGTCTGCACTGAATGCACTGTATATGACAACAAAAACATAAAAAAAAGGTTAAAATGTTTCATTTGGAGTTATATGATGGGGTAAGACAGTTGTACTAAGGAAAGTCAACCAATAAAAAAATCATAAACATGGGTAAAAACAGTTTCAATAAATTAGTCACAATTCAAGCTCATCTAAAAAAGTATTTTGATGTTCACTATATGACTTATCATCAGCATGCGGCACAATGTCAGTTGGCTGGGATTGCAATATGTATACAGTTAATAACCATATAGTGAAAGTTGACCAGGAGGACCATCCTGTCCTGGGGGACCTTGGGGGCCAAACAAGTCAGTACCCACGACCCAATAACAGCAGGAACTGGGGGCCTGAGTGTCTAGACAGTCCCTCAGTAAAGTAATAAGTGGCCTTTCATGAGCCTTGGCTTGTGCGAGATGGAACGTCATGTCCTTAGTGCATGCATGCAGAGACTACCATGCAGAGACACATTGGGTCTGATTTTTTACAGTCTTTGGTTAACTTTGGTTAACTCATCCAAACTTCCAATCTCAGGGCAGACACTTTAGCCACGACCACTAAGTTGGTCACAGACTTGAGGACAAATGTATTATTTTACCCTTTATTTTGGCCAATTCGACCCCTTGCCTTTCCGCTGCATTTTGTCATTTTGTGCTGCTGTAACTCAAAACTAAGGTTGTTTGAGGGAAATCGCTTAGCGAAACTGTCTTAATGCTTTCCGAGTTTACATTAGTGGTGGCCAGACAGATCATTTGTTTTATAAGGCACCCATTAGACTACCCCAGTCGTAGTTCCTTGTTTTTCTAGTTTTGATATCATAACACAGTTACTCTACTCCAGTATAAGCCATAATCAAGGTGTACTGTATATATAGCATTTGAAAATTCTAAACATTTAGCTAACAGTATTCTTTTGGTGTATTTTAGTCCTGATCCCATAAACTGCTGTCAAGGCAGCAGCTGCTTTTCCTGTGAAATTAAACAATTCATAACACACAAAACACATTATTGCACAGTACTCTACCATATCTACAATACAAAATCAATAATACAGCAAAATAACAATATTAAAATGTATGTGTGAGTAGAGTGCGTGTGTTAGCATGTCTTTGTGAATGCTGTGCGTGTGCCTCTGTGTCTCTTCACAGTCCGAGATGTTCCATAAGGTGTCGTTTTATCTGACTTTACTGCTTGACTGAGTTACATGATGTGGAATAGAGTTCCGTGTAGTCATGGCTCTATGTAGTACTGTGCGTTTCCCGTAGCCTGTTCTGGACTTGGGGACTGTGAAGAGACCTCTAGTGGCATGTCTTGTCGGGTATGTATGGGTGTCTGAGCTGTGCGCTACTCGCTTAAACAGACAGCTCCTGATTTCAACTTGTCAATACCTCTCACAAAGACAAGCATTGATGCAGTCAATCTCTTCTCCAACCTGAGCCAGGTGAGCTTGACATGCATTTTATCAATGCTGGCTGTCCATGTACATCTAAGGGCCAGCCATGCTGCTCTGTTCTGGGCCAATTGTCAGTTTTTGTGGCACTTGACCACATGACTGGAAAGTAGTCTATGTGCAACAAAACTAGGGCATGTAGTACTCGTTTTGTTGATAGGGATGTCAAGAAAGCGGAGCGGTACTTTATTATGGACAGACCTCACCCCATTTTAGCTACAGTTGCATTAATATGTCTTGACCATGACAGTTTACAATCCAGGGTTGCACCAAGCATTATTTACAACAAGATTGAGTTGACATTCGGGGTTTAGTGAATGAATTGTCCAACATACAATGCTTTTAGTTTGTGAAATATTTAGGAACAGCTTATATCTTCCCACCCATTCTGAAACTGACTGTAGCTTTTTGTTAAGTGTTACAGTAATTTCACTTGCTGTGATAGCTGACGTGTACAGTGTACAGAGTCATCAGCATACATAGACACACAGGCTTTACTCAGTGCCAGTGGCAGGTCATTAGTAAAGATTGACAAGGACTAGCTACAAAGCGAGACAGGCGAGGACTAGCTACAAACCCAAGTGACCTGCCAGCGAAGCCATTGTTGGACAAGCATCTTCCTTACACGAGTCACGAGAATCTGGTTCAACGTCATCTAACTATATGCTTGCTAGGGTTTGTTGTAGCAAGGTATTGAAGAAATGGTTAATGCTCTTACCTCATGTCTGGGCCTCACAGTATTGATGCAAGTAAAGAAGTAAAGTAAAGAAATTACCATTAAGTTACATCACAATTCCAGTACTAAAATAACCGGCTAACGACCAGAAAGTAATAGTAAACAAAAGGGAAACAAGACGGCAACAACAAAGTACCTACCCAGCTACAAGCAAAGACACAAAAGGTACGTTTTGAAGTTAGCCCACATACTGTACAGTATGATGTAGTTTCTCTAACGTTACTGTAAAAGATCCAAGTAAATTCTTAATAAGTATAGATCTCAAGGTGAAATGGCCTTGAATACTAACTACATAACTTCTGCTTCTGTTATTGATAGCTCTTCAGTAACACATAATTGTTTCTACATAACACGCAGGAAAATTAATCTCCCTTTATATCACTATAAAGCAGCAAAATACTAACTGTTAACTGGTTATTACCACGTACTTACCTGGTCGTTTCTGTCTTGTTTCCAAGTTGTTTCCAGATACTTTCCAGGTTGTTACCCTCTTATTTCAACACTGTAAACTATAGTGCTTCTGTTTTTTCTGCTGAAGAAAGCAACTGATTCATGCAATGTGTCAGCTGCAATTAACTGTACTGACGGTCCTAATTCCGACCTCTAAACACAATGCGGTGGTGAGGCCTAGGGCCTAGACAACAGCAGAACAAACTAAATAAACAACAACCCCGCCTGGGGTAATGTTTAAAGCCCCCTCTCATGTTTATGTCACAAGTCGTAATGTGGCCAACTGACGTCACCAGATTAAGATCGGGTCTAGTTTCGTTCATTCCACTTGTGGTACATGGCCTAGATGAAAACTATAATTATAGTCTCCAGTGGAGGACTTTAGTCTGTCCTCCTCTGTTAAGTGAACAACCTGAAGAATGCACACCAAGGTTTTGTGGTCACACGCTGAAATACCTTTTGTATGTGCGTAGAGGTATGGCCCAGGATTGAAAACGCCAGGACTCCTGGCCCTCAACACTGACACACATGCTCGCGTAAACCAATGTATGCACACACACAAATCCACACATTCATGCATGCACACGTACACATGCACACGCACGCCCAGACCAAAGCCCTGGCTACTGTAGTGGTGAAAGAGTACAAAGGGAAATCTGAGACCTTCCCATTTTAAGACAGTTTGACCGCCCCCCCCCTTCACCTTGTCACATCATATGTGGGGTGACCTGACTTAATATCGCTAGGCAGAGTACGCATTTGTTAATTCTGCCCTGTAAAAGCACTTAAAGCCAGTGCTTATTTAATACTGGGAACGAAATGAGGAGAGACTGATTTCAGGCTCAGCTCCTTTTGTGAAGTGTGCCAACATTACCATTGAGTAGCCATTTTCAGTACAAAGGTTGAGGTAGGGAATTGGGTTTCTCTCTTTTGGTTAGTGCCAGCCCTGAATGAATAAGATGAGGTAAAGGCCTAATCATGAGTGTAATTTAGCGTGCTTCTTGTACCGATGCACTCAAAGTCTTGGCAGTGGGGTCTCTGTGATCCAATAGAAAGCAACAAGCTCTCACAGTCTCACGTCAGAATTAGACGTTCTTCCATGTTTCTCGAACGTCAAATTTTGAGGTTGTTGGAAACTTCAAATTTCTAATTATTTGGTTACTTCTCTATATCGTTACAAGGTTAAGATTAGGTGTTAACTCAGAATCTTAACGTTAGGCATTAACTAAAAATGATTAAGGTAAGGGTCAAGGGTTGGATAGGCTTAACCTCTTGGGGATAATTTAGGAGCAGTGGGGCGCTAGCGCCCCATCCTTGACAACATCCGGAAAATGTAGAGCGCCAAATTCAAAATTGAAATGTAGTATTATAAAATACTCTTCAAAAGCTTAGAGTCTTGGCAATCTCACAGCATTGTCAGATTTCAAAAAGGCTTCACGGCGAAAGCACAACATTTGATTGTCTGAGGACAGCACCCCATGTACTTCCCATATTAGCATAATAATAAAACCAGCACGGGTGTCACAAAACACATAAAAAGAGCTCAAATAAATCGCTTACCTTTGATGATCTTCTGCTGAGGGCAATCCGAAGTGTCCAAGCAAGACATCCAATGTTCCTTCTGTTAGAAAAAGTCCCTATTTATATCCATAAATCTCCGTTTGGTTGGCGCGTTCTGTTCAGAAAATCCACCGTTCACTCACCCAATATAGAAGACACAGAGACCGGTAAAAATATACCTATAAACTGTGTCCAAACAAATCAAACCACGTTTCTAATCGATCCTTAGCTACACTATTATGTTTATTAACGATTATATTTCACACGGATACTATCCTGAACAATAGTAAAGTAAAATACCGAGGTGCGCGCTCCTGGGTCCCTCGCACCACAGACAGAAATCACTTCCTCCACTCAACTTACATAATCTTCTTCTATTCGGCTGTTTTTCAAGGTAAACTCTTGAAACCTTGTCTAAAGACGGTTGACATCTAGTGGAGGCCATAGGTACTGCGACCTGGGTCCTGGATTTCAGCAGATCCCATAGACAACCATTGGAAAAGAAGGCATGTCACAAAAAAAACATTTTTCTGGATGGATTTTGCTCGGGTTTTTGCCTGCCATATCCATTCTGTTATACTCACATACATTATTTTAACAGTTTTAGAAACTTCAGAGTGTTTTCTATCCAATAGTACTATTATGTGCATATCCTAGTTTCTGGGCCTGAGTGGCAGGCATTTTACTTTGGACACGCCAGACTCTCCAAAACTCCCAACACTGCCGCTGCTCCCTAATTAACATAAAAATATTCAAAACAACTTTATATCGCTGGATTCAAACATGCAACCTTTGGAACCAGACACAGATTCTTACACCCATCCACCATACCTGTCCACAATGCAGAACTAAAGCCTACTTGAAGGTAACATCGCTCACTGTTGCCACGTCACCTCTTGACGTCCTCAGACATGGATGGATGTTGAATACTGACTTGTAACGCGGGTGACCTGAAAGCATATTACTTGACCATTGCGCCTTTCTTCCAACATGGACTTTTTTTGGCGCTGTTGGTTGTCACCATGACATTTTTTTAAATGAACTTGTCTCGGCAGCATACATATTTTATGCAACGATGGTATAAATTGCTTATTTGGTCGATATTACTTACCAAGCCAAGCAGAGCTGTTTTATCGAGGTACAAATATCCTGTGCTTTTTCATTTTGCGCATAGGTGCACACAGACACAGCTTGGCTACATTGTAACTGCAAAGCGGCCACGGGTGCGCTCACATATGGGTCTCAGCCAGGACTGTTAATTTTGTAACTGAATTAAAACATTTTAACAATGTGATTTAACCGATTGATGCTGGGAAAATATGGCAAAAATTCCTGTAAACAGTTTGAGGAGAAAAAATATGAAATTATGTAATAAGGCCTACTGATTATTTCTCAGTAGTTACTCATTGACAGCCCGAGAGCTACCGAACATGGAGTTTTCAGAGGCTGCGGTACAGCGAAGCCTAATCCGACGTGCCTGTGTTCATCATGGTTCTTACAGGCAAACTGAAATGACAATGAGTTTACTTGTGGTGCACGCCTGTAACAACAGCACATCAAAATAGAATAAACATTTTCACTTTTACTTTTCATTTTAAACACCAGTGGTGCAACTAGTGCTTTCTAACTGAGCTGAATAAAAACAGCGGTGCTCGGGAGCGAATATCTATTTTAATACAGACTAGCTCAAAACATTACTAGTCATTGAAAATAGGCATAGGCAAGATGCAGTAGATGGTATAGAACAGTATATACATATGAGATGAGGAACTTAGGATATGTAAACATTATTAAAGGGACGTTATTTAAGGTGACTAGTGATAACTTTATTAAGTTAATTTATTAAAGTGGCCAGAGATTTGAGTCTGAATGTTGACAGTAGCCTCTCTATGTTAGTGATGGCTGTTTATTAACAGTCTGATGGCCTATTTTTCAGTCTCTCTGTCCCAGCTTTGATGCACCTGTACTGACCTCGACTTTTGGACGGTAGCGGGGTGAACAGGCAGTGGCTCGGGTGGTTGTTGTTCTTGATGATCTTTTTGGCTTTCCTGTGACATCGGGTGCTGTAGGTGTCCTGGAGGGCAGGTAGTTTGCCCCCGGCAGGTAGTTTGCCCCCGACCTCACTACCCTCTGGAGAGCCTTGCGGTTGAGGGCAGTGCAGTTGCCGTACCAGGCAGTGATACAGCCCGACAGGATGCTCTCAATTGTGCATCTGTAAAGGTTTGTGAGTGTTTTAGGTGACAAGCCACATTTCTTCAGCCTCCTGAGGTTGAAGAGGCGCTGGTGCGCCTTCTTCACCACGCTGTCTGTGTGGGTGGACCATTTCAAGTTGTCCATGATGTGTATGCCGAGGAACTTAAAATGTTCCACCTTCTCCACTACTGTCCAGTCAATGTGGATGGGGGGGTACTCCCTCTGCTGTTTCCTGAAGTCCACGATCATCTCCTTTGTTTAGTTGACGTTGAATGAGAGGTTATTTTCCTGACACCACACTCCGAGGGCCCTCACCACCTCCCTGTAGTCTGTCTCATCGTTGTTGGTAATCAAGCCTACCACTGTAGTGTCATCTGCAAATTTGATGATTGAGTTGGAAGCATGCATGGCCATGCAGTCATGGGTAAACAGGGAGTACAGGAGAGGGCTGAGAATGCACCCTTGTGGTGCCCCAGTGTTGAGGATCAGCGGGGTGGAGATGTTGTTTCCTACTTCCACCACCTGGGAGCGGCCCGTCAGAAAGTCCAGGACCCAGTTGCACAGGGCGGGGTCGAGCTTAATGATGAGTTTGGAGGGTACTATGGTGTTAAATACTGAGCTGTAGTCGATGAACAGCATTCTTCTTGTTCAGATGGGATAGGGCAGTGTGCAGTTTGATGATGATTGTATCGTCAGTGGACCAATTGAGGCGGTAAGCAAATTGGAGTGGGTCTAGGGTATCAGGTAGGGTGGAGGTGATATGCTCCTTGACTAGTCTCTCAAAGCACTTCATGATGACAGAAGTGAATGCAACGGGGGCGATATTCATTTAGTTCAGTTACCTTAGCTTTCTTGGGAACAGGAACGATGGTGGCCATCTTGAAGCATGTGGGGACAACAGACTGGGATAGGAATTGATTGAATATGTCTGTAAACACACTGCGCATGCTCTGAGGATGCGGCTAGGGATGCCGTCTGGGCCAGCAGCCCTGCGAGGGTTAACACGTTTAAATGTTTTACTCACGTTGGCCACAGAGAAGGAGAGCCCATAGGCTTTGGTAGTGGGCCGTGTCAGTGGCACTGTATTGTCCTCAAAGCGAGCAAAGAAGTTGTTTAATTTGTCTGGGAGCAAGATGTCAATGTCTGCACGGTGCTGGTTTTCTTTTTGTAAGGTAAAGGAACCTTACAACCTTCACCTATTTCTCTGTGGCCCTGGGAGCAGTGGTGCATGTGACACGACACAGTTGTTGATATTCTTACGAGGCATAACCCCAGATTTTGAAATTACAGAGGAGCTTGCTTCAGTGCACTCAATGAAGAGCACAACCAGAGGAAAATATTTATTGGAGGAGGTTAATGCGTGTGTGGCAAAGCTGGGACTGAGTTTTGAAAAGTTATCCAGTGTGACCACTGATGGGTGCCCAAACTTGACAGGAAAAAACGTTGGCCTTTTGAAAAGGATACAAGATCAAGTAGCTGAGCTGAACCCAGATCAGAAAATTATTTTCCTGCATTGCATTATTAGGTGCTCTGTAAATGTGTTCTGAAAATGAGCCATTTTGTGAATACAGTCACTAAAGTGATAAACTTCAATAGAGCAAAATCTTTAAACCACAGGCAGTTTGTCTCACTGTTGGAAGAGACAGAGTCAGGTCATGCAGATCTCCCCTACCACACAATTGTGAGATGGAAGGTGCTTAAAAGGGTGTGGGACCTGAAGTCGGAGATTGCTGAGTTTCTGCAATTGAAAGGAAAATACGTGGATTTCCCCTTAACTACAAGATAAATAATGGTTGGCTGATTTTGCCTCCACTGTGGACATCGTGGCCCTCATGAATGAACTGAATTCCCAACTAGAAGTGAAGGGCCTTTTTGCACATCAGATGTACAGCCTTGTCAAAGCCTTTAAGGGAAAATTACTCCTCCTGACCCTCCAAGTAGAAGCCAACAATCTCACCCACCTTCCGACACTACTAGCCTGTTCCCTATCAGATGACCAGTGGGAGAAGTATACATCGCTGCTGCGTGCTTTGAATGGTGAGTTTTCTCGTCGTTTTGAGGATTTCAAAGTGTTGAAAATTGTCATGCTGTTGGTTTCCTCTCCTTTCACCTTCAATGTGGATAACGCTCCCACTGACCTGCAACTTGAGCTTATCCATCTTCAGTCTGATGCAGTGATTGGAGAACTATTCAAAACAATGTCACTGACGAGGTTCTATGCATCTCTCGATGAACAAAACTTTCCAAAGATTAGGAGTCATGCTCAGAAGATGTTTGTACTGTTTGGGTCAACCTATGTATGTGTACAGACATTTTCAGTGATGAAATATAACATGTCAAAGCACATATCTTCTCTTACTGACTCCCACCTCTCAGCAATCCTGCACATTGCGACATCATAAACTATACCTGACTTCACTGCTCTAGTCAATGCCCATCAGAGACTCACACTGATTGAGTAGTTTAAATGTAATGTTGAGCTCTCTCTCTTTTTCTTGTATTTTTGTGCATACCCGTTAACAAGAGTTCTGTCCGTGGTGCTGAATGCACAGTGTACTTTTCCCTCTGTGTAGTTCATTGCATGTTTAATAATGAAAATACCTACCAAAAGGAGAACATGTATGTGGTTTATTTCTGTGCGTGTCAAAAAAGTAAAATAAGCAGCATTCTGGACATGATTACGGTAGATATATCTGTCAACACAGTCATACACATGATGTATAATCCTGTAATATGATTCTGGCACGCGATGGTAAAAAATATATTCTAATGTGGCCCTCCATGGAAAATAATTGCCCAGGCCTGCTCTAAAGTGTCAAACACACCAAGAAATCTGACTGCCAATAGGTACTTAGCACCTCTGCCCTGTATCGGCAGTTCACTTTTGAATTAGCCCACTGGTTAAATACTACAGACAACACGGTGGCAGTAGCTTGTTGGGCTTGTGCCTGCTGTGGATAGCTAATGTTGTAGATAGCTAGCAAGAATTTGTAGTAAGCCCTTGTTGATACTAGCCAGATGGCGACAATGAGATAAGTAGCCTAGCTAGCAACATTACAATTAAAGCTGCAATTTGTAGTGACACTTTTTGGGTGACCTGACCAAATTCAAATAGAAATGTAAGTTATAGATCTGTCATTCTCATTGAAAGCAAATCTAAGAAGCGGTAGACCTGTTCTATGTGCACTACTTCTATGCTTCTGTCACATCCTGGCCATAGAGAGCTCTGGGTTCTCTATGGGGTTTTGGGCCAGGAAGTGACTAGGGTTGTCTAGGTGACTTTATGTTTTGGTTTTGTTTGGTTCCCAATTAGAGGCAGCTGTTGTTCGTTGCCTCTAATTGGGAATCCTGTTTAGTTTGCTCCCTTCCCCACCTGCCTTTGTGGGTTATTGTTTTTGGTTAATGCCTGTGAGCACACCTATTTGTCCGCGCTTCATTTTGTTGTTTTTGTACGTTTCACATTGCTAAAAAACATGTGGAACGCTATGCACGTTGCGCCTTGGTCTGATTATTTGGAAGATCATGACAGAATAACCCACTGTCAAAGGACCAAGCAGCGTGCCCAGGAGAAGGTATTCTGGACCTGGGAGGAGATCATGGGGGGCTGTGAGACCCTTCCTTGGCGGGAGTCGCCAAGGAAGAGGGGAGGTCAGCCAGGACATCGGGGTCCAAGGCCACAGCAGTCCCAAGATTTTTTTTGGGGGGGGGCACATGGGGCGAAGGGCCGAAACTAGGCCAGTGCCACAGCCCGAATGGAGGAACGTAAAGGTGTTTAGGCTGGGATATGAGAGAGAGGTTGTGGCACATCAGGAGCTGCAACGCAGGCACCGAGAGGAGCGTCTGCCCAGGTGCGTGAGACCAGCCCGGTACGTCCAGTTCCGGCTCCACGCACTAAGCGTCCAGTGCGCATCTCCAGCCTGGTGCGTCCAGTGCCAGCTCCCCTCACTCGCCCAGGGTGTCGTCCCAGCCCAGTACGTCCCGTTCCGGCTCCACGCACCAGGCTTCCAGGGTGTCGTCCCAGCCCAGTAGGTCCTGTTCCGGCTCCACGCACTAGGCTTCCAGGGTGTCGTCCCAGCCCAGTACGTCCTTTTTCGGCGCCACGCACCAGGCCTCCAGGGTGTCGTCCCAGCCCAGTACGTCCTGTTCCGGCTCCATGCACCAGGCCTCCAGGGTGTCGTCCCAGCCCAGTACGTCCTGTTCCGGTTCCACGCATCAGGCCTCCAGGGTGTCGTCCCAGTCCGGTGAGATCTATGCCGGCTGCACGCACTCGTCCAGAGGTGTGTGAAACCAGTCCGGTGGGACCTACGCCGGCTCCACGTACCAGGCGTCCAGTGCGCATCCCCAGCCCGGTGTGTCCAGTACCAGCTCCCTGCACTCGCCGAGGTGCGTGAGACCAGTCTGGTGGGACCTACGCCGGCCCCATGCACCGGACCTGCAGTGCGCCTCTCCAGCCCGGTGCGTCCAGTGCCAGCTCCCCGCACTCGCCCAGAGGTGTGGTTGACCAGTCCGGTGGGACCTACGCGGCCCCCATGCACCGGACCTGCAGTGCGCCACCCCAGTCCGGTGAATAATGTTCCGGCTCCACGCACCAGGAGTCCAGTGTGACTTCTAAGTCCGGGTAAACCTTTTCCGGATCCACGCACTAAGAGTCCGCCACCAACACCTAACACCCACCCGAACCCTCCCCCGGTGACTTCTGATTTGCGGTCGGAGTCCGCACCTTTGGGGTGGGGTACTGTCACGTCCTGGCCATAGAGAGCCCTCTGGGTTCTCTATGGGGTTTTGGGCCAGGACGTGACTAGAGTTGTCTAGGTGACTTTATGTTTTGGTTTTGTTTGGTTCCCAATTAGAGGCAGCTGTTGTTCGTTGCCTCTAATTGGAAATCCTATTTAGTTTGTTCCCTTCCCCACCTGCCTTTGTGGGTTATTGTTTTTGGTTAGTGCCTGTGAGCACACCTATTTGTCCGGTCTTCATTTTCTTGTTTTTGTACGCTTCACATTGCTAAAAAATATGTGGAACGCTATGCACGTTGCGCCTTGGTCCGATTATTTGGAAGTCATGACAGCTTCCTGGTCTTAAGTTTTGTTTTTGCATCTTTTACTTTTGATTTTGTACTTCAAACAGCTGAAAATACAATATTTTTAGTTAGTAAAATATATTTCAGTGGTTTAAATGGTACAATTCTCTACACTATACTTGCTTGTTTTGTCACAGAAACTGAAATTAGGCAAACGATTTGAATTTTAGCAACCAGGAAATTATTATAAATCACAATGGATTCATTTTTTGAATGAAGCAGCTACCTGTAAGCTGCCAATAGTTAGTGGAGAAGATCGCTAGCAATGTTGTGCTACTGGCAAATGGGGATGCTAACCGTTAAGGTAACGTTAGCTAGCAAGTGAACTTGCACTGGCGGTATTAGATAGCTTGGTAAAGCATTTATTGTTGTGTGTATGTATTGTGTGACTGCCTTGCTCAGTTAGCAAGCTTATGAGCTAGTGCACATGATTATACACCCCAAAAAATCCTTCTTCAAGCACAAAACTCCTCAGCTAGATGTAAAAGATGTAAAGACTTGCCCCAGAAAAAAATATGTATGCAGCTTTATTGTTTTAGTTGGAACAATTATGAAGAAAAGAGGATGGATTACACTGGGAAAAGTGCCCTATTTTTCTTTCCTTTTTCTTGTTACTCCTATCGGCTCCCCCACATGGAGGTTCATGCTCTATGATTGTCTCAAAGTCAAGTTGTCTGCCACTGCCGAGCATTGCAATTTTACAAGTACCTGTTGGCCATCAGATTTCTCGGTGCGTCTGGCACCTATAAGCCAGGTCCCTCTAAGGCAGGTCCCTCTAAGCTAGATCCCTATAAACCAGGTCCCACTAAAGCAGGACCCTGTACAGTCAGTTCCTCTACAATAGTACTCAGGCTCAGGATGAGGACCATACGGTTTCACTAAACTGTCAGAATAATTTACACCAAACAAAAATATAAACGCAACATGTAAAGTATTGGTCCCATGTTTCATGAGCTGAAATAAATAAATAAAAGGCACCAAAGCCTTTTCTCTCAAATTTTGTGCACTAATTTGTTGACATCCCTGTTAGTGAGTGTTTCTCCTTTGCCAAGATGACACCTAACAGGTGTGCCATATCAAATAGCTGATTAAACAGCATGATCATTACACAGGTGCATATTGTGCTGGGGACAATAAAAGGCCACTCTAAAATGTGCAGTTTTGTCACACAACACAATGCCACAGATTTCTCATGTTTTGAGGGAGCGTGCAATTGGCTTGCTGGCTCCAGGAATGTCCACCAGAGCTGTTGCCAGATAATTGAATGTTAATTTCTCTACCATAAGCTGCCTCCAACTTCATTTTAGAGAATTTGGTAGTACGTCCAACTGGCCTCATAACTGCAGACCACATGTAACCACGCCAGCCCAGGACCTCCACATCCGGCTTCTTCACCATCTGAGTCCAGCCACCCAGACAGCTGTTTGTACTACAACCGAAGTAGTTCTGCACAAACTGTCACAAATCGTCTCAGGGTAGCTCATCTGCGTGCTAATCGTCCTCACCAGGATCTTGACCTAACTGCAGTTCGGCGTCATTACCGACTTCAGTGGGCAAATGCTCACCTTTGATGGCCACTGGTACGCTGGAGAAGTGTGCTCTTCACGGATGAATCCCGGTTTCAACTGTACCAGGCAGATGGCAGACATATGGCGTTGTGTGGGCGAGCGGTTTTCTGATGTCAACTTTGTGAACAGAGTGCCCCATGATGGTGGTGGGGTTATGGTATGGGCAGGCATAAGCTACGGACAACGAACACAATTGCATTTTATCGATGGCAATTTAAATGCACAGAGATACCGTGACGAGATCCTGAGGCCCATTGTCGTGCCATTCATCCGCCGCCATCACCTCATGTTTCAGCATGATAACGCACAGCCCTATGACGCAAGGATCTGTACATAATTCCTGGAAGCTGAAAATGTCCCAGTTCTTCCATGGCCTGCATACTCACCAGACATGTCACCCATTGAGCATGTTTTGGATGCTCTGGATTGATGGATACGACAGCATGTTCCAGTTCTCGCTAAAATCCAGCAACTTTACACAGCCATTGAAGAGGAGTGGGACAACATTCCACAGGCCAAAATCAACTGCCTGATCAACTCTCTGTGAAGGAGATGTGCCCCGCTGCATGAGGCAAATGGTGGTCACACCAGATACTGACTGGTTTTCTGATCCACACCCCTACCTTTTTTTTAAGGTATCTGTGACCAACAGATGCATATCTGTATTCCCAGTCATATGAAATCCATAGATTAGGGCCTAATTTATTTCTTTTAACTGACTGATTTCCTTATATGAACTGTAACTCAGTAAAATTGTTGCATGTTGCATTTATATTTTTGTTCAGTGTAATTAGAACATCCTCACACACACACACACACCAGTGTCCAGACCTACGTCACTGCCTAGAACAGCCTGTGAGCAACACATCTGTCATTGGGGCAACAACAGAGCTCAGCACCAAACTCATTAGGCCAACTAGCACCACCCACCTCCCTCCACCTCCTCCCTACAAAAAGGGCCTCGTAAACCAAGTGCTAAAATCTCCCAAGGGCCAACTGGATTTACGAGCACATCATCATCACAAATGTGCAGCGATGTACAATATCAAAGCAAGCTTTTAATACCTGTGCCACGCACATTTATTGCCAATAACCTAACACAGTCTTTGGTGCTAGGGAAGGCCAGTATGTTAGATCTACATAATCTCTGTGGTAGCAGCCAGGTCTTGTTTGGTTTCAGGGGTGGATTTGTGTCTCACCCATGTCACGAGGTCAGGTACATAGTATGATGCATTAGTATGGTTTCCATATTATCAAGAGCCACTTTGAGTTAGTGTTAGAGGCACTTGGAGTTGTTAGTAGTACACATGCTGGCCAGGTTCATATTCACTCGCCACAGAGGAGCAAGTAAACACAGATTAAGATCTGGGAAGTAGATTAGACAGTTCTAGTCTATTGAGAAAAGCTGTGCGAGTTGGGGTTACTGATATTACTTCAATAGAGCAGCGGGTAATAAAAGGAACTGTTTGCATAACCCCCAAAGTTTTAAGATAAAGTAAACAACTACTTTCTGAATAACTTTTGAATTTCAACATTTGCTTTGGCCCGACTTCACACTTTGAAATTGCCTTGAAGTCGTCTCTGACAAGGTTTCATGGTACATGCAGTCATCCATTGCTTCAACTCTTGGAACTTAAAGTGAACCACCTTTTAAGCAAGGTCAGCATCACACCATCTTATTGTTTGTTTATTGTTGCATTTGGACCCCAGATGTTGACAAATCAGAACAAAAAATCCACCCAGCGACGAGAAAAAAAAAAAAATCACCCAGAAAACAGGTCAGTGTTGCTAAAGGAACAAAATGATGTGGACATTAAAATGAGGAATGTTGATGTTTTTCAAGGAAAAAACAACAATCCAACAATACCATAATTATCTTGGGCATTATAGGTGTTTCATGCCAACATTTGATGAGTGTTGATGACCTTTTCATTCCACAGCTGTTGCTTCAGCTACATGTTAGTGAAAATGGCACATGCAGGTACATGAGTTGAACAAAATGACAATAGTATAGTCCATAGGTACACTGTGACGTTGAAGCTGTCCTAATATGGACACCGTATATACACCATACACAGAGTTTCTGGTTTTTGCAATGAACATTTCTCCTAAACAGAGAAATGTGTAAACCCACAGCTCACGTTTAAATTTTACTTGTGTAGTTCATACTCTGAGTGCATAATTGAAACTACCACAAATCATTACTAACATTTTATAACGAAATGTACTTGTAAATTTAAGTTGGATATTTGGAGTTACATACAAGTTGGAGCTGAAAATGATTCTGAGGACAAAAAGGAGGTTATTTTCCTGGTGTATTCTCCCCTTTGGTAATCTTAATGATGGAAGTTGCAGGAAGTGGACATTAATTGTGGTACAGACCAAGGCTTATTTTCTTTCTGGATTCATTAGCACGTATGCCAAGTTAGAGAAAACATCAAATACATTTGTTGGTTAACCACACACATGGCGTCCTTATGCTGGATTTAGTTTTTCCGATTTTTTTTATAGTGGACTAAACATCTGTACAATTGACATCTTGTTTTGTAAGTCTGGAAAAATCTGTATGGTAAAGGGAGCACAGTAACACATACATAAGAGATGGAAATGAAAATGTTTAACTTGGGAACCCACGGATGCGAAATCCTTGAAATCCACTGTAAAAAGCTATTTTTGTCAAAGATTTATTCCATTTGTAATCGGGTTCCCCCATTTCCATCCCTTGACTTGAAAGAATATGTAAAAAGTTCAAACAATGTTAATCTAGCTCCAGGTCAGTTTAGAAGGTGATGGGCCTGATCTACAGTGCATTCGGAAAGTATTCAGACCCCTTAACCTTTTCCACATTTTGTGACATTCTAAAATGTATTAAATCATTTTTCCCCTCATCAATCTACACACAACTTTGTAAGGCAAAATGTATAAATCAACCCCCCCAAAAATCTGTTAAAAGTATAAAACTGCTGTTCAATGCAAAAAGCAAGAATAAAAAGCATGGTTGAGCTCAATTTGAGGTGTAATGGCCCTTTACAAAAATATGTAATTATAGCCATTTCTACAGAGGCACCGATTTTGCTGCAATTGAAAAAAAGAATTGTAAACTCCATAGTCCAAACAATTGGTGCTATGAATATGTTGACTGTTCTGTAGCAGTTTCGATATTGTGGCTGTGTAATGTAGATCGTGTATGACACAGCACAAAAAAAAACTGAAATATAACATATACATTAGTTTTCAGACCCTTTACTCAGTACTTTGTTTTAGCAACTTTGGCAGCGATTACAGCCTTAAGTCTTCTTGGGTATGACGCTACAAGCTTGGCACACCTGTATTGGGGGAGTTTCTCCCATTCTTCTCCGCAGATCCTCTCAAGCTCTGTCAGGTTGGATTGGGAGCGTCACTGCACAGCTATTTTCAGGTCTCTCCAGAGATGTTTAATCGAGTTTAAGTCCGGGCTCTGGCTGGGCCACTCAAGGACATTCAGAGACTTGACATGTTGCCACTCCTGCGCTGTCTTGGCTGTGTGCTTAGGGTCATTGTCCTGTTGGAAGGTGAACCTTCACCCCGGTCTGAGGTCCTGATACTTTGCTCCGTTCATCTTTCCCTCAATCCTGACTAGTCTCCCAGTCCCTGCTGCTAAAAAACATCCCCACAGCATGATGCTGCCACCATCATGCTTCACCGTAGGGATGGTGCAAGGTTTCCTCCAGACGTGATGGTTGGCATTCAGGCCAAAGACTTCAATCTTGGTTTCATCAGACATGAGAATCTTCTTTCTCATGGTCTGAGAGTCCTTTTGGCAAACTCCAAGCGGGCTGTCATGTGCCTTTTACTGAGGAGTGACTTCCGTCTGGCCACTCTACCATAAAGGCCTGATTGGTGGAGTGCTGCAAAGATGGTTTTCGTTCTGGAAGGTTCTCCCATTTCAACAGAGGAACTCTGGAGCTCTGTCAGAGTGACCATTGGGTTCTTGGTCACCTCCCTGAGCAAGGCCCTACTCCCATGATTGTTCAGTTTGGCCAGGCGGCCAGCTCTAGGAAGAGTCTTGGTGGTTCCAAACTTCTTCCATTTAAGAATGATGGAGGCCACTGTGTGCTTGGGGACCTTCAATGCTGCAGATATGTTTTGGTACCCTTACCAAGATCTGTGCCTTGACACAATCCTGTCTCAGAGCTCCACGGACAATTCCTTCAACCTCATGGCTTGGTTTTTGCTCTGACAGGTGTGTGCCTTTCCAAATCATATCCAATCAATTGAATTTACCACAGTTGGACTCCAATCAAGTTGTTGAAATATCTCAAGGATGATCAATGGAAGCAGGATGCACCTGAGCTCAATTTCGAGTCTCATAGGAATGGGTCTGAATACTTATGTAAATTAGGCATTTCTGTTCTTTTTTTTTTCTTCTACATTTGCTAAAAATAAAAATACATAATTTCATAATGTCATTATGGGATATTGTGTGTAGATTGATAAGGGGATTTAAAAAAAAAATCAATTTTATAATAAGGCTGAAGACTGAATACTTTCTGAATGCACTGTAAAAGCCGATTCAACCAGATTCAAGTGTAGCTATAATCACTTTTCAGTGTAAACCCACTTTTCCTTCACATTATCCCAGCTGGTCGCTAGTAAATGCTTGAGATATGAAGGTATTTTACGGTCGAGGGGTTGGAAGTAAGGAATGAGACAGACTATTTAAAAGAAGAATAGTGCATTTGATGACCACAAGAACTGACTCCTGATCTTAATAAGAGTCCAATGTTTAGCCTGTGCCATGCAGTAAACACAAGCTACATAAGCTACACACCTCACTCATATTTCTGTGTGCTGCCCAGTTGACACAGGATCCATCCAACCAACCCAGCTGCTCTTCTTTTATGCCCCCCACGGCGATTGGCACAGGCCACTGGCAGCAGCCTCGGCTACTCGCTGGGTTGCTGGAAGACATGCGTCAGAAGGTCCAGTGCACCTGGACTTGCTCTGGGACTCACAGAAGGTGTTAAAACACCAGGAGCACTTGTCTATTCCAGCAAGATTGAGGGAGGAAAGAAGAGGAGAAGGGGAAAATGAGGGCGAAAAGAAGTCAGCGCAAGGGAACAGGTGCAAACTTGAAATTAAAGTGAACGTTTTAAGAGCATGCATCTGTTTGAGGCTGCAGTGACGTAGCAGCTTGTGAAAAAGACAGATTTTTTTAGGTTGCACTTGTGGTAGGTTATGTGCGAGATTTATTTTGCTGTAGGGTAGGCTAAAATGTATGTAATCTACTGCTGACTAATTGATGATGAAACAATGTAACCTACAAAAAATATATAATACAAAATCTAAAAGTAAGGACGAGTAGTAACATACAAGTGATTGAAATGATCAGAAATCATACCATTTTGGTGGAACATAGGCATTTCCTTCTCTCTCTCTCTTACTCTCTCTCGCTCTTTTCTCTGTCTCTCACTCCATCTCTTTCGTGAATATTCTATTTACAATGTGTTCAGACAAGAGGACATGCTTTGAATCCCATATAGATCTTGTTTAATTTTGTCTCTAAAATGCATTCAAAACTATAATAACCCATAACCGAATGTCACAGCAAATGCCCAACCAAACACCCTTTTGCCAAAACAACAACATTATTTGACGCCTGTCATGGCAACAATGCTACCTACAGTATGTATATGTGTAGCTTGAACTCCCAACAGATGTGGTTCTAGATGTTGACCTCTTGCTGAGATGGGACATCCGTGGTAATGGTGTAACTTACTTGAAACCCCACCCTGACACAAGGCAACTCCACTCCATAGTAGAGTCCATAGTAGAGTCTGTTTTTTTAGTTCTTGAGGACTAGAAGAGAAGTGCACCCAAAATCATTGTGTCGCAGGGAGAACAACCCCAATATGTGCGGGGTCCATAATAGGACAGTCATACATCGGTCCTAATATAGACACCGTGAATATGTTTGTTTCCACTGCTTAAATAGGTTTGCCACTCTGTACACTGTTTCTCTTGCACTCAGTACCCTCACACAGTTGCTCACTTCACATACAGTAGGCTGTCTCTTCACTGATGCCTACCCACACAAAATGCCTACCCACACAAAAGTGCTCACACACAAATAATCATAATTTTGGCAGCTCTTAAAAATGGACATTTGATCCATCACATTGGGGATTCCCGATGCAATACCCCAATGAAATGTTTTGGAAAAGTGAAATGTAACTCGCAATATCAAATGAGTCAATCATTGATTGAATCATTTGCGTAGCCCGACTCATATGCCTTCTATTACCGATCATGAACGAGTGAGAGGCTGAACCAACATGCACAATTTCATTAAAGGCACCTCTTTGATACCGATGCAGGGATAAATGTAATATGGGGAGTATGCATGCAGATTGCCATCAGTTATAATCCTTGGATTAACCACAGAGGGGTAGAGGAAATGCGGCCTACAATTGTTTCCTATTATGTTTGTGTGAAAAAGCAATTTGGCACATGGACGATAGTCACCACAAAACAAGTCTCCTCTGTGTGGGAATACAGAGGTCAAAGGTTATGATCATGGCATATCTAAAGGACTACTGCTATTCCTTTGTGTACAATGGGCCGTTTCTTTACTACACGTTGGCTTCTCAGTTGCCTTCCATATGATTAGAGTATGTACAGTATGCATGTTATGATAGGGGTCAACTATTCTATTCAACCATAGGATGGAATTTACATCCATGAATGGGAAAATTAATTGAGTTGATTGAGAGAGTTGAAACTTCCCAACTGTGATGTACATTCTGACAACAATGGTCATGCTGATACTAGCGCATTTCCACAGATGTCCCATCTCAGCAAGTGTAGAAAAATACTTAATGTCCAATGCAGCCCAGCTTGAACAAGACCATGGGGATAAAATAAGTGTGTCTTACTGTCTCATTTCACTGTAGTTGGGGAAAATCGATGATAGATTGAGAAACTCCACATGGGGGTGCTATGACATCAAATGGACTTCTAGGATAGTCCTCAATACAAGCTAGATGGACGTCTTTACCCTTCGGGCCCCAAAAAACTGGGTAATCCACAAACCCACTGTTGTAACAAATTCACAGTCACACCTGCGAGAATTATGTCCAATGGAAGTTACCTTTTAACTGTTATTCATACCAGTAACACTACATTTGCTCGCTGTGAGATGGAGAAGACTGGCAAATGCCTGATGGTTTTACGAGAGCAAAATAACAGTCTTAGAATGCTCAACCCCCAGAAAAAGAATCTTGCAGCAGGGCAAGATTAGTCCTATGTCTGCCGTGATGATGTCATGAACCAGTACTGTAATGTTTTTCTTTTTTTCTCCTACTTTTTTGGGTTTCCACCACATCTGCCTGTCTGGAAATGTTTAAAATGTTAAAAGAAATCTGACAGAACAACAAAATAATAATAAAAAACACAGACTTCTGCTTTATGAATCTTCAAGATGCCGGGGGAGTGATTTAGTGACCCACCTTTGTCACTTGTGGATGAGCTTCCTTTCCTAATTGACTGTTCGGTTGCTGCACTCCTTTTCCTCATATCCCCAAAAATTCTGAGGGGCCAAACAAGGTCGTCATTTATGGAAAGATGACTCTAGCATGTGTTTCCTTCCCTCCATCGTTCTGTCCTTGTTCAGCTGATCCAGCAACAGCTAGACAGATTGAGAGTACAATGGGGATTAATGGAGCCTCCTCCTTCAATGTTAGGTCCCTATTATCATTCAATGGTCTCCTCTCTTCTTCTGTGTTACCACTGATAAATGAAAGGACTGAATAGCATATTGCTCTCATCAAGAAGACCTTTAGTCTCAGGAAGAAAGGGGAGTTTTCCACAAAACTGCACAAAATAAAAAAATATTCACGCAAGAATTGTCTGTTTACTGTCAGGGAAAAGGCAGGGGTTGTGAAAAAGTTCACTCCATGTGGAAGTATGGTACTGTTGTCGAGATCCTCTCTGCAGTGCAGTGGCAACAACACTAGTCTCTCCTCACTCTCCTATTTTCCAACAAGTGGCCATCCTAATCCTAGTTACTATCTCCCGCTGGAGGTCGGCAGAGGAGAGGGCAGACAAGCCACCTGCTCAGCCACCGCTGCAGTCTCAGATTAGGGCAGGGTGAGGGCTGTGGGCAGGGTGTGCATGACGGATGATTCATCCTACTGCGACCCACTGTTAACACTGCTGTCTCTCGTCTGATTGAGTGTGTGTTATGATCAGCTGACCCCACCTACCACAGGCCCCCCTCTTTCAGGAATCTCACAGCTGTGATTGCTACTGACCCGTTGAGTATGTGGGTGAATGTGAGTGCAAGAGATTGTTTACATGTGTGTATGGGAGTGTGTGTATTTGCCATGTGTGTATGGGGGTGTGAGGAAGGGTCTGTGAGTGACTGTGGGTGTGTGTAGTGTATAGGTATGTGTGTATCTACGTACTGTATGGGAGAGAAAGAGAGAGAGAGCACAAGTCAGAGGGCAGAGAGTCTAAACTACTGCCACAATCAAATGGCCCAAAGTGCAGTTTCAACCTGACAAGAGCTGCATGTGGGTTCGCTGCCTGTCAGTAAGGAAAACACAATGCTAACAAAATGACCTTCATTATTTACCCCTCTGTGTGCATGGCATGATGTTAACCAATTTGTTTTACTTTGCCTGAAGGATAACTGACAAGGAGATTCACACACGGTACACTAAGTGCTCCAAGATGACCAGGACGCTCTATAAATCCACATAGTTTATCTTTCTTTGTTACACTCCAATGGCCAGAATAGTGTGAGAGGAACCGACAGATATTAGAAAATGGATTGGCTGAATTAACTAGTTACATACTGCTTAGCATACGTAGATGATGGTTATTAAATGTATGGATAGTGGGAGAGAAGGGAAGGGTTTGGTAACAACTGGGAAATGGACAAGGGAGACGCTTAGTAGTCCACTCCACACAGTGACCGCAGAGATTTTTACGGCATCCATATTAGGAAAACGACGACTTCCTAATATGGATGCCCTAACTAGGTATTGTATTGGGGGGTATCAAGAGGTGATCTCTCCTTCTACCACCCCAGCTGCCATTCACCCCCAATCGTTTTTTTGAAAGATTGCCAATTGGTCAGGGTCAAAACATTGGTGTTTTTATTATTTACCATCTGTAGGGCTGGCGTAATACATAATAACAAGGAGCGCTACCTTTTTATGCGCACATAAAAAAATGACGGGGGTGTTTGCATGACATCATGGCCAGCTCCTTTACTTTCCCCCTCGAAAAAGTTCCCCTGCCTTGGTTTGGTTAATGAGATAATGGCTATGCATGAGGACTGTCCACCGAATAAGGTAATCCAAACCACCTTTGTTATTTTGTTTATGATGATGAGGGTGCTGGTTCGGTAAACTGACCCAGTAACTAGGTCTTTCTCCCCATGAGGTCATGACAGGTTTAAAGAGCGCGCTGTGTGCCTTTAAAGGGCCAGAGCGATTGCTTGCTGTATTGCTGCTGCTGCGGGTTTTACGAGCGGATCTGTGTATCACACCTGTTTGTTTGTTTTAGCCACGACTCTCATTAGCCTTTGCTTACGAAATGCAGGCTTACTTACTTTTAATTGTACACTGTATGTAATAATATCCCATGGAAACAACAATGCAGTCATTGTTGAAGCATTTCGGTGCACAAGCTTGCTGGTTTATTCAATCAAATGCCTAGAAAGGCAGGAATCTAGGAAGAAACCTAGAGAGGAACCAGGCTCTGAGAGGTGGCCAATCCTCTTCTATGGTGGAGATTATAACAGTACATGGCCAAGATGTTCAAACGTTCATAGATGACCAGCAGGGTCAAATAATAATAATCACAGTAGTTGTAGAGGGTTTTGATTGGGTAAGGTTTAAAGGGGCAAGTCTGGCAGGAGAATCAAAAGGTGAGGAAAATGGTCATTGGACCGGCAGCCTTGACAAATTGATTTGGAAAATGACCTGAGGACTTTTTGTATGGCAATAAAAAAGATGACAGAATATCATATAGTCTTTGCATGTTATTGGTTACTGCCATGAGGAGAGAAAGACCCCAATCGGGACTCTCCTCTTCCCTCTCCACCTCCCCTGTCGGAAGACAAGTGGGGAGAGCACTAAGGCAGAAACATGCCGGAGGGTTTTTCTTAGCTTTCACCTGTCCAGCAGATTCTAACAAGAGACAAGGAGGAAGGGAAGCCATCTTTGTACTCAGCGGGGTATCGCTTACTATCTGCTGCGGTCATAAAGTGGTCATAAAGAGTTTAAGAAAGGTCACTAAAGAAGTTCCAAGAGGTCAGCAATGTTCAATGAGATCACACTGTTCTATTTTAAGGTCACACAGGGCTAGTCTGAAACTCATAGAGGCGGCTCTTTGATTCGGATCCATGTTCACACACATGTTGAGAAAGTTCAGTTAAGGCTTGTGAAACAACTAACAGGCAGCCAGAGCAGTTTCTGTCCAGTTTAATGGCTCGATATGGTGAAGCACGGCTCGATTGCCTGAAACACTTGTTTTATTCCCCACAATGAACCCGAGTGTTTTTCAGACTGCATTAAAGGATAAAAAGTAATCCTTCGGCATCATTACCTTCTATTTTTGTGGTCCAGTTATTATTTCTTGGGAAATAAACATTGTGTTCATGATTATACAGTAATTTATTTTTTATCAGGTGATTAAGACTATCTTCAGTTTCTGAAGTACATGATGTAGAAATTCTGAGTATTGGCCCATTTTAAAGTCCTCACTGGGATCCTGTTTGAACCCAAAACTGAACTTTAATTAAGCCAAAATACAGTATGGCAAGCCTTACAGTAACACACTTTGTGTATTTGTGATATCAATTACAGTATGCACTGCTGTTGTGTTGGACCCTACATTCACAAACCAGTGTGAAGTACTGTAGTAAAGTGCCTTCAGAAAGTATTCACACCCCTTGACTTTTTCCACATTTTGTTATGTTACAGTACGAATTTGAAATGTTTTGTCACTGGCCTACACACAATAATTACGTTTTTGGACATTTTAACAAATGTATATATTTTTTAAACTGAAATGTCTTGAGTAAATAAGTATTCAACCCCTTTGTTATGGCGAGTCTAAATAAGTTCAGGAGTAAAAATGTACTTAACAAGTCACATAATAATTTGCATGGCTTCACTCTGTGTGCAACAAGTGTTCAGCATGATTTTTGAATGACTACCTCATCTCTGTACGCCATAATGGTAAGGTCCTTCAGTCAAGCTGTGAATTTTAAACACAGATTTAACCACAAAGACCAGGGAAGTCTTCCAATGCCTCGCAAAGAAGGGCACCTATTGGTAGATGGGTAAAAATACAAAAAAAGCAGACATTCAATATCCCTCTGAGCATGGTGAAGTTATGAATTACACTTTGGATGGTGTATCAATAGACCCAGTCACTACAAAGATAAAGGCGTCCTTCCTAACTCAGTTACCGGAGAGGAAGGAAACCGCTCAGAGATTTCACCATGATTTCGCCATTCTAGTCATGAAATCTATGCAGCCTACTCAATCACCATATACAACGTTCCTCACTGAGTTCCCTGAATTCCTATCGGACCTTGTAGTCATGGCAGACAATATTCAAATTTTTGGTGACTTTAATATTTACATGGAAAAGTCCACAGACCCACTCCAAAAGGCTTTTGGAGCCATCATCGACTCTGTCGGTTTTGTCCAAAAGGTCTCCGGACCTAGTTTTGTCTCGTGGAATAAATGTTGTGGATCTTAATGTTTTTCCTCATAATCCTGGACTATCGGACCACCATTTTATTACGTTTGAAATCGCAACAAATAATCTGCTCAGACCCCAACCAAGGATCATCAAAAGTCGTGCTATAAATTCTCGGACAACCCAAAGATTCCTAGATGCCCTTCCAGAATCCTTCCACCTACCCAAGGACGTCAGAGTACAAAAATCAGTTAACCACCTAACTGAGGAACTCAATGTAACCTTGCGCAATACCCTAGATGCAGTCACACCCTTAAAAACAAAAAACATTTGCCATAAAAAACTAGCTCCCTGGTATACAGAAAATACCAGAGCTCTGAAGCAAGCTTCCAGAAAATTGGAACGGAAATGGCGCCACACCAAACTGGAAGTCTTCCGACTAGCTTGGAAAGACAGTACCGTGCAGTATCGAAGAGCCCTCACTGCTGCTCGATCATCCTATTTTCCAAGTTAATTGAGGAAAATAAGAACAATCCAAAATGTATTTTTGATACTGTCGCAAAGCTAACTAAAAGCAGCATTCCCCAAGAGAGGATGGCTTTCACTTTAGTAGTGATACATTCATGAACTTCTTTGAGGAAAAGATCATGATCATTAGAAAGCAAATTACGGACTCCTCTTTAAATCTGCGTATTCCTCCAAAGCTCAGTTGTCCTGAGTCCGCACAACTTTGCCAGGACATAGAATCAAGGGAGACACTCAAGTTTTTAGTACCATATCTCTTGACACATTGATGAAAATAATCATGGCCTCTAAACCTTCAAGCTGCATACTGGACCCTATTCCAACTAAACTACTGAAAGAGCTGCTTCCTGTGCTTGGCCCTCCTATGTTTAACATAATAAACAGCTCTCTATCCACCGGATGTGTACCAAACTCACTAAAAGTGGCAGTAATAAAGCCTCTCTTGAAAAAGCCAAACCTTGACCCAGAAAATATAAAATACTATCGGCCTATATCAAATCTTCCATTCCTCTCAAAAATTTTAGAAAAATCTGTTGCGCAGCAACTCACTGCCTTCCTGAAGACAAACAATGTATACGAAACGCTTCAGTCTGGTTTTAGACCCCACCATAGCACTGAGACTGCACTGTTGAAGGTGGTAAATGACCTTTTAATGGCGTCAGACTGAGGCTCTGCAACTGTACTCGTGCTCCTAGACCTTAGTGCTGCTTTTGATACCATCGATCACCACATTCTTTTGGAGAGATTGGAAACCCAAATTGGTCTACATGGACAAGTTCTGGCCTGGTTTAGATCTTATCTGTCGGAAAGATATCAGTTTGTCTCTGTGGATGGTTTGTCCTCTGACAAATCAACTGTAAATTTCGGTGTTCCTCAAGGCTCTGTTTTGGGACCACTATTGTTTTCACTATATATTTTACCACTTGGGTGATGTCATTCGGAAACATAATGTTAACTTTCACTGCTATGCGGATGACACACAGCTGTACATTTCGATGAAACATGGTGAAGCCCCAAAATTGCCCTCCCTGGAAGCCTGTGTTTCAGACATAAGGAAGTGGATGGCGGAAAATTTTCTACTTTTAAACTCTGACAAAACAGAGATGCTAGTTCTAGGTCCCAAGAAACAAAGAGATCTTCTGTTGAATCTGACAATTAATCTTGATGGTTGTACAGTCGTCTCAAATAAAACTGTGAATGACCTCGGTGTTACTCTGGACCCTGATCTCTCTTTTGACGAACATATCAAGACTGTTTCAAGGACAGCTTTTTTCCATCTACGTAACATTGTAAAAATCAGAAACTTTCTGTCCAAAAATGATGCAGAAAAGTTAATCCATGCGTTTGTAACTTCTAGGTTAGACTACTGCAATGCTTTACTTTCCGGCTACCCGGATAAAGCACTAAATAAACTTCAGTTAGTGCTAAACACGGCTGCTAGAATCTTGACTAGAACCCAAAAATTTGATCATATTACTCCAGTACTAGCCTCTCTACACTGGCTTCCTGTTAAGGCAAGGGCTGATTTCAAGGTTTTACTGCTAACCTACAAAGCATTACATGGCCTTGCTCCTACCTATCTTTCCGATTTGGTCCTGCCGTCCATACCTACACGTACGCTACGGTCACAAGACGCAGGCCTCCTTACTGTCCCTAGAATTTCTAAGCAAACAGTTGGAGGTAGGGCTTTTTCCTATAGAGCTCCATTTTTATGGAATAGTCTGCCTATCCATGTGAGAGACGCAGACTCTTTCTCAACCTTTAAGTCTTTTTTTGAAGACTCATCTCTTCAGTAGGTCCTATGACTGAGTGTAGTCTGGCCCAGGAGTGTGAAGGTGAACGGAAAGGCACTGGAGCAACGAACCACCCTTGCTGTCTTTGCCTGGCCGGTTCCCTCCACTGGGATTCTCTGCCTCTAACCCTATTACAGGGGCTGAGTCACTGGCTTACTGGTGCCGTGGCGGAGATCTTGTGGGCTATACTCGGCCTTGTCTCAGGATGGTAAGTTGGTGGTTGAAGATATCCCTCTAGTGGTGTGGGGGCTGTGCTTGGCAGAGTGGGTGGGGTTATATCCTGCCTGTTTGGCCCTGTCCGGGGGTATCGCCGGACGGGCCACAGTGTCTCCCGACCCTCCTGTCTCAGCCCCAGTATTTATGCTGCAGTAGTCTATGTGTCGGGGGCTAGGGTCCGTCTGTTACATCTGGAGTATTTCTTCTCTTATCTGGTGTCCTGTGCGAATTTAAGTATGCTCTCTCTAATTATCTCTCTCTTTCTTTCTTTTTCTTCTCTCTCTCTCTCTCGGAGGACCTGAGCATTAGGACCATTCCTCAAGGCCTACCTGGCCTGATGACTCCTTGATGTCCCGAGTCCACCTGGCCGTGCTGCTTCTCCAGTTTCAACTGTTCTGCCTGTTTTATGAACATTTTAAAATCTTGTCCATGTTCTGTTATAATCTGCACCCGGCACAGCCAGAAGAGGACTGGCCACCCCTCACAGCCTGGTTCCTCTCTAGGTTTCTTCCTAGGTTTTGGCCTTTTTAGCGAGTTTTTCCTAGCCACCGTGCTTTTACACCTGCATTGCTTGCTGTTTGGGGTTTTAGGCTGGGTTTCTGTACAGCACTCTGTGACATCAGCTGATGTAAGGGGGGCTTTATAAATAAATTTGGTTTGATTTGTACAGAGTCAAAATATTCCAAAACATGCATGCTAAAGTAATACTGCAAGACATGTGGCAAAGCAATTCACTTTTGTCCTGAATACAAAGTGTTATGTTTGGGGCTAATCCAATACAACACATTACTGAGTACCACTCTTGTATGCTTGTAAACGTTATGGACCGGGGAGTGTTTCATTATAAAAAAAATAAATGGAATGGAGTTAAGCACAGGCAAAATCATAGCGGGAAACCTGTTTCAGTCTGCTTTCCACTAGAGATATACATTAGTGTTTGATTTTTCTTCCACTTTGCCATGACAGAGTATTTTGTGTTGATCGTAGACAAAAACTTACAATGAAATCAATTTTAATCCCACTTAGTAACACAACAAAATATTGAAAAAGTTGAGGGGTGTGAATAATTTCTGAATACACTGTATGTGCCAGGCTTATAGCTAGAGCTACCGCTTTCAAGTAACGGGACACGGACATTGACATTGATTATCTTTGACTCCAAAACGAACTAAAATAAAAATCATCATGAATTGTTTTCAGTTTTAGTTTTTTTCTTTTTCGGGCAAAAATTGAATGGGGTTTTCAAGCTACTGAATCTGATGGGCAAATGCGGCCAGGAGATGGTTATGTTTCAAATAGGCCTAGCTTGTGCATCACTAGCTAACAGGGAAAAAAATTGTCTAGGTAGCGAACTTGATTCTTCTTACTACAACATTTTAAACGTGGCTGCGGAGCCGACTATTCTGCACTCCTCTTTTTGAAGCTTCTGTGCATTTGCACAGATTCTCTACTTTGTTCTCTACTCGTAGAACACAGGCTAGTCTGGCAAATGGTGCTCATTTAATAATGTTAGATCAAAACTGAATCAATGTCTACAATATCACATAATGATAGTATTCTACATAACATAACCAAATATAATAGCATAGTATAACGTTACTGTAAGACAAAAAACACCACCACCTGAGATTTCGGGATGATTGTGCGAATCGTCACATTTTTATTTCACAGGTCAGAGGAAGGCCCAAAAAATTGCCAGGACTCCAACCACGCTAGTCATAGGCTGTTACCGCACGGCAAGCGGTACCGAAGCGCCAAGTCTAGGTCAAAAAGGCTTCTTAACTGCTTCTACCCCCGCACATTGACACTGTACCAGAACCCTCTGTACCGGAACCCCCTGTAAATAGCCTCGCTACTGATATTTTATAGATTTTTTTTCTTAAAACTGCATTGTTGGTTAAGTAAGCATTTCACTGTAAGGTGTATTTGGCGCATGTGACAAATACAATTTGATTTGATTTGACCAAAACTCAACAGCGTGTGCCACTAGGCAAAATATGTGCTTCGATTGAAACCAAACACGGGTAGGCTATGCTACAGTTTGTTAATGGTGATCTGCTCTAAAATTTGCTTACTGTACAGTGTATTCGGAAAGCATTCAGACCCCTTTCACTTTTTCCACATTTTGTTACATTACAGCCTTATTCTAAAATGTATTTTCCCTCAATCGAAACACAATACCCCATAATGACAAAGCAAAACATGTTTTTAGATATTTTTTCAAATGTATTAAAAATAAAAAACTGAAATATTACATTTACATAAGTATTCAGACCCTTTACTCAGTACTTTGTTGAAGCACCTTTGGCAGTGATTACAGCCTTGAGTCTTCTTGG
This sequence comes from Brachymystax lenok tsinlingensis, assembly GCA_030435695.1. Classification (NCBI taxonomy): domain Eukaryota; kingdom Metazoa; phylum Chordata; class Actinopteri; order Salmoniformes; family Salmonidae; genus Brachymystax; species Brachymystax lenok. The sequence continues at coordinate 687,993 of CM059786.1, forward strand.
GTATGACAATACAAGCTTGACACACCTGTATTTGGGGAGTTTCTCCCATTCTTCTCTGCAGATCCTCTCAAGCTCTGTCAGGTTGGATTGTGAGCGTTTCAGGTCTCTCCATAGATGTTCGATCGGGTTCAAGTCCGGGCTCTGGCTGGGCCACTCAAGGACATTCAGAGACTTGTCCCGAAGCCACTCCTGCAATGTCTTGGCTGTGTGTTTAGGGTTGTTGTCCTGTTGGAAGGTGAACCTTCACCCCAGTCTAAAGCTCTGAGTGCTCTGTAGCAGGTTATCACATATCTCTCTGTACTTTGCTCCGTTCATCTTTCCCTTGATGCTGACTAGTCTCCCAGTCCCTGCCGCTGAAAAACATTGCTACAACATGATGCTGCCACCACCATGCTTCATCGTAGGGATGGTGCCAGATTTCTTCCTGACGTGACGCTTGGCACTCAGGCCAAAGAGTTCAATCTTCGTTTCATCCGACCAGAGAATGTTATTTCTCATTGTCTGAGAGTCCTTTAGGTGCCTTTACCCAAACTCCAATCAGGCTGTCATGTGCCTTTTACTGAGGAGTGGCGTCCGTCTGACCACTCTACCATAAAGGCCTGATTGGTGGTGCTGCAGAGATGGTTGTTCTTCTGGAAGGTTCTCCCATCTCCAGAGGAAGTCTGGAGCTCTGTCCGAGTAACCATCGGGTTCTTGGTCACCTCCCTGACCAAGGCCCTTCTCCCCCGAGTATTCAGTTTGGCAGGGCGGCCAGCTCTAGGAAGAGTCTTGGTGGTTCCAAACATTTTCAATGATGCAGAAATGTTTTGGTAACCTTAACCAGATCTGTGCCTTGACACAATCCTGTCTCGGAGCTCTACGGACAATTCCTTCGACCTCATGGCTTGGTTTTTGTTCTGACATGCAACTGTGGGAACTTATATAGACTGGTGTGTGCCTTTCCAACTCTTATCCAATCATTTGAATTTACCACAGGTGGACTCCAATCAAGTTGTAGAAACATCTCAAGGGTGATCAATGGAAACAGGATGCACTTGAGCTCAATTTCGAGTCTCACAGTAAAGGGTCTAAATACTTATGTAAATAAGGTATTTCTGTGTTTTATTTTAAAGTAGCAAACATTTGTTAAAACCTGTTTTCTTTTTGTCATTATGGGGTATTGTGTGTAGATTGATGAGGAAACATTTAAATGTAACGCAATTTAGAATAAGGCTGTAAGGTAACAAAATGTGGAAAAAGCAATGGGGTCAGAATATTTTCAGAATGCACTGTAAATACTGTAATTCAAACAACACTGTAGGCTTCTTCAACACATCAATGCATACCTCAAAGCTGCTAATGACAACCTTGACGACCTTGTACCTGGTGGGGATTCCGGTGGGGTGCCCCCACCCAGGCAGTGGCAGTGCTGGCAACACTAGCTGCAGTAACCCATGGGGAGGGGGTCACACTCGGACATTCAGAGAGGGGGTATATTATTGTGGCCCTGGTGGCACAAAATCAAAAGTCTGACTGCATGGAGATACTTGGGAATATGGTCAATACGGTGGACCGTGTTGTGGGTGTTTCAGGAAAAAAGTGTACATTTGACCTGCATCATCTAGGACGTGACAAGGGTTAATAAAATCTCTCAATTTCTGCCAATTTTTTTGCAGTCTTGCAGGCCCTCTCATACAGCTGCAACTGTATATGAATTTGTAAATCAAGACCTTCCTTGAGTTGGGCTCTGGGATGGTGCAACTGTTGAGAATGTGAGCCTATGGTTGTGTGGGGGGAAAGGGTTGAATGTGTATGAGTGTGTGTACAGTGAGTGTGTGTATACTGCCTTGATCATTGACAAGATCCTCCTGTGTAGTTCTGGGCTGATTCCTCTCCGTTCTCATGATCATTGCAACTCCACGAGGTTAGATCTTGCAGGCCGAGGGAGATTGACAGTTCTTTTGTGTCTTCCATTTGTGAATAATCACACCAACTGTTGTCACCTTCTCACCAAGCTGCTTGGCGATGGTCTTGTAGCCCATTCCAGCCTTGTGTAGGTCTACAATCTTGTCCCTGACATCCTTGAAGAGCTCTTTGGTCTTGGTCATGGTGGAGAGTTTGGAATCTGATTGATTGCTTCTGTGGACAGGTGTCTTTTATACAGGTAACAAACTGAGATTAGGAGCACTCCCTTTAAGAGTGTGCTCCTAATCTCAGCTCGTTATCTGTATAAAACACACCTTGGAGCCAGAAATCCTTCTGATTGAGAGGGGGTCAAATACTTATTTCCCTCATTAAAATGCAAATCAATTTATACAATTTTTCACATGCATTTTTCTGGATTTTTTGTTGTTATTCTGTCTCTCACTGTTCAAGTAAACCTACCACTAAAATTATAGACTGATCATTTCTTTGTCAGTGGGCAAACGTACAAAATCAGCAGGGGATCAAATACTTTTTTCCCTCACTGTATGTGTGTATCCCACAACTGTTGCGAAGGAGTAAAAGATGTTAGGGACAATATAGGATGATTCACAATACTTGTTTGCTAATATAATAATTGCTTGCAATGATATAATTTTGGTAAGGGCGAGACTGTTGAGAGGTAAAATCCTTTGCATAAATTGCCTACATTACTACAAATATTAATAGCTAATTATGAAAAATAAGAAACAGTATTTTTTAAATATATATATATATATATTTTTTTAATGGCTATACTGTATATAATACAAATCGAGGTGAGGGTGACGGAAATGCATTTGGCAGTTCTGTAAATGGCACTGTGTGCTCTTTTCGAAGGATGGATCCCAGTCTTTTCAGGGCTATGGGATACGGGGGTCGGGGGTGGTCTGCCGGGCATTGGAATGACAACCCAACTCGGGATAAGGAGGGCTTTTAGCGGGTAGAACAGTGGGGACCAATTGGAGGTTCACTTAGTAGCAATGCAAATATCATGGTACAGCTATATAGACACTTAATCATCATGTTACTTTTTAATGGCACGTTTACAGACATATATTTTGATAAATAGAATTGAAAGTTGTCTCATTATGGTAAGTGGTGAAATAAGTATAGCCAGTTACAATTGTGATGGCTTAGCAGATAATAAGAAAAGGCGATCAGTATTTACCTGGCTAAAAGAGAAGGAATATAATATCTATTGTTTACAGGAAACTCATTCAACAATTTTAGATGAAGTTTTGTGGAAAAAGGACTGGGGGGGCGAAATATATTTCTCCCATGGGCAAAATGTTTTAAAAGGGGTGATGGTTTTAATTAACAGTAATTTTGATCCAAATGTGCAAATTGTCCAAACAGATCATCAAGGTAGATGGATTATTTTAAATATGTTCTTGGACAATAAAAAGATATGGCTTATTAAAACCTGTTTGGGCTAGGGGGCAGTGTTTGAGAGTGGCGTGCCCAAAGTAAAATGCCTGTTACTCAGGCCCAGAAACTAGAATATGCAAATAATAACTAAAATAATGTCTGAGTATAACAGAACTGATATGGCAGGCAAAAATCTGAGGAAAATCCATCCGGAAAAAAAAAGTGACTTCCCTGTCCGTTCTTATCCATTCCCTATTGAACAATGAAAGGAATAGCTCCCAGATTGCAGTACCTATGGCTTCCACTGGATGTAAACCGTCTTTAGACAAGGTTTCAGGCTTTTATTTTGAAAAATGAAGAAGCAGTTTAAGGAAATCCAGGTGTCCCTCATTCTGGCTGTAGACTTGTGGCGCGTGTGACTGAGAGCGCGCTCTTCGTTATTCATCTCCGGGATTGAACGAGGGATATAAAGAGGGATTTTATCGAACAAAATGACCATTCTTTGTGTTCCTGTGACCCGTGGGATTGCATCCAGAGGAAGATCTTCAAAGGTAAGTGATTTATTTTATTGCTTTATTTTGTAATATATTTATATGCACGAAGTATACGGGGGCGCTGTCCTCAGATAATCAAAAGCTATTGTAAATCGGACAACGCGGTTCGATTACCAAGATTCTAAGCTAAAGAATGGTGTACAACACTTGTATTTTCATGAATGTTTAATATTACTATTTTTGAAATGCGCTCTGCATTTCACCGGATGTTGTCGTAGGTGGACCGCTAGCGGTCCGGTGATCCCAAACAGGTTCCTATACAGTCCAAATAATGATGATCCAAGCTTCTTTGAAAATATATATAAGAATTTATCAACTCTACAAGCAACACTAGACTATATTATTATGGTGGGAGATTTTAATACGGTCTTAAATACCTCTATTGACCGAAAAGGAAATCACACTACAAACAATCACCCTCAGGGACATAAGGAAATCATGAATGTCATGGATATATTGGAATTAGTGGATATATGGAGACTTAAATACCCTGACCTAGTGAGATATACATGGTGGAGTCTTAATCAAGTTAGTCGTCTTGACTACTTTCTTATGCCATTCTCTCTGGCACCAAAAGTTTAAAAAGTGTTGATAGGGGACAGAATGCGGTCGGATCATCACATAATTGGCATATATATTACTCTTACAGAATTTCCACGTGGGCGAGGATATTGGAAATTTTATCAAAGCCTACTAGATGATAAATTGTTTGGAACTAGGACAGAAGACATAAAATAGGTACAGCAGATTCCCTTATTGTATGGGACACTTTTAAATGTGCCTTTAGAGGCCATGCAATTCAGTACTCATCTATAAAACAAAAGCAATTTAGATCAAAACAGTACAATTAGATAGAAATAAAAACTGTACCATAGAGGAACAAAATAAGTTAGAGGAAAAACAAAAAGAAATGGAGGAAATTGACAAAATGGCGCCGGGAAGAAATGGCAGCCATTTTACGGGCGCCTAAGCAATTGTGCTATTATGTGGGGTTTATTCGCGTTATTTGTAACTTATTTTGTACATAATGTTTCTGCAACCGTATCTTACGGCAGAAAGGAGCTTCTGGATATCAGGACAGCGATCACTCACCTCGGATTAGACAAGGATTTTTTCAACAACAAGCAAGACGCACATGATTGTCACGATCTCCTATAGTGACGGACCAAGACGCAGCGATGCTTCCAGTATACATATTTTATTAAAACGAAACTGGGGAAAATAATAAACGAATGAAGATCGTATCGGCTGTGAACATAATACTATCAAATCATCAGTACAAACAATGACCCACAAAACCCCATAGAAAACCACAAACATATATATGGTTCCCAATTAGAGGTAACGACAAACAGCTGCCTCTAATTGGGAACCATTTCCCCAACATAGAAATACAAAACCTAGAACACAAAACCCTCCTAAACAAAAGACAAACTAAACACCAGCCTGCTAACCCAGGCCTGGACGTGACAATGATATTCTCCAAACACCCGGCAGGACCGACATCCCAGTTATTCGCAAGAAGAAGCAGGAAACGGGGGGAAAAGAGCCGGATGCTTGGTCAGGACCCGGAGGAGGCAATTGGGAAAGCTGCCGTTACCGTCAATACTACTCGCCAACGTGCAATCATTGGACAATAAATTAGACGAGGTACGATCACAAATATCCTACCAACGGGACATTAAAAACTGCAACATCCTATGTTTCACGGAATCGTGGCTGAATGATGACATGGATATTCAGATAGCGGGATATACGCTGCACAGGCAAGATAGAACAGCACACTCCTGTAATACGAGGGGGGGCGGTCTGTGCATATTTGTAAACAACAGCTGGTGCACGAAATCTAAGGAAGTCTCTAGATTTTGCTGGCCTGAAGTAGAGTATATTGTTATAAATTACAGGCCACACTACTTGCCTAGAGAGTATTCAGCTATACTTTTCGTGGCTGTTTATTTACCACCACAGACAGATGCTGGCACTAAGACAGCACTCAGTCAGCTGTATAAGGAAATAAGCAAACAGGAAGCCGCTCACCCAGAGGCGGCGCTCCTAGTGGCTTGAGACTTTAATGCAGGGAAACTTAAATCAGTTCTAACAAATCTCCATCAACATGTTAAATGTGCAACCAGAGGAAAAAAAAATTCTAGATCACCTGTACTCCACAAACAGAGACGCATACAAAGCTCTCCCTCGCCCTCCATTTGGTAAATCCGACCACAGCTCTATCCTCCTGATTCCTGCTTACAAGCAAAAATTAAAGCAGGCAGCACCAGTGACTCGGGCTATAAAAAAAAGGTCAGATGAAGCAAACGCTAAACTACAGGACTGTTTTGCTATCACAGACTGGAACATGATCCGGGATTCCTCTGATGGCATTGAGGAGTACACCACATCAGTCACTGGCTTTATCAATAAGTGCATCGAGGACGTCATCCCCACAGTGACTGTACGTACATACCCCAACCAGAAGCCATGGATTACAGGCAACATTCGCACTGAGCTAAAGGGCAGAGCTGCCGCTTTCAAGGTGCGGGACTCTAACCCGGAAGCTTACAAGAAATCCTGCTATGCCCTGCGACGAACCATCAAACAGGCAAAGCGTCAATACAGGGCTAAGATTGAATCATACTACACCGGTTCTGACGCTCGTCAGTCTGTCTATTACAGACTGCAAAGGGAAGCACAGCCGAGAGCTGCCCAGTGACACGAGCCTACCAGACGAGCTAAATCACTTCTATGCTCGCTTCGAGGCAAGCAACACTGAGGCATGCATGAGAGCATCAGCTGTTCCAGACGACTGTGTGATCACGCTCTCCGTAGCTGACGTGAGTAAGACCTTTAAACAAGTCAACATACACAAGGCTGCGGGGCCAGACGGGCATGTGCTGACCAACTGGCAGGTGTCTTCACTGACATTTTCAACATGTCCCTGATTGAGTCTGTAATACCAACATGCTTCAAGCAGACCACCGTAGTCCCTGTGCCCAAGAACACTAAGGTAACCTGCCTAAATGACTACAGACCCGTAGCACTCACGTCTGTAGCCATGAAGTGCTTTGAAAGGTTGGTAATGGCTCACATCAACAACTTTATCCCAGAAACCCTAGTCCCCCCTCCAATTTGCATACCGCCCCAACAGATCAACAGATGATGCAATCTCTATTGCACTCCACACTGCCCTTTCCCACCTGGACAAAATGAACACTTATGTGAGAATTCTGTTTATTGACTACAGCTCAGCGTTCAACACCATAGTACCCTCAAAGCTCATCACTAAGCTAAGGATCCTGGGACTAAACACCTCCCTTTGCAACTGGATCCTGGACTTCCTGATGGGCCGACCCCAGGTGGTGAGCGTAGGTAGCAACACATCTGCCACGCTGATCCTCAACACTGGAGCTCCCCAGGGGTGCATGCTCAGTCCTCTCTTGTACTCCCTGTTCACCCACGACTGCATGGCCAGGCACGACTCCAACACATCATTGAGTTTGCAGACAACGCAACAGAAGTAGGCCTGATCACCGACAACGACGAGACAGCCTATAGGGAGGAGGTCAGAGACCTGGCCGTGTGGTGCCAGGACAACAACCTCTCCCTCAACGTAATCAAAACTAAGGAGATGATTGTGGACTACAGGAAAAGGAAGACCGAGCACACCCCCATTCTCATCGACGGGGCTGTAGTGGAGCAGGTTGAGAGCTTCAAGTTCCTTGGTGTCCACATCAACAACAAGCTAGAATGGTCCAAACACACCAAGACAGTCGTGAAGAGGGCACGACAAAGCCTATTCCACCTCAGGAGACTAAAAAGATTTGGCATGGGTCCTGAGATCCTCAAAAGGTTCTACAGCTGCAACATTGAGAGCATCCTGACTGGTTGCATCACTGCCTGGTAGGGCAATTGCTCCGCCTCTGACCGCAAGGCACTACAGAGGGTAGTGCGTACGGCTCAGTACATCACTGGGGCTAAGCTGCCTGCCATCCAGGACCTCGACACCAGGCGGTGCCAGAGGAAGGCCCTAAAAATTGTCAAAGACCCCGGGCCACCCAAGTCATAGACTGTTCTCTCTACTACCGCATGGCAAGCGATACTGCCAAGTGTGTGTGCCAAGTCTAGGACAAAAAGGCTTCTCAACAGTTTTTGCCACCAAGCCATAAGACTCCTGAACAGTTAATCAAATGACTATCTGGACTTTTTGCATTGTTGGTTAGAGCTGTTGTATTCGGGCACGTGACAAATAAACTTTGATTGGATTTGATTTGAACTTATTCAAGAAAGATCCAGTGTGATATATTATATAAATAAAGTGAACTGGATGGAAAATAGGGAAAAATGCACCAAATTATTTTTCAATCTTCAATATAGAACAGCCTCATAGACGATCTAGCTACTTTTGCTATCCTCTCTGGATTAAAACCAAATTATGATAAGTGTACTATATTACGCATTGGATGACAAAAAATTATAATTTTACATTACCGTGTAGTTTACCAATTAAATGGTCTGATGGAGATGTGGACATACTCGGTATACAAATCCCAAAAGTAAGAAATGATCTCACTCCAATACATTTTTATAGAAAGTTAGCAAAAATAGATACTTGCTACCACGGAAAGGAAAATACCTGTCTATTTGTGGAAAAATCACCCTGATAAACTCTTTAGTCATATCACAGTTTACCTATTTGCTTGTGGTTTTGCCTACACCTAGTGACCTGCTTTTTAAATTATATGAACAAAAAACATTCCATTTTATTTGGAATGGCAAGCCAGACAAAATTAAAAGGGCCTATTTATATAACGAATATGAATTCGGAGAGCAGAAATTATTAAATATTAAAGAATTTAGACCTCTCATTAAAGTTATATTTAAATCCAAACTGGTTCTCTAGTAAATTGGTAAGAATGTCTCCTCCTATGTTCAAGAATGGCCTTTTCCCCTTTATTCAGATTACACCTGCTCACTTTTGGTTGTTTGAAATGGAAATAATCTCCAAAAGAGCGATATTTTTTAAACAAGCATTAGAAAGTTGGTTGCAATTTCAGTTAAATCCACCTGAAAAAACAGAACAAATAATACAACAAATATTGTGGTTAAACTCAAATATACTACATATTTTTCAAATACATTTAAAAAAAAAATAATAATTTTTGTGAATGATATCATGAATAGGACTGGTGGAGTTATGTCACACGTGCAGTTAACACAGACATGGAAATGTCTGCTCTACCCAAAATTACAACCAACTAATTGCAGCATTACCACAAAAATGAAAGAGGCAAGTAGAAGAGGAAAAAAGTTAGGAACTTGTATGTCGGCCCTGCATTAAAGAACATAAATTGTTAAAGAGAAGTGTGATAAATAAAAACATATACCAATTTCATTTAAGGACCAAAAAACTGACAGCTGTGCCATATAAATTGCTAAATAGTTGTGAAGAGGTTTATGAATTGATACGCAAAACAACGCCGGATTCAAAACTTCAAATGTTGCAATTTAAGTTACTATACAAAATTCTTTGCAACCAATAGAATGTTATATATATGGGCGATACAATCTTCCCAGCTCTGCAGATTTTGCTGTGAGGAGGCAGAGTCATTAGATCATTTATTTTGGTATTGTCCATATGTAGCTCGTTTTTGGTCACAGGTCCAGGAAGCAATACTGGGTGATTTGAAAAGCCATAGTCAATCAATCAATAATATAATTATTATTTTAGCAAAAAATAAATAAATGTTGATTTACAATCTGTAGGAGCTATGAGAATAGAAAGGTACTTTTTGAATCATCACAGCACAGTTGAAAAATATATGGCAAATAGAAATCTAAAATGGATGGTGTTGAGAGATAGATGGGAGGGGTTGAATGGAGCTGAAGGGTGGGACTAATAACAAAATAACCAATGTAAAACATACGGGGTCTGTAAAATGTATATACTGTAGGTTCAGACATTTTGTGAAATAGCACAGTTACAAATAGAAATCAAACTGGATGGACATCAGAAATAGAGGAAGGACTAAAAACAAAGAAAATATAACTATTGTAAAATAGATTGTGTCTGTAAAATGTGTATAATATGTATAAACTGAAGGTAGAAGCCTAAGTGTTATTGTTTATTAGTTTACTCCAATTGGGGGAAGGGTGGTAGGGTTTGCGGGGAATAAAAAGGTATATTCTAAAAAAAGTATGTATATCTATATAGATATTAACATATCTATTAGCAGATATGTTAATTAAGTGTAGTGGTTCTCTGGCAGCCCAATGGTTGGGCCACAGTACGACTCTCCTCAGCTTGATTTATGCCTGGCCTCAAGGACAATCCGCTCGTGCATTGTGGCAGCTCGGTACAGCCAAGTCGCTGCATTGGCGGCAAAAAACGGGATGCAATTTACAGTTATCAGGAAAGACATGATCTTACCCACATCTTCTTCAGTTAACATCTCAATCAGAATGTTACAATTTGTTTCATATGTGTTTAACAAGAGCCCTCTGTGATTGTCGTCAAGTGCGTTTGTGTTAGGGGACATCTAAGAACTTTATGCTTCTCCATAACTAAGTAGATCCGCTTGGCTGCTTTGTCACATTCGTTCGGGAGAAGAGAGGACAAGTGTTCTTTAAATGTCTACCTTGAAACTGAATATTCATTCTGACCTTTAAGAGGCCTTTTAGTGAGAAGTGCTAACAGAGTATTCATTTTACAGGTATTTTTATGTTATGTTGTTGACTCAGCAGTTTTACCTTTGAGGTCTCGATGAATGTCTCAAGAGACTGCTGGCACATCCTTGTATGCCATGGGTTGTAGTTATGTTAGCAAATGTTGTGTACAACAATAGTTAAAAGTCACACAATGTAGGCTACAAACGTATTATAACTGGAGCACGCCAATTCTGCTCCTGGAGGTATGTTGGGTGTGCAGGCTTCTGTTCCAGCCCAGCACTAATACCCCTGATTCAACTTATCAACAAACCATTGATAATAATGTGGATTATTGCTGGGCTGGAATAGAGGTCTGCTCACCCAGTAGATCAGGGAGTGGAGTATGTTTGGCCATCTCTGTATGGACTTTTTTTATTCGACTTATGCTTCAGTAATAATAGCCTAGTTACTAAGATGTCTAACATTTACAAACGAGTTAGCTTATTTGTACATTTTGAAATTATATGTTGATTCATTAAAAGTGGATTCATTGAAGTGAAGTGTTTAAACTTGTTTTAACTATTATTCAAAATTAACTACTGTCAATGTTCACAGATCACAATTCAGAAATATTTTCTATGATATTTTCTCAAATGAACATTACCTTTTTGTTCAGTAGTGAGCTCTCCAATCTGTTTTATATGATTGTCATTCTGTCTCAGGATATCAGCCATGTGAACCCATTTTGCAACTTATTTTAATGATCTGCATCACCAATACCATGTATGATGGTATTGGTAGCCTTATGGCCATGTGTTATGCCCCCTTATCATTGTACATCTGAAGCAGAGAATAGCTAAACTCAACATTGTTTGCATATTGTTGAGCTAGCTATAAAGTATGTTATCAATTTAAAATGATACCAGTAGATAATGTATATGAGGCTAACCAAAAGCCACATTTTCTACATGGTTTTTCTAACATATTTAATGATTTAGTGCAAATCTAACCCTTGTATTCTAGGTACAGTATTATACTGCATAACTCAAGAATATCTAAATGTATATCTCTATGAAACTGATTAAGATCAAATGGTTGTCATGCAGATGCTTCATGGACGTTTCAACTGTAAAATTTGAATAATCATCATTCACGATTGACAGTGAGAAATGTGAAGGGAGGGTGACCACAAAAATGTGTGCGTAGAGTTAAAGAAACACATGCACAGAACGATATTCGGATCTTCAGCTTAAGTGGAAAGAGATCCAAGGGGGCGTGACGAGGCGGTTACCTATGGATCTGCAGCCTCGGCCAAGTTAAAAAACATTAGATTGAAGAAGTGACATCCCAAAAACAAAACAAAAAATGATACAACACAAATGGATCCTAGCCGCCTACGCATGCTTTCTGTCCCTAACACAAAAACAAAAATGTTAACAAAATAATATAAAAATACAACAACAAAAAACTATACAACTAAACTAAATAAAAACATTGCAAATCTGTTTTGAAAACTAACTGCAACTAAACAGATGATTTTTTATAGAACAAATTTTAAAACACAAAACTATAATAACCTTGCTATGCAAGTAGACCCTACCCACATACTTACACTGACAATCCAACACACACACACACACACACACAAACACTTAATATGCTCACACACAAAACACACACACACAAGTGAATATTGATGCAACACACGCAAACACACTTTTGCTCTTCCACATACGCAGCTGCTACTCTGTTTATTATCTATCCTGATTGCCAAGTCACTTTTACCCCCACTTACATGTACATATTACCTCAACTACCTCGTACCCCTGCACATTGACTTGGTACTGGGCCTCCTTGTATATAGCCTTGTTATTGTGATAATATTTTATATTTTTATTAGCACATTTTCTTACTTTTTAACTCTACATGGTTGTGAAAGGGCTCCTAAGTAAGCATTTCACAGTCAAGTCTACACCTGTTGTATTTGGCGCATGTGACAAATAACATTTGATTTGATTAGTATGTAGATGTAGAATTCATACAGGTCAAGACCAGGTCAATATGTTTTTTGTTTGATACAAGAAAGCCCCATATAGGGTTTGATTGAATAGGCCCCACATTGTCAGTGGGAGGGGTCAAAAAGAAGGACATGATGTCACTCTCACCCATCATTACGGTTACACAACATCTGTCTCCGTAAAAGTAATATTCTCATCATTGGTGTTGTCTCGTCTGTCATCCTCCAACTTTACAAGCTTATTTCACCTTGTCAAACCAATACGCTTAACAAAGCACATATACGCATAGGCATCCACTCTGACCTACCTCACAGTAGTTCCCAAACCTCAAACATTGTTTTGACGTTACCACACACACTAAAAACCAACACTTAAAAATGTATTGACCTTACTTAACCAAATGGTGAATCACAATATTAATTGAGCAGCACCACAGTGACTTGGAGAGTTTGGGATACCTGGGGTGCCTATTACAGGAGGTGACATCAGAGCCTAACTATGCATAGCCATGTTGTCTATATTTACCTTTTCCTATTACTGTTACTAATCACTGTTACAGATCGACAGCTCATTCAGTCAGATTACTAGAAATTGTAAACATATAGTCATGTCCCCCTTTGTCTTTAGTATGTGCCCCATCACCCAAATTCCCATTTCAATGTACTACTCAGATAGGCCTAGCAGTGAAAATGCATGACCGCGTCCACTGTTGAACACAGTTGTCTGGAAAGGCCTTTAGGTTATCACGCCGCACTCCAACACGCCATACACCTATCTAGGGCAGGGCCACTTTCAGTAGGCAAACGTTGTGGAATGTTGCAGATAGAAATGCTGGGAATAGATCAGACACAATTCCTTTATTCTACACATCAGAGAAAACTTAAAAAACAGTACACTTGACCCCAAAAATGTAAATATTCATATAACATGGTTAAAAACAGCAAAGAGAGCCAGTTCCTGTTCTTTTTCTGAACTTTTACATTGTGCAATGCAGAACACAACATTGTATTCAGCTTGAGCAACCCCTGTTTGTGTTGATGCTAAGAAAACCTAATTTAAGATGATGCTTGCTGAAAAAAAAAAAAAAACACATCAGCCCTTTCTACTCTCTAACCTTTAATGATTTTGTGGATTGCACCATATTAGTCCTGCCTTGCCACTACGCGATCCAACAATGCTAACAAGGCCTTTCCTCTGCACATGTGAAGAGGGGCGCAACATTGCATTAATCCGAGGCATTGGTGGAGACTTTAGTGTAGTTTTAATCTCCCACTGCTTTAAATTTTACCCTCCAAAACAGGCTTGACGTTTTAATGTGTGGATCTTTCATTGTGGACTATATTTTGTTCCACACTTTATACATCAAAGTCAAAGTCACCATTATTAGTCAGTTGTACAACCGAATGCCTTCAACCGAAATGTGTCTTCCGCATTTAACCCAACCCCTCTGAATCAGAGAGGTGCGGGGGGCTGCCTTAATCGACATCCACGTCTTCGGCGCCCGGGGAACAGTGGGTTAACTGCCTTGTTCAGGGGCAGAACAACAGATTTTTACCTTGTCAGCTTGGTGATTCGAACTTGCAACCCTCCGGTTACAAGTCCAACGCTCTAACCACTAGGCTACCTGCCGCCCATTCTGCCGCCATACATTCTTGGCAAACAGTGCTCTCCCCCTTAGGTTGCCGTTGGCAACGAAGGCCACTCTCAATTTAGGCGGCAATATTCTAAAGCTTCTTGCTTTACCGTATTTATAATTCAAAATGAAAACACTTAAAAACTGGTTACGCTAAAACCAGGCCCCTGTGGTGTCACATGAAAACAATTGGAGTTTTCTTGCGCAGAATTCAATGAGGGGCCTCGACTGGATTTTTCTACTATACTTTTGGAAAATAACATCAAAACAAAGGCATAAAAGTGATGGCAACGATTAAAAGAACAGAGTATAAAAGTTTACGAAGATCATAGCTGCCACACCAGTATTAATAGCAGTGCCTTGAGTGAGTGTTAGAATCCTGCTGCTGCCTTGGGCACTTGCCACACACACACACAAACAAAGAAACACACACACTGTCTCTCACTCGCACACACACAATTACGCTGCTACAAAACCACCACACATCATTTGTTAACTCATTCTCTCTCGTATGTTAAAGGGGAAGTTCACCCAAAAACCCTTCTGGGGCATTTATAACACTTGCCTGGACTTCAGTCAGTACCCCAGACAGTGTTTAGGTCCACTGCTTGAGTATTTAGATATCATTTTTTTTATATCAAAATGCAACATTTCCGATTACCTCAGTTGGGTTATCAACTTACTGTTGAGGGTTAGAATAGTAGGATACACAAGGTGCTAATTTCGAAATCTTGTTATGCCAGTCACTAACACAGTCACTTATCCCATGGCAGAAAAAAAAAAATATTATTGATAAATTAGTCTAGCCAGCTATCTAAACTTGTAGTAATCATGGTTGAATTACAGTCCGGGGGGGCCCCATTGACTTTGTTAGTCACTCTCAATCAGATACTAAATTAAAAACTGCAAACATTTCTCTCCACCCTTTGACAAAATGTGTAGAATTGCAGGAAATTAGCTGTAAAACCCTCACTTAGGTTTTCCGTGCTTCGGCAGGACAGAACAGCTACGTCTAGTAAGATGAGGGTTGGGGGTGTGTCTATTTGTCAATAACAGCTGGTGTGCGATGTCTAATAGTAAAGAAGTCTCGAGGTATTGCTCGCCTGAGGTGGAGTAGCTCATGATAAGCTGTAGACCACACTACCTATCAAGAAAATGTTAATCTATATTATACGTAGCCATCTATTTACCACCACAGACCGATACTGGCACTTAGACCGCACTCAACGAGCTGTATAAGGCCATAAGCAAACAAGAAAACGACGCTGGGACAATTTTGGGACTCCAAATCATGGCCGTTTGTGATGCAGCCTGGAACCGAACCAGGGTGTCTGTAGTGCCTTCGATCGCTGCGCCACTCAGGAGAAAGTACCAGAGTGCCACGTCTAGGTCCAAAGGCTGCTAAACAGCTTCTACCCCCAAGATTGCTGAACAATTAATCCAATGGCCACCCAGAGTATTTACATTATATATGCATACAGTAGTCACTTTACTCCTACCTACATGTACAAATTACCTCAACTTACCTGTACCCCCGCACATTGACCCGGTACCCTGTACCCCCTGTACATAGCCTCGTTATTGTTATTTTGTGTTACTTTTTATTTAAAAAAAATATTTAGTTTGTTTAGTAAATATTTTCTTGTTTTTTTTATTTTCTAAGCATTTCACGGTAAGGTCTGCACCTGTTGTATTTGGCGCATGTTACAAATAAAATGTTCTATGATTTGATTTGATCTCTTACTGTAAGTTAGTGATGGACAATGCAATGAATCCATTCATTCAAACTGTTCAATTAGATGAATTGAACTGCGGTACTATTCAGGTTTTTGAGTTCTGAAGCTTTCCGGTTGGTTTTGTAATACTGAAATGTGTCCGATTACTGTCTTACTTTATCATCTGCGTTTAGATTTGCAGAAGTGATTTTCTGTGCATATTTATGCAACAGGAGACTGCCAAGGTTAAGCTTAAAGTAACAAACCAAAGCTTTCCCAGAAATATAGAAATATTACACCTCTTCATCTTTCCCTCATGTTCTTTCCTCAGTCTACTCCCGGTGGAGGGATCACGGTCATGCCAAAAGGCGTCGGCCATTACATATTTCTCCTATGTTGAGTTATATTACTCTCGAGAAGACAGTTACCAAGAAAAGAGAAGCATCAATGCATCTGGCACTGGATAGAGATGAGATAAGAGTGAGAGACCTTCCACCAAAATAATTTCAAACCAATGAGACAATCCATTCGTTCCAAGGAAAATGGTGGTCTGCTCTTTGAATGTGGGGGAAAGCAAGCTATTGCTAATGTTATCCCAACGTTGTGTTTGGGCGGATGTGAAAATGCTCGAAAGCAATAATTGCAAAGATCTCAATCATAACTCAATTATTATTAAATTATCTGTTTTCACATGTTGAGTTTAAATTTCACACATTAAGCCATATTTTCACATGCATTAAATTGACATGTTAACATCACATTTTCACGTCAGGAGAATTGCAGTTTCACATGTGACATTTGTAGATTCACATGTTAAAAGCTTTCATATGTGAAAATTGGATATGCAGTTTCACAGGAAAAACATTCACATGTCAAAATGTCACTTTCATATGTGGAATTGTGACTTGACATATGGAATTGCATTTTCACGTGAAAATTAACATTTGCGTTTTTATTTGTCAAAAACCTCCACGTGATTGTTTTTCAAATGTGAACTTGCAATTCCACATGTGAAAGTGAAAATCTAAATTGCAGTTCCACATGTAACTCCAATTATGAAAATGGATCTTGCACATGTGGAATTGCAGATTCACATGTGGGTTGAACTAATATTATTCTCCTCACATGTGAAAAGATGGTGTTAACATGTTGCAGTAGCAATGTTTCCACTGGTGGAATTAGGGTGACCACATCTAAAATGTCCAAATGGGAGTCAAGGGAATAATTGTGCTGGACATTCGGAACAGTGGACAGAAAACATTTTTGGGGGGCAGGTAAATTAATAGAATCACGTTCAACTTTACCAACAAATTAATAATGGATTAATATTTGATTGTGTACTGTATATTCTCAATGGGATTTATTCAAATAGACCCATCCACATCTGGACACCACTACTACCACTCGTTCATGGCATGTCGACATGGGCAAGGGAGGTATAAAAGGTGTACAGTGGTTCCTCCGTTACAAGTTGCGAGCTTACACCGCGGGACTTAGAGGTATCCAGTATCACGGCTTCATTGCTCCAGACCACCGCAAGGGGGAGTTAGAGCACTCATTATGCATTTGGGTCCCAAGGTTTTCATATTACCAATCCTATTGAGTGGTTCCAATGACGAATTTGACGCGAGCCATCCGTTGCTGGAGACTTTCTTCAGCAAGATGGCTGACAAAACATTACGGTGGAAGCAAATGTAAGTAATTATAACGTCATAACGAGTCAAGCCACAAATATACAATTGAGAGGAATATGTTAGTTAATGTAGAGACAAACAATTGTGTATTTTCTTTGTCATGAAGTTAATTTACGAAAATCGCTATTTAGCAAGTTAGCTGACTAGCTAACATTAGCCAGCTAGCTAGCTAGTGTTATGACATGAGCATGAAAAACCAGCAAACCAGGCTGTCGTCTTCTGAAACAGTGGATGTAAAGAATCTAGCTAGCTGAAGCATTTACTGCAAATTTAATGTACAATTGTGTTAGCTTGCCTTGCTTATATTTGCCATGCAATGCAGCTGAAGTAACATAGCATTTGCTTATTGTGTAGTGGAGGATAAAAATAACTGTATGCCTATGGATG
The DNA here is from genome assembly GCA_030435695.1 of Brachymystax lenok tsinlingensis. Lineage (NCBI taxonomy): Eukaryota > Metazoa > Chordata > Actinopteri > Salmoniformes > Salmonidae > Brachymystax > Brachymystax lenok. Next base: position 705,945 of record CM059786.1, read on the forward strand.
TGTAGCTAGCTACAGTATGTAGCCGATCTGTGTATGGACCCTAAAACGTTTTGTATGAATATTAGTTCAGAACCTATGAACCTCAGCTATCATAGTTGTTGTATCGACTTCAAGTCTGAATTCCATTGATAAAGCCTATGGATTGAGAATATAGAATATAATAACTTTATTGTGCCAAGGATGCAAGTCCTATATACACTACCGTTCCAAGGTTTGGGATTACTTAGAAATGTCCTTGTTGTTTAAAGAAAAGCAAAATTTTCCCCCATTAAATTGTTGTTAAACATTGTTAATGTTGCAAATGACTATTGTAGCTGGAAACGGCAGATTTTTTATGTAATATTTACATATAGGAGTACAGAGGCCCATTATCAGCAACCATCTCTCCTGTGTTCCAATGGCACGTTGTGTTAGCTAATCCAAGTTTATCATTTTAAAAGGCTAATTGATCATTAGAAAACCATTTTGCAATTATGTTAGCACAGCTGAAAACTGTTGTTCTGATTAAAGAAGCAATAAAACTTGCATTCTTTAGACAACTTGAGTATCTGGAGCATCAGCATTTGTGGGTTCGATTACAGGATCAAAATGGAAAGAAACAAAGCACTTTCTTCTGAAACTCGTCAGTCTATTCTTGTTCTGAGAAATGAAGACTATTCCATGCGAGAAATTGCCACGAAACTGAAGATCTCGTACAACGCTGTGTACTACTCCCTTCACAGAACAGCGCAAACTGGCTCTAACCAGAATATAAAGAGGGGTGGGAGGCCCCGGTGCACAACTGAGCAAGAGGACAAGTACATTAGAGTTTCATTAAATAGTACACGCAAAACACCAGTCTCAACGTCAACAGTGAAGAGACGACTCCGGGATGCTGGCCTTCTAGGCAGAGTTCCTCTATCCTTTGCCTGTGTTCCTTTGCCCATCTTAATCTTTTCTTTTTATTGGTCAGTCTGAGATATGTTTTTTTCTTTGCAACTCTGCCTAGAAGGTCAGCATCCCGGAGTCGCCTCTTCACTGTTGACGTTGAGACTGGTGTTTTTCGTTTACAGCTGCAATAGTAATTTACAACATTAACAATGTCTTATACTGTATTTCTGATCAATTTGATGTTATTTTAATGGACAAACAATTTGCTTTTCTTTCAAAACCAAGGACATTTCTAAGTGACCCCAAACTTCTGAACGGTAGTGTACATGTACTGTAGTTATTAACACGCATGAGATCCCCACATTGTAGCCTGTACATTGAATATAATCACTGATCATGTACTCTTCCTTGGCAAATAAAGGTGCGGTTCAGGTATGAATCTCTGTGAGACATTCTTTTTTAGTCATATCCATTACCAGGTGTATCAAACTCCATTCTTTGAATGATGGTGTGCCTGCATGTAAACTCAGCAAAAAATGAAACGTCCCTTTTTAGGAACCCTGTCTTTCAAAGATAATTTGTAAAAATCCAAATAACTTCACAGATCTTCATTGTAAAGGGTTTAAACACTGTTTTCCATGCTTGTTTAATGAACCATAAACAATTAATGAACATGCACCTGTGGAACGGTTGTTAAGACACTAACAGCTTACAGACGGTAAGCAATTAAGGTCACAGTTATGTAAACTTAGGACAGTAGAGGCCTTTCTACTGACTCATGTATGTGGAACTTGTTCAGTTTATGTCTCAGTTGTTGAATCTTGTTATGTTCATTCAAATATTTACACATGCTAAGTTTGCTGAAAATAAATGAGGTTGACAGTGAGAGGACATTTCTCTTTTGCTGAGTTTATGCATTACAATCATACACTTCAACAGTGTTTACCACTCCTGCTCCAGGGACATCAATGATTGCACATTGTAACATTGTAACTAGAAACATAATTTGTAATTCATCTATACAGAAAAAAACAGATATGCATAAGAAGTGTAGTGTACTAGCTCCCTTCATCTGCATTAAGACACAAGATAGGTGCAGTATTTCAATGAGAGACTTAATTTCAACCAATGGAGAATGTGAAAGGCTTTATTGAAAGTTCATTATCAAGGTGTTATAAATAAATAGTACATGCATTATAAATATTATGATTGTAATATTATACATACAAGTCCAATCTGTACTTCGATGCACATATGGTGTGCATTATAAAAAAAGAGGAAGAAAGAGGAGGTGTAGACGACAGAAAGGGAAAGAGGTAAGAGCAGAGGAGCAGGGAAGACAGCATATGATTAATGAATTACAGTGCTACCCTAATATTCTCTCAGTTCATCACAATTACATAGTGTCTCTAGCGGTGTCTCCTAACCAGTTTTGGGCCCCCAGTTGGCCCGAAGGTTATCTTAAGAGCAGGTGAGGTGGCGATGACGGGACTGTCTTCCTCTCTCACATCAAAGCATACCTGCAGTCGAGAGACAGATGGATAGAGAGCATGATTATTCTAACACGGTCAGTCATCATAATCATCAGGAGGTGAAATGCAAAACTGACCTTGGATCATTAACTCTGGGACTACTACATCTCTATCTATATTTCAATGTAAAGCATCTCTTTAATAATACTTCCTGTTGACCCGACAAAGTGACCTCTCACTTATGATCATGCTGTGCCCTCTGTGTCAGCCAGTTCAGATGCGGGAGGGGTTCACCAACAAAGCTGATATAACTGTGTGTGTGTAGTCTCACTTGTTGTCCAAACTAAGTGGCTACAGAGTACTGACACATGAGGACCAACAATAGAAGATATGTCATTATTAGACTTTTACATTACCAGATCACAAATGAATACATAAATACCACATGAAGCTTGATGATGACTTGATCATTTGAATCCGTTGTGTAGTGCTAAGGCAACAGCTGGTAAGGTGTCAGGTTCCCCTCTGTACTTTAAGGGTGATTATTCCAACTCTCTGTGAAATGCTGCAGATCTGCCCGCAGACGAGGTAGGGACACATATCCAACACAGAAGAGGTTGATAGAATTTGGCAGGTCAAGGTAGCCTTCTTCCTCCAAACTGTGAAGCAAGTTGTAGTACTGAAATGTCACAGCACTCCAAATATCTCTCCATAAGCGTTCCACTCTAACAGAGAGAAAGAAAAGGTTTTGTGGGGGGGAGGAACCTAATCTCTGTGGTCCTGTGGTCTTCCTCCATGAATAGTGAACACTGGGGTGGGTTCGAGGTCATAGAAATGCAAGTTGTGTGTGTCTCTGTGAGTGGTTACTGACTGTATGTGACGCAGACTCCTATCTGAGTGTACCTGAAACATTTAAATATAAAGGGCTATGTGTCTCACCACATGGTTATGGCAAGGCTAACCCCCAGAGAAATCATGACTTGGCAGCAACAGGGGCTTGATAGTCCAGTGAAAATGGCAGTGTTTATGTGGTGCAAATCTGAAAATTAGCAGCTGACATCTTAAGGGTTTTTAATTACTGCATGTGAGACAGGTTCCATGTACATCAAGACAGGCAGAGATGAAGAGAGAAAAATACTTCTGTTTATGGACACTTTTGCCAGCAATAAAGCTTCCACGTCCTGTTCCTCGGACAGTGAACATACATCTGGCAATATCTACATTTTCGACCCCTTGATCAGCTCGCACTCTGAAAGTAAAGAAAATAGCTTATTTTTTGTAGATATGAAAACAATAACTGAGATATGACCGTTCAATCTAAAGCAGCAGATGCCATTTTCAGGATACCTCAATACAGCACAGAAAGCCACCAGACTGGTATTGTGGTTCGTTAGGTGATGGGAAATATATGCAATATGCATAGAAAACAACATACTTACCTTCCTTGAAAATCCATCCATCTCTTTATGATTTGTATCAATGTGGATGAGAGATAGTGGAGCAGGAACAGAGTCTTTTTGCTGAGCAATGCCACGAAGCTACATATTCGTCGCCAAACCCACTGGCTCCAGGTCATCTATGCTAGGTATACCGATCGCTGCAGCTGTACACAGCCCATCTGTAAATAGCCCATCCAACCAACTACCTACCCCATCCCCATATTTGTTTTAGTTTTTCTGCTAAATTGTAATTACTTCGCCACTATTGGCTTATTTATTGCCTTACCTCCTTACTTCATTTGCACAAACTGTATACAGATTTTTCTATTGTGTTATTGACTGTACGTTTCTTTATCCCATGTGTAACTTTTTTTTGTCGCACTGCTTTGCTCTATCTTGGCCAGGTCACAGTTGAAAATGAGGACTTGTTCTCAACTGGCCTACCTGGAACTTCTTAGGGCTAGGGGGGACGGTCACGTCCCACATGTGACAACATCCGGTGAAATGCAGAGCACCAAATTCAAATTACAAAATACTAATTTTAAACATTCATGAAAATACAAGTGTTGCACACCATTCAAAAGCTTAGTTTCTTGTTAATCTAACAGCGTTGTCAGGTTTCAAAAAGGCTTCACGGCGAAAGCAGAACATTTGATTGTCTGAGGATAGCGCCCCGCACACATATTCAATTAGCATAATAACATAACCAGCAGAGGTGTCACAAAACTCAAAAATAGTGATAAAATAAATCTTCATCTGATGGCATACCCAAGCGTCCCGGTTATAAAAGTAAAAGGTCCTTTTGTTCGATAAAGTCCCTCTTTATATCCATACAGCTCCGTTTGGTTGGCGCGTTTTGTTCAGTAATCCACCTGCCCAAAGGCGTTCATCCATGCAGACAAACAATATCCCAAAAGTACTGGTAAAGTTCATTGAAACAAGTCAAACAGCGTTTCTAATCAATACTCAGGTACCCTAAAATGAATATAAACAATAATATTTCAGACGGAATATAGCCTGATGAATAGAAGAGAAAAAGAGCTAAGAGTGCGCTCAATGTTACGAGCTAAATCCATAACAGGACACTTGACGACACCTCAGGAAAAACATCTCTTACTCCATGGTTATTCAAGATAAAAGCTTGAAACCTTTTCTAAAGACTGGTGATATCTAGTGGAAGCCATAGGAACTGCAATCTAGGAGCTAAAATACAATGGATTGAATAGGATGACAATTGATTGAATAGGATGACAATTGAAAACAGTGTGACATGACAGATTCAGATTTTCCGGATGGATTTTGCTCGGGTTTTTGTCTGCCATATCAGTTCTGTTATACTCAGACATTATTTTAACAGTTTTAGAAACTTCAGAGTGTCTTCTATCCAAAAACAGCTACTAATTATATGCATATCCTAGCTTTGCTTTGGGCACGTTATTCATCCGAACTTCAAAATACTGCCCCCTAGCCCAAACAGGTTAAATAAAGGTGAAAAATATATAATAATAAATTCTGGCATTGATACCTGCACCATCTACACCCTGACTATCTACACGCTACATATCAGAATAGCATTCCCTGACAGACATATTGTGTTCTTTCATCCTTTTGTACACTGTCATGAAATATGATTATATATCGACTATGAAACAAATAGGACATGGCATGCTTATGAGTTGCCATGAAAAAAAGTTAGATGAATTTAACCTCTTCCAGCTAGGGTCCCATTTTCCGACTTTTCGCCTGTCTGACGTGCCCAAAGTTAAATGCCTGCCACTCATGGCCAGAAACTAGGATATTCACATAATTAGTACTATTGGATAGGAAACACTCTGAAGTTTCTAAAACCATTAAGATATAGTCTGTGTGTAACGCAGAGCCAGAGATGTTCGGATCCATAAGCAGTAACTTTAATCAAGGTTGGTCAGACAGGCAAAATTCAGAGAACAGCTTAGAGGGTGTCAGAGGGTATCCAGGAACAGAACCAGTACCAGACGTGGATCGGGGCAGGCGGCAGACGGGAAAACAAGAATCAGAACACAGTCCAAGGTCAGATAACAGGGAATCAATCAATCAATCAGTAGAGCGCTCAGAAATGACTAGCCGGGGCAGTACAAGACTTCGCAAAGCATTGGCGCCTGGAGACAGTTTATATAGGGGAGAGAAGTGGGTACAGCTGTGCAGATGATTAGACCTAGGTACGGGGCTGATGGGAAATGTAGTCAATACTCCGGTGACGGTGTCCTTTGGTGATCGGAGAGAGCCACAGAGGTGTGATCCATGACAGAGCCCCCCTCCTGCGAGCGGCTCCTGAAGCGAGGACCGACACGACGCCGAGGTCTTCCACGGGATCTAGGGGCAGGTCTTCCAGGGTGGTTCTGATGAAACTCTGTGATGAGCGCGGGATCCAGGATGTCTGGGGATCTCGCCCAGGATCTCTCTTCCGGACCGTACCCCTCCCAGTCGATCAAATATTGCAACTCCCTACCTCGGCGTCTTGAGTCGAGTATCTTCCTTACTCGGTAGGCCTCCTCGCCGTTGATGATGATGGGAGGGGAGCTCTCTTCTGCGACCTCATCTTGGTCCCTCTCTCCTCTCGGACCACCGGCAGGTTTGAGCAATGAAACATGAAAGGTGGGAGAGATGCGGTAAGTGGATGGCAAGGCTAGACGGTATGAAACTGGGGTTATTTGTCTAAGAATCTTAAAAGGACCCACGTACCTAGGGCTTAGCTTCTTGCTGGGAAGTCGAAGACGGAGGTCCCTGGATGACAGCCACACCCACTGTCCAGGAGTGTACTCGGGTCCCCTTCTCCGGTGACGGTCAGCCTGTTCTCTGACTCTTCGAACCGCTCGTTGGAGGTGGACGTGGGCATTGTTCCAGGTCTCCTCACTTCTCTGTAACCATGTGTAACCAACAGCCGGAAGATCAGTTGGCTCCCCGGACCAGGGAAACAAAAGGGGGTTGGTATCCTAACACACATTGGAAAGGGGTGAGGCCTGTAGAGGGTTTGAGCAAGGAGTTCTGGGCGTACTCGGCCCACATTAGGAAACGGCTCCAGTCCTGGTGGTTCTGATGACAGTAGGTGCGCAGAAAGCGTGTAAGTTCCTGATTCAACCTCTCGACCTGTCCATTAGCCTGTGGATGATATCCGGAGGTTAAACTGACATTGATATTGAGCTGCCCACATAACGCCTGCCAGACCCGAGAGGTGAATTGTGGTCCCCGATCCGAAACTATATCCTCAGGTAACCCATAAAGTCGGAAGACCTGCTGTACCAAAGCCTCCGCTGTTTGTAACGCTGTGGGTAGTTTGGCCAAGGGGATGAACCTGCAGGCCTTCGAGAAATGATCAACCACTGTCAGAATGGTCGTGAAGTTCTGGGAGAGGGGTAGATCTGTGACAAAGTCAATAGCAATGTGGGACCAGGGACGTCGCGGGACAGGTAGTGGTTGAAGCAATCCGGCTGGTTTCTGATGAGAGGATTTGACGATGTTGCAAGTGGCGCATTGATGCACGAAGGTGATCACATCGGCTTGGAGCGTAGGCCACCAGAAACGGTTTGTCACGAGGTGAGTGGTGGCCATGATCCCAGGATGTCCCGCATTAGGAGTATTGTGCACCCATTGTAACACCCGTTTACGAAGGTTTAGTGGCATGTAGGTGCGATCCGGGGGGCATTCAGGCGGTGATTGTTCCTCCCTTTGTGCTGCGGAAATCTCGGTCATTATGTCCCACTGTACTGGAGCGAGAACAAGTGTCGTAGGAATGATGGGATCCGACGTGGATGGACTAGAGGAACTGTCAAACTGACGCGATAGAGCGTCAGCCTTGCTATTCTTGGAGCCTGGGCGATATGTGACCCTGAAATTGAATCTGGTGAAGAATAGAGACCACCTGGCCTGTCTGGGGTTCAGTCGTTTGGCGGCCTTAATGTACTCTAAATTACGGTGGTCAGTCAAAACCGTAAACGGCAGACGAGCTCCCTACAACCAATGCTGCCATTCTTCGAAGGCGACCTTCATAGCCAGGAGTTCCCTATGACCCACATCATAGTTTCGTTCAGCTGGGGTAAGCTTTCGGAACTGGTAGGCACATGGGAAGAGCTTGGCTGGGTTACCATGTCGTTGTGACAATATGGCCCCGATTCCTGTATTGGAAGCGTCCACCTCCACAATGAACTCCGGTTCGGGATCTGGCTGGTGCAAAATGGGGGCCGTGGTGAATTTCTCCTTGAGCTGTTTGAATGCTGCCAGACTCTCGGATGACCACTGTAACCGTTGTCCTCCACCTTGAAGGAGCGACGTGAGTGGCGCTGCCGTGATGCTGAAGTTTCTAATAAACCGACGGTAGAAGTTAGCGAAGCCCAGGAAACGCTGTAACTCCTTTACCTTGGTAGGTTGTGGACAGTTAACCACTGCTTCAACCTTGCTGTTGTCCATGGTCACTTCCTTGGCACTGATGATGTATCCCAAGAAGGCGGTCCGTGTCTGATGGAACTCACATTTCTGAATCTTGGCGTATAGTTGGTTATCAATGAGGCGTTGAAGTACCGCTCTGACATCCTGCACGTGGGTTTCGAACGTCTCAGAATAGATCAGAATGTTATCGATGTAGACAATGAGCTTCTGGTTAAGCATGTCTCGGAAGATCTCGTTGACAAATGACTGGAACACGGAGGGACTGTTAGCGAGCCCGAATGGCATCACCCGATACTCATAGTGCCCGGTAGTGGTGGAGAATGCCGTTTTCCACTCGTCCCCCTTCTTGATCCGAATCAGATTGTAAGCATTGCGCAGGTCCAACTTGGTGAAGAACCTGGCGGTGCGGAGCTGTTCGAGGGCGGCTGGAACTAATGGCAATGGGTAGCGAAACTTCACGGTGATCTCGTTGAGGCTGCGATAATCGATACAGGGACGTAATCCTCCATCCTTCTTCTTCACAAAGAAGAATCCGGCTGAAGCAGGGGAAGTGGATGTTCGAATGAATCCCTTGGAAAGTTCCTCCTCTATGTAGCTCTTCATGGCGTCGGATTCGGGTTGTGAGAGAGGAAATATTCTTCCTCGTGTAGGAGTGGTTCCTGGAATGAGCTCTATAGCACAGTCACTGGTTCTGTGAGGAGGAAGCTGAGTAGCCCTACTCTCACTGAAAGCCAGAGCGAGGTGGTGGTATTCTACGGGAATTTTCTGTAGATCTGGATTCTCGGTGTGAGTGGGGGTTGGAGTGGTCCTAGTTGGAGGGTGCAGGCATTTCTCCTGACAGGTCTTGGACCACTGGATTATCTGTTTCTCAGTCCATGAAATGGTTGGGTTATGCTTCTCCAGCCATGGCAGACCTAGGATGATGGGGTGTCGTGGGGATTCAATGGTGAGCAGTTGAATGGTCTCTGTGTGCAGGGTGCTAGTACTTAGGGTGACCTCTTGAGAGATGTATTGGATCTCACCGGTACCCAAGGGACGTCCGTCTAACGCTGCCACTGCTAACTGGGATTTACATGGGTGGAGAGAAAGATGATGAGCTTTAGCGAATGACAGATCAATGACATTTCCTGCTGCTCCTGAATCTATCAAAGCAGTGGTATTTACAATTTCTCCACCAAAGCGCAAGGTTACGACTAATTCAAATGATTTAGAAGAGTAGAGGTTGGCACTCACCCTAGCAGAGTCTTGGGATGTGGGTCTGCTTGGACATGTCGCCCTCATGTGGCCAGATCCTCCACAATACAGGCATAGACGATGACGTCACCGTCTCTCTCTCTCTTTGGGCGTGAGCCGAGTGTAGCCGATCTGCATCGGTTCAGCTTCGTGGCTTGCGGAGGCAGATTCGGCAGCTCGGTACAGCTGGGGCACTCGCCGAGCTCGCATCAGGTTATCAAGGCGAATGGTTAAGTCCATGAATTGACTGAGTGACTTCTCCTCCTCCCGACATGCCAGCTCCGCTTGTAGATCCGTGTTAAGTCCCCTGCGGTAAAGTAATTTCAACGGATCCTCCTCCCAACCAGTTTGTGCAGCCAGGGTGCGGAAGGAAAGGGTGTAATCTGCAGCAGAAGATCCTCCTTGGCGTAGGGAAAGTAGAAGCTCGCCCGGCTCCTTTCCGCCGGCTGGATGCTCGAACACCTCTCTGAACTGGTGGCGAAAGCTGTCGTATGAGGGAAATGATAGGTGTTCGCCCTCCCATAGCGCAGTCGCCCAATCCAGTGCCCTTCCGGTCAGCAATGAGCACACGAAGGACACTCGGCTGTCGTCGGTGGGATATAGGTTAGGTTGTTGATCGATAAATAGGGAGCACTGCAGAAGAAATCCCTTACATCTTGCAGCTGAACCATCATATTTCTCAGGAAGGGACAGACGCGGAGAGTCAGAGGGAGTACTCACACTCTGAGTCGGGGGAGCCATAGAAGCAGCGGGAAGAGCTGAGGTGGCGGTCTGGGTGGTGAGTGTCTGCACGGATCTCACTAGCTCCTCGGTCAGCGAGGTTAATTTCTCAAGCTGTTGCTGGTGGGCAGCCAGCATAGAGGCTTGGGATGACACTTCTGATGTAAGCCGATACATAGCTGCTGGATCCTGTATTGGCGAAGTCTTCTGTAACGCAGAGCCAGAGACGTTCGGATCCATAAGCAGTAACTTTAATCAAGGTTGGTCAGACAGGCAAAACTCAAAGAACAGCTTAGAGGGTGTCAGAGGGTATCCAGGAACAGAACCAGTACCAGGCGTGGGTCGGGGCAGGCGACAGATGGGAAAACAAGAATCAGAACACAGTCCAAGGTCAGATAACAGGGAATCAATCAATCAATCAGTAGAGCACTCAGAAATGACTAGCCGGGGCAGTACAAGACTTCGCAAATCATTGGAGCCTGGAGACAGTTTATATAGGGGAGAGAAGTGGGTACAGCTGTGCAGATGATTAGACCTAGGTACGGGGCTGATGGGAAATGTAGTCAATACTCCGGTGACGGTGTCCTTTGGTGATCGGAGAGAGCCACAGAGGTGCGATCCATGACACTGTGGGTATACCAGAACAGATATAGCAGGCAAAAACCAGAGAAATTTCTGTCCGGAATTTCTTTTTCTATTCCCTTCCTCTCACTTTGAAGCCCATGTAATATAAATCAATGGGGAATAGGACACAGGTTGCAGTACCTATGGCTTCCACTGGATGTCAACAGTCTCTGGAAAGTGTCTGGAGGAAAAAGCTCTGAGCAGATCCTTATAGAGAGAGAAATACTACAGGAAGGGAAAAAGGTAAACAAACGTGCACGAGAAGGTGAGCGCGCCCAGCTTTCTTTTCGTCTTTTAACGTTTCAGTTACCGTTCGTGTAAAATATGATCGCTATTATTCATAAAAGAATGCATAAGAATGCATTATTAATGATATTTGATTTGTTTGTGAAAAGATGAGAGGTATAACTTGAACGCGATCCCTTCACTGTAAAACGGGCGAGTAGACTGACAATGCTTGGTGGAGTAGCTGAACATAACGTGCCAACCAAACTGAGATTTATGGATATAATGAATTACTTTTTCTAACAAAAGAACCATGGATTCTCTTGTTTGGACACTTGGGAAGCCCTCAGAAGAAGTTATTTGAAAGGTAAGCGATTTATATTAGCTATGATATGGACATTTTGAGAACCGAGCTGGATATGAATTTATGCTAATGTGGAAAATATGTGAGGTACTAGCCTCAAACAATCAAATGTAGTGCTTTTGCCGTAAAGCCTTTTTAAAATCTGACAACACAGTGATATTGCCAAGAAGCAGAGCTTTTGATGGCTATGCAACACTTGTATATCGAAGGATGTTAAATATTACGAATTTGTATTTTGAATTTTCCGCGTTATGTTTGCTCTGAAAACGATCCCGCTAGCGGGATCCGTGCGCAGAGAGGTTAACTGAAAACGGAGAGAACAGGCGTTAATAGCTACATGTTTTTGGTTAGCTTGAGAAAAATAATTGCATGATTTATCATTCTACGGTATGTATGTATCTATGTAATATAGTACAATGTTATCGACTCAAATACCAGTGGGTCGCTAGCGGGATCATCCCGACACTACCAGCTAAAACCTGTAGCGCCAGATTTAAAATCCGAAAATTGAATTATTAAACATCCAGCTATATACAAGTGTTCCATACTCATCAAAAGCTCTGTTTCTAGGCAATATCACAGCGTTGTCAGATTTCCAAAAGGCTTTACGGCGAAAGCAGCACATTCATTTGTTTGAGGGTAGCACCTCACATATTTTCCAATAGCCATGTATCGATTAGCAATCATGGCACACACATAACACATTTCACAGCGAAAACAAAGTAATTACCTGTTGAAGAACTTCTGCTGAGGTCTTCCTAAGTGTCCAACGAAGACAATCCATGGTTCTTTTGTTAGAAAAAGTAACGTCTTTTATCCATAAATCCTCCATTTGGTTCATGCAAAGCGACAGCCTCCATTACTCTTTTTGAAACGCAGCGCCAACTCGTTCAAATGTTACCTATAAACTTGTCCAAAAACAATCAAACATAGTTTTAAATGTATCCTTAGGAACCCTTTTACGTATATGTACTATTATAAATCAGACGGAATATAAACTGAACGCTAAAAACGATAAATAAGGCACAGCGCGCCTTCTCATGCACGCGCACTCTGAAGAGTTTTCATAACGTGGTCTCTCGTTCCAAGCTGTTTATCAATGGCCGAAATTCCCCCAAGAGGGAGTAAAACACCGTCTCGTGGTTGATGACATCATAAGGAAGCGACGTGCACAGAGTTCACATGCCTATATATGGTCATTTTGGATAGGGAGGGGCTCAAAAATGAGCAATGTGTCAAAATGACTTTTTTCAGGACAGAGATTCCTCAGGGTTTTGCCTGCCAAATTCGTTCTGATTGACTCACAGACAAATGGTTAACAGTTTTGGAAAATTCAGAGTGTTTCCTATCCAATGGTACTATATATATGCATATCCCATTTTCTGGGCCTAAATGGGAGGCATTTTACTTTGGGCACGCCAGGCTCTCCAAAACAGTCAGTTTTGCTGCTGGAGCCGGTGAGGTTATGAACCGACACTAAAACGTAAGAGCTAACTACTAGCTATGTAGGAGATGGATGGAAGAACGCCCAGTGCTGCTGACCTGAGATGCCATCATCACACAGTTCTTCGTAGGTGTCCGCTATGACTGCCTTTGTGTCGGAAAGAAAGGCTGAACAGTATTGGTTGTAGCCAAACTGATAGCGAAATTAAATTGGAGTTTTGTTTTCAAGTACATTTTTTGTTATCTAAATATTTTTGGGGAATAAAATGCATAAAGATTTGCGCTCTATTACAAAATATTTGATAAAAAAAATGTATTACTTTGAAGCCTCGCTTTTGATTTCAGAACAATTATTTTTGATTGAAAATGAAAAAGTTGCTTTCAGAACTATTATTTTTGATTGAAAATAAAAAAGTTTCTCTCTCAACAAAAAGTTAAATAAAAAAATGTAATATTTAAAGAGGAACAGGGTTGGGGAAGCCTATGCTTCCACCTACTGTAGTAACAGCAGAGGTGTAGGCATCCTGATAAATACAAATACACACTTTTCCCTTATATCCCAGCACTTAGACCAAAAGGCCGTTTTCTAATGTTGAATTCTACCTTACACGGGGAAAAATACACATTGATTTCATTATACAGTACATCCCACCAGGTGCAAATCTGGTGCTTTTAGTTGGAATTCAAGCTATATTAAATCAAATCCACACAATAACTATTATTTTAGAAGGCAACCTGAATCATACATTTGATAAGATTGACAGACGTAGCAAAAAAAAAAAGGCAAATTCAAGGATCCTCCGAAGAGGCTGAAAAATGTAATCTATACAAATAATTTACAGGACATCTGGAGATTACTATTCCCAAATACAAAAAACTACTCCATGTTTTCTCAAAATAAGAAAATCTTTTCAAGAATAAAAAAAAATAAAATCGGAACTACTTAGGGAGAAACGGCGCGCTAGCGGGCCGCTCCCGACACTACCCGGTGAAATGTACGCCAAATTCAAAATCCAAAAGTTGAATTATTAAACATTCATCAATATACAAGTGTTGCATAGTCATCAAAAGCTCTGATTCTTGGAAATTTCAAAAAGGCTTTACGGCGAAAGCACAACATTTGATTGTTTGAGGATAGCACCCCACATCTTTTCCACATTAGCAAAAATTAATATCCAGCGCGGGTCACACAAAACCCATATAAGAGCTAAAATAAATCACTTACCTTTCGAAGAACTTCCGCTGAGGGCTTCCCAAGTGTCCAACGAAGACATCCAATGGTTCTTTTGTTAGAAAAAATCCTTTATTATATCCATAAATCTCCGTTTGGTTGGCGCTTTATGATCAGAAAATCCACCGTCGAGTAGCCCATTGAACCGTGAAGAGAACACGTTCAAATTATACCTATACACTTTCTCCAAACAAATCAAACATCATTTTTTATGTATCCTTAGGTATCCTTTTATGTATATTTACTGTAATATTTCAACCAGACGATAACGTGAACGATAGGAAAGGAAAATAACGTGGGGCGCACTCACAATCTTGCACTCGTGAAACATTGTTGAAAAATGTGGTCCCCTGACTGTTTCCTCTTCCTATCTGTTCTGCTTAGCGCTAGAGCCTCCAGACACTGTATAAAGACTGTTGACATCTAGTGGAAGCCATAGGTACTGCAGTCTCAGTCCTAGTTAACATAGAAATCAATAGGCAGCCTGGAGAAAAAAACAAAAAAACTGTACAAAAAAACTGCAAATCCGGATGAATTTTCCTCTGATTTTTGCCTGCTATATCCGTTCTGTTATACTGACATACATTATTTTAACACTTTTAGAAACGTCAGAGTGTTTCCTATCCAATAGTACTAATTATGTGCATGTCCTATTTTCTGGGCCTGAGTGGCAGGCATTTTACTTAAGGCACGCCAGACTCTCCAAAACCGTCACCTCTGCTGCCCCTCCCTAAGAAGATAAACAGGAATATGATCTTTACTTTTGAATAGAGCCAACAACTACAGGTTAACCTCAAATAAATAATCTTACTTAATGGTCGTGTGTGGCTCAGTCGGTAGAGCATGGCACTTGCAATGCCAATTGCGTGGGTTGGATTCCCACGGGGGACTAGTACAAATGAAACTGCATCTTCTAAGTCGCTCTGGATAAGTGTCTGTTAAATGGAAAACATCTTGCAGCTCTCACAAAATGAATAGACGGCAAACAACTTTTAAAATATATAAATGCGTTAATTATAAACAACAACGTGATTAATGATCGTTTTAAAAGCTTCTGAGAAAATCAATATAAATCAGAATTAAACAACAGTTGGACTGATCCTACAGCCTTCTTAAAAAAGCACCAGGAATTGATAGCTTTCCCATGGAATTGTATTTAACTTTTCGGGAAAAAGAAGCGTCCCTATTTGTACAAATGACAACAAACATGTCACTCTATTCAGTGCTTCCTCGTTCAGTGTATCAAACAGTTATTTCAATTATATTAAAACCAGGAAAATCTGTAGAGTCCCCTGCTGATTTCAGACCCAGAAGTTTAATAAATTGTGACAATTTTTTTTTAACAAACAAAAGCAATAGAATGGCAAGTCTTACCAGACTTGATACATATTCATGAAACAGGGTTTATTAAAAATAGCCACTTAATTAAAAAACAAATACAAGAACATGTTTAAAAAACAAAATCATCAATAATGGCTGTTGATGCGGAAAAGGCTTTAGACCGTTTTGAATGGCCTTGTCTATTCAAAACTTTGTAAGCTTTAAACTTGGCAGCTTAAATAATATGTTTATTATTCGTGGCATTATGAAGGACACGTCTGCCACACCTTCATTTCGTTGATCTCCACCCGAAACGAATAGCGGGTGAATAGCATGCTATTCTCATGCTTAAGTTCAAGGTCAGAATTCACACAGAGCGAAAAATGCATTAAAAGGGAATTACAATCCATTTACACGTTTAACTCAGGTCGGAATTCCAGGAGATATTTAGAAGACCAAAAAGATCCACTTTGTTGTGGAACTTTGCAATCATGATCATGTCACCTACCTCACTACAGTTACATGAGGGATATACATGTTTAAGCGAGCTTATTTATATAATTTAAGAATGAAGATATATGTAATAGAGCATATCACTGTCTCTTAGAGTATTTTCTAAATATTATCTGAAACAGCACAGGGCATCGCTCTCCACAAGGCATTGCTCTCAGTGATTGGGAACACCTGAGAGGGATGTGAAAAAATATGCTTAAAGCATCAGATTTGTGCACAAATTGTACAAGGGTCTTGAGTAAAAACAGATGTGTTGTCTGTACAGTTGCCTGATGGGCTATCCAAATAATGTGCTGTAATCTGTGTGTCCAACATAGTTCATCCATCCTCGCTAATGTCTGCTTTGTTAGCCTAAGTGCAATATATTTAAATGCATGGACACAAGGCTCCAGTTTGGATAACTTCGTAATTCTACAGCATAAACCTTTATTGGTGTGTTTGTCTAGGTGCTTCCCCGAAATAGCATTTTACCTACCATCAGACCCTCCCGAACACCCCCTAAAGAAAGGAAAAAAATCAACACACATGCTGTGACAATTTATCTGTTCAGTCTTTTAAGATATTTGGGCACGCTCCGAAGCTGTTCAGCTGTTCTCACCAAGACCAAATTACTCTAAAACAAGTCGGCAAAATAAAGCAAAAAAAAGTACAACTGTTGCTCGTTTACATTTTTCCCTGAGGAGTAATTACTGAACATTGGTGGTATTACTGACATGATTAGTTTGTGATTTGTTCAGAACAGCCAGCGGAGAGGGAGCTAGGTCGTAGGGGTTCAGCCAGCAAGGAATGTATTTGATTAACTACGTCCAAGAATTGTTGGGTGAGGAACAAACAAGAGGTCAGGGGTTCACAGCATTTTCCTAATCCTTGATGGGAATCAATGTCACGTTAGTGAACTTGTTCGCAGACGAACATATCAAATACAATAGTGTGTGCATGTCAAAAGATGCACAATTCCACAACAGTGTTGTCCCAGTAAAGAGAACGTATACAGTGGGGCAAAAAAGTATTTAGTCAGCCACCAATTGTGCAAGTTCTCCAACTTAAAAAGATGAGAGAGGCCTGTAATTTTCATCATAGGTACACTTCAACTATGACAGACGAAATGAGAAAAAGAAATCCAGAAAATCACATTGTAGGATTTTAAATTTATTTATTTGCAAATTATGGTGGAAAAAAAGTATTTGGTCAATAACAAAAGTTTATCTCAATACTTTGTTATATACCCTTTGTTGGCAATGACAGAGGTCAAACGTTTTCTGTAAGTCTTCACAAGGTATTCACACACTGTTGCTGGTATTTTGGCCCATTCCTCCATGCAGATCTCCTCTAGAGCAGTGATGTTTTGGAGCTGTCGCTGGGCAACACGGACTTTCAACTCCCTCCAAAGATTTTCTATGGGGTTGAGATCTGGAGACTGGCTAGGCCACTCCAGGACCTTGAAATGCTTCTTCTGAAGCCACTCCTTCGTTGCCCGGGCGGTGTGTTTGGGATCATTGTCATGCTGAAAGACCCAGCCACGTTTCATCTTCAATGCCCTTGCTGATGGAAGGAGGTTTTCACTCAAAATCTCACGATACATGGCCCCATTCATTCTTTCCTTTACACGGATCAGTCGTCCTGGTCCCTTTGCAGAAAAACAGCCCCAAAGCATGATGTTTCCACCCCCATGCTTCACAGTAGGTATGGTGTTCTTTGGATGCAACTCAGCATTCTTTGTCCTCCAAACACGACGAGTTGAGTTTTTACCAAAAAGTTCTATTTTGGTTTCATCTGACCATATGACATTCTCCCAATCCTCATCTGGATCATCCAAATGCGCTCTAGCAAACTTCAGACGGGCCTGAACATGTACTGGCTTAAGCAGGGGGACACGTCTGGCACTGCAGGATTTGAGTCCCTGGCGGCGTAGTGTGTTACTGATGGTAGGCTTTGTTACTTTGGTCCCAGCTCTCTGCAGGTCATTCACTAGGTCCCCCCGTGTGTTTCTGGGATTTTTGCTCACCGTTCTTGTGATCATTTTGACCCCATGGGGTGAGATCTTGCGTGGAGCCCCAGATCGAGGAAGATTATCAGTGGTCTTGTATGTCTTCCATTTCCAAATAATTGCTCCCACAGTTGATTTCTTCAAACCAAGCTGCTTACCTATTGCAGATTCAGTCTTCCCAACCTGGTGCAGGTCTACAATTTTGTTTCTGGTGTCCTTTGACAGCTCTTTGGTCTTGGCCATAGTGGAGTTTGGAGTGTGACTGTTTGAGGTTGTGGACAGGTGTCTTTTATACTGATAAGTTCAAACAGGTGCCATTAATACAGGTAACGAGTGGAGGAAAGAGGAGCCTCTTAAAGAAGAAGTTACAGGTCTGTGAGAGCCAGAAATCTTGCTTGTTTGTATGTGACCAAATACTTATTTTCCACCATAATTTGCAAATAAATTCATTAAAAATCCTACAATGTGATTTTCTGGATTTTTTCTGTCATAGTTGAAGTGTACCTATGATGAAAATTACAGGCCTCTCTCATCTTTTTAAGTGAGAGAACTTGCACAATTGGTGGCTGACTAAATACATTTTTGCCCCACTGTATATGGCAGTGGGTCTAGTAGGTGTGGCTAGAGCAAAATGGTGCAGTATATGGTGCTAGTTCAATTTGGCCACATCTGCAGAATTGACAAAGTAAAGCATTTAATGTAGTTCAATGTTTGACAAATTATATATTTTGGTAAGATGAATGATTATGACACGTTAAAATTCAACTGAGGCATTTCTTGCAGCATAACAAAGATATGAAATCTATCTTGAATGGAGGGCAAAACAAGTATTTTTATAGCATTAATTTACTGTGAGATATTCCCTCATCAAACCTTTGACATCCTGTACAGTATAACCTCAGAAATACGAATGCGTATTTCTCGTTCGGGACAAATGTTTTGTGGAAAACCTTACTTCTAAATATTTTTTTCCTATTTACTTTATTTTCTAACCAGATATTGTAAATGTCTGATGTGTTTATAGCACATGAAAGCAACATTTACATTTGCCTGTAGCTAACAGAATTTATTTGCATTAAATACATGTCCTGGTTCAGTATTGCCCGTTGACCAGTCAGTCTATAGCTATGAGGTTCGTATCTTTGAGGTTTTTACTGTATTTAACCAATAACAGATGTTATTAATGCAATGCAACAGGTACAAAATTCTACCCGTGTATGGCAAATATTACAGTGTGCACCTCCGCTAGGTATTTGTCAGACAGTATATGTTAATGTTATAATTCAGGTGGACAGCTGACCACTTTATTGAGTGATTGGTTCGGGCGTGTTGCATCTGCAATGCATTTGCTGGCAGGGAGAGGCCCATACAAGGTAATGTGGAAACAAATGTTGAATTTCAAGTGTGATTTTGAAAATTTGCCAGGCACTAAGTAAACCATGGGATCTCATGCTTTAACAGAAACATCCACTGTCCACTGTATACTTTGCCCAGCTGTTTGTAGTCAAAGAGCGGTGAATAGGGGGTCAAAAGGTGGCATAGACTATAAATTATTACGAAAAAGCAAAAAATTGTGGAGATCCTAGCTTTTGAACCTGCTTCCGAATACCAGCATGCTTGAACTCAAGGACCTTTGGTCATAATATGGTAATGAGGATGTTTTGAAAGTACCACAGAATGTCCATGGGTGCTTGAACACCCTCACAAACACACACCCAACGTAAGGGATCTGAGAGACTGCCAAGAGCCACCTGATTATTATTCCCTGCTCTTGATTCAAACACCAGCCAAACACTTTCAGGTTTCCATACAGATCCTTGGGTCTCAAAGTAGTCCAGGTGGCTTCGATACGCACATGACCTTCCCATATGGTGATGCACCTTTGAGAAATCAGTTCCAGTTGCAATATGTAAATAGGGGTCAGTGTCCAACAGTATAGCATAACGCTGATGGGTGCTGCTCGACAGTTCTGACCTCTGTCTTTATCTGGCAAAGATAATGTTAATTCAACAAATTTAAATTGTGTGAAGTTGAGTATTGCGGCATTTAATCAAAATCGATAATGGGCAACAACAACAAAAAACATCAGTACATTTATTTGCAATGGGCATTCTTACAGTGAAAGTTATGCTTTAGGCTTTTCCTGGTTACCTGGTTTGATTGAATGTGCCCCTTCTTCTGAGGTCTGAAAAGCAACACTTAGGCAGGAACAAAATAACTGCCTATTGACACAGTATTGCAGTTAAATTAGTGACAGGTTCATTATTTTGGCTACCATGGCTATCACCTCATAGAATGACAATGCCCCCATCCACAGGGCACGAGTGGTCCCTGAATGGTTTGAGCATGAAAATAACGTAAACCAGATACCATGGCGGTCTCAACCCAATTGAACACTTATGGAAGATTCTTGAGCGGGGTTGGGGGGGTACAACAAAGTGCAGTTTGAGTCAGCACAATAGTATAGGCTTAATATTCAGTGATAACTGACCCAGATTATGAAATTAGCAGGATGACACAAAAATAGTCAACATATCAGCAGTAATTGATAGAAATGTTGTTACAAGATTAGACTGCCATGTTGCATTCTACTTAATATACTTCACAAACTCAACCTTCGGATGACCTACTGTTCCTGTTTATGGCACTCAGTACATAATTGTATCTCCGTTTTTTTATACTTCATTATTAGAGGATTTCACACACATGACAAGTTTCTTGTGAAGTAGGCCACTGAATTTGCACAATGCTGTCTGCCTGTCTGTTTGACATTATGGATATATTTCTGAAAGCATATATGCAACTGGGAGGTCATTGTTTATTACTGTGAAGAGCAGCATTGATGCATAAAAGCAGTAGATTGTATAAGCACTAAACACTTACAGATAGGACTAATGTTGGCTAGTGTGAAATGGTTTGCTTCTCTTTGCTACTATATACTTGTGTCAATGACCATAACTCTGCTAGCATTTTCTATCCTTACGGTATTGACTATGATACCAATTCCTTGTGACTTTGAGGCTGTCCTAATATGGACACCATACACATAGTTCAACTTCAAGTATTCATGTTTCAGCAGAATAAGGTCAAGTGTCAACACCCTCCATTCTGGACGTGCTGCTGTGCAAATCTAACACTCTTCCGAGATCTTGAAATCTGTTTCAGTTGATTGAACACTAGTCTATGGTATCATTCTACATTGTTTTAAAATTGGAGCCAGACATGGTTTAATTGAAAAAGAACATGGCCCACCCAAGGTACATAACATTTCTTTATCATGGATTTGAGAAAAAAAGCTATTTTAAAAATTGGGTTTTTATTAGTAATGCAGGGCGGTTAATGTTTGGATATGGTGAGGTCTTCAACCTTAAATTCCCCTATGTTAATTTGCTCGTAATGTTTCCCTGTGTTCCAGATCTGTGGAAGCCTGCAATCAATTTCAGAACTTCTCTGATTGGCACTATGGTGAAAATGTTGGAAATTGTTGGATTCAGGCCGTGTTCTAAATGATTAATGTTTTTCCAGGTTGTCATCCCTTGTCGAGGAAGTGTATGAAAACAGATGCACTACCTATCCCCAGACATAAAGGCACTTTCTAACCCGCATAATGAGTTAGGTCCACTGGGATGTTCATCATGAAGCCTACTAGAGTATCCCTTGGCAGGGGGGTCGGGGACATTTCAAGGGCCAGCCACACTTTATTTGGATAGGCCTGATTGTCCATCTGTAGTTGCTCTGCAAATGGTCATGCTGTCAACAAACTATCTGTTGATAAGCAACTGCTTGCTAAGGTTAAGGTTAGGGCTAGGGTTAGTGCAGTGTTTCCCTAGCACTACACAGCTGATTGATTATTAGTTGATTATTTGAATCAGCTGTGTAGTGCTAGGGCAAAAAACTAAATGTGCAGCCCTTGGGGTCCCCAGGCCAGAGTTTAGGAAATGCTGGATTAGGGTAAGGGTTACATTTAGGATTAGGATGAGGGTTAAGTTTAGGGTTAGGCAAGGGTTAGGGTTAGTAGATAGTTGAAATGTTGCTGTTAGTATCTACAGATGGACTATCCAGATGAACTGTTACCCAGAGCCATACAGATGACTGTATTGAGAACATAATATCAGACTCAAATGTGTCATCACTTGGCTTTCTGGAGCTAGACAAGTGCATCTTTCAAATTTTTCAGCTTTTCATTGCTGGTCATTAAACGAGTTTGAAAAGTGGCACTATTTTCAGACAACTATATAACATTTTCAGCTGGTCTTGAATACAAATTGGGTTATAATGAGACTTTTCAGCCCTGATTAGCTCAACCATCATGGGAGGGTTACGGTTCGTTCTTAAGGTTGTTTGTGGTCCAAAAAAGCATGATTAGCCAAATATTGCAGATGTGTAATAATTATATTTCAGCTCGTACTTTCAACAACATATGTCTCCTCCGAGATCGGTGGTCTTCTCCCTGAACCAAAGAATTAACCCACACAGATGAGAGTACAGTGCGGTAGAATACAGAATATTCATGTTTATTGATGATTGTTAACAAAAAATGCCGAAAAATGTGTTATGTATGTTTTATGCCAAAATATTATCATGGAGGTATGATTCATTACATTTTTCATTCAAGCATGATACATTGCACCCGAGATATAGAGTGATTATATACTGTAATTTCTGTTGACCTTTTCCCAAGCAGCTTCTCAGTTGATCTCCCTTCTTTTTGGAATAAAGGTTTCTAGGTAATAGTTCATTGAAGGGCAATTTACCACCCCATAGTCAACATAGTTTTTTCACTCTTGACATGGACATTAGGCATAATCATGTTTGTATCAACTATCAAGCAGATTTATAACATGAAGCAAATGGCTTTGACTCTAGCCCATATCCCTGACAGCAGAGGTATGTGCCCCTAACAACTTCCTGTAGTTGCTTGGTCAATTTTGGTCTGAATATGAGCCACATCCATCCTGCCAGGCAAGGTCTGGTCGTTTTGTATGATCTGCGTTATGGCAAACTGTCCAACTTCTAGATCTTGATACTAAGTGGGAACTAAGCCAAGTGTCAAGGTGGAGCTCTTTGTTTAATCAAGATAAAGTGCTGTGTCACTGTTATCTCTTCTACTACAGCACAGTAAGGTGGTGTTCTGTAGGCATGTAACGCAGGGGCACGGATGACGCCTGGGTGGGCCAGAACCTCAGTCAGATTGAGCAAAAAAACAAACATATCATTATTACTTCTTGCTCTATTTGTCAGTGTTCCAAACGGGACATTATTAGTCTTTTTACCTAAGCACATTACTTGACTTGGGCAGGAGCTCACCCAAACTGACCTCAAATTTGCTTCTGCTTGAGTTCCTGCACCTCCTATAGAATATTAGCTCAAAAGAATTGAGGAGTTCCTGCACCTAAATATAAACGGTACTGGCACCTATTTCAGTCCAAGTCAAGCACTGGCCTAAACATGCATACACCATCAGATGGAATTCATAACAAGCACTAGGGAGGGGGTGTGAAAATGAAAGGGATATACTGTACAATGAGCTCCAAAGGTATTGGGACAGTGACAAAAGTTTTGTTGTTTTGCCTCTGTACTCAATCAGTTTGGATTTTGAAACGATACAATGATGTTAAAGTGCAGACTGTCAGCTTTAATTGAAGGGTATTTTTATCCATATCAGATGAACCGTTTAGAAATTACAGCCCTTTTTGTACATAGTCCCCCCATTTAAGGTGACCAAAAGTATTGGGACAAATTCACTTGTGTGTCTTAAAGTGAGAAAGTTACAGACTCACAAATATCATACCACCCCAAAAATGCTAACCTCCCCTGTTATTGTAATGGTGAGAGGTTAGCATGTCTTATGAGGTTAGCATGTCTTATGATATTTGTGCGCCTCTATATTTCTCAGTCATCATTCAAGATTAATTTGGGATTATCCGTAATCGTGGTAGCATCCACGTTAATGTAGAAGTGTTTAGAAACATATTATATTCTTATTTACAATAAAAGTGACTCCAAAATGATGCAATACGTTATTTACCATTCATTTCTATTGGGCATAAAATAATCTGAAACACAACCAAAACAAACAGAAAATGCATCCAACAAATGTATAGAGTCACTAGCTTGATGTAATCATTGTGTGCTATGAATATGTTACCAAAGACTTAACGATTTACTACTTCAATACACATATACAGCTGGTCCCCTAAAATTGGGGGACTATGTACAAAAAGTGCTGTAATTTGTACACGGTTCAACTGATATGGATGAAAATACTCTCAAATTAAGGCTGACAGTATACACCTGTATAATATTAAGTTCACAGCCAAAACAAACAATTGTCACACAAATTGTAAAAAAATTAAAATCCACTTATCAATTTGAGCGTGTTTTGACACGTGTCAATTCTCACCTATGCCATGTGCAGTAAACAGTAGCTATCTCTATATAAGCTACTCACTGTTAACTTGGCTACCAAAAACAAGTAAAATGTCCAAACAAAGCTCACTGTAAAAAATATATTAAGAGACCATGTATAGAAGAGGATGTTGGAGCATTTGCCAAGTTATTTTATATCAGTAATTTCACCATGAAGGGCCTCCAGTCCCCCTCTATATCAATCACTGGTTGTATTGATCTAATTGAGGGCCTTAAAGACACATACAGAGACATTCAGTACATTCAGAGACAATCATCAGCACTACAACACAGTTTTTTTCAACACTTTTAGAAATCATGAAACACGCTTCTCCACTTTGTCTCACACTCTCTCCCTCCATACACTGAGACAAGACCATCAGTCGAGTGAGAAAAAAATTAACAAGTTATTTAAATTATAGGCTAGTGATCATTTAATTGATATCACACAGTAAATAGTATGCGCACTTGATCTCTCGCGCCCAGCAGAGAATTACACTCAGCTTGCATTTTGGATCATAAAGTGATCTTGACCGAGAAAAGGTTGGTGATCACTGTTGTAGTTGGCAGGGTAGCCTAGTGGTTAGGGCATTGGACTAGTAACCGAAAGGTTGCAAGTTAAATTCTGACAAGGTACAAATCTGTCGTTCTGCCCCTGAACAGGCAGTTAACCCATTGTTCCTAGGCCGTCATTGAAAATAAGAATTTGTTCTTAACTGTAAAATAAAGGTAAAATAAAAAAGTTGTCTATATAGGCTATGGCTGCCTATTGTGATTATTACTGTTATATCAGGGCATTATGTTCTAGTCTCATTAATTACAGGCCTATGGTTTATTATGTGTAGGTATATGTGAGTCGCATGTTAAACGCAAAGAGTCATGGATTTACATAGGGATATAAGAATATTTGGTCTGTAATGCAAAATCACGTTAGATGTTTTTTTGTGGGCGATCGATTACAGAAGGTTATAGGGTATGCTTTCATGATAATTTAATGATGATATGAGTGCCCAAATTTTGTCCTACCTACATTTTTGCTGACCCCGCCAACAACGGATTTCTGCCTACGCCACTGATGTAACAGGAGAAAACATTTGGAAAGAGAGGATGTACAACTTGAACTTAAGAACTTAAGAATGTAGCACCCACCTTGTATTGTGACACATCCCCGACAGCCAGTTGCATAAAATACACAACAGCCATTTTGCGCAAGACCTTTTACCATGTATTAGCTGTGACAGTGAGCTCATGGATGCTTGTGGACGTACTTCAAGGTTCCCTCCCTCCATGGGGTGAGGCAGTAGGCCTATTCTCTCTTCCCCTCTCTGTGCACTCACACAGAAGCAAAGGACTTCACAGCAGGACCTTTACAAGCACTATAAAATGTTATGCATTTACTGACAAAAAAGCAGTGCAGTAAATTGCCTGTGCACCTATACTCCAGCTACGAGAGTCAACGTGCACAAGAACATGGTCCCAAAGAGGTTGATTCATTATTGAACAGTGTATTATGTTAAATATTCAATATATACATTTACTGCAATAATGTAAAAAATCTGTGTAACATGTCTGAGACCAGGCAATTTCATGAATATTTTTTCCAAAACTATGTTTTTAAATTTCCAGTGGTACATCTATGTTCACTGCATGATTGTGTTGCACTTATAGGATCCAAGCCCATTTTGTAACCCAACAAGCTAATAAAAGGGTTTATGCTGTAGGGAAGGGCCTACAATATCTCAGCAATTTGTGTGGGTAATTTACAAATTGTAACGATGTGCGCTCGGGAAGCAAGTTCAGGGAGTGAATACATTTAATAAATAACTGAACAAAACAAGAAACACAAACAGCGCACCGACATTAAACAAAGTCAGAACAGAAACAATAACGCCTGGGGAAGGAACCAAAGGGAGTGACATATATAGGGAAGGTAATCAGGGAAGGGATATAGAGTCCAGGTGAGTGTAACGATGATGACAGGTGTGCGCCAAAACGGGCAGCCTGGTAACCTAGAGGCCGGAGAGGGAGCACACGTGACACAAATTAGTTGGAATAGGCCTATACTTATGCAACCTCTCCTTCCACGGGCAACAATTTTATTTCCTCTGGGGAAAGTATACCTATATTTTAAATTCTCAAAATAATACATAGTTCTCGTGCAGAGGCCAATGACTCTTATTTGGTACTCGACAAACAGTGACCTTTGGAGCAAATAGGGAAATGTGAGATTTATTTTTAATCAGCTCAGGCCTTCGGGGTGATTAAGGTGAGTAGGGTCAGCACCTGAAGTTGATTCTCTTGGCCTCTACTGGTCATGGGTTTGGATGTGGTAATAATTGGTGATTAGTTGTGGTATTGCCCTAGCAAGGCTGGCGTTATGAATGCCAACAATGTACGTTTGTGTTGTAAGTGTAGTTTGCAGCTCAGTCAGATAAACTGATGACATGAGGTACATTTTATTGTAGCAACATGTCTGTGCGTCTGCATGTTTGTCTGCGAGTTACACTCAGACAATTGTCAAACAAAATTAGGACTCAATTCCTAAAATGATCAGTCATGAAAACATCCTGGCTAAAAATAAGATCCTAAACTGAGACTGGTTACACATTATTTCTGGTAAAGTTACTTAATTCTCAAAGCCTTCATCGCTGACTCCTAAATCTTCATTCGGAAGATATTTGAGAACTCGTCACTGACAGTGTATTAATCAAACACACCGTGACCTGTGTTAGAGGATACAGTATATGTGAGCTGTCTTTTTGTTTACAAAGAATGTTATTATGTTTGGCCTCAAGCTGATGGCTGTGGACTTCAGGCAATTGGCAAGAATGGAAAACCAACCCTTACTTATAAAAAACGTGAAAAAATCACGTGAAAAGAACACGTGAAAAACAACATGGTTTTTGGACGTGTGAACACACTTATAAACAAATCACATGAAACATGTCTCTATTTTAATTCATTTGACATTTTCTAGATTATGACACTTGGTTTTCGGACATGACGTTTTCGGTATGAAGTTTCACAAGACTCAGACATGTGGTTTCCCCAATTTGTACATGTGCTTTTGTAACTGGCAAGATTAGAACCCAGGTCTCCCACAGGAGAAGACAATGTCTTGACCATTAAACCAAGAGGGCCAACAATAATTTTGAAGTTGTAGGCGGGGCTACTTCATCACGTGACCATGAGCAACCATGACCGACTCATGTCCGCTTCACTTTCACGTAGGCATTTTCACATTTTAATGTTCACTAGGGCTGTCAAACGATGAAAAAATTTAATACATTTTATACATCATCACAGGATTTGCGGTGATTAATCACAATTAATGGCAAATTCAGAGTTTTTATACAGAAAGTATTACAAGAATATTAACATCTTGATTTTGTCCAAAGTAATGGTTAGCAAAATCAGGTAAATTGATAAACACACTTTCTTTAACTTCAAAGTCAACTTGTTTTGACATCACAATGTTGTTTTTAGCTGTATTGATTATGTATTTTGGATGTTTTCAGTGTATTTTGAATGCTTTCAGACAATGCAATTATTACATTTTTTTACAAAAAGTTCACTTAAATTAACTGATTAACTCTGACAGTGCACATTTTAACATGTTAAACAGGATAAATAAGGAAACACGGAGTGCTAGCTTCTCTGTTCTTTTCACTGGGCTTCTTCCAACAGTCACTGACCAACATACGAAGAAGAGAGGCGTGTGCCTGCAGCTGTAACACTCAGAATGGGTGGCTCAGAAGTCATTATTATTACTTTAATTATTATACTCAGGTAGGCTATTACCTTTTTACAGAAAGCATTACAGAGTTTGCAAAAAAATATGTGGAAACATTGCTACTGCTACAACTGCACATTTGATTTTCACATTTGAATGTTTTTAAAAACCGCAAATTTCAAATGTTTGTGAACTCTACATTTAATACATGTGAAAATATGGTTTCACATGTGAAATGTAAGCTCAACATGAGCAAACAGCTATTTGACATGTGAAACTGCAAATTTGACGTGCTTATTTTTTGTAAGGGCAGCCCCATATGGAATCAATAGCGACACAACATCGAAGTGCCAATATTTTCACAGGTAAAAGTGAGACCCATGTTTCACCTCATAAAACGTAATGGTGTTTTAAACAAAAACTGCCGCTTGGGTCATAAAACACCAGTTAGAAAGCAGCAGGGTTTCCCAAGGACATCTGCCCACACATTTTTTATTCTCCCTTCCTACTTACAGTGAGGGAAAAAAGTATTTGATCCCCTGCCGATTTTGTACGTTTGCCCACTAACAAAGAAATGATCAGTCTATAATTTTAATGGTAGGTTTATTTGAACAGTGAGAGACAGAATAACAAAACAAAAAATCATGAAAAACATGTGAACATTTTTATAAATTGATTTGTATTTTAATGAGGGAAATAAGTATTTGACCCCCTCTCAATCAGAAAGATTTCTGTCTCCCAGGTGTCTTTTATACAGGTAACGAGCTGAGATTAGGAGCACACTCTTAAAGGGAGCGCTCCTAATCTCAGTTTGTTACCTGTATAAAAGACACCTGTGCACAGAAGCAATCAATCAATCAGATTCCAAACTCTCCACCATGGCCAAGACCAAAGAGCTCTTCAAGGATGTCAGGGATAAAATTTTAGACCTACACAAGGCTGGAATGGGCTACAAGATCATCGGCAAGCAGCTTGGTGAGAAGGTGATAAACAGTTGGTGCGATTATTCGCAAATGGAAGAAACACAAAAGAACTGTCAATCTCCCTCGGCCTGGGGCTCCATGCAAGATCTCACCTCGTGGAGTTGCATTGATCATGAGAACGGTGAGGAATCAGCCCAGAACTACACGGGAGGATCTTGTCAATGATCTCAAGGCAGCTGGGACTATAGTCACCAAGAAAACAATTGGTAACACACTACGCCGTGAAGGACTGAAATCCTGCAGCGCCCGCAACGTCCCCCTGCTCAAGAAAGCACATATACATGCCCGTCTGAAGTTTGCCAATGAACATCTGAATGATTAAGACGACAACTGGATGAAAGTGTTGTGGTCAGATGAGACCAAAATGGAGCTCTTTGGCATCAACTCAACTCGCCGAGTTTGGAGGAGGAGGAATGCTGCCTATGACCCCAAGAACACCATCCCCTCCGTCAAACATGGAGGTGGAAACATTATGCTTTGGGGGTGTTTTTCTGCTAAGGTGACAGGACAACTTCACCGCATCAAAGGGACGATGGACAGGGCCATGTACCGTCAAACCTTCCCTCAGCCAGGGCATTGAAAATGGGTCGTGGATGGGTATTCCAGCATGACAATGACCCAAAACACACGGCCTAGGCAACAAAGGAGTGGCTCAAGAAGAAGCACATTAAGGTCCTGGAGTGGCCTAGCCAGTCTCCAGACCTTAATCCCATAGAAAATCTGTGGAGGGAGCCAAACGTCAGCCTCGAAACCTTAATGACTTGGAGAAGATCTGCAAAGAGGAGTAGGACAAAATCCCTCCTGAGATGTGTGCAAACCTGGTGGCCAACTACAAGAAACGTCTTACCTCTGTGATTGCCAACAAGGGTTTGGCCACCAAGTACTAAGTCATGTTTTGCAGAGGTGTCAAAGACTTATTTCCCTCATTAAAATGCAAATCAATTTATAACATTTTTCACATGCGTTTTTCTGGATTCTTTTGTTGATATTCTGTCTCTCACTGTTCAAATAAACCTACCATTAAAATTATAGACTGATAATTTCGTACAAAATCAGCGGGGATCAAATACTTTTTTCCCTCACTGTACCTCCAATCTCAAGATGTAAGTCCAGCTAACTTTTCCAAGAGGAAGACCCTTGCAAGAAAGGACCAGCAAATGGCTATCAATCAGGGACATTTCAAATCAGGAATTAAGAATGACAGTAATTTTTCTTTCAAATGCAAACCACATGTCCGAAATACCCACCGATGTCAGATTGCTGGGATTGATGCTGCTCAGTGAAAATGAGATCAAGTCACTGCGTGCTTTTGGTTTACTGCAGAATGCAACCAAGGTTACAAATTCAAATGGCCCCATTCCTATTCAAGAAAAAACATGCCAGGGCTAAGTCAATGTTCCGCTTGTGTAATGATGGTGGTTTGGTAAACAATCACACGTGATGAGTAACCTTGTCTGAGACCTGAATAGTTGCATTGGCGCCCTAAGAAAAGGCCTTGGCTTTAGCTTAGCGGGCTAATATGCACTTTTGATGTGCAGGAGACCTGCGTTTGAACCCCACACACAACTAGAATTTAGCTTTTCGCTGTGTCATAGTATTGCTCGCATGCTTGCACCACACCCCGGTTAATAATAAAAACAGGATAGCGCTGGAAATCAATTTCTGTGGGCATTATCAATGGGGAGTGAGTGTTCTGTTCGCATGCTTCAGTTACCCCTCCACCCTGACCACATTTACCTAGGCCAGACTACTGTCTTGTGAAATGTGTAACATATTTGGAGATCTTACATAAACCAACAGAGGTTTATTCCCTTTTGAGAATAAACCGCAAGATCAGAGGTGCGCTAGAAATGATACCAGGAATAGAAAAATTCCAGATTTGATCAGCCAGCATCCAAGGATTGCTCCGTTGCTGGACTGGCCAAAATCAATGGGCATCCCTAGAATTCTCAGACTGGCCAAGGAATCAGATGTAACTAGACAGCCTAAATATACCGCCAACATGTATTCAGCAGCCAACCAAGCAGTTATGAATTTTTCATTGTGCGATATGCCCCACCATCAGCGTTACCGCTTTATGACTGAATGGAAATAACAACATTCATTGGTTTATGTGCTCCAGTATTTGTGTTGCGTTTTGATGATAATTGCGGGGTTAAGGGAACATTGTTGGAATTATTTTCTGGGCCATTTTCTGGAGTTTCTTAACTCAGCCTTGTTAGGTTTTTCCTTTTCTTGTTAGTGGAGAAGGCAAAAACAAGGGCTGACAAATTATTAATTTATTCCTTGTTACGGAAAACATGTCAAACTATGACTACACACATTCTGAAGAAGATGAGGGGCTTGGAAATACAATAGCAGATAGTTGTTCTCCATCTTCTCGTATTAGCTCCCTGAGCTATTGCCTGACCTTTAGCTCAGAGGGCTAACACAGCATAGATAATACAACAATATACAGTACCAGTCAAAAGGTTGGACACACAAACTCATTCAAGAGTTTCTTTATTTTTACTATTTTCTACATTGTAAAATAATAGTGAAGACATCAACACTATGAAATAACACATATGGCATCATGTAGTAACCAAAAAAAAGTGTTAAACAAATAGTCAAAAATATATTTGATATTTGAGATTCTTCAAAGTAGCCACCCTTTGCCTTGATGACAGCTTTGCACACTCTTGGCATTCTCTCAACCAGCTTCAAGAGGTAGTCACCTGGAATGCATTTCAATTAACGAGTGTGCCTTGTTAAAAGTTCATAAGTGGAATTTCTTTCCTTCTTAATGTGTTTGAGCCAATCAGTTGTGTTGTGACAAGGTAGGGGTGGTATACAGAAGATAGACCTATTTGATAAAAGACCGTCCATATTATGGCAAGAACAGCTAAAATAAGCAAAGAGAAACGACAGTCCATCAGTTTAGGACATGAAGGTCAGTCAATCTGGACAATTTCAAGAACTTTGAGGGTTTCTTCAAGTGCAGTCGCAACAACCATCAAGTGCAATGATGAAACTGTCTCTTATGAGGATCGCCACAGGAATGGAAAACCCAGAGTTACCTCTGCTGCAGAGGATAAGTTCATTAGAGTTAACTGCACCTCAGTTTTCAGCCCAAATACATGTAAATGCTTCACAGAGTTCAAGTAACACACATCTCAACATAAACTTTTCAGAGGAGACTGTGTGAATCAGGCATTCATGGTCGAATTGCTGCAAAGAAACCACTACTAAAGGACACCAATAATAAGAAGAGACTTGCTTGGGCCTAGAAACACGAGCAATGAACATTAGACCAGTGGGAATCTGTCCTTTGGTCTGATGAGTCCAAATTTGAGATTTTTGGTTCCAACCGCTGTGTCATTGAGACACAAAGTAGCTAAACGGATGATCTCCGTATGTGTGGTTCCCACCGTGAAGCATGGAGGAGGAGGTGTGATGGTGTGGGGGTGCTTTACTGGTGACACTGTCAGTGATTTAATTAGAATTCAAGGCACACTTAACCAGCATGGCTACCACAGCATTCTACAGCGATACGCCATCCCACCTAGTTTGCGCTTAGTGGGACTATCATTTGTTTTTCAACAGAACAATGACCCAAAACCCACCGCCAGGCGTTGTAAGGGCTATGACCAAAGAGAGTGATGGAGTGCTGCATCAGATGACCTAGCCTCCACAATCACCCAACCTCAACCAAATTAATATGGTTTGGATTGAGTTGGACCGCAGAGTGATGGAAAAGCAGCCAACAAGTGCTCAGCATATGTGGGAACTCCTTTAAGACTGTTGGAAAAGCATTCCTCATGAAGCTGGTTGAGAGAATGCCAATAGTGTGCAAAGCTGTCATCAAGGCAAAGGGTTGCGACTTTGAACAATCTAAAATATATTTTGATCTGTTTAACACTTTTTTTTTACTACATGATTCCATATTTGTTATTTCATAGTTTTGATGTCTTCACTATTATTCTACAATGTAGAAAATAGGTGTCTCCAAACTTGTGACTGGTACTTTATCTATGTATCAGTCTCGTGGCATGCAGAGACCTGGGTTCAAACCCCATTCAGTCACACAGACCTCCAATGGAAAACCACACAGCTTAAATCCAGCAACATTCCAACAGTTCCAACTCTGAAAAGAAAAAGTGATGAAAATGTCTCTCAAAATTGATTGAGATTGAGAAATGCTATCCTTTATGTTTGGACTTTGGTGATATATTGTTGCATATGGTTTGCTTTAATAGTCGAAGGTGGTCTTGGAGATTTTAGCCCACTCTAATTCTCTATAAGTAATTGTTAAAAGTATTGCTCTGCGTCTATTCACTCCAGGTGGCTGCAGGAGTGCCATATAACCAAGGATATAATACATTTTAAATACCTATAATCGCGCAAATATATTGGGAGAAAATAATGTAATTTTTATATAGGACAAGTTCTAATGCCCAACACAATAAACTCATGTCAGAAATGGACAGATTACTTACAATTTGAACCACCTGTAGATCACAAATTGACGTTTGGATAGACCTAGAAGCCATTGTATAAAACAACAGCTATTTGTAACTACTCAGATAAGAGGCAGTGTTATCCCACACTATTTGTGAATTTGAATGGAGATTTATGGAGTGTGTTTTACTGTATAATATGTTTTGAGTGAAATTTCGCCAAAGAGTGAAATGGAACATTTAAGGATAATTTCTTAATTAATACTGACTCCACACTTACAACATTGAACGCTGTACTCTCAGTGTGGCACAGTGCTCTAGTAGAAAATATATATTTTTAAATGTTACTGAGTTACAATGAGCCATTTTCTTGACTGATTGATGTATATACAGTAACATGCACATATCTGCTTTAGGCCTACTTTAAGTCTATATAGCATAAAGAGAGTTCTTCAAAACACTACCTTACTTAATCAGTAGACTTGTTGAGGAAGCATCCATGCTTCCTTTAATCAAAAGGTTTCAAAGATCAAACAGTTAGAATTGGCCAGTTCCTAATGCTATCAAAAGTGATTTCAGATTTGCCGAGGCTGTTTGGTTTGTGTAGGCTACTGTTCAGAGACTGAATCAAAAAAATACTTCAAAGGTTCGAACACAACTTTTTCTTATTAGTGTTGAAACACTGCCTCCGAACTGAGTCTATTTTAAAAAAATCACTTCATCAAACCGTCTTTGATCTTCATGCACTTCAAAAATGTGATTCATGACTATTTGACTCGCCGTTTTTGATCAAAACAGAAATATCTTTTGGTTATACATCCAATACATGTTTGTCGAATGAACATTTTAAGGATGATGTCATTGCCACCTGTGATAGACAGCTTGAACATTTCCATTGCCACTGCTCCACAAGGGACCGTACCTCTGATATGGCAGGGATTAAATTGTTGGCTTCCCTCTCACCATCGACCTTTGCTTGTTTCAGAATTTCTTTCTTTCAATGGCTCTGTTTTTCAAGGTCAGTGACATAAATCTTGGAAACGATAGCTTGGCAACAAAGCAAACCGAACAAAAAGAAAAGCAGATCTTTATTAAGAAGGTTTTCCAGTGCACTTTTAGGTACACATCCAAATTGCTCAGTTATGTGTTTTTTGACAGAGAAGGCTTTCCACAGTGTTGGATTTGCACAAAGGAATTATCTTGGGTGGTTAAGGTTGGGTATGGGTAACGTTAGGTTTAGGCATCTACAGCATGGTTAAGGTAAGGGTTAGAGTAAGGTTAAAAAACAAAAACACGACTGGATTCCAACTGCTGCCACTCGACAATTACCAGTCATTCAGTAATGTAGTCCAGTCAAGTCCCAAGTCCCTAGTGTTTGAGATTAAATCAGTGTCTTTTATACTTAAGTCACGAGTCAAGTCACTAGTTCCTTGGTAGTGCAAAAAGCTACGGTCCAAAATGTTTTTGATCTACTGTATCAGTCAAAGGTTTGGACGCACCTACTCATTCAAGGGTTTTTCTTTATTTTCACTGTTTTATACATTGCTGAATAATGGTGAAATCATCAAAACTATGAAATAACACATATGGAATCATGTAGTAACAAAAAGTGTTCAACAAATCAAAATATATTTTAGATTCTTCAAAGTAGCCACCCTTTGCCTTGATGACAGCTTTGCACACTCTTGGCATTCTCTCAACCAGCTTCATGAGCAATGTTTTTCCAACCGTTATGAAGGGATATGCTGAGCAATTGTTAGCTGCTTTTCCTTCACTCTGCAGTCCAACTCATCCCAAACCATCTCAAATGGGTTGAGGTCGGGTGATTGTGAAGGATAGGTCATCTGATGCAGCACTCCATCACTGTCCTAGGTCAAATAGCCCTTACAACACCTGGAGGTGGGTTTTGGGTCATTGTCCTGTTGAAAAACAAATGATAGTCCCACTAAGCGCAAACTAGATGGGACGGCGTATTGCTGCAGAATGCTGTGGTAGCAATGATGGTTAGTGTGCCTTGAATTATAAATAAATCACAGACAGTCACCAGCAAAGCACCCCCACACCATCACACCTCCTCCTCCATGCTTCACAGTGGGAACCACACATGCAGAGATCGTCCATTCACCTACTCTGCGTCGTACAAAGACACAGCGGTTGGAACCAAAAATCTAAAATTTGGAGTCATCCGACCAATAAGAAGAAGCAAGACTTCTTCTTATTGGTGTCCTTTATTAGTGGTTTCTTTGTCTGTGTCACAACACAACTGATTGGCTCAAACGCATCAAGAAGGAAAGAAATTTCACAAATTAACTTTGAACAAGGCACACCTATTAATTGAAATGCATTCCAGGTGACTACCTCATGAAGCTGGTTGAGAGAATTCCAAGAGTGTGCAAAGCTGTCATCAAGGCAAAGGGTGGCTACCTTGAAGAATCTCAATTATAAAATATATTTTTACTTGTTTAACAGTTTTTTTGGTTACTACATGATTCCATATGTGCTATTTCATAGTTTTGATGTCTTCACTATTATTCTACAACTTAGAAAATAATAAAAATAAAGATAATCCTTTGAATGAGTAGGTGTGTCCAAACCTTTGACTGATAATGTACATTTTGTTACATTGTTGCACATTTGTAAAGATAACTAAATTATAAAGCTATCGAACATTTGTTGTACATAGTATGATAAACTTTGCAAATAATAATAATTCTGTCAAAAAAGTCACCACTGGTCGAGTCCAAGTCCGAGTCACCAGTGGTCGAGTCTATGTCGAGTCACAAGTCATGAAAATCATGGTTTGACACTTTCCCTTGCCCTCACTCCACTCGGGTAACTGCCCCCAAAACCACTCACTTAAATAAACTGGCCATTACATTTGCCAAATCTGTTTAGAAATGGAAATATTACAGTCTTAGTGGGTGGAAAGGGAGAATAAGCGTTGCATATTTAATAAAACATACAGCCCACTTTGTTGAGGACAACCCAAGAATCAATCAGTCATTTAAATCCTGAATATTTGGCCTCCTGTGATCTGTATAAGCAACATCTTCTAAGTGGAGCATCATTCATTTTGAATTAACCTATAGGAGTAATATAGAGACAAGTGCATGAATTGTCATGTCTAGATGTATTCTAGATGTAATCTCATATACAGGAGCTTCAGTGGTTTTGGCACAGTAATAGTAGTCTCTTATTTGACTTCCAAGTGAGTGATAATGTTTGTTCCACTGTGATGGAATGATGGATGGGGAAAACAGAAGTATGATTGGATGGTTCAAAGGATGGATAGCGATAGCCTGGACAATGCTTTAAAGCACAATTTTCTTAATGCATACCATATTGCGTTGGTCCAAGCTATAAACCAGATTGTCTGCTCTCAGAGAGACACTAAGAGATCTGTACCCCCAGACACTTCAACAGGTGACTATCCAGGAAAACAAAGAAAAAGGAGCCCTGTGTCTGCATTGATCTGTGTGTTTATTTTCGGGATATACAAACAGGATTACATTTTGGAGTGGGAGGCCTTCATCAGAGCTTTGGGTAGGAAAAGGTGGGAGGCACCTATATAGCATAACCCTAGCCATGTCAATAATACATGTCAATAATAGCAAGTGGACATGGGCTGATGAAACAAGTAAATATACACTACCATTCAAAAGTGTAGGGTCACTTAGAAGTTTCCTTGTTTTTGAATGAAAAGCACATCTTTTGTCCATTAAAATAACATCAAATTGATCAGAAATACAGTGTACACATTGTTAAGGTTGTAAATGACTATTGTAGCTGGAAACGACTGATTTTATTGGAATATCTACATAGGTGTACAGAGGCCCATTATCAGCAACCATCACTCCTGTGTTCCAATGGCACATTGTGTTAGCTAATCCAAGTTTGTCTGTCACGTCCAGGCCTGAGAGACAGGCTGGAGTGTTTTTGTTTTGTTTTTGGTGTAGGGTTTTTTCTGTTCTAGGTTATATATTTCTATGTTGGGGTAATGGTTCCCAATTAGAGGCAGCTGAGTGTCGTTGTCTCTAATTGGGAACCATATATATGTTTGTAGTTTTCACTTGGGGTTTGTGGGTTATTGTTTAGACATAGCTTTGTTTGTTTGATCATGTTATGATCTTTGTTTCGTTCTGTTTGTTATTTTGCCCAGTTACGTGTGTTTCGTTTGTTAAATAAACATGTATACTGGATGCCTCGCTGCGCCTTGGTCTGTCAATTATGAGGATCGCGACATTGTCATTTTTAAAGGCTAATTGATCATTAGAAAACTTTTGCAATTATGTTAGCACAGCTGAAAACTGTTGTACTGATTAAAGAAGCAATGAAACTGGCCTTCTTTATACTAGTTGAGTATCTGGAGCATCAGCATTTGTGTGGTTTGATTACAGGCTCAAAATGGCAAGAAACAAAGCACTTTCTTCTTAGAAATGAAGGCTATTCCATGCGAGAAATTGCCAAGAAACTGAAGATCTCGTACAACGCTGTGTACTACTCCCTTCACAGAACAGCGCAAACTGGCTCTACCCAGACTAGAAAGAGGAGTGGGAGGTCCCGGTGCACAACTGAGCAAGAGGACAAGTACATTAGAGTGTCTAGTTTGAGAAACAGACGCCTCAGAAGTAGACACATGCTTCTATCAGGCTAGCTCTGACGCTCAAATGTGCAAATAATTATTAATATATTAATGGCACACTGATAAAAATATATGAAGTAGTGGTTTGAGTAAAATACCCTTTTTAGATAATGGAAATGACAATTTGATGATTAAATTGCAGGAAAAGTAGAAATACTGCACCTGTAAATCTGTGGTATTTGAGAGGTTTATGAGAATATGCTATTGTTTAGTGGGTTGGGAAAGGGCCTGGTTACCTCTAATAGTACTAGGTGTGTTATAAGTATTACCTGGGAACCTTCCGCTCAAGTCCTTACAGTAGAATGAGAAAAAAGATTTTGTCAAATCTCCATGGACATGGAGCTACTGTACTGTAGCATCTTAGTTCCACCTAGCCCCCCAATAGCGAACCTGCTGGAAGTGAATACACCCTCGCTGACGGATATGCCTGATGTTTCTTAGATTTAGACCAGGGGTCGCGCTGTCAGGGAAACTGTGATATACATTAAATGCAATAATTCACCGTGATAGGACTGTAGTGCCTTAAACAATTTGATGATGGTTAACAGTGGTGATATAACATTGTTTATGACACGAGTTCCTTCACCCCCACCTCCCATCTCCTCTTCGATGTCTTCCATGACTTTGCCATGCAACATGGAAATAATTATGTACCAAGAAAAAAATATGCATTTGGAGATTCCATCGCTCTCCTCAGAATAGATAAATCGATTTTGAAATAATTTACAAATGATGTGCAAAATGTGCTGGCCATCTACATGCATGCTCTCGCCATCGTTGAGAAAACGGCCAGTGCTCCCATCCAGTAGCATCTGTTGTTAGCCCATCGATGCTAGAGTACCAGGTGAGAGCGCTAGAGCAGCCACTGAGAAATGCTATGGAGCACAGCGTGACAGCAGGAGAAATCCAAGGAATTTATGGAAAGGGAATAAAAAGGTAAAAGAAGAACCACCAAAATATATTGAGCAACACAAAAATATAAGTGGAACAATTTAAGGAAAAAATCTGGACATTTATTAAACTAATCCCCCCCAAAAATTATGAAATAAATCAAATGGTTCTGCGCTAAATGCATCACATAGATCAAAACACACATCCGGAATGCATTGGGGATAAAAATAGCAGTGAGATAATTGTTTCTGCAGATGGAAGCAGGGCTGCAAGTGTGTGATTTCCTGTAAGGTTCTATTGGGTGGTACTGTGGCCCACAAGCGGAGTCTGAAGGATCAACACAAGAACCAGGTGTACAGTGTGCGTTACACGTACAGTATGTCCTAATATGTACACTGTAAAGGTGGTTAACATGGGACCATGATGTGACATGACACCTCCCATAGGTGACCACCTGATGGGTAGATTTATGGCTGATTTAAAGGGGCAAAGCTGAGCTGTACTGGGCTGGCCTTGTTATGCATCCACCACAGTTGTTGGACACGGAGGACAATCTGAGCCAACACAGTAGGTTCAGGTCAGCACAGGCATTAGAGTTCCACATGGGGTATCTGGGGGGGGATTCCAACCTGATACATCTCTCCCATAGTTCCACTATTGTTGATTGAAAGGACTGATAATTGTACTTGTGATTACATTTAGTCATATATTATGAGACGTGAATACTTAGGGTTCTTTTCAGTTTGTAACCGCTAACAACTTGGCATGAGAACACTTGATGTGTCTGTCTAATGGTGTAGCTAGCCACCGAGTGACCAGATAGAATGGATGACTAACGCATAGTTTTGTAGTAACACCGCCATATAACATGCTCACAAAGTCTCCTTTGGATGCCTTTAGCAAACCGATATGTTTTTACTCTACCAAAACATGTTATATCTGTAGTATAGGTTATGTATTTCATACCCTGTGTGGAAGGCCCAGTAAATGGATTTGAAACGGAACAAGGTAACATGCATTTTCCACTTTATTAAGTGAAACAAAAACCCCTATGTAGAAAAAGGCCAGGACATTTTAATACAGATGCACAGCTTAATACTGCACTACCAATATCTGTAATTCATTAGTCCTTATCATATGTTTAAAGCTCAATTAAGTTATGTAGTACTATACGTGCAATAAGTTTCAGTTTTTGGGAGTGGGTAGATTGGCCCCATAGAAGGTTGGGTTTCATGCCTTGATAAAACTGCATCCTCAAGCAGTTTTGACATACCTCCATGCAAATACTCTACATTACCAAAAGTATGCTCGTCAAACGTCTCATTCCAAAATCATGTGCATTATTATGGAGTTGGTCCCCCCTTTGCTGCTATAACAGCCTCCAATCTTCTGGGAAGGCTTTCCACTATATGTTGGAAC
Organism: Brachymystax lenok tsinlingensis; assembly: GCA_030435695.1. Taxonomy (NCBI): domain Eukaryota; kingdom Metazoa; phylum Chordata; class Actinopteri; order Salmoniformes; family Salmonidae; genus Brachymystax; species Brachymystax lenok. The sequence continues at coordinate 746,323 of CM059786.1, forward strand.
CTTGCTGCCGGGACTTGCTTCCATTTAGCCACAAGACCACTAGTGAGGTCCGGCACTGATTTTGGGTGATTAGTCCAAGCTCGCAGTCGGCGTTCCAATTCATTCCAAAAGTGTTCGATGGGGTTGAGGTCAGGGCTCTGTGCAGGCCAGTCAAGTTCTTCTACACCGATCTCGACAAAACATTTCAGTATGGACCTCGCTTTTTGCATGGGGGCATTTTCATGCTGAAACAGGAAAGGGCTTTCCCCAAGCTGTTGCCACAAAGTTGGAAGCACAGAATCGTCTAGAATGTCATTGTATAGTGTAGTGTTAAGATTTTACTTCTGTGGAACTAAGGAGCCTGAACCATGAAAAACAGCCCCAGACCATTATTTATCTTCCACCAAACTTTACAGTTGGCAATATGCATGGTAGTGTTCTCCTGGCATCCGCCATACCCAGATTCTTCCATCGGATTGCCAGATGGTATAGCGAGTGAATCTTCACTCCAGAGAACTCGTTTCCACTGCTCCAGAGTCCATTTGGCGGCGAGCTTTACACCATTCCAGCCAAAGCTTGGCATTGCACACGGTGATCTCAGGCTTGTGTGCGGATGCTCGGCCATGGAAACTCATGAAGCTCCCGGCGAACAGTTCGATGTTGCTTCCAGAGGCAGTTTGGAACTCGGTAGTAAATGTTGCAACCGAGGACAGACGATTCTTACGCGTTACGCGCTTCAGCACTCAGCACCCGTTCTGTGAGCTTCTGTGGCCTACCACTTCGCGGCTGAGCCGTTGTTGCACCTAGACGCTTCCACTTCACAATAACAGCATTTATCAACCTCATATTCATTATCTCCAGCATCAAACCAGTGTCTACATATGTGAAAACAGCGTGTTTCTATGATCTGTGGTTCAAAAGAAGGTCCTAAAAAATGGGAGGGTATTTTTCTTTCTCCCCATGCCACTGCAAATCTCATAGTGTTGTTGTTTTGGCTCTGTACTCCAGCACTTTCGATTTGAAATCATGCAATGCCTGAGGTTAATAAGGCTAGGCGCTAGCGGGACACCAGTCGACAACGTCCGGTGAAATTGGAGGGCGGGCAATTCAAATAAATAATTGTAATATTAAACATTCATGAACATACAAGTATCTTATCATTTAAAATCTTAAATTCTTGTTAATCTAACTGCGTTGTTCGATTTACAATAGGCTTTGAGAGTGTTTCCGGCGCCGACAGAGATGGCCGCCTCGCTTCGCGTTCTTAGGAAGCTATGCAGTATTTTGTTTTTTTATGTATTATTTCTTACATTGTTACCCCAGGAAATCTTAAGTTTTATTACATACAGCCGGGAGGAACTATTGGACATAAGAGCAATGTCAACTTACCAACATTACGACCAGGAATACAACTTTCCCGAAGCGGATCCTCTGTTTGGTCCACCAACCAGAACAATAGACCGGATCCCAGCCGGCGACCTAAAACAACGGCGCCGAAAGAGCAGTGGCAGAAGGGGCAGTCTTATGGTCAGGCTCCGTAGACGCGCACATCGTGCACCGCTCCCGAGTATACTACTCACCAATGTCCAGTCTTTTGACAACAAGGTAGACGAAATCCGAGAAAGGGTTGCCTTCCAGAGAGACATCAGAGACATCACGGACAAACTTCACGGACAAACTGAAATGGTCCACACACACAGACAGCGTGGTGAAGAAGGCACAACAGCGCCTTCTCAACCTCAGGCTTGTCACCAAAAACACTCACAAACTTTTACAGATGCATAATCGAGAGCATCCTGTCGGGCTGTATCACTGCCTGGTACGGCAACTTCTCCGCCGACAACCGTAAGGCTCTCCAGAGGGTAGTGAGGTCCGCACAACGCATCACTGGGGGTAAACTACCTACCCTCCAGGACACCTACACCACCCGATGTCACAGGAAGGCCAAAAAGATCATCAAGGACAACAACCACCCGAGCCACTGCCTGTTCACCCCGTTATCATCCAGAAGGCGAGGTCAGTACACCTGCATCAAAGCTGGGACCGAGAGACTGAAAAACATCTTTTATCTCAAGGCCATCAGACTGTTAAACAGCCATCACTAACATTGAGTGGCTTCTGCCAACATACTGACTCAAATCTCTAGCCACTTTAATAATAAAAAATTGGATGTAATAAATGTATCACTAGCCACTTTAAACAATGCCACTTTACATAATGTTTACATATCCTACATTACTCATCTCATATGTATATACTGTACTCTGTACCATCTACTGCATCTTGCCTATGCTGTTCGGCCATCGCTCATCCATATATTTATGTACATAATCTTACTCATTCCTTTACTTGTGTGTATAAGGTAGTTGTTGTGAAATTGTTAGATTACTTGTTAGATACTACTGCATGGTCGGAACTAGAAGCACAAGCATTTCGTTACACTTGCATTAACATCTGCTAACCATGTGTATGTGACAAATAAAAATGTATTTGATTTGATTGACAGCGTAAGCATACCATGCGATTGTCTGAGGACAGCGCCCACATACACATACTGTATTTTTCAACCAGCACAGGCTTCACAAAATCACAAATAGCGATCAAATAAATCACTTACTTTTGAAAATCTTCCTCTGTTTGCAATCCCAAGGGTCTCAGCTACAACATGAATGGTCGTTTTGTTAGATAAAATCCTTTATATCCCAAAAAGTCTGTTTAGTTGGTGCCATCGATTTCAGTAATCTACTCGTTCAACATGCAGACAAAGGAATCCAAAAAGCTACCTCTAAACTTTGTTCAAACAAGTCAAACTACATTTCTATTTAATCCTCAGGCAACCTAAAATGTAAATAAACTATAATATTTCATATTGAAAGTAGTATGTTCAATAGGAAAGTAAAAATAGTAAGCGCTTATCCTCTCCGTCATGCTCCGACAGACTGATATTGTTCCGGTAGTGTCTGTGCCAAAACTCAAAATTCTTCCTCGTTTATGAAGAAACAAGCCTGAAACAATGAACAAAGACTGTTGACATCTAGTGGAAGCCATAGGAATTGCAATCTGGGAGCCGGAATTACATAGGACCCATAGCTTTCCATTATAAGAGCCTGGGACCTAAAAAAAAAAGAAAAATCTGGTTGGTTTTTCTTCAGATTTTTGCCTGCCATATCGATTGTGTTATAGTCTCAGACATTATTTTAACATTTTTAGACACTTTAAAGTGTTTTCTATCTAATGATGCTACCAATTATATGCATATCCTGGCTTCTGGGCCTGAGTAACAGGCAGTTTACTTTGGGCACGTCAGTCAGACGGAAATTCTGAAAAAAGGACCCTAGCCTGAAGAAGTTTTAAAGTGCAGCAATAAATAAAGGGCATTTTGTCATCCTTATTGGGGGAAACGTTTAGAAATTACTGCACTTTTTGTACACAGTCCCCCCCCATTTTATGGGACCAAAAGTATTAGGACAACTTCACTTATACAGTGTATTCGGAAATTATTCAGACCCCTTGACTTTTTCCACATTTTGTTACAGTATGTTACAGCCATATTCTAAAATTGATTACATTTTTTCATCAAGGATCTCTCTGAACTTTGCTCCGTTCATCTTTCCCTCGATCCTGACTAGTCTCCCAGTCCCTGCTGCTGAAAAACATCCCCACAGCACGATGAGGCTTCCACCATGTTTCCTCCAGATGTAACATTTGGCATTCAGGCCAAAGAGTTCAATCTTGGTTTCATCAGATCAGATAATCTTGTTTCTCTTGATCTGACAGTCCTTTAGGTGCCTTTTGGCAAACACCAAGCAGGCTGTCATGTGCCTTTTACTGATGAGTGGCTTCCGTCTGGCCACTCTACCATAAAGGCCTGATTGGTGGTGTGTTACAGCGATGGTTGTCCTTATGGAAGATTCTCCCATCTAAACAGAGGAACTCTGGAGCTCTGTCAATGACCATCGGGTTTTTGGTCACCTCCCTGACCAAGGCCCTTCTCTCCCATTTGCTCAGTTTGGCAGAACGGCCAGCTGTAGGAAGAGCCTTTGTGGTTCCAAACTTCTTCCATTTAAGAATGATGGAGGTCACTGTGTTCTTGGGGACCTTCAATGCTGCAGACATTTTTTGGCACCCTTCCCCAGATCTGTTCCTCGGTACAATCCTGTCTCGGAATTCCGATTGAACCTTATCTAGACAGGTGTGTGCCTTTTCAAATCATATCCAATCAATTGAATTTACCACAGGTGGACTCCAATCAAGTTGTAGAAACATCTCAAGGATGATCAATGGAAACAGGATGCACATGAGCTCAATTTCGAGTCTCATATTAAAGGCTCTGAATACTTATGTATGTAAGGTATTTATGTTTTTTATTTTTAATACATTTGCGAACATTACAAAAAAAAAATCTGCTTTGTCATTATGGGTATTGTGTGTAGATTGATGAGGAATTTTTTTTATTTATTACATTTTAGAATAAGGCTGTAACGTAACAAAATGTGGACAAATGGAAGGGGTCTGAATACTTTCCAAATGCACTGTATGTGTATTAAACTAGTCAAAAGCATTTGGTCCCATATTCCAAGCATGCAATGATTACAACAAGCTTGTGACTTTAAAAATGTGTTGGACGCATTAGCTGTTTGTTTTGGTTGTGTTTCAGATTACGGATAGTCCTGAATGATTCGTGAACAACAATGAGTGAGAAAGTTACAGACGCACAAATCACATATCATCATATATCAAGACATGCTAACCTCTCACCATTACAATTACAGGGGAGGTTAGCATGTTTGGGGGGTATTATATTTGTGCGTCTGTAACTTTCTCACTCATCGTTATTCACGATTCATTCAGGATGATCCATAATCATGGTAGCATCCACATTAATGTTGAAGTGTTTAGAAACATATTTTATTCTTATTTACAACTAATGAGATTCCAAAATGACACAATACATTATCTACTATTCATTTCTATTGGGCACAAAATAATCTGAAACACAACCAAAACAAACAGCAAATCCTTCCATCAAGTAGAGTTGATGTAATCATTTCTTGTTATAAATATGGGACCAAATACTTAACTTTTGACTACTTTAATAAGTGCTTTTGTCCCTATACTTTTGGTCCGCTAACATGGGGGGACTATGTACAAAAAGTGGTATAATTTTGAATCGTTTCACCTGATATGGATGAAAATACCCTCCAATTAAAGCTGACAATCTGCACTTTAAGATCATAATCATTGTATAATTTAAAATCCAATGTGCTGGAGTACAGAGCCAAAACAACAAAAAATGTGTCACTGTCCCAATACTTTTTGAACTCACTGTTGAATAGGGACACTACGGAACCTGGAGCCTGATGGATGTAGGAAGAGCGGGCAAAGGCCTGGTTCAGTTTTTCATTTCTGTTTTTCTTCACAAAACTGGAGCACTCCCTCTCAATTTCCCTCTCAAATATCCACTGTGTAAATCGATTGTACTGCCATTCGGGAGCAATAGGACAGACAGCCTGTCATTTATCCCATGCCACTATGGGAACCTTTATCATCCTAATGAAAAGACCAATCTACCTGTCTTGTGCCAGGGACATCTTGCTCGTTGGTGTTGGGCAAAGGTAGTTTCTCCGTTCCTTTATTTGTGTGATTGACATCTTCAACCTTAAAAATAACAGATGACTGTATCTTGAAAAATGGCAATTACTGAAAATGTAAAGCAGATGTGGAGACAGAATGGGGGGATTCTTTCTCTCTCTCTCTCTCTCTCTCTCTCTCTCTCTCTCTCTCTCTCTCTCTCTCTCTCTCTCTCTCTCTCTCTCTGTTGTTAAATATAGCTCCAGAGATAAGTTGGTAGGACACACAGTCGCCAATTACCCCATGCTGGCTATTGTTTTAGAGAAAATGACTTAATATCTCAATCACGCTGCAGCAAGCCACGACGGCAGTCTATTCCAAATATGGTGAAAGATTGTGCCCAGACCTGTGGAGGAAGGAAGGGCAAGGCTCTCAGACACTGTCGACACTTTGCCAATGGCTTTTCGCAAGAGCAGGTTGAATCATCATATTAGAAGTTATAATTGTTATTTCCTCAATGTAAATGTCTTATCTATCGCACCTGTCAAATATGCCACTTTTATAGGATATGGAGTTTTGAGAACAGGGCCATTTGGATTACACTATCACTAATAGTCTAACTGATTTTTATTATTCCAAATCATTGACTGGTTTCAAAAACAAGAATGATATCGGATTCCATGATGAATCATATTGGACGCCATTTAAATCGTCTCATTGTTTCAGCACTAGTTTACTGTCTAATAAAGGAAACAAGCCCCACCATATCACTGAATCTGCCTCCCACCCAAATTTAACAGCTTGTCACACTCCCTCCCTGGACAAGCAAGTGCCAGTTAATATAGATCAGATGCTCAGGCTCTGTGAGAGAACACAGCTATTGCTCCAACGCGCACACACACATTATGACAGGGGTCAAGCCAGTCTCTTAACAGCAATTTAACAGCATCAAGCCACCATGTTGCCACTTTTTTGGGGTCTTTTATCTGGACATTTGATCTACACGGTGTCCATATAAGTACAGTGTCAGAGTCATAAGGAGCTATCTGGGCAGTAACAGGCAGGTGTAAGGCTACTTACATGAAGCTAAAGCTTCATGGCATATTAGCAGAAGCCATCACACACACTTTAGTTAAAATGAACATTACTTCAGTCATTGAAATTGACCTAACTTTGACCCTTCTAACACTTTAGTGAATGGGCTTGTTTTTGAAGTTTTTCGGCTTCAGTCAAAACGCTAATAAATAATTCCCCAAAATTTCCCATCCAAACCACATGTCCAACAGTGTCCCTCCTGACCAGTGTGGTGAGCAGATGTAGAGTATTCTTGTTTACTGGGAGAGATGGTGCCGAAGTGTGTGTCCTCTTGCTTGTTTTGGATGTGTGTGAGTGTGTTTGAATTTCAGAGGGAATATACACGGTGTGTGTGTGTGTGCGTGCGTGCGTGTGTGTGTGTCCACAAGAATTGTAAAAGAACAACATTTTGACCAACCAGGGACATTTTGTTAGTTCCCACAGGGTGAAATGCTATTTCTAGGGGGTTTAGGTTTAAGGTTAGAATTAGTGTTAGGGTTTGAATTTGGTATAGGGTCAGAGTTAGGAGCTAGGTTTAGGGTTTAAGGTTAGGTTTTTTGGGTTAGGGTTAAGGTTAGGTTTAGGGTTGGGGTTGGGGTTAGGGTTAGGTTAGTCCCCATAAGGTTAGTTATACAAGACTGTGTGTGTATGCGTGTGTAGTGTGTAGCGTGTGTATGTGTGCATGCGTTGGCTCCTCTGATATTGCCTGACGATTCATACTGAGTTCTTCCGCTGCTCTATGTTCGCTACATACTTCAGTCTGAGACTGCCGTTGTTGAAGTTGTTTGTGGTGACGTCACAATGAGGAATGTTGTACAAAACAAAGTCATCGGCAATTGGAAAATCTCTCACCAATCAGAGTATCAAAGCCAATGACTCATTTTGGTTAGCCAAAAGAAGTTTGGGTAGCTAGGAAACCTCTGATATGCTTTAACTTTGATTTATGTTGAAAGCAGCTCTGGTTCTGTGCACTCAGTAGTAGAGGCTGCAAAACGGTTCCATTTGGAGGGCGACTCAGAAACGCTAGCCTGTCCACTTGCTGGTTTTGTTAATATGTAAATATAATCTCTCAGCAGTTTAAATTCAGCACCATGACAGTCATTTAAATAGGGGAAAAGTACTTTTTGGCTGATCAAAGTTGATGGCTAACTAGAACCGATCCACAGGTAGGCGAAAATGTATTTTGCACTGCATTTTTGTTGGCATTATTTCACTCGTCCTTCTTTCGTGTTTTTCTTACCCTCCCTCTCTTCTTGTATGAAAAAGCCACTACTAGCGCTGGCACATTGCGGGGAGAATTTTCATCTAATGAAAATAGATGAAAGGTGCACTGTGCCATCTAGGAAATGAGAGCATGGACACGCAAGTAAAACCACAATTTATTGGCTCATTATGTTTACTAGGTATCCCCCTTTGACCAAAAATGTTATTTTGTATTCTATTAAGCATAACTGATCTGAATAAAGACATATATTTTTTTTACCTCAATTTATGTAACGTAGCCTATGGAGGGAAGGATGGAGGGAGTTAGAGAGTTGGAGGGAGAAAAAGCACCTGGTGACTTTATTTCCCATGAAGGCAAAGCTGTTTCTCATTAAGTCTTGATTTGCACAAGAAAAACAGGCAATCATCAACGGTCAAGAAAAAGAGAGTTGTCTCCGGTGGGTGGGGAAATGCACGGGCCCCCAATCCAAGTGACCTCGCTGTCATTGTCATTACCCAGCAGGGACCATCTCAGGCAAGGTGGTGTGTGTGTGTTTTGGGAGGTGGGAGGTGTGACCAGGAGGGGCCAAAGGTGATGCCAGTATTTTGACGACAAACCAGCGAGCCCTGTACAAGCCCACTCAGTGGATGGTATTTGTAAGACATGCTGCTGAACTAAAAACAGCTCTTTTTCAATTTTGTTCAGCATTCTGGCAGCATCCTCAAAAATATCTTGTTTATTTTAGAGGTTTATGTATAGGAATTTATAATCCCTTAGATTTGTGGCATTTTCACATTCAAATGGTTCATAAAAGAATTCACTCGCCAATTACTGTATACCATCTATTATGCTTGGCAAAATGTGTCAAAGTAGTTGATAACCAACGGAATGTTCTATGGTCACATTCAAGGGATAGAACATATTACTCCACATTTGTTCCAATGCTGGACAGAGTTGGAGGTCGAAATGATTATTGGCTGTCTTGTTGACATTTTCCCTGAGACCAAAAGAGAGTAGGAGTTCCAACTTCCAAAGCTGAAAGTTACGTTTTTTACCATAGCAAGGAACTCCGTCATCTTTGGTGAGTGCAGTGTGATGACAACCCAGGTTCGATTCCCACTCACAATCACAACACAGATAACTCTACTGGCCAAAATCTACAGTGAGACCATGATAATGTAATTCTTTGACCTCTGCTTCTTTTTAGAAAGAGTGTAGTATGACTACAAGTAATCACATTACTCCAAATAAGTTATGGAAACCCATTAGTTGACATGTAATGCTATTCTAATATGGACACCGTAATCATGGGCTGGTGTTACACATGTGCCATAGGTGACTTATCCATTCATATTGTAAAGTCCATTGATAACAACCAGCAGGGAGGGTTATCTACCATACTTCATACTCCTACTCTTTGGATTCTTAAAAAAAGATGTCTCCTCAGTGTTTTTTCCCTATTCTTAAAAAATTATAATATCACTCACAGGGAAGAGTTAAATTGAGAGTTCACCTAATAAGGAAGACACAATTTACCACAAGTAAGTAACTTTCCCCAAAAAATGTAATCACCAACTTCAATTTTTTCTCCTCCCTGAATGAAAACATTGGTAATGTCTTCCCTGGCGAGTTTGAAGGACTGAGAACGGCATGGTGTAATACAGCCGCAAAGCTCAGCCTCTCTTGAAAGCACGAGGAGAGATAAAGAAGAAGAAAAAAAGAAAGAAAAAGAAAGAAAAGAAACTTGGCACTTCATCTCCACACTGTCATGTATTCTCACTGACATCATCATTGTAAAATTAGGAACCTGGTTTCTTCTTTCCTGCAGATGTGGAAGCTTGAAATTGCATTCCGTGGGCCTGTGCCACATTTCATCAGTGTTTTTTCCCCTCGCTCGCTTCCAAAAAGTGGGCTTGGCCGCATGTGGTCCTGACCCCCTCCTTCAACACCCCTAACCCTGTCCCTCACTCCTCTGCACCCCCAGCACTCTTTCTCTCTTCTTCCCTCTCTTTCTCTCATTCTCTCCCTCTCCTGCCCGTCCTGCTATCCGGTATCCAGACTAGGGGCTACCTAATCCCAGGCAGTTCCCTGGCAGGGCCCACACCTGTGGCTGATTGAATCCTTCTGGAGTACAAAGGGCCTAATTTATGGCCCTAGAGGAGCTCCGGGCCCAGGCCACAGCTGCGCACGGCCAGGAAAGGGAAGTTGTTCATCACGCTGCGTCTATTTAAAAAACAATGGTCACCGCGTGGATACGTTTCTGCATGGCCCAGCCCCTATCATTTCACTTTGACTGACAGGTGGGGGGCAAGATGGCCGCTCTTTGTGTCATTGGATGAGAGAATGCAGGCGAGTGAAAGGTAGTGAGGTTGTAGTGTAGGGATGGGAGTTTGGGAGTAGTGGGTGAAATCTGACCTCATAGTTTTCCACTTGTGGTTGAAGGTTGTGAGAGGGCTCATCATCAGGTTGGGGTTTGGAAGGGGGATGATGTGGATTCGGGTCTGGTCTCTCCCTGTCCCTGACCTATCACACACAGACATGTGAGCCAACACACTCACACACAGACATGCATGCACACAAAAACACACATCGATACACACACTCTCAATATCTATCTCTCGCTCTCTCTTCCACAGCGATAAACACAAATCCGCAAACGTTATTAGTATATGTAGTGTCTGTTGGCATGTCAGGTTAAATGGTCACATTATTTTACAACTGAGCTATTCAGTTATTTACATTATTTACATAGGTTACAACTAAATTATGAATTGCACGCTTTACATTACCTAACACTTTATACCAGACTAACTACAGTGGAAGAAATGATTTCTCTCTATTCTGGTAATAAAGGTTGACATGTTGAGCTCTTCTGCATATGTAGGCTTGGAGCAGAAGCTTGGGACACAAGTCTACAGGAACCAATCCATTCGGTCAGGCCCTTTAAAAATCATTTCCTATCTGCATGTTGTGAAGACAAAACACATCTCCTATGCAGACTTGGTAGTGAGGCTACGCTTGAGTAACACTTGTATAGGTCAATGAATACTTCAAATGTACTCAAAGCATTTGCTTATGAAAAGCTGTGTTGATGTCTATCTGTAATATGTGCATATAGGCCTACATATTTTTGGTTTACAAATAGGCATTCGCCCATGAAAGGCAGGAGACCAAATGTAAAGTACATATGTGAGACAACAGTTTAGCAATAACAAAGACAGTTGACACCCCAAATGTAATGCTACAAATAGACGTATTCAGATACTATTCAATAAAGTTGTTCAGTTCATGTCAATGCTCACCAGATGTATTTAGCGCATGTGGGTCATTTTGTTTCTCTTCCTGCTATAAACATCAGTTTGTTATAGCTCATAAATGTCCATAAATCTCTGGACATACAGATTTAGATTCAATCTAATTCGTCCTTCTGAGATAACCGTCAAGGAAAGGCAACATCATTGCACCTTTTGGAATATCAGCCACTTCCTCTAAAGGGAATATTGTCTCACTGTTGACACTATTAAACCATTGACCTGGAATGAATGGTAGTATCATTCACAACATTGCAAAAGGGACCTGTCCCAGTGTCATGTGGAAAAACAGTTTAGAGACTGTAAAGAGACTGATGCCTGTAGATGATTCATACTTTGTATCATACGTGGAATGCTCATACTGTACTTTTCGTGTATGGGTTCTCTGTGAGAAGAGAGCTATTATAACTGAATTTGAAGAAAACGGCGGAAAAATGATCTGCACTAATGCAATCGGCAGTGGTAGTACTTTAAAAACTTGTTTAGGATTAAGTGAAGTCCAACGCTTAGACGTCCTGTTCTATTTAAAATGTTGGGAAACTTCTGCATGGTGTGATGGCTGTTTTGCAGACAAAACATGTTGCCCAACAATTGGGACTTAAAGGCCTAATGAAGTCAAAATGCATTTTTGCCTGTGTTTTGTATCATATTGTACAACAGTTGATGAAATGAACACTGCAAAAAGTGTGAAAAATATGTGATCAGTGTTATTCCCTGATAGTTGCTGGTTAAAAATACAATCTACACAGGACCTCTAATCAGCAGGTTTTGCATGGGTGGAGTTTCGGCTTGCCTCGTGAAATCACCAGGTTGTAAATGAGTTAATAGACCAATAACAAAGAGAGTTCCAAAGCTCTCTGCCAATAAGGGCAACTTTTTCAGTTTTCCCCTACCCACTCAGACCTATTCTTGTTTCTTTTTGACCATTTTAATGGAAAACTGTTACAGTAAGGTACTTGATTGTTACGCAGAAATTATTTGATATTGATATAAAAACGTCTGCATTGGGCCTTTAAAAATGTGGGATACAGAAGACCTGTGAGTTTTCCCTACAATTACCTAGATGAAGTGTCCTGCTTATTTCGCCCCTATCTAAAACAATTTGTTTTCACTCAGTTTCACTTAAAGCATATGGTCTTGGCAGTCTTGAATGCTGTTTGGTGAGCCTATGTGGTCTGCCTACAAACAAAGTTCAGTGGAAACACTGCGGTGGGATACTACTGCCTCTGTTAAAGGGAGGCCTGTTTCAATCCAAAATCTGGCCATAGCCAGTTAGCCACTGTAACTGTTGCCACTCTCAGCCATCTGCAGTGAACCTTCAATGTAGCAGGCTCCGTATGGGCGATAGCAGATGGGCGATAGCTTTTCTCCTTCTCTTGTGTTGCTCCATTCGTTGAGGTATGCTGTGGTCTCTAGCCGGCGAATGTTTGAGGCGCCGTGCTCTTTCTCTCTCTTTCTGTGCATGTGCAACTCAGCAAACACAGCTGTCTTGGAGGCGTCCACGTTGTTTGCATACCCATTTTCACCAGTTTTATTTGCAGATCCCTAAGCATCGTAACTATGCTCCACAAGCCAGACCACCTGCATCAATTAATATTGCTATGGAACCTGGTGGGTCAGCATGATCCAGATCAACAGTGAATCCACAGCCATGTGAAAAACATATTTCCCATGGGGTGTTGGAACCAACACATAAAAAAGAGTAACAACTCAAGCCTCATAACCTACCAAGACAGTAAACCGTCTTTAATCAAATCAGATTAAATACATTTTTAATGGTCACATACACAAGGTTAGCAGATATTATTGCGAGTGTAGCGAAATGCTTGTGCTTATAGTTCCGACAGTGCAGCAATATCTAACAAGTAATCTAACAATTCCACAACAACTACCTAATTAACCCAAATCTAAGTAAAGGAATGGCATATGAATATATAAATATAAATATATGAATGAGGAATGACAGAACGGCGGCATAGGCAAGATGCAATAGATACAGGACATACAGTTGAAGTCGGAAGTTAACATACACCTTAGCCAAATACATTTAAACTCAGTTTTTCACAATTCCTGACATTTAATCCTAGTAAAAATTCCCCTGTCTTAGAACAGTTAGGATCAGCACTTTATTTAAGAATGTGAAATGTCAGAATAATAGTAGAGAAAATTATTTATTTCAGCTTTATTTTATTCATCACATGTTGGGGTAATGGTTCCCAATTAGAGGCAGCTGTGTGTCGTTGTCTCTAATTGGGAACCATATATATGTTTGAGGTTTTCATTTAGGTTTTGTGGGTTATTGTTTAGACATAGCTTTGTTCGTGTTGTCAGTCTATGTTATATGTTACGATCTTCGTTTCGTTCTGTTTGTTGTTTTGCCCAGTTACGTGAGTTTCGTTTATGTTAATAAACATAACATGTATACTGGATGCCTCGCTGCGCCTTGGTCTGTCACTACTGAAGATCGTGACCGAATAACCCACCATAAAAAGACCAAGCAGCGAGAGACTCGGGAACATTGGACATGGGATGAGATTTTGGAGGGAAAAGGACCATGGTCTCAGCCGGAGGATTATCGTCGCTCCAGGGAGAGAGAAAAAGTTCATTGGAACTCGCCTGGCACGGAAGCCCGAAAGGCAGCCCCCAAAAACATTTTTGGGGGGGCACACGAGGAGGTTGGCCGGTTCAGGAGGGACTCCTGAGCCAACTCCTCGTGCTTTGTGGAGAGAGCGTTGGGGAGAGCGTCGCACTGGTAAAACGCCGTGCTATGCAGTTTTGCGCACGGTGTCTCCAGTGTGTGTTCATAGGCCGGTGCTAGAGATTCCAGCTCCACTCATCTGTCAGGGGAGGGTGAGTGTGCAGCCTGGAAGGGTGGTGCCGGCTCAGCGCTCCTGGTCTCCGGTGCGCCTCCTTGGATCAGGATATCCTGCACCGGTTCTGCGTGCAGTATCTCCGGTGCGTGTCCAGAGCCCGGTGCGTGAGATTCCAGCGCCACTCATCTGTCAGGGGAGGGTGAGTGTGCTACCTGGGAGAGTGGTGCCGGCTCTGCGCGCTAGGGCTCCAGTACACCTTCTGGGACAGAGATATCCTGCACCGGTTCTGCGTGTGGGATCTCCGGTTCGCATCCACAGCCCAGTACGTCCTGTCCCTGCTCCACGCTCCAGGATCCCTGTGCCCGTCGTGGACTCAGCACGTCCTGTCCCTGCTCCACGCTTCAGGATCCCTGTGCCCGGCGTGGACTCAGCATGTTCTGTCCCTGTTTCACGCTCCAGGATTCCTGTGCCTGTCGTGGACTCAGCATGTCCTGTCCCTGTTCCACGCTCCAGGATTCCTGTGCCCGTTGTGAACTCAGCACGTCCTGTCCCTGTTCCACGCTCCAGGATCCCTGCACCCGGCGTGGACTCAGCACATCCTGTCCCTGCTCCACGCTCCAGGATTCCTGTGCCCGTCGGGAACCCAGCACATCCTGTTCCTGCTCCCCGCACCAGAGTGCGCGTTATGAGCCCAGTACGGCCGGTTCCTGCTCACTGCACCAGAGTGCGCGTTATGAGCTCAGTACGGCCGGTTCCTGCTCCCCACACCAGAGTGTGCGTTATGAGTCCTTTACGGACGGTTCCTGCTCTCTGCACCAGAGTGCGCGTTATGAGCTCAGTACGGCCGGTTCCTGCTCCCCGCACCAGAGTGCGCGTTATGAGTCCTGTACAGCCGGTTCCTGCTCCCCGCACCAGAGTGCGCTATTTGAGCCCAGTACGGCCGATTCCTGCTCACTGCACCAGAGTGCGCGTTATGAGCTCAGTACGGCCGGTTCCTGCTCCCCACACCAGAGTGTGCGTTATGAGTCCTTTACGGCCGGTTCCTGCTCTCTGCACCAGAGTGCGCGTTATGAGCTCAGTACGGCCGGTTCCTGCTCCCCGCACCAGAGTGCGCGTTATGAGTCCTGTACAGCCGGTTCCTGCTCCCCGCACCAGTGTGCGCGTTATGAGCCCAGTACGGACGGTTCCTGCTCAACGCACCAGAGGGCCAGTGTGCTTCCCCTGTCCAGGTCCGCCAGTGAGGGTCCCCAGTCCTGAGCTGCCAGTGAGGGTCCCCAGTCCGGAGCCGCCAGTGAGGGTCCCCAGCCTTTGGGGGTGGGGGGTACTGTCACGTCCAGGCCAGAGTTTTAGGCTGGCGTGTTTAGGTTTCGTTTTTGGTGTAGGGTTTTTGAGTTCTAGGTGTTCTATTTCTATGTTGGGGTAATGGTTCCCAATTAGAGGCAGCTGTGTGTCGTTGTCTCTAATTGGGAACCATATATATGTTTGGGGTTTTCATTTAGGTTTTGTGGGTTATTGTTTAGACATAGCTTTGTTCGTCTTGTCAGTCTGTTATATGTTACGATCTTCGTTTCGTTCTGTTTGTTGTTTTGCCCAGTTACGTGGGTTTCGTTTATGTTAATAAACATAACATGTATACTGGATGCCTCGCTGCGCCTTGGTCTGTCACTACTGAAGATCGTGACATTGGGTCAAATGTTTCGGGTAGCCTTCCACAAGCTTCCCACAATAAGTTGGGTGAATTTTGTGTCACGACTTCCGTCGAAGTCGGTCTCTCTCCTTGTTCGGGCGGCGTTCGGGGGGCGACGTCACCGGCTTTCTAGCCATCGCCGATCCACTTTTCATGTTCCATTTGTTTTACACACCTGGTTTCAATTCCCCAATTACATATTAATTATTTAACCCTCTGTTTTCCCTATGTTTTTTTGTGCGTGATTGTTTGTGTTTAATACAGTCTGTATTGTGGGCTTGGTTATTCTCAATTGTTTTGAGAACGTTTTTGAGTAAAATTACTTGTGGTACTCATCTCTGCTGTCCTGCGCCTGACTCCTCTGCACTAGCTACGCCCAGACCAATTACATTTTGGCTCCTGACAGAGCTGGTGTAACTGAGTCAGGTTTGTTGGCCTCTGCTCGCACACGCTTTTTCAGTTCTGCCCACAAATGTTCTATAGGATTGAGGTCAGGGCTTTGTGATGGCAACTCCAATAACTTGACTTTGTTGACTTTAAGCCATTTTGCCACACCTTTGGAAGTATGCTTGTGGTCATTGTCCATTTGGAAGACCCATTTTCGTCAAAGCTTTAACATCCTGACTGATGTCTTGAGATGCTGCTTCAATATATCCACATAACTGTCCTCCCTCATGATGCCATCTATTTTCAGAAGTGCACCAATTCGTCCTGCAGCAAAGCACCCCCACAACATGATGCTGCCACACCCGTGCTTCACGGTTGGGATGGTGTTCTTCGGCTTGCAAGCCTCTCCCTTTTTTCTCCAAACTTAACAATGGTCATTATGGCAAAACAGTTCTATTTTTGTTTCATCAGACCAGAGGACATTTCTCCAAAAAAGTACGATATTTGTCCCCATGTGCAGTTACAAACCGTAGTCTGGCTTTTTTTATGGTGGTTTTGGAGCAGTGGCTTCTTCTTTGCTGAGTGGCCTTTCAGGTTATGTCAATATAGGACTTGTTTTACTGTGGATCTAGATACTTTTGTACCTGTTTCCTCCAGCATCTTCACAAGGTCCTTTGCTGTTGTTCTGGGATTGATTTGCACTTTTCACACCAAGGTACGTTCATCTCTAGGAGACAGAACGCATCTCTTTCCTGAGCGATATGACGGCTGCGTGGTCCCATGGTGTTTATACTTGCTTACTATTGTTTGTACAGATTAACGTGGTACCTTCAGGCATTTGGAAATTGCTCCCAACGATGAACCAGACTTGTGGAGGTCTACAATTTTCTTTCTGAGGTCTTGGCTGATTTCTTTTGATTTTCCCATGATGTCAAGCAAAGAGGCATTGAGTTTGAAGGTAGGCCTTGAAATACATCCACAGGTACACCTCCAATTGACTCAAATGATGTAAATTAGCCTATCAGAAGCTTCTAAAGCCATGACATAATTTTCTGGAATTTTCCAAGCTGTCTAAAGGCACAGTCAACTTAATGTATGTAAACTGTGACACAGAGAATTATAAGTGAAATAATCTGTCTGTAAGTAATTGCTGGAAAAATGTCTTGTGTCATGCACAAAGTAGATGTCCTAACCGACTTGACAAAACTATAGTTTGTTAACAAGAAATGTGTGGAGTGGTTGAAAAACACGTTTTAATGACTCCAACCTAAGTGTATGTAAATTTACGACTGTATATATGAGATGAGTAACGCAAAACATGTAAACATTATATAAGTGACTTGTGATCCATTTATTAATAGCATTTAGGTCAGTGTCCTCGATGTCTTGGAAGTCCGTGAATGCAGCAGCTCCCCTTTATACTGATGATTCTCTTCTTACTGATGATTTATTGTAATTAAATGGCTGTTTCAAGGTCTTCGTCATTCATAAGTAAAGGATGACAACCAACAGACGTTGCAGACCAGTAGGAGTCTCCAGTTACGAAGCCAGCTGCAGGTTCCCCATTATTTCTCATTCCTTTTTTGCCCTTAAACTTCATTGACCTATAGGTGAGAAGACAAAGGTCAATGGAGCTAAGGTCCCGGTTGGGTAGCAGAATGTGCTACCAGAAAGAATCTCAGGGCAGCCACACCAAATGTAAGGAAGCAAATGA
This sequence comes from Brachymystax lenok tsinlingensis, assembly GCA_030435695.1. NCBI lineage: Eukaryota > Metazoa > Chordata > Actinopteri > Salmoniformes > Salmonidae > Brachymystax > Brachymystax lenok. Next base: position 764,063 of record CM059786.1, read on the forward strand.
TCTTCAATATTTCCCATTGACATTCTACATACAGTACTAGTCATACAGTACCCCTACCTTGTCACAACACAACTGATTGGCTCAAACACATTAAGAAGAAAGTAAATTCCACAAGTTAACTTTTAATTAACAAGGCACACCTGTTAACTGAAATGCATTCCAAGTGACAACCTCATGAAGCTGGTTGAGAGAATGCCAAGAGTATGCAAAGCTGTCATCAAGGCAAAGGGTGACTCCTTTGATGAATCTTAAATATAAAATATATTTTGATTTGTTTAACACTTTTTTGGTTACTACATGATTCCATATGTGTTATGTCATAGTTTTGATCTCTTCACTATTATTCTACAACTTAGAAAATAATAAATATCAAGATAATCCTTTGAATGAGTAGGTGTGTCCAAACTTTTGACTGGTACTGTACTCTTAGAAAAAAGTGTTACAAAATTGTTTATTTGTGGCAGAATAGAGTTCTACCAAGAACCGTGTTCATCTGAAGAACCCTTTTTAAAAGACAAGAGTTCTTAGTAAGTCAAAGAGTTTTTGGAATAAAGGGTTCTCTGATGATTGTTTGGATAGCAACAAGGAAACTTTGGAAGACAAGAAGGATTCTATAAAGAGCCCTTCTGAATCGGAATAAACTTTTTCATTGTATTTTTTCTTCTTTTAAATAGTGCCTGAGCATTAGTGTTTACCTCAGTCTTTAAACTTTAACATCAGGAGTTTGAGTAATGTTTTAAATGGTACCTACAGTATATGGGAATATTTGTGCATGTATCTGGTATTCTCTTAATCATTTTAGATATACAGTACTAACATAGTTGATGTGTTTGCCATGATTTCTCTCTTTTAAGTGATTATCTTCTGTGAATTTATTGAGCAGAGAGTATAGGTGAATATAAGGGAGTATGATTGAACCAGCAGTGTGTTGTATGGTACCCAGCAAATTACCCAGTTTTAACTAGTGTTGATTTTTCAGTGTAACATTGAGTTAAATTAACACTCAGTGGTGTAAAATAACTCTAATGATGGTATTAATAACCAGAGTTGAGTGTGATGGTGTCATTATTACTCTATGTAGAGTAAAACACTCAAAACCACACCCATCAAGATCATAATTCCCAGCATGCTCTATTGCAGGTTGATTTTCTGAATTGTTTGTTGCAATATCTGTTTTTATATGTACACTGATTATTTTATTAATCCTATGCTACACAAAGATAAATAACATACATTGTTCTAAACCAGTGGTTCACAATCTTTTTATAGTCCCATACCCCTTCAAATATTCAACCTCCAGCTGCGTACCCACTCTAGCACCAGAGTCAGCGCACTCTCAAATGTTGTTTTTTTGCCATCATTGTAAGTCTGCCACACACACACTATACTATACATTTATTAAACATAAGAATGAGTGTGAGTTTGTCACAACCCGGCTCGTGGGAAGTGACAAAGAGCTCTTATAGGACCAGGGCACAAATAAGAATAGAATAAAAATAATTTTGCTCTTTATGTAACCATCTTACATATAAAACCTTATTTGTTCATGAATAACTCACCACAGGTAAATGAGAAGGGCGTGCTTGAAAGGATGCACACGACTCTGCAATGTTGGGTTGTATTGGAGAGAGTCTCAGTCTAATCATTTTCCACACAGCCTGTGCCTGTATTCAGTTTTCATGCTAGTGAGGGCCGAGAATCCACTTTCACATAGGTACGGGTTTGCAAAGGGCATCAGTGTCTTAACTGCGCGATTTGCCAAGGCAGGATACTGTGAGCACAGACAATCCAGAAATCTGGCAGTGGTTTCTGATTTAAATTCCATTTTCACAGAAACGCTTGTTGCAATTTCGATGAGGCTCTCTTGTTCAGAGGCAAGGCATGTAAGGGATAACGAATCCAGTTTTTTGTGTCATCCATTTCTGGAAAGTACCTGCGTAATTGCTCACCCAGCTCACTCAGGTGCTTCGCTATATCACATTTGACATTGTCCGTAAGCTTAAGTTTATTTGCACACAAAAAAATCATACAATGATGGAAAAACCTGTGTGTTGTCCTTGTTAATGCAGACAGAGAAGAGCTCCAATATCTTAATCATAGCCTCAATTTTGTTCCGCACATTGAATATAGTTGCAGAGAGTCCCTGTATTCCTAGATTCAGATCATTCAGACGAACGATCTGAACCTAGATCAGTCGTGTGAGACACTCATCATCATGCAGCGGTCAGACAAGTGAAAATTATGGTCAGTAAATAAAACTTTAAGCTCGTCTCTCAATTTAAAAAAACGAGTCAATACCTTTCCCCTTGATAACCAGCACACTTCTGTATATTGTAAAAGCTTTACCTGGTCGCTGCCCATATCATTGCATAATGCAGAAAATACATGAGAGTTCAGGGGCCTTGCTTTAACAATGTTAAACACTTTCACTGTTGTGTCCAAAACGTCTTTCAAGCTGTCAGGCATTCCCTTGGCAGCAAGAGCCTCTCAGTGGATGCTGCAGTGTACCCAAGTGGCATCGGTAGCAACTGCTTGCACGCGCGTTACCATTCCACTATGTCTCCCTGTCCTGGCTTTTGCGCCATCAGTACAGATACCAACACATCTTGACCACCAAAGTCCATTTGATGTCACAAAGCTGTCCAGTACTTTAAAAATATCCTCTCCTGTTGTCCTGGTTTCCAGTGGTTTGCAGAAGAGGATTTCATCCTTAATTGACCCCCCATAAACGTAACGGACATATACCAGGAGCTGTGTCAGGCCCGCCACGTCTGTTGACTCATCCTATCAGGGATCAAGGTAAGACCCAAGTGCGGACTGGGTGAAGTAACAATGTTTATTGTAACAACAGGGGCAGGCAAACGACAGGTCAAGGCAGGTAGGGGTCAATTGTCTAGAGTAGGAGCAAAGGTACAGGACGGCAGGCAGGCTCAGGGTCAGGGTCAGGGACAGGCAGAGTTCAGTAATCCAGGGGTTGGAGCAAAGGAACAGGACGGCAGGCAGGCTCAGGGACAGGCAGAGTGGTCAGGCAGGCGGGCTCAGAGTCAGGACAGGCAAGGGTCAAAACCAGGAGGGCGAGAAAAGAGAAACTGGAAAAGGCAGGAACTGAGACATAAAACGCTGGTAGGCTTGAACAATCAAGATGAACTGGCACAGACAGACAGAAAACACAGCTATAAATAACCAGAGGATAAATGGGGAAGATGGGCGACACCTGCAGGGGGGTGGAGACAAGCACAAGGACAGGTGAAACAGATCAGGGCGTCACACATCCAGCTGTAACGTATAGAATTCACTGGCTTGTATGCGAAGCAGTAATTGTTTCAAAACATCTCCTGCCATGTCACTGATGCGTTGTGAAACAGTGTTGTTTGATGAAGGCATTGTCTGTATAGTTTTTTGGGCCTTTTCCCCCAGCATTATCCCAGCCATATCTGTGACAGCAGGAAGAATTAAGTCCTCCACAATAGTATGGGGCTTGCCTGTCTTAGCCACTCAGTAGCTCACCATAAGCTTCTTATTAATGGTATCTGTTGCTTTAATACATGTCTTACTACTCGAAAGTCGTCTTAATTCTCGCTCAAAAAAACTTGTTTTTCAAATTGTCATGTTTCGGCTTCTAAATGTCTGCGCATGAGTGAAGGTTAAAGAATGATAAAGAATTCAAGTTGTGGATATCCTCACTCTGGCTAGATTCCAATAGGAATTACACATTACTCTGTAAGCCAGTAACTAGGAGTTTACTAACAACACTTTGTTAGGTATAACTAGGCCCTCCAAGAAAAAGGCCTAATGATAATGTAATGTATTGTCCAAAAAAGTGTTATTTTAAACGCTAATATGGCTGGTGGAACCCTTCATAGAGGGTTCTAGGAAGAAACTTTAGTGGTACAAAAGGCTTCTTGGTAGAACCTTCATAGAAGGTTCTAGGAAGAACCCTTCATATAGGGTTCTAAGTAGAACCATTTACAGGTGGTTCTATGAAGAACCCAGCATAGAAGGTTCTAGGTATAACCCTATGCAAAGGGTTCTACCTAGCACCAAAAGCAAACCGAAGAACCCTATATTGTTTTACTTAGCACAATTTTTCTAAAAGCGTAGACTCATATTAGAGACTGTTACAATGAAAGAGTTTTGTAAATGTGTGATGTTTGAGAATGGTCTGTGAACTTAAACACACTTGGTGTTAGACCTGTTGAGTGTGGGCCACATGGACTTTACTACAGCAACTTGAACATACAGTGCATTCGGAAAGTATTCATACCCCTTAACTTTTTCCATATTTGTTACGGTACAGCCTTATTCTAAAATGGATAGAATAAAATAAAATCCTCATCAATCTACACACAATACCCCATAATGCAAATATAGAAAAACAATTTAAACACTTATTTATATAAGTATTCAGATCATTTGCTATGAGACTCAATATTGAGCTCAGGTGCATCCTGTTTCCATGGAGCATCCTTGAGATGTTTTTACAACTTGATTGGAGTGCACCTGTGGAAAGTTCAAATTGATTGGACATGATTTGGAAAGGCACACAACTGTCTATATAAAGTCCCACAGTTGACTCTTCCTAGAGCTGGCTGCCCAGCCAAACTGAGCAAATGGGAGAGAATGGCCTTGGTCAGGGAGGTGACCAAAAACCCGATGGTCACTATGACAGAGTTTCAGAGTTCCTCTGTTTAGATGGGAGAACCTTCCAGAAGGACAATCATCTCTGCAACACTCCACCAATCAGGTCTTTATGGTAGAGTGGCCAGACGGAAGCCACTCCTCAGTAAAAGGATCATGACAGCCTGCTTGGAGTTTGCCAAAAGGCACTTAAAAGACTCTGACCATGAGAAACAAGATTCTATGGTCTGATGAAACCAATATTTAACTCTTTGGCCTGTATGCCAAATAAAATAAAACAAATTGTATTTGTAACTTACATGTGTTTAGCAGATGTTATTGTAATGAAATGCTTGTGTTTCTAGCTCCAACAGTGCAGTAATATATAACAAGTAATATCTAACAATACACACAATCTAAAGTAAAGGAATGGAATTAAGAATATATAAATATTTGGATGAGTAATGTCAGAGAGGCATAGACTAAGATACAGTAGAATAAGATGGAATACAGTATATACATATGAGATGAGTAATGCAACAAAAATTAAACATTATTAAAGTTACTAGTGTTCCAATTATTAAAGTGGCCAGTGATTTCAAGTGTATGTATATAGGGCAGCAGCCTCTAATGTGCTAGTGATGGCTATTTAACTGTCTGATGGCCTTGAGGTAGAAACTGTTTTTCAGTCTCTCGGTCCCAGCTTTGATGAAAATCTAATCAAATCAAATTATATTGGTAACTGCAGATGTTATTGCGAGCGTAGCGAAATGCTTCTGCTTCTAGATCTGACAGTGCAGCAGTATCTAACAGGTAATATCTAACAATTCCAAAACCAAACCTAATATCTAACAAATTCCACAACAAAACCTAATACACACAATCTAGTAAAGGAATGGGATGAGAATATATAAGTATAAAATATATGGATGAGCAGTGACAGAGCGGCTAAGATGCAATAGATAGTAAAGACTTGATAGTGAAGAATACATTATACAGTATAAAACTTGTTTTTCAACCACTCCACAAATGTCTTGTTAACAAACTATAGTTTTGGCAAGTCGTTTAGGACATCTACTTTGTGCATGACACAAGTAAATTTTCCAACAATTGTTTACAGACAAATTATTTCACATATAATTCACTGTATCACAATTCCAGTCAGAAGTTTACATACACTAAGTTGACTGTGCCTTTAAACAGCTTAAACAAGTCCAGAAAATTATGTTATGGCTTTAGAAGCTTCTAATTGACATCATTTGAGTCAATTGGAGGTGTACCTGTGGATTTATTTCAAGGCCTACCTTCAAACTCAGTGCCTCTTTGCTTGACATCATGGGAAAATCAAAAGAAATCAGCCAAGACCTCAGAAAGAAAGTCTGGTTCATCCTTGGGAGCAATTTCCAAACGCCTGAAGGTACCCCGTTCATCTGTACAATCAATAGTACACAAGTAAAAACACCATGGGACCACGCAGCCGTCATACAGGGAGGAGACGATTTCTGTCTCCTAGAGATGAAAATACTTTGGTGTGAAAAGTGCAACTCAATCCCAGAACAACAGCAAAGGACCTTGTGAAGATGCTGGAGGAAACCAGTACAAAAGTATCTATATCCACAGTAAAACGAGTCCTATATCGACATAACCTGAAAGGCCGCTCAGCAAGGAAGAAGCCACTGCTCCAAAGCCACCATAAAAAAGCCAGACTACGGTTTGCATCTGCACATGGGGACAAAGATCGTACTTTTTGGAGAAATGTCCTCTGGTCTGATGAAACAAAAATAGAAGTGTTTGGCCATAATGACCATTGTTATGTTTGGAGAAAAAGAGGGAGGCTTGCAAGCCGAAGAACACCATCCCAACCGTGAAGCACGGGGGTGTTAGCATCATGTTGTGGGGGTACTTTGCTGCAGGAGGGACTGGTGCACTTCCCAAAATAGATGGCATCATGAGGTATGAAAATTATGTGGATATATTGAAGCAACATCTCAAGACATCAGTCAGGAAGTTAAAGCTTGGTCGCAAATAGGTCTTCCAAATGGACAATGACCCCAAGCATACTTCAAGTTGTGGCAAAATGGCTTAAGGACAACAAGGTCAAGGTATTGGAGTGGCCATCGTAAAGCCCTGACCTCAATCCTATAGAACATTTGTGGGCAGAACTGAAAAAGCGTGTGCGAGCAAGGAGGCCTACAAACCTGACTCAGTTACATCAGCTCTGTCAGGAAGAATGGGCCAAAATTCACCCAACTTATTGTGGGAAGCTTGTGGAAGGTTAGCCAAAATGTTTGACCCAAGTTAAACAATTTAAAGGCAGTGCTAACAAATACTAATTGAGTGTATGTAAACTTCTGACCCACTGGGAATGTAATGAATGAAATAAAAGCTGAAGTATATAATTTTCTCTTCTATTATTCTGACATTTCACATTCTTAAAATAAAGTGGTGATCCGAACTGACCTAAAAGAGGGGATTTTTACTATGATTAAAGGTCAGGAATTTTGAAAAGTTTTAATGTATTTGGTTAAGGTGTATGTAAACTTCCGACTTCAACTGTACATATGAGATGATTAATGCAAGATATGTAAACCTTCCTAAAGTGGCATTATTAAAGTGACTAGGGTTCCATTTATTAAAGTGGCCAATGATATCAAGTCTTTAGGTAGTGTTGGCTATTTAACAATCTGATGGCCTTGAGATAGAAGCTGTTTTTCAATTTCTCTGTCTCAGCTTTGATGCACCTGTACTGACCTTACCTTCTGGATGGAAGCGTGTTGACAAGACAGTGGCTCGGGTGGATATTGTCCTTGATGATCTTTTTTGCCTTCCTGTGACATTGGGTGTTGTAGGTGTCCTGGGGGGCAGGTAGTTTGCCCTGGGGATGCGCAGACCGCACCACCCTCTGGAAGTGTGGTTGCCGTACCAGGCGGTGCTACAGCCCGACAGGATGCTCTCAATTTTGCATCTGTAAAAGTTAGTGAGGGTTTTCGGTGACAAGCCACATTTCTTTAGACTCCTTAGGTTGAAGAGAAGCTGTTGCGCATTCTTCACCACTCTGTCTGTGTGCGTGGACCATTTCAGTTTGTTGGTGATACGTACACCGAGGAACTTAAAACGTTCCACCTTCTCCACTGCTGTCCCGTCGATATGGATAGGGGGGTGCTCCCTTTGCTGCTTCCTGAAGTCCACGATTATCTATTTTGTTTTGCTGACATTGAGTGAGAGGTTATTTTCCTAACACCACACTCCGAGGGCCCTCACCTCCTCCCTGTAGGCTGTCTCGTTGTTGTTGGTAATCAAGCCTACCACTGTAGTGTCATCTGCAAACTTGAGTTGGAGGCGTTTATGGCCACGCAGTCGTGGGTGAACAGGGAATACAGGAGGGGGCTGAGAATGCACCCTTGTGGGGCCCCAGTGTTGAGTATCAGTGAAGTGAAGGTGTTGTTTCCTGTAAGGAAGTAGTCCAGGACCCAGTTGCGCAGGGTGTGGTTCAGACCCAGGGCCTCAAGCTTAATTATAAGCTTGGAGGGAACTATGGTGTTGAATGCTGAGTCAATTAACAGCATTCTTACATAGGTATTCCTCTTGTCCAGATGGGATAGGGCATTGTGCATTGCGATGGCGATTGCATCATCTGTGGATCTATTGGGGCGGTAAGCAAATTGAAGTGGGTCTAGGGTGTCAGCTAAGGTAGAGGTGATATGATCCTTGACTAGTCTCTCAAAGCACTTCATGATGACAGTCATTTAGTTCAGTTACCTTTGCTTTCTTGGGTACAGAAACAATGTTGGACATCTTGAAGCAGGTGGGGTCAACAGACTGGGATAGGGAGAGAATGAATATGTCCGTAAACACTCCAGCCAAGCGTCACGTCTGGAGGAATCCTGGGACCATCCTTACGATGAAGCATGGATTTTGGCAGCATCATGCAGTGGGGATGTTTTTCAGCGGCAGGGATTGCGAGACTAGTCAGGATCGAGGGAAAGGTGAACGGAGCAAAGTAGAGAGAGATCCCTGCTCCAGAGTGCTCTTGACCTCAGACTGGGGCGAAGGTTTACCTTCCAATTGAACAACAACCCTAAGCACACAGCCAAGACAACGCAGGAGTGGCTACGGGACAAGTCTCTGAATGACCTTGACTGGCCCAGTCAGAGCCCGGACCTTCTATAGAGACCTGAAAATAGCTGTGCAGCGACACTCCCAATACAACCTGACAGAGCTTGAGAGGATCTGCAGAGAAGAATGAGAGAAACTCCCCAAATACAGGTGTGCCAAGCTTGTAGTGTCATACCCAAGAAGACTCAAGGCTGTAATCGCTGCCATAGGTGCTTCAACAAAGTACTGAGTAAAGGGTCTGGATACTTATGTATGTGAATTTGATATTTAAGTTTTTATTTATTTTTAATAAAGTTGTGAAAAATTCTAAAAACCTGTTTTTGCTTTGTCATTATGGTGTATTGTGGGGTTAAAAACAATGTAATACATTTTAGAATAAGGCTGTGATGTAACAAAATGCGTAAAAAGTCAAGGGGTCTGAATTCTTGCACTGTGCATCTATTGTAAACTTACCCTTTATAGCCGTGGTATATTTACCAGCCAGTTTGCTTCCCACCACAAAACCAATTTTGCTCGTGCAAGTAGTTAGATCATTGTAAAATTTTACACCTGTCTTTCCAGATCACTTTCTCACAGCAGAGAAAAGTTATTACCAAAATATACAATTGTGGGCGCTTCCAAAACGTTACCTCCTCAAGGTTGTCGGAGCCATAAATTCATCTTAATACAACAGGAGTTTAGGGCTGTTGTTGATACTCTTCATGCTTCCCCTGGCCTCAGGTCCGGGTGCCTTTGAAGGAGTTTAGAATAATTTGTCTTATGTGAATGTGCGTGTAACAAGTTTTCATAGCTTTCAGGTTACTAATGTACCCGCTGAGTTCAAAGTGATAAGGAGTGGAGGAGTGGTTTGCTCCAAAGAGAAGTCAAGCACTGAGGCACTCCATACAGTTCCTTCCCTATGAAGAAAAAAAGGAGGAAAAACTTGACACTAAAGAGGACTCGTGATTTTTGCGATATATAACAGTCTCTCCCAATTTTTCTCCTGACACTCCGAATCTTGCTCATGTGCTACGAGTGGCAGTTACCGCACTCACTAGTCCCAGCAGTTGCAATGTTTGAGGTTATGATTCACCAGTGGTGTCTTGTGTTACAGGCTACAGTGCAAAGCATGTTGGGTGGTATGAGATATGTCTGCCTAGAGTGCTTAATCTGGTCAATAAGTAGTTGTTCAAGGAGGCTGTTAATAGTAGGCTAGGGTATCAAAATATGATTTACCTTATGGCATGTTGAATATTTAGCATAGAAAATAATTATTTCAAACCATTAGACCATCTGCCATCACATCAGGTGCTGAAATTATGATTATCTCAAACATTGAATATTATAGGTATTCATTGGCATGTACCCTACTTAGTGAGGCTCTGTTTAAAGTGTGCATTTCATATTAAGCAAGCTTGGAGAGGTTAACTTCCTACTGATATCCACCAACTGTCAGAATGTCTTGTAAACGCTCAATGATTCCCTGGAAGCTTCTTAGATCCTTTTCAGACCGGCGTTATGGGCGGGCCTTAGGGGGCCTGGCCCACCCTACCGTACCGTAAAATTATGAAATATTGGTCATTTATTTGACCGTGACGCACGCCGACAGAAAGTTAAAGCATCCGAGCCCTGTCTCAGTATGTGTGTACCATGTATCGGATGCTGTCTGGACCAAAATAGTTTGGCATGTCATACTATTTTTGTCCAGGTAGCATCAGATACATGGGCTACATATAGATATTTTCTCCCGCGATATAGTTTCAGCAGAGAGGAAGAGGCTAAGAGAGAGGGTTCACACTCGCCAAAATCTGTCCAGTATAAGCCCAATGTGTTTCTATGGGAATATTATGCAGACCTAAGCTTGTTGCCTGCCTTTCCGCCTTAGGGACAAAGACTCCAATTGTTAGGGCAGAGACATGAGCATCTCATCATTATATACGGACATCTGGTTTCAGCCTCTTGCTAATTGGAGAGAAAAGTTGACAGGTGCACAGTGCACTGTTAGGATGCATGGATTGCCCTAAAGTAATTAGATGTTTCGCCAAAATTATAGAATTACTCCTGTCTAAATATAATCATTCAAAATACTTCACCAGGGAGCATGACTTAGCCACGGAGGATCATTAGCTTCTTTAAAAAAAATTGCTGTGGATTGTTTCAAATCACAAGTGTGTTTGGGAAGCCCGCAATTTGGACAGTACGCTTGGCAATAGTCTAGCTGATTGAGTTGCGGCTGTCAGTGAAAAGCATGTGTGAAGATAATGCGTCTTGAGTATAATTACAAATGTTGCATCAAGAAGAAGGGGAGGGGGGTGTGGCGAGGATATGGTGCGTCTCTCTCCAGAATGCATGCATATGTAGGAAAATGCGCATTTGGTTATGTGTGATTTCTGATTGTCTTAACTCACTACGTGCACCAAAAATGTTTTTTTCCAAGTCCGTTTTTTTAACATTCATTGCGAATGGTAGTTCCTCAGTATTTGAAAAATCTTTCCAACACTCCCGGCCTCGATAATCACCAAGCCTCAGTGAGAAAGAGCAAAGTATCATGATCTGATGATCCCATATATCCAGAGGAAATGTCATAAAAAACAGCTCACTGCATCAACTAGCCTATTACGGGCCCTCAGAGTTTACCGCTCCAATGTTGCAAGTTCGCGAGTTACAGCTTCAGGCCGGTACCAGTGATAATTTGATACAATGTTGCACTTCATTAGAAATAGCTCAAGTCAAGACAGATAGAAAGGGAGGAAGACAGGCGGAAACCATATATCCTGAGGCTGCATTTATTGTAGCTGGGGATTTTAAAAAAGCTACCTAAATTCAATCAGCATATTGATTTTAGCACTCTTGCGGGCAATACACTGGATCACTGCTACTGTAACTTCCACGATGCGTACAAGGCCCTCCCCCGTCCTCCTTTCGGCAAATCTGACCACGACTCAATTTTGCACCTCCTGTCCTATAGGCAGAAACTCAAACAGGATGAACCCGTGACAATAACTATTCAATGCTGGTCTGACCAATTGAAATCCACACTTCCAGATTGTTCAAGATTGAAAGCCAAAAAGATCATCAAGGACAACAACCACCCGAGTCACTACCCCGCTACCATCCAGAAGGCGAGGTCAGTACAGGTGCATCAAAGCCGGGGCCGAGAGACTGAAAAATTGCTTCTATCTCAAGGCCATCAGACTGTTAACCAGCCGTCACTAACACAGAGAGGCTGCTGCCTACATACAGACTTTAATAATGCCACTTTAATAATGTTTACATATCTTGCATTACTCATCCCATATGTATACACTGTATTTTTATACTATTGCATCTTGCGTATGCCGCTCGGTCATCGCTCATCTATTTATTTCTATGTATATATTCTTATTCCATCCCTTTACTTAGATTTGTGTGTATTAGGTAGTTGTTGTGGAATTGTTCAATTACTTGTTAGATATTACTGCATTGTCGGAACTAGAAGCACAAGCATTTCGCTACACTCGCAATAACATATGCTAACCATGTGTATGTGACCAATAAAATTGGATTGGATTTGAGAGATGAATGTGATTGAAAGAACCAGATTTTTAATCAGGATATTTTCTACTGTTTTTATTTGTCCATATGGCAGAGAATGGTGCTTCGCCATAGTTGAATTTTAACTTTTAGATTTTTATCATTTCACTTCAGATTTGTATGATTAACCACGTGACAATGATTTTGATTTTATTATTGAAATGAAACTGTTCCACGAAAATGCTCATATAAAAATTGTTATAACTGGCATGCAGATCGGTAGAAATGGTCGGATAAATTGAAAGCTTCCCCAAACCTGAAACTCACCAGCTGCCTATGGTCTTTACTATTACAGCACAAGCGCGTGCACACATAATAAGTCCTGTGAAAAAACGTGCCCACCTATGGAAATCAAAGGCCTGTCCTACTGATTCGTTCGAGCGCCGGGTCTGATCCTGTTGTATTGTCATATCAAACAAAGTTCCCATGAAGGAAACAGCAATAGGGACACATACAGCTCTGAGAAACGCCCCGAAGATGTTTGGCTTTTGCTGTTCAGGAGGCGGTTGGTTATTGCAAATGTGCAAATGTGTCATTGATTTATCAGAACCTAATTTGCATTTAAATTTGAATTATGGCAGCAGTATGCTTCCATGGGTTTCCACTATACTGCTTAAAACCATGAACTCATTTTCACATGAGTGGTCATGAGGGAAAATTAACCAGGAATGGGGATGCAGCCTGTGCTTCAACAGTGAGAGTTGACTGACACCCACCACAGACTGTGCTGAGATTATTCCCATCTGCCTCAACTTATGACAATTTCTCTAATTGTGCCAAATTGAGCTGCTGTCAGTGATTAAAGCCATTTGGAAGAGGGACAAATATCTTTGCCCTGTCAATTATTAGCTCTTTGATTACAATAATGCGGGAAATTGCCCATTAGAATCAAATGTTCACTAAGACACCTGGCCCTCACACTATAAGGATATAAGATGGCAGCCATATAGGGAGGGTGGGCTCGATCATGCATCACATGCAAATGTGACAGTAACGTTGTGGAGCCTGAGTGAGTAAATTGACGTTGGAGAAATTGAATCAGGGTTTGAGATAATGGAGTTCTCACTGTGTCATGGAACTTGACATTCTAGAATTCTCCTTTGCACTCGGCCCATGCTTCAATTGCACGTGAATGCGTGTTTGAGCTTAATGCTCATTCTTGGATACAGTATTTTAATAACATTTGGGCGAAAGCGCAGAAAAGTGGTGCTGTTGTCAAACCAGTGCAAGGTTCTGTACAGTGCAAGGTTTTGAAGTTAATATGACTACACATGAACATGTTGAAATGGATTAGAATAGAGCAAATTCTTACACTCCGAAAGTCTCAACAATGTGCAAGCTTGTCTTGGGGGGGGTTGTAAATCTACTTGTTGACAGAGGGAAGATAACTTGATTAACATGAGTCACTGAACCTCACTCCCTACACCACTGACTCATTTTGGGGGTTATGTTTACGTGGACACCACAGCCATAACTTCATGGGGAGAAAGAAGAGAGGCTCTTTTCCAATCCCTCTTTTGAAATCCTTGATTTCAGCTCTGGACAAATCCCTTTTCCTCAATCTTCTCGCTCCAATCAGTGAGCTCTCACCAATCAGGAGAAATAGGTCTCCTAAGCGCCAACTGTGCCACCCTCACCACTCAAACTCTAATTTCCCTCCACAGTTGCTACGCTGACTTAAACTGAGCAACACTTTGGATTTATAGCTCCAAGCAATTACTATACAGTTACTCTGTAATAGACTAGTAAGTACAGGTACAAGCAGGTTTGATAGAGAAGTACTAACTCTGGCCCATTAGTGCTTCTAAGCAATGTCGGCTGCTGGGTTTGTCTTGTCATTTCGTCAGCGGCTGATTCAGACCTGCGGAGGTTTACACACACTCTGGACAATCACTGATTAGTGATTCATTGATTAACTTGAAAGCTTATGGATTACTTCATGAGGACATGCTATTGTTATGTAGCCCTGGCCTATGGTCAAAATCATTTATACACAAATCTTGTAGTCCAGAGGTTTGCTGGAAGTGAATTTACTGTAAAAGCCAGGGAGATCTGAAAGACAAACAACTAGAGCTCATTCAAGCCAACATTTCAACAAAGTCTATTAGACAATGCTTCTATCTGCATTGGAATTGGAATTATCAGGTGCTGTGCTCTGGCTCTCTCCAGGAGCTCAAACTGCATCTTAATGCTGTTTACATTAAGGGGATTACAAGCCATGCCCTTGTAATCCCTATTACCAGAGACAGTCAAGAATCCAACAGTTCCCTGCCAAGTGCAACTCAAAAACATATGGATCCAACAGGAAAGGCTCATGAATAAAGCAGCATTGTATGGAGTTGCTCTGGCACTTATCAGTGCGGTGTGAGTGGGCACAGGAGAAATGACTTGGATTTGGGACGCAATCAAGAGAGATGGGTTTAGTTGTTATCTGTTGGTCTAAGTTGAAATAGTGGATTGTTGTCTCATTTGTCACTTACAGACTTTTAATTAGACCAATTATTTTAACTAGGCAATTCAGTTAACAACAAATTCTTATTTTCAATGACGGCCTAGGAATAGTGGGTTAACTGCCTTGTTCAGGGGTAGAATGATAGATCTTTACCTTGTCAGCTTGGGGATTCAATCTTTCAACCTTCTGGTTACTAGTTCAACGCTCTAACCACTAGGCTACCTGCCGCCCATGGAAATCCATCTCAGTCCCATAGGACCACATCAAAACAAGCGTTCATATCCATAATACTTTACAGTAGGAGGCAAAGGAAAATAGAGCGTACTGGTTTACTTTTCATAATTAATTGTAATTGATTACACAAACAGAACCTAAAGGCATAGTTATTTCTTTATTATTCAGCCAAATAGCTGAAATGACCATTAGACTGCATTAAATATTGCAGATTGCACCTTTAATTGAATATAAATCAATACAATCAAGGGTTTAAAGTCCATCTGTTTTAAAAGATGCTGAACAGTGCCCAATCTATTGCACAAGACTGGCAGTGTGTCCAAGGAACAGGGCGTATTGATTCACTCTCTAAGGATATTCTGTCAGACATTCCCCAATAAATGGCTTGGATGGACCACGCCAACGATAAAAGCTTAAGTATCCTAATTTTCCTCAAAAGCACACACACACACACATACACAAATAAAGCATTTGAAATCTGCATGAAATGTTTAGCACTGGGGTTATCCATATTGTGCAGGAGTATAATCGGGGACTATGGCAGGTTCGCACTAGGTGATATGACCTGTGGGGGGGGCTTTTGTGTGTTAAGAGTGGACCAGTCAAGATAGTTGTTGTGTGTGTACACATGTACAGTGGGGCAAAAAAGTATTTAGTCAGCCACCAATTGTGCAAGTTCTCCAACTTAAAAAGATGAGAGAGGCCTGTAATTTTCATCATAGGTACACTTCAACTATGACAGACGAAATGAGAAAAAGAAATCCAGAAAATCACATTGTAGGATTTTTATGAATTTATTTGCAAATTATGGTGGAAAATAAGTATTTGGTCAATAACAAAAGTTTATCTCAATACTTTGTTATATACCCTTTGTTGGCAATGACAGAGGTCAAACGTTTTCTGTAAGTCTTCACAAGGTTTTCACACACTGTTGCTGGTATTTTGGCCCATTCCTCCATGCAGATCTCCTCTAGAGCAGTGATGTTTTGGGGCTGTCGCTGGGCAACACGGACTTTCAACTCCCTCCAAAGATTTTCTATGGGGTTGAGATCTGGAGATTGGCTAGGCCACTCCAGGACCTTGAAATGCTTCTTCTGAAGCCACTCCTTCGTTGCCGGGCGGTGTGTTTGGGATCATTGTCATGCTGAAAGACCCAGCCACGTTTCATCTTCAATGCCCTTGCTGATGGAAGGAGGTTTTCACTCAAAATCTCACGATACATGGCCCCATTCATTCTTTCCTTTACACGGATCAGTCGTCCTGGTCCCTTTGCAGAAAAAACAGCCCCAAAGCATGATGTTTCCACCCCCATGCTTCACAGTAGGTATGGTGTTCTTTGGATGCAACTCAGCATTCTTTGTCCTCCAAACACGACGAGTTGAGTTTTTACCAAAAAGTTATATTTTGGTTTCATCTGACCATATGACATTCTCCCAATCCTCACCTGGATCATCCAAATGCTCTCTAGCAAACTTCAGATGGGCCTGAACATGTACTGGCTTAAGCAGGGGGACACGTCTGGCACTGCATGATTTGAGTCCCTGGCGGCGTAGTGTGTTACTGATGATAGGCTTTGTTACTTTGGTCCCAGCTCTCTGCAGGTCATTCACTAGGTCCCCCCCGTGTGGTTCTGGGATTTTTGCTCACCGTTCTTGTGATCATTTTGACCCCACGGGGTGAGATCTTGCGTGGAGCCCCAGATCAAGGAAGATTATCAGTGGTTTTGTACGTCTTCCATTTCCTAATAATTGCTCCCACAGTTGATTTCTTCAAACCAAGCTGCTTACCTATTGCAGATTCAGTCTTCCCAACCTGGTGCAGGTCTACAATTTGGTTTCTGGTGTCCTTTGACAGCTCTTTGGTCTTGGCCATAGTGGAGTTTGGAGTGTGACTGTTTGAGGTTGTGGACAGGTGTCTTTTATACTGATAACAAGTTCAAACAGGTGCCATTAATACAGGTAACGAGTGGAGGACAGAGGAGCCTCTTAAAGAAGAAGTTACAGGTCTGTGAGAGCCAGAAATCTTGCTTGTTTGTATGTGACCAAATACTTATTTTCCACCATAATTTGCAAATAAATTCATTAAAAATCCTACAATGTGATTTTCTGGATTTTTTCTCCTCATTTTGTCTGTCATAGTTGAAGTGTACCTATGATGAATATTACAGGCCTCTCTCATCTTTTAAGTGAGAGAACTTGCACAATTGGTGGCTGACTAAATACTTTTTGCCCCACTGTGTGTGTGTGTGTGTGTGTGTGTGTGTGTGTGTGTGTGTGTGTGTGTGTGTGTGTGTGTGTGTGTGTGTGTGTGTGTGTGTGTGTGTGTGTGTGTGGGTGGGTGGGTGGGTGGGTGTGGGTGGGTGCGTGCGTGGCCGTCCAACCTTCCCTCTCCATCAACATTGTGACCCTTCTTAATCACCCTCTCTGTGGATGGTCCCTCTCGTTCTCAAGTAAGAAAAATAAAAAAGAGAGATAGTGAGTAGGAGAAAGAGACAGAGAGCGTGGGATGAGGCTGTTTTAGATACATTTGTTTTATGCCGGGATGCGTTGCTGCTTTGGAATGCGTTCAGCGTGAATATGATCCTCCTGGGCTCCTGCATAAACCAAGAATGTTTCATAGTTGGAGCCATCAGTCATCGCTTCGGAGCCCTTGTGGTTTAAAACTGTTTATGTTAAATGCTACTTATTGCATTGGCATTAGAAGTGAATTGCTGTACACAGATAATAAATAACTTTGCTTCCATATTATTTTCCTTTCATAGTATTAAACGTCTAGTCCAGACAGTGGCATGTTGGATAAATAAGTATCTCTGAAACAGTGGAGGACCAGTCAAAGTACACGCACAAGTACAAGTCATTTCTCAAATCTGCACCGGTAACAAGGATAGCCTAAACATGGGGCTTCTGCAATTTGTTCAATCAGGTTAATTTATTGAGGTACTATAAAATGGGCAGAAATATTTGTATTTAATTCAACACATTTAAATATTTCTTATTAAAATCTGTGTCCAACGTGAATTGAATAATGCACCGTACATTGTGTTGTTACCGGAGCCATTGTTGTTGTGAAGTTGATTTCACGTAGAGCTTCACCACCAACCAGAGGGGGCCCTACTGGACTGATTTTAATGGTGCACAACAGTATTCAGAGGGAGTAGTTGGTTACTGTGGTTCTCTCTGGAATGTTTAGTTGATCCAACATTATAACATTTCATGACAGACAACAAGGATTTGAAAATGTTGGATTGGTCTAGTTCTCTTTGCCATTCAAGTCACTTTTCTGCATGTTGGCATGCGCAACTGCAAATACCAAACATACAGTACGTTACTCCACCACAGTCATTACCATTCCCTGAAATGGAATGCTACCTCATGTTGCAAATATTGGTAACACAAGTCTGGATACATACATGTAAATGTTCCACATGCCCTAATTTTGTCTTACAGATAATATGCCCATGCCCACACACACACACACACACACACACACACACACACACACACACACACGCTCATACTGTACACACATTCCCCCTGTCCCCTACAAAGTTTCTCCTATACACATGCACACAGGGGCAAACACATGTGCAAACAACACACACGCACACACATGCACACACACACGTTATAATTAGCCTCTCATGTGGTCGAAGCATGTTAACAGTCCTGACACAAGCCTGGCTACCGCCGCCATAGAGCTCTCCATGTGTGTTTCATTACCATACACAGGTAGTACACGTTCTCCATCACAACCAACGCTTCTGTCTGGTAAATTACACTCAGGGCTTCCCATGCAAGGCAGAGCAGTAGAGGTGGGGGTAGGGGGGCTGAGAATAGGAGGAGGGCAATTGAAGATTGAAGACTAACTTCGGGCCAGACCTGATATATCGCTGAACCCAATACTTTCATCCTTTTCTTCTAGTAATGAGACGCAGTGCATCCAAGCCCTTTGATTTATAATGCCTGCTATAGCCAAACACTAATCATTTATTATATTCCCTGTGTGCCAAGACGCTTTCACACAATCTGTCAGCATATGATTAATCTTATGATGTACATCTTAAGGTATTACTCAAGGTTTTTAAAGCTTTGTACATTAAAGGGTATTAAACTCCTTGGCAAAAACTGAGCATCGCCATGTTGAAAATGTTTGGACTTTCAACCACGTGGTCAGAGGAAGATTTACACAGTGCTTTATAGTAGAACCAGTTGGTGTTTCCCTTACATACAAATGTCTTCAGGAGACATACAGCATACTGAACCTATACAGCAGTGTCTCTGAGGATCTATATAACGTCATGACATCATCATGATTAGTTGAATCAAGTGCTGGGCTAGAGCAAAAATGTGTAGCACTGTGGGTTCCAGGACTGGAGGGGAGAAACACTGAATGGTTTGAGGTTGTAATGCGTGCGTACTGGCGTATGAGAAGTCAGGAGCAGGAGAGCAAAACTGTGTTACGCAATGGTGCGGTTTAATGAATGAAAACCCACCGGACACAGAACAAACAATACATTTGGGAAAAACCCTGTTACACACCAAAATGAATGTGCACTAGCATTTACAAATAACAATTCTGGACAAGGACATGGGGGAAACAGAGAGTTAAGTACACAACATGTAATGATGGAATTGAAACCAGGTGTGTGGGAAGACAAGACACAACAAATGGAAAAATGAAAAATAGATCGATGATGGCTAGAAGACCGGCTACACCGAGCGCCGCCCGAACAAGGAGAGGAACCGACTTCAGCGGAAGTCGTGACAGTACCCCCCCCCTTGACACGCGGCTCCAGCAGCACGCCGACACCGGCCTCGGGGATGACCCGGAGGGCGAGGCGCAGGGCGAGGAGCAGGGCGAGGCGCAGGGCGATCCGGACGAAGACTGTGGAACTCCTGCAGCATTGAAGGGTCCAACACGTCCTCGACCGGAACCCAGCACCTCTCCTCCGGACCGTACCCCTCCCACTCCACGAGACACTGAAGGCCCCTCGCCCGATGCCTCGAATCCAGTATGGAGCGAAGAGAGTACGCCAGGGCCCCCTCGATGTCCAGAGGGGGTGTAGGAACCTCCCGCACCTCAGACTCCTGGAGCGGGCCAGCCACCACCGGCCTGAGGAGAGACACATGGAACGAGGGGTTAATACGGTAATCGGGGGGGGAAGCTGTAACCTATAACAAACCTCGTTCACTCTCCTCAGGACTTTAAATGGCCACACAAACCGCGGACCCAGCTTCCGGCAGGGCAGGCGAAGGGGCAGGTTTCGGGTCGAGAGCCAGACCCAGTCCCCCGGTGGGGCCTCACTGCGTTCTCCTATTGATGCAGCACGGCCCGCTGAAGGTGAACACGGGTAGCTTCCCATGTCTCCTCCGCGCGCCTGAACCAGTCGTCCACCGCAGGAGCCTCGGTCTGATGCCAAGGCGCCAGAACCGGCTGGTACCCCAGTACACTGGAAGGGAGAGAGTGGCGAAATGAGTTCTGTGCCATTTTGGCCCAGGGCACGAACGCCGCCCACTCCCCCGGCCGGTCCCGGCAATAAGACCGAAGAAACCTGCCCACATCCTGGTTTACTCTCTCCACCTGCCCATTACTCTTGGGGTGAAACCCCGAAGTAAGGCTGATTGAGACCCCCAGACGTTCCATAAATGCCTTCCAAACCCTAAATGTGAACTGGGGACCTCGATCAGACACTATATCCTCAGGCACCCCGTAGTGCTGGAAGACGTGCGTAAACAAGGCCTCCACAGTCTGTAGGGCCGTAGGGAGACTGGGCAGAGGGAGGAAACGACAGGACTTAGAAAACCAATCCACAACGACCAGAATAGCGGTGTTACCCTGTGAGGGAGGAGATCAGTAAGAAAATCCACCGACAGGTGCGACCAAGGCCGTTGTGGAACAGGTAAGGTGTGTAATTTCCCTCTGGGCAGGTGCCTAGGAGCCTTACACTGGGCGCACACCGAGCAGGAGGAAACATAAACACTCACGTCCTTAGCCAACGTAGGCCACCAGTACCACCCGCTCAAACAGCACACTGTCTGACCAATCCCAGGATTACCAGAAGAGGGTGACGTGTGGGCCCAATAGATCAACTGGTCACAGACAGCAGACGGGACGTACAGACGCCCAGCGGGACACTGGACGGGAGCGGGCTCTGCAAGTAACGTCTGCTCAATGTCCGCGTCCAGCTCCCACACTACCGGCGCCACCAGGCAGGAGGCTGGGAGTATGGGCGTGGGATCCATGGACCGCTCCTCTGTGTCATACAGCCAGGACAATGCGTCTGCCTTCACGTTCTGGGAGCCTGGTCTGTAGGAAAGGGTGAACACAAAATGGGTGAAAAACATGGCCCACCTTGCCTGGCGAGGGTTCAGTCTCCTCGCTGCCTGGATGTACTCCAGATTGCGGTGGTCAGACCAGATGAGAAAAGGGTGTCAAGCCAATGTCTCCAAGCCTTCAGAGCCTTTACGACAGCCAACAGCTCCCGGTCCCCCACGTCATAGTTTCGCTCCACCTGGCTAAGCTTCTTCTAGAAGAAGGCTCAGGGCGGAGCTTCGGTGGCGTACCCGAGCGCTGAGAGACCACGGCTGCTATCCCAGCCTCGGACGCATCCACCTCCACTATGAACGCCAAAGAGGGATCCGGATGGGCCAGCATGGGAGACCTGAGGTAAACCGAGCCTTCAGGTGACCAAAAGCCCTGTCCGTCTCAGCCGACCACTGCAAACTCACCGGACCCCCCCTTCAGCAGTGACGTAATGGGAGCCGCTACCTGACAAAAACCCTGGATAAACCTCCGGTAGTAATTGGCAAACCCAAGAAACCGCTGCACTTCCTTTACCGTGGTGGGAGTGGGCCAATTACGCACGGCTACAATGCGGTCAATCTCCATCTCCACCCCCCAAGGTGGAAATGCGGTACCCTAAAAAGAAGACGGACTGCTGGAAGAACAGACACTTCTCAGCCTTGATGTACAGGTCATGCTCCAACAATCGTCCAAGCACCCTGTGCACCAGGGACACATGCTCGGCGCGTGTAGCGGAGTATATCAGAATGTCATCAATATACACCACTACATCCTGCCCGTGCAGGTCCCTGAAAATCTCGTCTACAAAGGCTTGGAAGACTGATGGAGCATTCATCAACCCGTACGGCATGACGAGGTACTCATAATGCCCTGAGGTGGTACTGAATTCCGTCTTCCTCTCGTCTCCCTTCCGGATATACACCAGGTTGTAAGTGCTCCTGAGATCTAGTTTGGTGAAGAAGCGCGCCCCGTGCATTGGCTCAATCGCCGTGGCAATGAGAGGTAGCGGGTAACTGTACCTCACAGTGATCTGATTTAGACCTCTATAGTCAATACACGGGCGCAGATCTCCATCCTTCTTCTTCACAAAAATGAAACTCGAGGAGACAGGTGAAGTGAAGGGCCGAATGTACCCCTGACGCAAGGATTCGGAGAATGCCCCTGTCGATGGGGTGGTAATTGAGTCACCTTCAGGGAGAATGCACACGGTGGAGACCTGGCCTGGACTTTCCACCGTGGTTGCACCAACAGAAACCCCTAAACACCTCCCCCGAGCACTCTCGCGACCACCCCGTGAGAACCCTCCATTGCCAAGAAACAGTGGGGTCATGACAACCTAACCAGGGTAGGCCAAGCACCACGGGAAACGCAGGAGAGTCAATGAGGAAGAGACTAATTCTCTCCTTGTGACCCCCCTGCTTCACCATACCCAGAGGAGCAGTGACCTCCCTAATCAACCCTGACCCTAATGGTCGACTATCTAAGGCGCTAATGGGGAAAGGCACATCCACGGGGAACAATTGGGATCCCTAAACTATGGGCGAACAATCTATCTATAAAATTCCCAGCCGCACCTGAATCGACTAACGTCTTATGCTGGGAATGTGGGGAAAATTCTGGAAAAATGACATACAAAAACATATGTGCAACAGAGGACTCTGGGTGAGAATGGTGCTGGCAGGCAGAGCGCCCTGCCTGCTGCCTCGATACCCAGAGGAACCAACCCGGCACCGACCGGCAGTGTGACCTCTGCGGCCACAGATGGTGCACGAGCTGGAACCCCCTCTGGTCTCCCTGCGCACCGCCCCTCCCAACTCCATAGGTATCGGAGAGGGAGTGCGGGGGGATGGAACCAACAGACCCCTATCTGAACGTCCGCGGGTAGCCAGCAGGTTATCCAGCCGGATGGACAGGTCCACCAACTAGTCGATTGTGAGGGGGGTGTCTCTGCATTCCAACTCCCAACGGACGTCCTCATGCAGACTGCAGTGATAATGGTCAATCAGGGCCCTGTCGTTCCATCCCGCGCCGGCAGCCAGGGTCCGAAACTCCAGGGCGAACTCCTGGGCGCTCCTCGTACCCTGCCTTAGATGGAAGAGGCGTTCACCCGCCGCTCTACCCCGCCGCTCTACCCCAAAACTGTGTTACGCAATGGTGTGGTTTAATTAATGAAAACCCACCGGACACAGAACAAACAATCATTTTGGGAAAAACCCTGTTACACACCAAAATGAACGTGCACTAGCATTTGCAAATAACAGTTCCGGACAATGACATGGGGGAAACAGAGGGTTAAATACACAACATGTAATGATGGAATTGAAACCATGTGTGTAGGAAGACCAGACAAAACAAATGGAAAAATGAAAAATAGATTGATGATGGCTAGAAGACCGGCGACGCCGAGTGCTGAGCGCCGCCCAAACAAGGAGAGGAACCGACTTCGGCGGAAGTCGTGACAGAGGTACACTAAGTAGTTTGTGATGTCCATAATTCACTCCACTTAACTTAGCTGTATTCAATCACCATTACAGTTTTATATATATATATATATATATATATATATATATATATATATATTATATTCAGAAATTGGGAAGAAATTCACACTAAGTTAAAGCAGGTCAGCTTTAAATGGGCATCAGAAATGTTCACTTCAATCGGTGCATGTTTCTTGTCAATGTTCGTAGTCAATGTTCTAAAAGATATGGACAGATATGTCAAATATGAGTCTGATAGTTTGAAATGTTCCTTTAGTTTGTGATTACAAGTGACTAGTGATATAGAAACCAAACCAATGCATTTGTGATCTCTGGAAGTGATTTGGTTTTACTATATCACTAGTAAATAAGTAAATAAATTCAGCAAAAAAAGAAACATCCCTTTTTCAGGACTCTGTCTCTCAAAGATAATTCGTAAAAATCCAAATAACTTCACAGATCTTCATTGTAAAGGGTTTAACATCTTAGGACTAGGGGCAGTATTTTGAAGTTCGGGTGAAAACGTGCCCAAAGTAAACTGCCTGTTACTCAGGCCCAGAAGCTAGGATATGCATATAATTAGTAGCTTAATTAGTAACACTCTGAAGTTTCTAAAACTGTTAAAATAATGTCTGTGAGTATAACAGAACTGATATGGCAGGCAAAAACCCGAGCAAAATTCATCCGGGATGTCTGAATCAGTCATGTCACACTGTTTTCAATAGGCCAGCTATTCAAAGCCTCATAGTTAACCCCCAGATTGCAGTTCCTATGGCTTCCGCTAGATGTCAACAGTCTTTAGAAAAAGGTTTGAAGCTTCAATCATGAAAATCAAGGGAGTAAGACCACTTGTTCCTGAGTCCAAGTCAAGTGTACTGTTTTGGATTTTGCGCGTAACAGGGAATGCGCGCTCAGTTATTTTTCTCTTCTTTTCAGCAGGTTATATTCCGTCTAAAATATTATAGTTTATATTCATTTTAGGGTATCTGAGTATTGATTACAAATGCTGTTTGACTTTTTTCGACAAACTTTACGGGTACTTTTGGGATATCGTTTGTCTGCATGGATGAAAGCCTTTGGGCAGGTGGATTACTGAACAAAACGTGCCAACCAAACGGAGCTATATGGATATAAAGAGGAACTTTATCGGAAAAAAATGACCTTTTATTGTGTAACTTGGACGCTTGGGTATGCCATCAGAGGAAAATCATCAAAGGTAAGCGATTTATTTTATGCTATTTTTTTGTTTTGTGACACCTCTGCTGGTTATGTTATTATGCTAATTGAGTTTTTGAGTGGGGCGCTGTTCTCAGACAATCAAATGTTCTGCTTTCGCCGTAAAGCCTTTTTGAAATCGGACAATGCTGTTAGATTAACAAGAGTCTAAGCTTTTGAAGGGTGTGCAGCATTTGTATTTTCATGAATGTTTGAAATTAGTATTTTTGTAATTTGAATTTGGCGCTCTGCATTTCACCGGATGTTGTCAAAATCAATCCCGTTCATGGGATTGGATCCGTAACAGGTTAAACACTGTTTCCCATGCTTGTTCAATGAACCATAAACAATTAATGAACATGCACCTGTGGAACGGTCGTTTAGGTTTAGACACTAACAGCTTACAGACGGTAGGCAATTAAGGTCACAGTTAGGACAGTAAAGAGGCCTTTCTACTGACTCTGAAAAACACCAAAAGAAAGATGCCCAGGGTCCCTGCTCATCTGCGTGAACGTGCCTTAGGCATGCTGCAAGGAGGCATGAGGACTACAGATGTGGCCAGGGCAATAAATTGCAATGTCCGTACTGTGAGACGCCTAAGACAGGACGGATAGCTGATCGTCCTCGCAGTGGCAGACCATGTGTAACAAAACCTGCACAGGATCGGTACATCCGAACATCACACCTGCGGGACAGGTACAGGATGGCAACAACAACTGCCCGAGTTACACCAGGAATGTACAATCCCTCCATCAGACTGTCCGCAATAGGCTGAGAGAGGCTGGACTGAGGGCATGTAGGCCTGTTGTAAGGCAGGTCCTCACCAGACATCACCGGCAACAACGTCGCCTATGGGCACAAACCCACTGTTGCTGGGTCAGACAGGACTGGCAAAAAGTGCTCTTCACTGACGAGTCGCGGTTTTGTCTCACCAGGGGTGATGGTCGGATTCACGTTTATTGTCGAAGGACTGAGCGTTTCACCGAGGCCTGTACTCTGGAGCAGGATCGATTTGGAGGTGGTGGGTCCCTCATGGTCTGGGACGGTGTGTCACAGCATCATCGGACTGAGCTTGTTGTCATTGCAGGCAATCTCAGTGCTGTGCATGCAGGGAAGACATCCTCTTCCTATATATATATTTACAAATTTCTTTCTAATCTTTACAGGAAAATTAAACGGGCACTATCTGATGTGTGGAGACATTTCACTGCAGCTAATGTAGAAGGAAAAGCTGTGTAAATTTGCAAATACTGTGACAAATCATATGTGAAGAATGCAACAATGATGCAGAGTCATCAGGCCAAGTGCATAAAGTTCCCTCAGCGATCACAACAAGCAACCTCTGACAAAAGTCCCTCTACTTCTATTCGAGGGGGGGGAAATTATTAACCTTATTGATAGCAACAGCTCATGGTCCTCCTGCAATCAGATTTCTTTTTGACTCAAACGATGAACGTAGTCAGAAAAATGCTGATTAACTACTTAGGGAATAGCGGCGCGCTAGTTGGCCACTCCCGACGCTACCCGGTGAAATGTAAGGCGCCAAATTCAAAATCCAAAAGGTGAATTATTAAACATTCATCGAAATACAAGTGTTGCAGTCATCAAAAGCTCTGATTGTTGGCAATATCACAGCGTTGTCAGATTTCAAAAAGGCTTTTCGCACAACATTTGATTGTTTGAGGATAGCACCCCACATATTTTCCACATTAGCATAAATTAATATCCAGCGTGGGTCACACAAAACCCATATCACAGCTAAAATAAATCTCTTACCTTTCGAAGAACCTCTGCTGAGGGCTTCCCAAGTGTCCAACGAAGACATCCAATGGTTCTTTTGTAAGAAAAAGTCATTTTTAATATATCCATAAATCTCAGTTTGGTTGGCGCGTTATGATCAGAAAATCCAACGTCGAATCGCCAATTGAACCGTGAAGAGAACGCGTTCAAATATACCAATCAACAAACAAATCATAGATCATTTATAATGCATCCTTAGCTATCCTTTCATGAATATTAGCGATAATATTTCACTCGGATGGTAACCTAAATGTTATGAAAGGAAAATACAGTGGGGCGCGCACATGGTCTCCAGCCCGTAAAATCTTGTTGACATCTGAGCTACCTCGACTATTTCCTGTTCCTATCCGTTCTGCTCAGGGCTACAGCTTCCAAACTCTGTATAAAGACTGCTGGCATCTAGTGGAAGCCATAGGTACTGCAGTCTCAGTCCTAGTTAAAATAGAAATGAATAGGCACATACATTATTTTAACACTTTTAGAAACTTCAGTGTTTCCTATCCAATAGTACTAAATACTAATGTGTACTAATTACTAATGTGTACCAATAGTACTAATTACTAGTATTAATGTGCATATCCTATTTTCTGGGCCTGAGTGGCAGACATTCCAAAACCGCCAGACTCTCCAAAACCGTCACCTCTGCTGCCGCTCCCTGAGATTTCTGAATGTTCTTCGCCCAGCATACACCCCTCCAACCAAGCATGTTTTATCTACAAATTTGCTGGATGCAGAGTTCAATGGAGTTCAAGTGAAGGTCAAGCAAATCATAGAGAAAGCAAACTGTATTGCAATCATCTCTGATGGGTGGTGGAATGTTCATGGGCAAGGAATAATTAACTACATCATCTCCACCCCTCAACCAGTATTCTACAAGAGCACAGACACAAGGGACAACAGACACACTGGTCTCTACATTGCAGATGAGCTGAAGGCAGTCATCAATGACCTTGGACCACAGAAGGTATTTGCACTGGTGACAGACAATGCTGCGAACATGAAGGCTGCTTGGTATAAAGTGGAAGAGTCCTACCCTCCCATCACACCCATTGGCTGTGCTGCTCATGCATTGAATCTGCTCCTCAAGGACACAATAGCACTGAAAACAATGGATAAACTCTACAAGAGAGCCAAGGAAATGGTCACCAAGCAAAGTGAGAAGAATAAGAGCACCACATTGAAGCTGCCCAGCTGCCCAGTGGTGTTGTCATCATGTTTGACAGTCTCCTGGAGGGGAAGGAGTCTCTCCAAGAAATGGCCATATCACAGTCTGCCGATATGGACAGCCCCATCAAGAGTATCCTCCTGGATTATGTGTTTTGGGAGAGAGTGGTAAGCAGCCTGAAACTCTTGAAACCTATAGCAGTAGCCATTGCACAGATTGAGGGAGACAATGCCATCCTGTCTGATGTTCAGACTCTGCTTGTAGATGTAAGAGAAGAAATCCGTACTGCACTGCCCACATCACTGACGCTCCAAGCACAGGAAACTGCAGTTCTGAAATACATCAAAAAGCGTGAAGACTTCTGCCTGAAGCCCATACATGCCGCAGCGTACATGTTGGACACCAAGTATTCTGGCAAGAGCATCCTGTCTGGTGCAGAGATCAACAAGGCCTATGGTGTCATCACTACTGTGTCTCGCCAACTTGGCCTGGATGAGGGCAAGGTTCTTGGCAGTCTGGCGAAGTACACTTCCAAGCAAGGGCTTTGGGACGGAGATGCAACATATCTCATCAGCCACCTGGTGGAAGAGACTTTGTGGATCTGAGGCTCTTTCCCCTGTTGCCTCTATCATCCTCCAAATCCCACCAACATCAGCCGCCTCAGAGCGCAACAGGTCCTTGTTTGGGAACACACACACCAAAGCACACACACAGGCTGACCAATACAAGGGTTGAGAAATTGGTGGCCATCCAAGGTTGGAAAGTGACAGTGAAGATGAGGCCTCAGAGTCTGATGTTCAAGAGGTGGACATTGAGGAAGTCCAGGGAGAAGACATGGAAGCCTGAGAGGAAGACTACCAAAGCTCATTTTACAGATGTATGTTGAAAATGTTTTTGGGAGATGCGATGTATTCAATATTCCCTTTCTTTTGTTGTTCAGTGAAATGATCCCATGTGAAGAGTCAACTCATTTAATTTAAGTTCAATTTGTAACTAAATCGTTTTTTTTTTTCTGTTGGAAGGATTTAATCATTTGCAATTATGTCTGCTTATGATAAGGTAAACGGTTTATGTTTCTGTCTCCATATGATATGGTAAATATCATTATATTTACCAATGCAAAAAACATCTCCATTTAAATGGTATTAATATTCATTTCCATATATTTCCATGAAATCCCATCTATTCCCGTTAGTTCCCATATATTCCTGTTAATTCCCCATCGGAAAGTTTCCACTGAATAGTCCCCAAAATGTGCAACCTTAGTAATGACATTGTTGTTTAATCAGCTTCTTGATATGCCACACCTGTCAGGTGTATGGATTATCTTGGCAAATGAGAAATGCTCACTAACTGGGATCGAAACCAATTTGAGAGTAATCTTTTTGTGCATATGGAACATTTCTGGGATCTTTTATTTTAGCTCATGAAACATGGGACCAACACTTTACATGTTGTGTTAATATTTCTGTTCAGTATATATATATTTTCCAACAGATCTACACAACCTACTCCACATTTTCAAAGTGAAAGAACACTATAGAACACTAAATTGTCTTAATTAATTTAAAATATTTAACAACGAAGATGTCTTGATTATGCATGTCTTCACACCCCAGAGTTAATACATACTGGAAGCACCTTTGGCACTTAATAGAGTTGTAAATACGTGTTTATAGGATTCTACCAACTTTGCACTCTTAGGGCAAAAACTGTATATCCATTGTTTTTGTCAAAAATGCTCAAGCTCAGTAAATTTGTTTGGGAATCATTGATGGACAGCAATATTCAGGAGCACTCAGCAACTCTCGGAAAGACATTCTGGGCCCAAATCCACAAAGCATATCCACAAAGCGGAAAAGGTCCTAGGAATCGTGTTAAAACCTTTTTTAAGACTAAGAACATTCCCAGCTCAGAGTAGATTTTAAGAAGATGTTAAAACACTGCCCAGCCAAACTCCAGGAGTAAAATCAACTTAGAAAAGTTGATCTCAACTGGTAATCACGACAGTTTGAAGTAAACGCAAAGGAAAGATAGTGATGACACTCATTTTGGCTAAATTCCCAATCTGGCCCTCATACCATCATGGCCACCTAATCATCCCCAGCTTCCAAATGGCTCATTCATCCCCCCTCCTCTTCCCTCTAACTGTTCCCTAGGTTGTTGCTGTAAATAAGAATGTGTTCTCAGTCAACTTATCTGGTAAAATAAGCTAAATTTAAATGAAAAACATTGTTGCAAATGATGTGGAATAACCAATGAGGCATTGGGCATTGGCAGCTGTGAACTCTAGCATGCTTCAGACACACAGTGAATGTGACTGTACATCAAATGTTGTAATGGTAAAACTTTGTTATAATTTTAGCCTTGTTTTGCTCCTTTCATATTTATTTGAATCCTGACAAACTCCCCAGTTCCTGCCGCAGTGACAAGCATACCCATAACGTGATGCTGCCACCACATTACTTGAAAATCACAGGAGGTTGGTGGCACCTTAATTGGGGAGAACGGGCTCATGGTAACGGTTGGAGCGGAATAGGTGGAATGGTATCAAATGCATCAAACATGGTTTCCATGTGTTTGATGCCATTCCACTTGATCCGCTCCAGCCATTATTATGAGCCATCCTCCCCTCAGCATCCTCCACTGTTGAATATCAGAGTGTTGTATGAGATTTGACCCAAACCTGTAGTTTTGAATTTAGGCCAAAAAGTGTATATCTTTGCCATGTTGTCTTGCAGTATTACTTAACAGCCTTGTTTTTTTAGCACAGGCTTCCTTCTTTACACTTTGTCACACAGGCCAGTAATGTGGAGTGAATGCAATGTTGTCGGTCCTCTATATTTTCAAGTATTGTGGTGGCAGCATCATGTCACCGGCAGAGACTGGAGAGTTTGTCAGGATCAAAAGCAATATGAAAGGAGCAAAGTACAGGTGAAAGGTTAGAGGAAATCCTGCGGTAGTCTTCTGAAAATCTAACCCTGGGTTAGAGTTGTATTTTTTAGCCGGGGACAATTACACACCTTTAATGCCAGACACACCAGAATGGCTTTCCAATAGATGTTGAGTGTTCCTGAGTGGTCCAGTCTAAATCCTGACTTAAATCTGCTTGAAAATCAGAGACTATGTTTGAATATTGCTGTCCATCAATGAATCCCAAACAAATTTGCTAAGCTTGAGTAATTTTTATAAAAACAATCGATAAAAAGTATGTTTCCCTAAGAGTTGTGCAAAGTTGGTAG
Organism: Brachymystax lenok tsinlingensis; assembly: GCA_030435695.1. Classification (NCBI taxonomy): domain Eukaryota; kingdom Metazoa; phylum Chordata; class Actinopteri; order Salmoniformes; family Salmonidae; genus Brachymystax; species Brachymystax lenok. The sequence continues at coordinate 795,239 of CM059786.1, forward strand.
AATCCTATAAAAATGTAAAATCTTATTCTAATTATCCACAGCTGTAATGGCTGCCAAAGGTGCTGCCACCAAGTATTAACTTTGGGGTGTGAAGACATATGCAATCAAAACATTTTATTTTACTTGGGAACATTTCTAGAATTTCTTTTACACCTTGAAAATGTGGAGAAGGTTGTATAGATTTGTTGAATTTAATCACCTTTTAGATTACATTTTAAGGCAGCAAAATGTGAAGACGTTACAAGGAGTGTGTAGACTTTCACTAGGCACTCTATATATGTGTATTAAGGTAATTTTCTGACTTTATTGAACAGATAGAGGGAGAGGATGACAGTGGCAAAAGATAGAGAGAGGTTGTGTCAAAGAGCAGTAGGCCGGATTCAAACCCATGCCGACACTGTAGACGTGTGCTGTAGGCTGCTGCATTACTGCTAGACCAGCCAGGCCACAGTGTCCACACACTCCTGTCAGATCCATGCGATGCAGTCATAAAGTGATGGTGAAAAAGTCACACATGCCATATTGATTCCTGCTGTTCTATAAACAGGCTTTACTTAGTCACAGTGGTGGTTGTTATTGGAGTTGTGTATTGTGCGTGTGTGCATCCGCGGGTTTGTGAGTGTATGTCTGTGTGCGCTCGCGCCTGTGTGTGTATGTGCATGTGTGAGTGTGGTGTGTGTATGCCGGTGCACTTGCATGCACTAATATATGAACCCCAATCAAAACCAGCCCCAACCGCAAAATACCTCTACTGTGAGTCAACAACATGCCAGTCTACAGCCGAACACCCTCTGTGCCTTTAATACATACTGCCATAAAATGACACATTCCATCAGAGAACACTAGAACACTGGCATGCCTCTGGGCAAGTCCTCAAATGTTCCAATATCGCCTCATGAAAAAGAGGGCAGTCAGTCGAAAGAGGGAGACAAGAGACGACAATTGGAAGTACATCTGGGACCATCGTGTTAACCGTTGGCAGATACAATGCTCAACATCATCGCAGTGGTTTCAAAAAGGCTTATAAACAGTATATTAAATGTGGCGTGGCTCGGGTTGGATTTAATTAGGAATTAGTAGGGCCTCAGACATCAAATCACTCAAAGGAACAGAGATTTTAAAATAAAATGTTGGTTCATCAAACATCAAACAAACAGTCAACTAGTCCAATCAAATGCCCACATATTAAAAGACCCGTAATCAAAGCCACGCGTCATATCATTGATCATCTTAACCAACTTCCTGTTTTTTTAACCTATCATTAGATGCTTGCCCATATGGGCCTCTTTTGTCTGCAGGTGTTGCTTGTCCTGTTGTAGACTACCAATTGGACAAATTATGAATCCCAATACTTCTAAGTGGCTTCCTTTCCTGTGGCTGCCTTTCCTTAACCTCACTCTCTATGGACTGGATAGGTGAAAGCCATGTAGTAGATGCACAAAGCTTGCTAGCTGGTGAGGCACTTACCTGGTCCATTTGTGCACTCTATCTACAACCTAAAAGGGTTCTTTGGCTGTCCCCATAGGATAACCTTTTGAAGAACCCTATTTGGTTCCAGGTAGAACCCTTTTGGTGTAGTAAGGTAGAAGTGGGATTATGATTGGGCTGTCAGTGTAACGCTTGTTCCGTCTTGACCTTGGCCTGTGCAGTTGACCTCGGATGCAGAATCCTCTTTCAAGACAACACGTTGTACTCCCGAAACTACTGTGCGACATTGCTAACTACTTGTCTACTGAAACCATATACCACCAAGATGGTGGCTTTTGTAGACTGTGGCGACACTACTTCATGTCTCAAGGGAGGTCGCATCACTGCACGATGGTCTAGCCATGACTGCCTAGCTAGCAACTTCCCATCTGCTACACTAGTATACAGGAGATATCGCCCCTTGTTGACCTGTGGGTCTAAATGGAGGGCAGGATTAAGTACAGGTTTACAGTCTCAGGAACAGACTGTCAAAGCTAACATAGAAAAAAGGAAAGACATAAAGAATGTAATTGTAAATAATGAGGGAAATGAAGAAAATAATGAGGCGGCCCTTCGAAACCCTTCCTCAAAAAACCTGCTTGAACCTCACCACAGATTCTGCATCCTTCAGGACTGTTCCTGAGAGATTCAACATTTAGGCGAAAAGCAGGCCTTTAGGTGGCCATGACATGCTATTCTTGGATGATTTCCCATGTCTGATCATTTTGATTTAATGATAGCTAAATTGAATCTCATTTATATGTTATCCCTGCGCCACCCTTCATTCTAACATGTGTCTTTGTAATGAGCCTGTATGATATCATGCAATCTCCCGTGTAGACACCCTCTAAAGAAATCTTCCTTGAAATTTCACAAGGAGTCAAGGCTCTAAGAAGCCCGCTGCGATAGACCGTTTTAATAAAACGTAATTTAGAACTGTCGGAATCTCCGGTTGCACTGAATCGTTGCCAATCTGACAGAACAAGCGCTCTTGGAAAGACTGAAGACTATGCTGTAAAGTGTATGCTCTAGCTTTAAAGGTCCCTAGTGTGCTTGTGCTTGTAAGACATTTCATTAAAGATGAAGATCACCGAATACTTTCAACAATGCATCTGAGTATTTCGCAGATTCCTTCTTCGAACCTTTCCTTTTAAATAAGTCTTCTGTCAAGGTTAATATGCACTGAGATGTTTAAATGTGGACATGCTCCTTTAATCTTAACCTTTCATCCCTTTTTCCCCCAAAAAGACTCTCGTCTGCAAGTTATAAAGCTTTTCCTTTATTCCACCAAATCATCACAGAAAGACCTCCTATGAAATAATGTTTCATAAGACAGCTACATCTGCTGGAAACATTGAAAAGGATGTTTGTAGTAGTAGCTGGTGGGTCATTACTTCTGAAGCCAATACAACTCAATAGTACTATCTGCACATATACCAGATATACCTGTACAGCACAACACAGCACAATTGTTTCAGAATTCAGTTACCAATCCAAAGAAATTTACAGACTAGTGTATTTCGGTCATGTTTTTTTTTTTCTCAAATGTAATCATTGTTGATCATGGTAATGATATATCTAGGTATATTCAGGAGTGATAATGTCACAACAGGGCACTTAGTTCCCATTTACCAAAAATCATTAGTGCACATAATACCTCACATAAAGCACAGACGGTTCTGGTTTTCCAATGTTCATACACATACACACAGCTGAAATACTCATCAACGGGTCCCCAATGACCCAGAGTGGTTCAGTATTTTTATACTCCACTTGCTCTGAAAAGGCAAACGAAAGAACTTCTACCCCATATGCACACACACACACACACACACACCCCACCAGCACCATTTCTGCAAAATAGCAACGCCAACACATTCACATTTTTGTTTTATGACATTGTTGACGGTGAGTCTGACTAATAAGTGCTAGGGAGCTAAAATAACACTTGTCCCCCTCGAAGAGCCTGCTTCAGAGGTAATTAGCGTATAGTCTGCAGTCTTGATCAAGCCCTCCTATAATCTAATCATGAACTTGTTTGGGGAAAAAGTGAAGGAATGCTACACCACAAGGATGTGTTGGATTGCGTTACAGTGGATCTCCATGGGAAACCAAATCTCCCACAAGTCTCCATGACATCAATTGAAAACTGTTAACTTTAATTCTATTTGAATTTCTTGTTAATTTAATTGCATCAGGCTGGGATTAGGGTTCTTTGCTTAAACATAGACTAATACTTGTTCAGATGGCAGACCTTAGCTTGGTAATTTCTGATTTGATCAAACATTTGTTTTATGACCACATTCAAATGTAATACATTCACACCCATTAGACTTGGACTGAAGTTGAATGTGACATTCCTGGTCAGCTGTGATGAAAATGTTTATCATGTTTGAACAGGGGTGTGCATCATTAATATTCTGATGGCCACCTGCTTTTTTATGACACGATGTCATCGGGTTGAAATATTCCAGGATTACAGCGTCCATATTAGGACAACCGACACAACCGACACAAACTCCTTGCGACTTTGACACCAACTTGTTGTGACGCTGACAAGTCCAAGTGACTCAGGCTGTACGTTCTCAATAGCCAACCAGCTTAAATAAAGCCATACAGTTCCCTCCCTACTTCAGCATATCCTCCTAACCCTGTCTCTGTCTGTCTGTCTCCCAGCCCCCTTTGCCTGAACAAGCCAGAGCATCTATCAAAACCTCATGAAGGGAACGTGGAAATTGTCCTAATGGTAAGTAAGAAAACATCCACGGCATGTTTTCTGACACTAAAAAAAGCGACAGTAATCTACAATTCCATTGTCATACATAGTAATTTTCCAATCGCTTTTTCAATTGCATAAATTAACCATGATACATCCTTAATCATCAGACATCCATGCAGTCTGATAATTCAAAGAATTGCCACAAATAAAAACGTAAAGGCAATATAAACACGCTACCATTTTTTATCTTTAAACTGCTGCTGGTCTGGATGATGCCGTCATATAATATAGTCTGTTCAGCGATATAAAAACATACCCTAAGTCAATCAAAAGCTCTTGGGATCACAATCCTTTATTACCTTATCTGTCAATTACAACACTCACACAGAAACATACATCACAATCATGAATCTAATCACCAACAATAATATTTGAGTTAATAGCCTGAAACGTCCCATAGCAGCCATGAGTTCATCATCTGGCACCACGTATCGGTTGGTAGTAGGAGAAACAGCCACTTCCCAACTCCTTTTATTGGTTATTACAGGTTTATTATTATTGTAATACGAACTAGTGAACTTAAAGGGCAACATTGAGGTCTAGGGTTCCTTTAAATTTGAGTATACCTCAATGACATCACCGAGCCATGACTGATCCACCCCCTTTGTTCTTGCATTATAAAGAACATCCAAAAGATATATAGCTAAATGGAATTGGTTTTATTACAATGGAAATACACATTTGAATGTAAGCTGATTGGAGATCAGTTTAATCTTGTGTTTTGAGAAATTGCATGTGACAATAGGAGAGACTTAGAGGGGAAAATAATTAAACCACAATGAAAGGAGGAGATCTCAGAAGAAATCGTTGGTTCCGAACACAACGTTGTTTCTGCAACCTTGAGAATGGTATGGAGTTCTAATGGACTAACGAGAAAGGAAACGTAACAATTATCACTGCCTCATGCACCCAACTCATTTACAGTTGAAGTCAGAAGTTTACATACACTCAGGTTGGAGTCATTAAAACTCGGTTTTCAACCACTACACAAAAGTCTTCATAACAAACTATAGTTTTGGCAAGTTGGTTAGGACATCTACTTTGTGCATGACACAAGTAATTTTTCCAACAATTGTTTACAGACAGATTATTTCACTTATAATTCACTTTATCACAATTTCAGTCGGTTTACATACAGGAGTTTACATACACTAAGTTGACTGTGCCTTTAAACAGTTTGGAAAATTCCAGAAAATTATGTCATGGCTTTAGAAGCTTCTGATAGGCTAATTTACATAATTTGTGTCAATTGGAGGTGTACCTGTGAATGTATTTCAAGGCCTACCTTCAAACTCAGTGCCTCTTTGCTTGACATCATGGGAAAATCAAAAAAGAATCAGCCAAGACCTCAGAAAAACAATTGTAGACCTCCACAAGTCTGCTTCATCCTTGGGAGAAATTTCCAAACGCTTGAAGGTACCATGTTCATCTGTACAAACAATAGTACACAAGTATAAACACCAGCCGTCATACCGCTCAGGAAGGAGACATGTTCTGTCTCCTAGAGACAATCCCAGAACAACAGAAAAGGACCTTGTGAAGATACTGGAGGAAACAGGTACAAAAGTATCTATATCCACAGTAAAACGAGTTCTATATTGACATAACCTGAAAGGCCGCTCATAACCTGAAAGGCCGCTACTCTGGTCTGATGAAACAAAAATAGAACTGTTTGGCCATAATGACCATCGTTATGTTTGGAGGAAAACCGGGGGAGTACACCATCCCAAACGTGAAGCACGGGGGTGGCAGCATCATGTTATGGGGGTGCTTTGCTGCAGGAGGGACTGGTGCACTTCACAAAATAGATGGCATCATGAAGAGGAAAAGTATGTGGATGTATTGAAGCAACATCTCAAGACATCAGTCAGGAAGTTAAAGCTTGGTCGCAAATGGGTCTTCCAAATGGACAATCACGCCAAGCATTCTTCCAAAGTTGTGGAAAAATGGCTTAAGGACAACAAAGTCAAGTTATTGGAGTGGCCATCACAAAGCCCTGACCTCAATCCTATAGAAGATTTGTGGGCAGAACTGAAAAAGCGTGCAAGGAGCAAGGAGGCCTACAAACCTGACTCAGTTACACCAGCTCAGTCAGGAGGATTGGGCCAAAATTCACCCAACTTATTGTGGTAAGCTTGTGGAAGGCTACCCGAAACATTTGACCCAAATTAAACAATTTAAAGGCAGTGCTACCAAATACTAATTGAGTGTGTGTAAACTTCTGACCCACTGGGAATGTGATGAAAGAAATAAAAGCTCAAATAAATATATCTCTACTATTATTCTGACATTTCACATTCTTTAAATAAAGTGGTGATCCTAACTGACCTAAGACAGGGAATTTCTACTAGGATTAAATGTCAGGAATTGTGAAAAAATGTAAATGTGTTTGGCTAAGGTGTATGTAAACTTCAGACGTCAACTGTAGGTGCTGGGTATACAGGACCACAGGCTTTTAATTATATATGTTGCCATGGCAACTGCTTGGTTGATACGCTCCCCATACACTTGATTGGATTATTGATCATAAGCATGACTTATTCCCACAAATGTATGGGAAGTGTATATTTAATAAGCAATGTGACTTATGAGAGACTTTAGGGGGCCAGTGGAACTTGACTGAGCAGAAAATGAGTGAGCAGAAAATTTCCAAAAGCATCAGTGTGGCCCATTATAAAGGCACAATATGCTACTTTTCATTTCCAGTCAAAAGTGCTCTCCCTGCACTTGTTTGTAAATGATGTTGGTGGGTCTCTGCAAATGTAACTGCCACTAATTTGTAAGGTCCCTTGTCCCTGGTTTTCTAACAATATAACTAAAACCTAAACTTAACCAGTCACATTTCTTACCTAAACTTAACCAAACCTTGAGCCCTAACCTTAACCAATTGGAATTACGTACCTAAATGTAACCAATTACATTGCTTGCTTTAACTTAAGCAATTACATTAATTTCTGTGCTCGGGGCTGAGCTGCCCAAGAACAAGATGGAATAAGAAAAACGTTAATCTGCTTCTAAAGACTTTATTTCAGTGAAGAAAGGTTTTGACAGACGACACAACAGCCACTTCTCAGACAAAACATATCTGAACTGGATTTAGGCATTGGTAATGTTTTATGCTGGAAATACAAACAAGTTATTTTGTTTAGTCTAGCTTGTTCTCAAGACAAGCTGCAAGTGGCTGGCTGCTAGCTAAATGCTATCTACACATGCGCTGTTTCGCTTGGCACAAACAGGGCGGGAGACCTGGCTTCGATCACAGCGTAGGTCATGAATTCAGCCTCCTTGCGGCTCACCATGATTCATGTCAGTCAGAAAAGGGAATGATGTAAGATTAACCATAACCACATGGAGATGGAGTATAGACAAGACCAGACCGTATAGTTCAAAACCTTGGTGCAGGAGTTTGGTCTAACAGTATAACACAGCACATTCTGGACTACACATGCCCCGTGAGAGACCAGGGTTTGATCCCCATGCCGACCTCTTCAACTTTAAATACTGCATCTGTCTCCCCCTCTCACTTCATCTATATACCATAGCTATCCAAATAAAACAACATTTTAAAGGGGAGGTGAATTCCTTTCCCCTTAAAACAGGTAAAACATCATTCCCTGCTGCAGCATGTTACATTAACACCTCATCTTGTGTGCACTGCACGCACATGATTGAGTGCAATACTCCAGCTGTGAACTGTGTGTTATGAAATTACAGCCGCCCAACATAACATACAGGTCAGGTTGTGGCTAATGTCTGCATCCTCCAGCTTCTGTAAACAAAGACATCCTCTCCAAATGTATGTAGCCTCAGGGCGAGCCCCGTGTTTGATTCCACGTCTATGAGAAGACTACACTCTTAGAAAAAAGGGTTCCAAAAGATTCTTCCTCAGTCCCCATATGAGAACCCTTTTTGGTTCCAGGTAGAAACCTTTTCGGTTCCATGTAGAACCCTTTGTGGAAAGGGGTTTAAATGGAACCCAAAGGGATTCTACCTAGAACAAAAAGGGTTCTAAATGGAACAAAATTAGGTTATTCTAAGGGTTCTCCTATGGTTCTAGATACTACCTTTTTCTAAGAGTGTATGGACTTAAGATTCATTGGAGGACAGCTGACATTTTGCGTAGATTTTAGGCCTATAGATTATTTCTAAAGCCTATAGGAACAGATCTGCAGATATTCCTTTTTGCATGTCATCAATTATCATAGGCTTTCTGTCCTCTATAGAAGAATGTATATGCATTGGAAAACCAGAATGCATATGTATAGCACGGACCAATCTGTGCCCGGGTTTAATGACATTCAACCCATCAACACTCTGAACTCTATAGTGTATCACTAACCTAACATATTGCCACCTCTGCAACATAATACAGTGGATGAGCTACTGCATCATTACCAGTGACTTAATTGTGTTCTTACAAAATGTTGGTAACAATTTCAAATGCATTATACACACATTTACAATTATGAGCTACAGTTGAAGTCAGAAGTTTACATACACATTAGCCAAATACATTTAAACTCAGTTTTTCACAATTCCTGACATTTAATCCTAGTAAATATTCCCTGTTTTAGGTCAGTTAGGATCACCACTTTATTTAAGAATGTGAACATTTCAGCCTTTTTTTATTCATCACATTCCCAGTGGGTCAGAAGTTTACATACACTCAATTAGTATTAGGTAGCATTGCCTTTAAATTGTTTAACTTGGGTTAAACGTTTCGGGTAGCCTTCCACAAGCTTCCCACAATAAATTGGGTGCATTTTAACCCATTCTTCCTGACAGAGCTGGTGTAACTGAATCAGGTTTGTAGACCTCCTTGCTCGCACATGCTATTTCAGTTCTGCCCACAAATCTTCTATGGGATTGAGGTCAGGGCTTTGTGATGGCCACTCCAATACCTTGACTTTGTTGTCCTTAAGCCATTTTGCCACAACTTTGGTAGTATGCTTGGGGTCATTGTCCATTTGGAAGACCTATTTGTGACCAAGCTTTAACTTCCTGGCTGATGTCTTGAGATGCTGCTTCAATATATCCACATCATTTTCCTCCCTCACGATGCCATCTATTTTGTGAAGTGCATTATCAGTCCCTCCTGCAGCAAAACACCCCCACAACATGATGCTGCCACCCCCGTGATTCAGGCGGTTTTGGAGCAGTGGCTTCTTCCTTGCTGAGCGTTCTTTCAGATTGTTGATATGGGAGTCGTTTTACTGTGGATATAGATACTTTTTTACCCGTTTCCTCCAGCATCTTCACAAGGTCCTTTGCTGTTGTTCTTGGATTGATTTGCACTTTTCGCACCAAAGTACGATCATCTCTAGGAGGCAGAACCCGTCTCCTTCCTGAGCAGTATGACGGCTGCGTGGTCCCATGGTGTTTATACTTGAGTGCTATTGTTTGTACAGATGAACGTGGTACCTTCAGGTGTTTGGAAATTGCTCCAAAGGATGAACCAGACTTGTGGAGGTCTACAATTGTTTTTCTGAGGTCTTGGCTGATTTCTTTTGATTTTCCCATAAGGTCAAGCAAAGAGGCACTGCGTTTGAAGGAAGGCCTTGAAATACATCCACAGGTACACCTCCAACTGACTGAAATGATGTCAATAAGCCTATCAGAAGCTTCTAAAGTGATGACATCATTTTCAGGAATTTTCCAAGCTGTTTAAAGGCATAGTAAACTTAGTGTACGTAAACTTCTGACCCACTGGTGAATTATAAGTGAAATAATCTGTCTGTAAACAATTGTTGGAAAAATTACTTGTGTCATGCACAAGATAGATGTCCTAACCGACTTGCCAAAACTATAGTTTGTTAACGAGAAATTTGTGGAGTGGTTGAAAAACAAGTTTTAATGACTCCAACCTAAGTGTATGTAAACTTCCGACTTAAGCTGTATAATACATACTATTGCTTATAGCCACTCATAAACACATACAGACACTGGATTATATGGTTGGGAGCCCTATAGGCCTACATGAATAGACAATCTCATCAGTTTTCATGTATTATTCTGGTGAAATACTATTTTACTGAGGATACTGTATGTTTTGTTCCTCTTAAATCCACAGCTAGGCTCCAGTCATATTGCCTGTACTGATCCAAAGGTCACAAACTTTGCTACCTACCACAAAAGCCTTCCAACACACTTTACTTTTACTCACTCATGTAGTAGGCTGTCTGGATTTGACTCAGCTGACATTGAGACCACATTTCCCTTGCCTTAAGTGTTTGGATTATCACTAAGTGATGTAAATAGTTGGAATAAAATATGTAAGTGATCTGTAAACATAATTTCAGAGGGAGGGGAAAAGGGGGGTCAATTGAGTGGCAGTCTAGTGGTGTAATCATCTGTGTGTATAGCGTGGACGGAGTGCTGAACACTCAGCAGGCGCTCGTACCAAGTCCATTCTTTACATTTTTTGACAAACTATTATGTATTGCCTGTGTTTTTTATTGCACACAGACTTGGACTATTCCATGTGCTTCTGTGGCAGCATTGATGATTCATTATTGAGGTCAGTGCTCTTGAACTTGGCGCGGTGATTCAAGTTAGATGAGTCTTGCCAAAATATGCTCTTAAAATGAACTTTTCACAAGATACAGTACTTAAGAGCAGTTTCAATCGCCACATCAAATCTTCATCTTCAAATATGTTTGTCAGTCATGAACATTTATAGAAACAATAGCAGAATGAAATCTGTCTTTGCAACAGTGCACCAGATGATAGGACTTTTGAATAGTTTGTCTTTAGCAACTATTCCAGCAAAATAATGACATATTTACAAAACATTATATAATTATATAATATATTATTCTGAAGTGCATGATGTCTAGTGGATATATATTGCCAGAGGCTACATTCACCATATCAACTTGTCATATCAATGTTATATCCAATTTCTTATCAGAAAGTATTTATACCCCTTTACTTTTTCCACATTTTGTTGTGTTACAGCCTGAATTTAAAATGGATTAAATGTAGCTATTTTTTCCACTGGCCTACACATAGTTCCCCATAATGTCAAAGTGGAATTATGTTTAATTCATTAAAAATGAAAAACTGGCCTCCCGAGTGGCGCAGTGGTCTAAGGCGTCACTACAGACCCGGGTTCAATCCCAGGCTGTGTCGCAGCTGGTCGCGACCGGGAGACCCATGAGGCAGTGCACAATTGGCCCAGTATCGTCCGGGTTAGGGGAGGGTTTGGCCGGCCAGGATGTCCTGGTCCTATCGTGCTCTAGTGACTCCTTGTGCATGGACGCTGACTTCAGTCACCAGCTGTACGGTGTTTTCTCCGACACATTGGTGTAGCTGGATTCCGGGTTAAGCGAGCAGTGTGTCAAGAAGCAGTACACCTTGGCGGGGTCGTGTTTCGGAGGATGCATGGCTCTCGACCTTCGCCTCTCCCGTGTCCGTACGGGAGTTGCAGCACGAAAAAGGGGTAAAAAGTACAACAACAACAAAAAATATGAAAATCTGAAATGTCTTGAGTCAATAAGTATTCAACCCCTTTGTTATGGCAAGCCTAAATAAGGTCAGCATTAAAAATGTGCTTGACAAGTCACATAATAAGTTGCATGGACTCTGTGTGCAATAATAGTGTTTAACATGGATAGGCCAAGTATCCTCAGGGGTCCTAGTACCCCGTACCCCAAGTTGGAACCCACTGGTGTATCAATACAGCCAGTCACTACAAAGATAAAGGTGTCTTTCCTAACTCAGTTGCCGGAGAGGAAGGAAACTGCTCAGGGATTTTACAATGAGGCCTATGGTGACTTTATAACAGTTAGAGTGTAATGCTTGTGATAGGAGAAAACTTGAGTATGGCTCAACAACAATGCAATACTAACCTAATTGACAGATTGAAAAAAAAGATGTATTACATTCCAAAACATGCAGCCTGGTTGCAATAATGCACTAAAGTAATACTGCAAAAAATGTGACAAAGCAACTAATTTTTGGTCCTGAATACAACGTGTTATGTTTAGGGCAAATCCAATACAACACATTAGTGAGTACCACTCTCCATATTTTCAAGCATAGTTGTGGCTGCATCATGTTATGGGTTACGGGTATGCTTGTAATTGTTAACGACTGGGGAGTTTTTCAGGATAAAAAAGAAACGTAATGGAGCTAAGCACGGGCAAAATCCTAGAGGAAAACCTGGTTCAGTCTGCTTTCCACCAGACACTGGGAGATGTATTCACCTTTCAGCAGGACAATAACCGCATGTAAGTGTCAAGTGTAGACACAACCTTAGAGACTTACCCAGTAAGACTCACTGCTCAGGTAATGGCTGCCAAAAGTCGCTTTTACAAAGAATTTGAATATGTATGTGAATGAGATATTTATGCATTTAATTTTCAATAAATCTGCAAAATTTCTAAAAACATGTTTTCATTTCATCATTATGGGGTATTGTATGTAAATGAGGGAGAAAAACTATATTACAGCTTGTAACACAACAAAATGTGGAATAAGTCAAGGGGTATGAATACTTTCTGAAGGCAACTGTATGTAAACTCAAAGTATGTGGACACCCCTTCAAATTAGTGGATTTGGCTATTTCAGCCTCACCCGCTGCTGACCGGTGTATAAAATCGTGCACACAGCTGTGCAATCACCATAGGAAAACATTTGCTGTAGAATAGCCCGTACTGTAGTGCTCAGTGACTTTCAACATGGCACAGACTTTCCAACAAGTCAGTTCATCAAATTTCTGCCCTGCTAGAGCTGCCCTGGTCGTTTGCAAGTGCTGTTATTGTGAAGTAGAAACGTCTAGGAGCAACAATGGCTCAGCCGTGAAGAGGTAAGCCACACAAGCTCACAGAACCGGACCACTGAGTGCTGAAGCTCGTAAAAATTGTCTGTCCTCGGTTGCAACACTCACTATGAGTTCCAAACAACGTCAGCAGAAGAACTGTTCCTCGGGAGCTTCATGAAATGGGTTTCCATGACCGAGCATCCACACACAAACCTAAGATCACCATACACAATGCCAAGCGTTGGCTCAAGTGGTGTAGAGCTCGCCGCCATTGGACTCTGGAGCAGGGGAAACGTGTTCTTTGGAGTGATGAATCACGCTTCCCCATCTGGCAGTCCAATTGACGAATCTGGGTTTGGTGGATGCCAGGAAAACGCTACCTGCCCCAATGCATGTGCCAACTGTAAAGATTGGTGGAGGAGGAATAATGGTTGGGGGATGTTTTTCAGGGTTTGGGCATGGCCCCTTAGTTCCAGTGAAGGGAAATCTTAACGCCAAAGCATACAATAACATTGTAGATGATTCTGTGCTTCCAACTTTGTGGCAACAGTTTGGGGAAGGCCCTCTTCTGTTTCCGCATCACAATGACCCCGTGCACAAAGCGAGGTCCATACAGAAATGGTTTGTCGAGATCGATGTGGAATAACTTGACTGGCCTGCACAGAGACCTTAACCCCATCTAACACCTTTGGGAGGAATTGGAATGCCAACTGCGAGTCAGGCCTAATCGCCCAACATCAATGCCCGAACTCACTAATGCTTCTAGTGGAAAGCCTTCCCAGAAGTGTGGAGGCTGTTATAGCAGTAAAGGGGGTACCAACTCCATATCAATGCCCATGCTTTTAGAATGAGATGTTTCACGAGCAGGTATTCAAATACTTTTGTCCATCTAGTGTATTTCCAAGCGTTTTAGTTGACAGTAGGCTACTTTTCTGTCACAATATTACTGAAATCTGATAATAATACTAACAACAAAGATAAGTCGTTTGGGTCGTCCAGCAGGTGGCGGGTTTTGTACACTATAGCACCACCGCAAGGTGTTGCTTATCCACACTTTTATGAGGGCTCAAATGCCCTGCAAATGCGAGAAGAAGAAAAACATCTTGACCACAGGAGCACGAACCCCTTGTCAATAAAACAACGATAACAACGGTGAAGACCTACAGAGAGCTGAATTTGTGCTGTAACTTGGACAATTAGTGTTTTATATTAATCAAATGCATTAGGTAAATGTATTCATTCGATTTTTTTAATAGCTCACTTAGTGATTATTCAACAAAGTCATACATCTCAGCGGGCCTAATGTTTCCAGTTTCGTAAATGTTCCTTCCCTGCCTTGCTTAATTTGAGTTTAACTTCGGATATTTAATTTATTACATAAACAGCCTAGAAATACCTCATCTCATCTGCTATTTCCTCCGTATAAATAAGTTATTTTATCCTGCAATTGAAATTGAACACAGGTTGAGATCCGTCTTAATTGAATAATGGTTTGGGGGGGTTAAATACACTAATGCTATTTATTTCCCTCCCGATCTCAAGTTAAAGTGACAGTTGTATATTTACTTTAATTAGGAGAAAGTGAGAGTTGATTTGTTAGTCCCTTCCAACTGGTACAGAAGCTTATTTTAAACAGGAAGGCCCGGAGGCCTAATGGAATTATTTTTAAAATAGTAATTTGCTTTCATTCCAATGAATATAATAATCGAAATTATTTGTTTTGGGGATTTTTGCCCTTCAGATTACAGATTGTATGCTTTAGGTGCCTGAGGTTGAATCCGCATTTTGTTGCATCCACTAATAATACTAACCCCATGGAAATAAGAATAAACATTGTTATTAAAACTAGGATGATGATGATGATGATGATGATGATAATAATAATATTAATATAATGTGGGTAATATCTTAATAATTATCTTAATGACATGCCTATTTGTAAAGTCTAAAGGCCTAGACGCTGGTTAAAAAATAATCCATGTTCAATTATGGGCTAGATAAAATGGCAAATTGATACTTTGATTAGTTTGTAAATAGGAAAACGCTGTATGCATTAGGCTCAGAGGCCACATACACCAACGTTTTGTTTTAGTTTTTTAAGAAAAGGAGATCACGTTTGCCACTTTTGTTCGCCCGTACAACTATGCCCCCCCCCCTTCCTCCCAAAAAGGGGGAATTGAGTTTACAGTAAAGAGATATCTCAAATTTGTATGGGGGATGGCTAAATGACGCGCATGTGCGAGTAAAGGGTTTGGTTGCAATAAAGAGGCGGTTTGAGTGCAGACCGCAAGGCAGTAACAGAAGGCGTCTTCCCCAGAGTCACTATAGAAGTCCTGCACACAACTATTTGGGACAGCTGTGAACTACACGCGCTTACATTCTGAGCTCGGCGTGAACATGCGGGGCAAGTTGTCTTGCGAAGTCAAAAACTTTCTCTGAACTACTTGAAACTTTTTTCCCCAAGGCGTTTTGCATCGGACCGTCCGCAAGTTTTCAACTCCAGGACCCCTCCGTATCCAAGGACCGATCAAACTGAGCTGGTAACTATTTCCTTGTATTTCATTCTGTCTGTACTTTTTCTCTGAGCCATCAGTCAGAATATGACGTTTAAAAGTTGTTTATGTTCAGGCTTCTTCGGGGGGAATGACAACGCGAGGCACAATGAACAAAGCTTTCAACTTTAGCGCAACTGGTCTGAGCTGAGTTCTAGTAACATAACTGTTCCATTAAAAGTAAATATAGGTGTTAATACAATATCCCCTAATATTCAGTTTTTGCCTTTTTTTTGTTGCCTTTTTTTTATAACTATAAGTAAACATATTCGACAGTGTCTCGAGCTTGCATGGAGTCAGGTCTGGGAGTTTTCTGAGTTAGATGCGCCAGGCGAGTGTGAAACAGGTGGGATCTTTCACGTGCTACACGGGATCCTTAGGTAAGGGTTATGGTTAGGGTATGGTAGGGGTTAAGGTTAGGGTATGGACGTCCCAAGGACTCTGGATAGCACTGGCCGATCTTTCAGAAGTAAACGCATTCCAGCACGATGTGAAGTTGATGGAGTAAAATCAACAAGGAGCTATGTGAAAATAAAGAAATAATTCCATGCAAAACATACATTTCGTTGAATTGCATGATACATTACATGGTCTGAGTCAACATAAGAAAGATTCCTGTGTTTGATGACGAAGATGGCCATTTATTTTGAGGGTTTTCCCCAATTAAATTATCCAAACCAGTATGAAAGTCGTAGTGAATGCATTTTTCTGTTGTCAATAGTGTATAATATTTTTTCCATTCATTTGTAGCATAAGGTAAGCCTACTTCCAAATATTAGTAATATATTGATTTACTCAAATATAGCTGGAAAGGTTAGGATGATTATGATCATTAGGCTATCGTTGTTATTTGTTTTAAGCGTCTCTTATAGTAAATTACTTCAACGAATTTCAATAGGCCATCAAAAAACAAAAGCTAGTGTCTGCGTACATTTCGTAATTTATTTCGATATCTTTCAACTTTAAGCGGTTTTGGTTGCAGGGGAATTTCATGCTATTAATAATCACATATTTAGAGTTAAACCAATGTTATGGAATATAACGAAAGTCTTCATTTTATTGTAGGCTACTTTACATGGATAAGCGTAATAGTTTTACTTGAACACACGATTTATCAGTGTTTTCTGCTGTAGGAATCTATACATCTCATATTAAAACACGGTATTGTGTCTGTAACTGCAATAATCTGAATTAAAATAGTGGCCACGTGTTTGTGCTAATTTGCTATTGACAAATTCACAGGTTTATGGTATCAAATATGATTTGGAACAATTGTCTTCAATTAGGATAATTCTTAGGCCTGTTCATTTTTTCATTGTTATTTTCAGAGAGCTGTTTCCCACGTTGCCTAGGTGCACACATCAGTTGCTTTATGGTATTTTATTGCTCTCAAGTGCCCATATCCTCTCATGTTCTGCATCAACACACGGCTAAAAACATGCACATTCGTGGTAATTGCTGCACAATTGACCAAAGGATCTGCATTAACATAAGAACTCTGAAGTTGCTCTCCAAAACCCACTGGGCACAGACGTCAATTCAACATCTATTCCCCGTTGGTTGAACATCATTTCATTGAAATGACGTGGGTCACCAACAAGGTCACCATTCCACATCTATAAGAGTTGAACAATATAGGTTTCTTAGAAATATGCTTTGTAGTCTACTTTAATCCACTTTTAAACACGAGAGCTAATGAAATGAAGTAATCCAAGTGTGCATGCAGTTTAGTTTACCAAAAAGATATGTAGGCATATGACAGAAAGCCTATCCTAGCCACAGCAGTGAGGTTATGGCTATCAAGCCTCTAATTGACAATATGGATTTAGTTTGACTGAGTCGTAGCCTGTAGTTTCCCGAGAGTATTTGCTCCCGAGTGGCGCAGCAGTCTAAGGCACTGCATCTCAGTGTTAGAAGTGTCACTACAGACCCTGGTTCGATCCTGGCTGCATCACATCCGGCCGTGATTAGGACTCGCATAGGACGGCGCACAATTGACCCAGCGTCGTCCGGGTTAGGGCTTGGCCGGGGTAGGCCATAATTATAAATAAGAATTTGTTCTTTACCGACTTGCCTAGTTAAATAAAGGTTAAATAAAAAAAATATAATAACGAATAACAAAAAATACTACCACATTCTTTAATCATAAACTAGTGCATTGCAATGTAATGCTTACTGTAGCCTATATTTGTCTCTTTGTTTATGTACAACCTGAATGTGCAAGCTCCCCTCTAAATCCTGAAATTACATGTAGGCCTAATTTTATAGGTATAGCCCATGTCTGAAGGCTACAAGAGCGCGCGTATAGGGATACAACTTTTTCAACACCTCAGTTTAGATACACCTCAGTTTAGATACACTTGTGTCAAGGAAAAGCTGCGCTGATTTTAATCCATTTTGGCGTGTGGGGACCGAAATGGGAATGCTGGTGTGATTTTTCTTGACAACACCAACGCAAAATCCTCCTAATTAGCCAACAACGTCTTGGCAAAATTTAATTTAGGTTTACCCCGGGTCACCTTAAATCCATAGGATTTGGGATCTTGTGTTGAACTGTCCTACTAGTCTAACCTCTGATATCTATTTAGAATTAGAGTAGAGAGAGCACATTTCTGAAACATACTAACAATAATATACTGGCGTGATATGTGTGTGGGACAATTCGATCATGCTTTGTGTTATATTGTATCTCAAATCTCTTCGGCCGAGGCGCTTTCGGCCGAGGCGCGGAATTTAACAGTTGGCCAGTCACGACCAACCGGGAATGGGACGTAGCAGTGTTCAGCTTGATTGTTGAGTCGTTGAGATGGTATGTAGACATCAAAGGGTTATTAAGGATACGAGACGGCTCGGGAGCAACCGCTGATCTCCCCTAATTACCTCTAAGTAAAAGTCAATTACTTCTGCGTCATGATCAGAAAGGAGAAATCCCCGGGGGACGTTTGAGCTTCGGTAATTCTAATTAGGACTATTTCACTTTTATTTACTGCAGCGCAACCATGGCTCTCACTCATTCCCCACTTTTATTTATCAACATTTTAGGCCTATGTTCACCAATATGATCAAGGGGTCCTTTTTCCTAAGGGGCCTATCTATATCCATGTTGCCAATTATTATGTATATCTTGATTAGGCCATGTCTTGTGGTTTCCTTATGTTATGATGACACAGTATGTATGACTAAAGTAGATAACCCATGACCACTTTTAACAATAAGATAAATAATATAAACCAGTAGTAGAATTATGACTAAGTCTTATTTGCAGAACAGTAAAACATGGGGATTACACACAATTCCCTATGACTAACAAAATCAAACAAGCAAATGGCTTGCTTTAGGGGTAATGCTAAATCATATCACAATGGTGCGGCATGCCAGCTCGGTTTAGACTAAGACAGAAAAGACAGAGGATAACATATCCTGACCATCAAATAGGCACAGAAACAGAGGCATTATTGTGCTTTGTTATTTCCTCTTATCAAAACCTGTTTAAACAGATTCACAGACAGGGCTATACATTCATAACATTAATTGGTAGCACTGGTGCTCCCAATTTAAAACACTTATGAGCACCACATAAAATGTAGGATTTGTACAGCCTTTATTGGGCCTATATGAATTTGAGGTACTTTTGAAGTACATGGTGTCCACTAGAAACTAATATATAACCCTGTAAAGACATTTGTTAATTTAATTAAATGTTTTAGTTTTTTTTCATGAGCAAGTCTTCACCACATAATTCTACACGAGGCTAAGGTGTTTTGTGGTTGTAGAATCAGTATTTATGAAAATCTAAATGTACACGAAAATTAACTAGCGTGTGTCTGCTTGCTGGCTGAACCAGTCTCAAATGAATCCATATGAATCGAAAGCTATGCTAACAACGTCAGTTCACACACTTAATGCTCCCTGTAGCTGGTGTAGTGAAATTCTAGCTAATAACAGCACAAGCGAGTTTTCATGTTCTGCCGTGATTAGTTCACCGAGTTCTGTGGCACAGCTGACTGCTTTCGCTGTGACGTTATCGTGTTTGCCAAATGTTACAAAGTAGGCACAGTGCCAGCTGTCAGAGTCAAATACGTACTGATTTCTGAGAACAGTCCCGTAACTTTGGTGCCGTATAACTTCATCAACAAGCTGGCAAACTAGCTACCGTAATGGCCATTCAAAACATGATATCACTAGGCTGCTAGCTGGGGCAAATTTGCTCAGCTGATCAAGCATGGTTTGCCGTAGTAGCCAGTGCGTCATAGCTATGGAGAGCAGAGTGATTTTCAGAATTAACTAGGAACTAGTGTTAGGCGGATGATCTAAATCTTGATTTAGTTCCATGTTTGGTTAGACAAATGGCACCTGGCAACTGCGTGTCGTGTAAGAATGACGCCATCTGACATGAGACTTTGCATTGATCTCCTGAAGAAGCTGTCCCTTTACCATTCTTTCTATACCCCCAAATGTTTGGATACACTGGTAAAGTTACCAGGTTGTTAGCTAGCAAGTTAATAAGGTAATGTTAGTAAACAAGGTGTTAACGGCTCGCAACATGATTTATTCATGTAAAATATGGCCTGCCAATGGAGATTCATCCAGCTGCAGCTGGAAAAAACCGTAGCACTGGGATATTGTCACAACTTTTGAATGGTTTGGGCTAGGGACAAGCGGTTTTATCTGTAGTAATGGTGCAACATCCACGGTCACGAATCTGGCTCACTTTTTTTTATCCAGGGCACTCGGAAACAGCAGTACAGCTAAGCCTCATCATTCCGACAATTATAATCTAGTCGCACTGTTGCAACATATTTAGGAGCATATGGTCACACTTTAGTGAATGGTGTCATTCTATTTGCCCTCGTCTTAACAGCCCCCGGGATGTTTTCTGGGAATGGGAAACACCCACACCAAACGCACGCCAGTGTCTGTGTGTCAGCACTGGGAGTGCAGTGCACACCTTCTCTTTTCTGACATATACGCATGTGCCACACACACATGCATGTGTGTACACACACATACCCACACATGCAGGCTGTCCTCACTCATCGTGTGCCTTGAGGACAATACATGATTCATGGTGTGTGTGTGTGTCGGACCATGTGTTGAGCTGGTAGCTCCTGTTGCACGGAGGTCTGGTTCAGACAGCTCTCATCACTGTCTTCCCCTTTGTCTCAGTGGTAAAGGGATACATTCACATGCATCACCTTAATCCACTGATATGAGGCCTCTTGAAAAGCAACTAGATAATCAAGCCGGGCCGCTTGTGTATTGGCTTGGCATTGAGGTGGTTGTGTTAGGGTGTGAGGGAAAGATGCCAGGATGACTCAAAAAGAGGGGGCAGCAGGAAATACTTATTTAGAAATGCTATTCGATCCTTATTAAATATCACAATTATGCTTCCTGGTTCGTTATGAAAAGTATGATCATTATTTTCCTTCTTTGTATTTTTAGTATGGTCAAAGATACTGTTGTTGTCAATGTATCATTGGTTTGTAAAACTTTAATAACACATTATGACTTATACTGTAAGTGTACAGTTCTTTTGTGTTGTCAATATGACCTGACTTTTTTGTGGTGTTGCCTTTCCAGAGAGAATCCCGTGATCTGGTGATCAGTAGCGACACCAACCATGGGCAGCAAGACTCTTCCAGCCCCGGTTCCCCTCCACCCCTCCCTGCAGCTCGCCAACTACTCCTTTCTCCAGACCTCCAACGGCTTCCAGCTACCCACGGACCAGGTCCCTGGCATCTATAGCTTCAGCGCCCTGCATGCCGTCCACCTCCATCAGTGGACCCTGGGCTACCCTCCCTTCGCTCTTCCCCGCTGCACTTTCTCCAAGCTCCCAGCCCTGATGGACGGCCGCTTCCCCGGCATACCTTCCATCCCCATCTTTCCCCACCTGTTCCAGTCCAAGGACCAGGCCGCTGCGGTCGATGCCGCAGCTACCGCCATGGGCCTCTTCCAGGGCTCCAAGAACAAGCCTCAGCCACGCTTCGACTTCGCCAACTTGGCCGCCGCCGCCACCCAGGAAGACCCACTGAAGGCGGAGGACTTGAGCATAATGGGGGCAGTCGCCACCACTTCCCCTCGCCATGGCGGGCTAGGCTGTCTCATGGATATAGCCAAGCTGTCATCACCCGAGCGCAAGCCCAGCCGTGGCCGCCTGCCCTCAAAGACCAAGAAGGAGTTTGTGTGCAAGTTCTGCGGCCGCCACTTCACTAAGTCCTACAACCTGCTTATCCATGAGCGGACGCACACGGACGAGAGGCCATACACCTGCGACATCTGCCACAAGGCCTTCCGGAGGCAGGACCACCTCCGAGACCACAGGTGAGACCTTACATTGAAGCTCAATTTAATGAACGAGGAGTATGGAGATAGATGGCTGCCAACATTTTGTAAATGAATGAATAATATTTTATTGTAAATTATTGTATTATTGGAAACTTTATTAATTGGCCACAGAACCTTCTACATTAGAACAGCATAGGATATTGATACAAAATATGAGTAATTGCTTCCTAAATTGTCATATACGCTACTGATTATGTTGAGTGTCTGACAGTGTAATGCATCTGGGTTGAGTCCAATTCCATTTGAATTCATTCTAATTCAAGACATTTGCCACAACCGTTAATCCATTTAGAGCGACAGGCCACTAACATGATCAGTATGTGAAAAAAATCCAGTAACATTCCAGTATGTGGAAAAAATCTGGTAAAAATCTGGTTAAGTAGTGTGAAAAGCTGCAACAAAGGCATGAAGCGATATCATGTGCATATTAAAGAGTTTAGCGGTGGCAATCTAAAGTTAATACGTCGGAAAACCTTTGAATTGAAATTGGCACTGTTGATATTGATTTGAATTATAGCTGTAAGTGATATAAACAACATCAACATTTTGCATACGTGTTGAGTATAAGAGGCATACATTGTAATTCATACCTTTTAAAACAATATGTCACCGTACCGTTCACCTCCTTTTTCTCTTTCTTATTTTTTTGATGTCTCTTATTAATTTGTGGCTTTAGATTGATAGTTGTCTTTGTGTGTGTGTTATGTTTTGTTACTCAAGCCTGACACTCTTTTTGTTCTGTTCTGCCCTGCAGGTACATCCATTCCAAGGAGAAACCTTTCAAGTGCCAGGAGTGTGGAAAGGGATTTTGTCAGTCCAGAACTCTAGCCGTCCACAAAACGTTGCACATGCAGGTCAAGGAACTAAAGCCATCCAAGATTAAGTGATATCAATAACTAAAATAGAGGAATAGGGGACACTGGAAAGAATAAAAGCAAAGACATTTTTTAAAGCAAATTTAGGCATTTAGCAGACGCTCATATCCAGAGTGATTTACAGGAGCAATTAGGGTTAAGTGCCTTGGTCAAGGGCACATTAACAGATTTTTTACATCACTGAACTTGAACTGAACTGAAGTTTTCTGACTGAATAAAAGTTAGAGAAAAAGTAAAATGTTCACCAACGTTTCACACCAGCCTCTCGAGCTCATCGTGGGGAACGATTCTTCACAGAGATTTGAAAATCCTGGATCTCTATGATGTATCCAGACAATTTCCAGGAGCACCTTGGACTAAGTTGTTTTTCCACGTTTAGTTAAGAGAGAATTGGGCTAAAGGACTTAGAGGCTGTGTATTGGTTGGGCATGATGAAACCCAGTGGGGCGAATGGATCATACATCATGAATGTATGGAATGTGATACAGATCTTTCTGACAAACTTGACCTCTCAGACATTCCGAGAGACTCTTGCTTTTGATCCCCAAATTTTTTTAAGGGACATTTACAAGTCTAACGCAGTCTTTGTAAAATTTGCTTATTTGGTTAAAGCCATGTCAGCATAACTGCCTTATTCCTCTTTCGAAGCTCACATTCCAATGTTTTGTACAGATATCTTTTTGTATAATTATATTTTTGCACTTTAACCTGATTATTGATTATTTACATATATCACTGGATTCCTTAAACTTATTTAAAAAAATAAATAGTCATTTTCTAAACAAAATAAATATTGTATAATTCATTCTGGTTTGTTGTGAGAGAAATACAATCAAATACTTTTCCCTTTTAATTTCCATAACATCTTCTGAGGTTTTTCAATGGAAATCATTTGCAAACATGTTTTGTTTACTCATTTCCTGTAGTTGACACATTCATTTTATTGGGATTTCCTTGTTTCTGAAGGAGATTCCCTTGAATTGAAACAACTAATAGGCACATTACACATAGTATAGAGACATTTTCAGCAAATACCTTGAACCTACTATAGATTGATGACATAATGGCATGTATCTGTGTGAGTGTGCGTGCGTGCGTGTGTGTTTTGAGGTGTAGCAGTTGTCCAAATCTGAATCGCAGCATTTTAGGAGTTGGTTTAACACTTGGCAATGTGACTTTGGTGGCAGGTAGCTAACCTCACTGTCAACATTAGGTGTTAACAGGACCATCAGACATGTATATTGTGAACATGAAAGGACAGGTACAAACGTTAGCCGTTACCTTGCACCCTGGCACTCTCATCCCTTTTGAAGCTCTCACAAGTTGCCACTTCACACTATGCATGTGAAAGACATAATGAACAACGTTAAGAGATCAGTCACATGATACTAATGACACCTCAATAGATTATCTTATTCTTCAAAATGTTCCCCATTGTAGAGATCAAATGCATGACACCCAATGACTATACGATTACCACACCCCAGCCAATAACAAACGTTCCCCTAAATGTAATGGAGCGTTTCAAGAAACATTCAGACAGTATCAAATCAGTATGAGGTTCTTGGCATAGTTTTAAAAAGAATGTTCTCAGATCATTTCAAAACCGGATCATCAATGTTAGAGGAGAAAGACAACCTGTAACCTACCATAACTGTTTCTGCGGAACAAAATTTGTCATCTGAAACACAGTTTTCATATATCAGGTTAGACGGCTAAGCATTTTTGTAAGTTGAAAGGCATGTACAGATGTAAGGGGCTCCCGAGTGGTGCAGCGGTCTAAGGTACTACATTTAATGCCCTGGTTCGGTCCCGGGCTGTCTCACAATCGGTAGTGATCAGGAGTCCCATAGGGCGGCGCATAATTGGCCCAGCGTTGTCCGGGTTAGGGGAGGGTTTGGCTGGGGTAGGCAGTCATTGAAAATAAGAATTTGTTCTTAACTGACATGCCTAGTTAATTAAGTAAAATAATGTTGCAGACGGCCGCAACCGGGAGACCCATGGGGCAGCGCACAATTGGCCCAGCGTCGTCCGTGTTAGGGGAGGGTTTGGCCGGCAGGGATGTTCTTGTCCCGTTGCGCACTAGCAACTCCAGTGGCGGGCCCGGGCGCAATGCACGCTGACACGGTCGCCAGGTGACACATTGGTGCGGCATTGTGTCAAGAAGCAGTGAGGCTTGGCTGGGTTGTGTTTCGGAGGACGCACGGCTCTCGACCTTCGCCTCGATGGGAAAAGACTGTAACTACCAATTGGATACCACAAAATTTGGGTGAAAAAGTGGGAAAAAAATACAAAAAATATAAATAATAATAATATTTAGTCTGTGTAACTTATGATAACTGTATGGTCTGGTGGAATATGAAATCAGATCCGATTGCACTGCAAAGCATACCTAAATTTCCCCCTGTTTCTGAAAGATAATTAAACCCTAGCTCGTAAAATCCAGAGAAACCTACAGTACGTTATGGTAGTACCTCTTGGGGATATAAAGCAAACATGTATCTCACGCAGATTCGTGCTGACCTTTTTACTTTGCTAAACGTCTCTTTGGAGCCCTTTACTACACTGATGTTTCATTTGAGTCTCTAATCTGCAGCTGTTTTTTTCCCCTCTGTGTCCCAATAGGCACCCTATCCCCTATTTAGTGCACAACTTTTGACCAGGGCCCATAGGGAATAGGGTGCCACTGTTATCACATGATCAACAAACTGGGTCTGTTTGAATGTGCCTGCAGTGAACCTTCTCAATCTACGTGTTGGAGATATCCAAGAACCCCTTGGTGCTGGGTCCAATAGTACTGATTGGGGAAAACGATGATCTAAGCACAGGTCTTGGATCAGCTTATCATATTCCAATCCAAACCTAAGCCATTATGAAGTTTAAAAATGTAAAGACTAAACTGACCCCATTTATAACCTAATACCATCAACCATACAGCCACTACTAGAACAAGTTAAGGGTGAACATATTTCATATATCATAAAACATAAATAAACAGGTTTTTAGAAATGTCTGCTAATATTTTTTATTTTTTTATACATAAGTATTCAGACCCTTTACTAAGTACTTTGTTTTGAGTCTTCAAGCTTTCAGCCTTGAGTCTTCACTACAAGCTTGGCACACCTGTATTTGGGGAATTTCTCCCATTCTCCTCTGCAGATCCTCTCAAGCTCTGTCAGGTTGGATGGGGAGTGTCGCTGCACAACTAGAGATGTTCGATTGGGTTCAAGTCCGGGCTCTGGCTGGGCCACTCAAGGACATTCAGAAACTTGTCCTGAAGCCAGTCATGCGTTGTCTTGGCTGTGGGCTTTGGGTCATTGTAATGTTGGAAGGTGAACCTTCGCCCCAGTCTGAGAAGCAGGTTTTCATCAAGGAACTGTCTGTACTTTTCTCCATTCATCTTTCCCTCAATCCTGACTAGTCTCTCAGTCCCTGCCGCTGAAATATATCCCCACAGCATTATGCTGCCACCACCATGCCTCACCGTAGGGATGGTGCCAGTTTTCCTCCAGACCTGATGCTTGGCATTCAGGCCAAAGAGTTCAATCTTGGTTTCATCAGACCTGAAAATCTTGTTTCTCTTGGTCTGAGAGTCTTTTAGGTGCCTGTAGGCTCCAAGCGAGCTCTCATGTGCCTTTTACTGAGAAATGGCTTCCGTCTTGCCACTCTACCATAAGGGCCTGATTGGTGGAGTGTTGAAGAGATGGTTGTCCTTATGGAAGTTTCTCCCATGTCCGCAGAGGAACTCTGTAGCTCTGCCAGTGACCATCGGGTTCTTGGTCACCTCCCTGACCAAGGCCCTTCTCCCCTTATTGCTCAGTTTGGCTGGGCGGCCAGCTCTAGGAAGAGTCTTGGTGTTTCCAAACTTCTTCCATTTACAAGTGTTCTTGGGGACCTTCAATGCTGCAGAAATGTTTTGGCACCCTTCCCCAATGCTGTACCTCGACACAATCCTGTCTCGGAGCTCTATGGACAATTCCTCTGACCTCATGGCTTGGTTTTTGCTCTGACATGCACTGTCACCTGTGGGACATAATATAGAATGGTGTGTGCCTTTCCAAATCATGTCCAATCAGATGAATTTACCACAAGTGGACTCCAATCAAGTTGTAGAAACATCTTAAGGATGATCAATGGAAACAGGATGCACCTGAGCTCAATTTCGCGTCTCATAGCAATTGGTCTGAATACTTATGTAAATAAGGTATTTCTGTTTCAATTTTTAAAATATAAATTAGCAAAAAAAAAAACTGTTTTCACTTGTCATTATGGGTTATTGTGTGTAGATTGATGAGTAAAAAAAATACATTTTAAAATAAGGCTATAACGTAACAAAATGTGGAAAAAGAGAAGGGGTCTGAATACTTTCCAAATGGACTGCATACACAACACATACAGTCAATATAAAAGCATGTTGAGCGATACAACTCTGCATTATTAGAAAGGCTGAGAATTTACATTTAACTTCTATAGCTGATGTGATCCTTGACACCATACTATACGTTTCAGACAGTGTGAACATTTTGTAATCCACACAATCATGGAAACTAGATACTGGCTGTCTCTTTGTCCCAAAAACAGTATAGTTGAAATGTATCAGTTAATCTGCGTGCAGACTTTTCCTGAAGTTCACCAATTCTGTCAATGGGGACACTGCAGCGCTACCGTGCTCTTTCCATTTCTCCCAGGCAGAGGGAGAGAGATTTCTGAATTTAAATCATTGTAAACAAATAACTTTGAGTGAGGCCTTTTCATCCTTACAAACAAGTTACTTCAAATCTGTCTCTTTTTCTAATATTTTTCAGTACAGCTCAACATCCAAACAATAAACACGTATTGAGAAGCACTTCAGTTTCTCATATATCTGGCACCAGAGAACAGTTACTGAGGGTAGCCATGGCTGTGGTTGTACCACTGACTCAGTAGGGGACTTTAGTATAGGAAGCTACCTTAAGCCTTTGTGGTCGATATATAGCTTTTATGTATGTACCCAGTGCAGACTTCATTGTAAAAAGCAGTGCGGTTTCTCATAAAACTACACCTCAATAACGTTGTTAGATGTAAAATCACATACATAAACACAATAGTTGATTAGTAATGTCAGACAGTACAGGATTATGACATTATGTAGTGGTAGGCCCTGTTTGTTAGATATCCTCTGTCAGGTTTTTGTGTTGTGGTGGATTGTGCAGTGGGGAAGCAGAGTTCACAGGATGGCGAGCCCTGTTGCTCACCGCCAAGAACTCATCAGTCCGTCAACATCTCACTGCCTGACCCTCCTGTGGGACAAGCCAGGGACATGTACTGGTCTGTCCTGGTCATCCACACACACACACACACACACACACACACACACACACACACACACACACACACACACACACACACACACACACACACACACACACACACACACACACACACACACACACACACACACACACACAAAAGAACAAGGGAAGGCCAGGAAGGTGAAAGCGGGTCTCAATGAAAATCACTTCCACTTGGTGTGTGGCCTCTTTACCACACACACACACACACACACACACACACACACACACACACACACACACACACACACACACACACACACACACACACACACACACACACACACACACACACACACACACACACACACACACACACACACACACACACACACACACACACACACACAGCTGGCCAGCCAGGCAGTGACAGCCTTGGGACAGTGTGCGTGACACTTCCCTAGTCTGGCCTGCCACTGCAGGTGGCTGAGAGGGGAAAGAGGACACAGGAGTGCCCTTTGTATCAATGCCCCCCTCCCTCCCCGCAGAGAGGTGAAATGGTACATTCCAAATGGGGAAATGAATATGACATGAAGACAATCTCTCTAACTGTAAAAGCTGGAGGCATCTAACACACTTCCAAAAAGGTTGCCAAGCTTTTCAGTCAAATGTGACCTTTGTATGACCATACCTGACTCCAATAGCCTTTAAGCAGCACTTTTACCTCTGTGGCTGACAGAGATGTCATTCACAACTACTGTACAAATGGAATGATTTAGGGCAGACTCCCAGAAGACTGTGCAAGGGGTAAATGTATGTGTGTGTCAGTGTTTTGGAGAGCTGCATGCAGTAGACGGTGGCCTACGCGATGACACGTTTAATGCCCCTGGCCGGGGGGTAAGGTAGAGGGCGGCAGGATGAGAGGACGAGGGACTGACAGACACAGCGGCCCGAGGGGGACCGGTCCGCCCTCGCTTCCTCCTGCAAGGAAAAGGGAAACTGGTGCGACAGAAAAACTGCTCCCCCAATATAGAAAAGAACAAGGGGAAGGTCAGGAAGGTGAAAGCGGGTCTCAATGAAAATCACTTCCACTTGGTGTGTGGCCTCTTTACCTTTTGACCGTCAAAGAGAGACACAATAAGCAGCATATGTTGAGGTTGTTAGGCCTATAGCTCTCATAATGGTGAATTAAAGGTGACGCGTGCTTAACTGTATGACCTAATACATGCAAACACCGCCGTATGACTAAGATGATGTTAAAATACAGATGTCAAATGGAGACAAATTTGCTGTGCATTTTGCAAGTGAGCCCTACAAATGTGCAATTTAAAGCATTTACACCTTTCTGATTGCCAACACGCCATTAAGGTTAACGTGCTCTGGCTCTCTCTTGACAAGTAATCTGAATTTGATTAGCCTTATATTTCACAGAAGAGCAAGAATGCGAGCCCATTTCTTATTTATGATAACTAGGCTGGGAAAAGGGAGCAAGTTAAGTTAAAGTATGTAGTGATTCGCCACGGCCCTTTTGAGACAATGGACACTCAGAAACAATCCTATTTCTATATATGGGCAATATTACAAGTGTTTAAAGTTCATCATTACTGTGTTAAAGGCCATGTGACTGCCGTTTCTATATCAGGTGTATCAAATCAAAAGCACTTACAATAGGGTTACCCGAAAATCCACCATCTGCAATTGATTGACTTGAGAGAGGAAAGGAAATGGGGCAATTTTGAGCATAAACATGCAGTAAACTTGGTTTGCCCTTGGTAGAATGACAACTAAGACCTTATTGTGCTATTATAATTAAGGATGCATAAGGGTTCACAAGGCAAACCTATAGTTCTACTGTATAAGACGCTGGTAAAAATAAATCTTGAGAATGTCAATTTGGGAGCAATTGTTAGTGAGTTCAAAGTCAGAATTACATCTAATGGCCGATTAAACCAATGGCTGTTGTTCACAAAGGACCATGGGATAATGTCAGAGTAAGGTCAAAGAGAAAATAAAACATTATGGAAGGAGAAAGTCCAAATTCTACACATTATCTAAACGCTGCCTGGATTTGATCTTTTAGCCCCTAAAAAAAACGGCAAGTGATTATCTATCCTGATGGAGAAATGTGCTTCTTTTATTTTCCCCAGACAATCAATCCATACCATAAATATGAAACAAAAAGCCAATAAGGAGTATAAGAGATCTGACTGTATGGAATGGAATGGTGCCCAATATGGCCTGCCTCATCAAGTAATATCCAA
Source organism: Brachymystax lenok tsinlingensis (assembly GCA_030435695.1). Lineage (NCBI taxonomy): Eukaryota > Metazoa > Chordata > Actinopteri > Salmoniformes > Salmonidae > Brachymystax > Brachymystax lenok. Next base: position 825,552 of record CM059786.1, read on the forward strand.
CAACGCTGAAAAACTCATCAAGTTAGCCTCGAGTTAACACTTATTAAATCGGTGTGATCCTCTCCAAGCTTAGCCCATTACCTAAGCTTTGACAGGCCCAGTTTCCATGCTCAAATTGCTGATTTATTTACTAAAATACAAAATGTATGACCGTTAAACAACTTTATGATATTATTGAAAGCAACAAGCTAAAAAAATGATTTGAAGATAATTTCAATGTGCCTAAGGCCCTAAAAATGCAGGGTGCTGCCAACGAGTAGGAGAGCAATTACACTTTTGAGTGTAATAATATGTTTTAGTGGTCAAACACTGCGAGAGAGAAGATTCCCTGCATCCAATTTGTTTGGGAATTTCACATTTTAAATCACAGGGGTATAGCTGGATTCTTGCCTGAAACCAATGTAGCCTTATACTTAATAAACTGTACTGAACATGCATAAATCATCTTAAGAACATACAGGATTTGAAGTTAAATCAAATCAATTTTATTTGTCACATGTGCCGAATACAACAGGTATTGTAACCTTACCGTGAACTGCTTAAGGAATTGCTAAATAAACGAGGCTATATAAAGGGGGGGTACCGGTACCGCGTCAATGTGCGGGGGTACAGGTTAGTTGAGGTAATTTGTACATGTAGGTAGGGGTAAAGTGACTATGCATAGATAATAAACAGCGAGTAGCAGCAGTGTAAAAACAAATGGGGGGCGGGGGGGGGCTGGTGTAAATAGTCCGTGTGGCCATTTGATTAATTGTTCAGCAGTCTTATGGCTTGGTGGTAAAAGCTGTTAAGGAGCCTTTTGGACCTAGACTTGGCGTGCGGTAGCAGAGAGAACAGTCTATGACTAGGGTGACTGGAGTCTCTGACAATTTTATGGGCTTTCCTTTGACACCACCTAGTATATAGGTCCTGGATGGCAGGAAGCTTGGCCCAGTGATGTACTACCCTCTGTAGCGCCTTACGGTCGGATGCCGAGCAGTTGCCATACCAGGCGATGATGCAACCGGTCAGGATGCTCTCGATGGTGCAGCTGTAGAACTTTTTGAGGATCTGGGGACCCATGCCAAATCTTTTCAGTGTCCTGAGGGGAAAAGTTGTTGTAGTGCCCTTTTCATGACTGTCTTGGTGATGTGGACATCAAGGAACTTGAAACTCTTGGTCCGCTCCACTACAGCCTCGTCGATGTTAATGTGAGCCTGTTCGGCCCTCATTTTCCTGTAGTCCACGATCATCTCCTTTGTCTTGCTCACATTGAGGGAGAGGTTGTTGTCCTGGCACCACACTGCCAGGCTTCTGACCTCCTCCCTATAGGCTGTCGCATCATTGTCGGTGATCAGGCTGTTGTGTCGTCAGCAAACTTAATGATGGTGTTGGAGTCGTGCTTGGCCATGCAGTTGTGGGTGAACAGGGAGTGCAGGAGGGGACTAAGCACGCACCCTTGGGGGGCCCCAGTGTTGAGGATCAGCGTGGCAGATGTGGGGTGGCCAGTCAGGAAGTCCAGGATCCAGTTGTTAAAGGTGCACTTTGGAAGTTAAGTTGCTAATTGTTTACCTCACATTTTGGCTGTGTTGACTGTGTGGTTTGCACAATCCTTAGTTTTAGACTAACAAACCTTGAATGGAATATAAGCTTTTTTTCATGGGCGATGGAGGAGTGCCCATTTCTGTCGAATTCGATCATTTCTGGACAATTCTTCTGGCCATTTAGGAGACAATTTTTGACTCAAGAGCACCCCAAAGGCCAAGTCTTCTGTGATGTAACTTTAAGTGAACAAAATGCATTCATTTAACTTCTGTAAGGTGAAAATATTCAAGCAAGGCAAGGAGTGATTTGAAAATCTTCAGCACAAGGTCTGGGTTATAACAATTTGCCACCATGCTTTTCAGGCTATGTAATGCCCCTGCTACATTCAAAAGACTAGTGTAGAAAGTGCTGTCCGGTGTCCCTGCAAAGACTTTCCTGGTGTATCTAGTTCATGCTCTGAAACTGAATGTAACAGTTCTCTCCATATTCACTTTGATTTGATTTGCACATTTGACATTTTATTCTATGGTCTACAAAAATAGCTTATGTTGAACTCCGAGATTAAGTGAAAGCCAAAGAGTGAGGTTTTATAGACTGCCAATGTAAAAACGTTTCCACTAAGATTGTTTGCTGTACAGTAATATTGTTCCCCTATGATACACTACAAATTTTGAAGAATAAATATTAATCCTTACCCAAATACAAATAATTATTATATACTTGACTTTTGAACTACGAGCCTCACAACAAAGGCTACTCCAACCCACTCACAACTCATGCTGTGTTGACTCACCAAACAATTCACTCATAAATACAATTAAAGGGAGAAATATGTCGCTCTCAATCACAGTGGAAGAATTCCCTGATACTCATAGTTATATTTATTGACTGTTACAGTCGGCCTGTGTGGTATTATGTGTTCTATTTCTCGAATTCACTCGGGGGAGAACAAATGCAATTTTTTACAGTTGTGAAATAAAAAGGCACATCAAGTTCCGTCATTAAATCCATGTTCTTTCCACTGAACCCAGAAAGTCGTTTGTGACTCCTTTGAATATGGATTCAACTGAATTCCCACACTGCCATAATACCCTACATCTCGCCAGTTCCCCAACCCCTGGAAAGACCCTTTTTCTAACAAATCATTATAGCCCAATCTGTGCTGGCTCAACACATTACTGTTGGGCGACTGAAATTGAAGTTAGCAAAACTAGGGCCTATAAACCGAGGCCGTTGAATAAGCCATTGGCTACTTCTAACACAATCCTAATGAGGCGTGTTAAGTATTTTGTAGCCTTCATCCTCTGGAACAAAAGTCCACTCACAAAATACTCCCTTATTGCCATTGATAAACATGGGTATTGGTACCGTAATACCCTTATTACTTTTGTCCATTTGATTGTCAACTTCACAAGGACAACACATTGGTGGTTTTGGCTGCAATACATTTCTGCAGATAGGTCCTGGGGGCACTTCTCCATGCCTGTAATATTAAGACAGTATAAGGAGCAGGAAGAATTGACAGGGCCCCACTTGGATTGCATATGTGCATGGAAAATAAAATGTTGCATTTTGACTTTTTCAATTCAAGTATGTGTCTTTCTCAGGGTTTTGGATGTGGTAGCATATGTTGGTGGTTTGTATTATTCCCTATGTGTATCCCCTAGTCTTGACCCAAATAGGGCCAACTTGGCCTTTAATCAACAACGTGTTTTGGTTCAGGGGGAAAACGCCAGCCGTGCACGGGAAAATCTGTGCACTCCACTTCTAAGTAAAATGTGTCATCCCGGTCTCTGGGTAGCTGCTCTGCTTGAAACTAAAAAGCTGTCTGAATCAAGTGCCTCTTAGTCTTCTGGCCAGTGGTTCTGATGATTTGTCACAGAAGATTGGGTTAACATGGTGGTGACAGCAAACACAGCGTGTACAGAGTATCTCTGTGGCTGGCATAGCATTAACATGACCCTAACAGGGGGCAATGACAATTACCTTAACCAAAAAAACGGCCAATTCCTAACGGTTGGCCAATTCCATTGCTCCTCTTTGTAGTAAATACCCAGAGCAAATCAAAGCTAATCTGTTCTGAAATCTCTGCTCAGACAGCAGACAAACTAGCCAACTTCTGTGGTGTTTCACATTTTGGAAATGGTTCAAGTTCTTAGGGATGAATTTACTTAGATGAACTCTGGGGAAAGGTAGAGAGAGCGGCTACAGCCATAAGGTCTTCTATCTGTACGTCCATGCTATGAATTTGAGATGGTGTACTTGAGCTTCTGGAAGGCCAGTCTAAAACCAAAGTAGAATACTTTAAACAGTTGTCAATGTGTACACTGTCACCAAAGCACCAGCAAATGTTGATAGTATTGTTCACAACCATGTCCATAACCACATGCTAAAATCTCTCTATTATCTGTAGAAACAAACAATGTCAAACCCCAAAGCACTTAGCTCCTCTACTACTTGGCCTCCCAGGCCTATCAAGTGTTCGGCACATTGCTGTGGAATTCTAACTGAGGCTTGGCTTCCTCGAACTGCTTTGTATGTTGGCCCTTTAATGTAAAAAGGAAGTATATATGGTGTTGTAAAAACCAGAGCCAAAATATATCAGAGGATTGCACAATAATGAAGGCATTCAAGCACTTTACAAGAATAAGGAGGTGCCAGACATATTTTCCCCTTTTATTTCTAATCAGAACACACTGAAGTATGTGAGCGTCCATCAAATTTTAGCATATGATTCTTTATCTAAATCATTGACTTTTAAAGCCCAAAGATTTTGGTAGAATTGAACAGATACAGTGCATTTTGTTAAGTTACAGCCTAATTCTAAAATGTATTAAATTATCTGTTTCCATCATCAATCTACACACAATAACCCATAATGACAAAACGAAAACAGGTTTTTAGAAATGTTTGCTAATTTATATATATATATATATAAAAAAATACCATATGTACATAAGTATTCAGACCCTTTGCTATGGGACTTGAAATTGAGCTCAGGTGCATTCTGTTTCCAATGATCATCCTTGAACTGTTTCCACAACTTGATTGGAGTCCACCTGTGGTAAATTCAAATAATTGGACATGATTTGGAATGGCACACACCTGTCTAAATTAGGTCCCGCAGTTGACAGGGCATGTCAGAGCAAAAACCTCACAGGTCGAAGGAATTGTTCATAGAGCTCCGAGACAGGATTATGTCAAGGCACAGCACTGGAGAAGGGTACCAAAACATTTCTGCAGCATTGAAGATCCCCAAGAACACAGTGACCTCCATCAATTTTAAATGGAAGAAGTTTGGAACCACCAAGACTCTTCCCAGAGCTGTCCGCAATCGGGGGAGAAGGGCCTTGGTCAGGAAGGTGACCAAGAGCCCGATGGTCACTCTGACAGAGCTCCAGAGTTCCTCTGTGGAGATAGGAAAACCTTACAGAAGGATAACCATCTCTGCAGCACTCCACCAATCAGGCCCTTATGGTGGAGTGGCCAGATGGAAGTCACTCCTCAGTAAACGGCACATGAGAGCCTGCTTGGAGTTTGCCAAAAAGCACCTAAAGGACTCTCAGACATTAAGAAACAAGATTCTCTGGTCTGATTAAACCAAAATATAACTCTTTGTCCTGAATGCCAAGCGTCACGTGTGGAGGAAACCTGGCATCATCCCTACGGTGAAGCATGGTGGTGGCAGCATCATGCTGTGGGGATGTTTTTCAGCGGCAGGGACTGAGAGACTAGTCAGGATTAAGAGAAAGATGAACGGAGCAAAGTACAGAGTGATCCGTGATGAAAACCTTCTCCAGAGCTCTCAGGACCTTGGACTGGGGTGCAGGTTCACCTTCCAATTGGACAATGACCCTAAGCACACAGCCAAGACAACGCAGGAGTGGCTACGTGACAAGTGTCTGAATGTCCTTGACTGGCCCAGCCAGAGCCCGGACCTTCTATAGAGACCTGAAAATAGCTGTGCAGCGACACTCCCAATCCAACCTGACAGAGCTTGAGAGGATCTGCAAAGAACAATGGGAGAAACTCCCCAAATACAGGTGTACCAAGGTTGTAGCTTCATACCCAATTAGGCTCGAGGCTGTAATCGCTGCCAAAGGTGCTTCAACAAAGTACTGAGTAAAGGGTCGGAATTCTTATGTAAATTTTATATATATTATTTTTTTGCAAACATTTCTGAAGACCTGTTTTTGCTTTGTCATTATGGGTTATTGTGTGTAGATTGATGAGAAAAAAACAATTGAATACATTTTAGAATAAGGCTGTAACGTAACAACATTTAGAAAAAGTCAAGGAGTCTGAATACTTTCCGAATACACTGTACCTCGTGCTTGCAATTGACATAGTGACTGGCAACGAAAAACAGTGGTTCTTTGCAGATGCTGACGTTGGCTGTTATTGTTATCCAAGAGGCATGCTGGATCACAGGAGGTTGGTGGCACCTTTATTGGGGAGGACGGGCTCATGGTAATGGCTGCAGTGGAAGAAGTGGAATGGTATCAAATATGGTTTCCATGTGTTTGATGCCATTTCATTCGCTCCGTTCCAACCATTATTATGAGCTATCTCAGCAGCTTCCAATGTTCTAGAGAGTTTCAGGATTTGACAACACATAATTAACATCACACTGGTCATCTTAACTCTTTGGAATAAGGACATTTTCAATCATGATGGTGACATCTTGTTTCTTTGTATCATTCATATCTTGGAATCATACCGACCGCGTTGGAGTCCCGGTCAAGGCTAACCCCCAAATTCACTACATTGGTGTCAGAAGTGGGATGGTGCCCGTGAGGACATCGGGAATTAGGGGTGCTGAGGGTGCTGCAGCACCCCCTGATTATTTCAAATAAATTACAAAATTTGTGAACTAGGCCTTTATTACTCCTGTATGAGCGGAGAAAAATACTCCCCCCATAGACAAGCAACCCCAAACCAAAACATCTTCTCGCGTCCATGCTTCGGAGAAGTGTGTACACTTGAGGGACTTGGTATAAAGAAGCATGGGGCAATGCTCTCCCAAAGGAATGGGGGAAGTATTGCGACCTTAACACAACACCTAGAGGCCTCATTAACAGGTTTGGATCGTGTAACAGCTAAGGTATTTGTTATGTTGACAGTCACTGGACCCGGGTTCGAGTCACAGTTGGTGCTATACTATGTCCAGTTATTCTTTATACAGTCTATGGCTCTGACATTGGTAATTGTGCAATATGTCTTTAAGAGCAGCTGGTGAATGTCTTAAAGGTACACTGTGGAATTTTAGTTATTAATAGTGAGCCTAAATTTTGGGTCTGATTTTAACTATATGGTTCATATCTTCGCAATATACAATATACATTCATATCTTACCCCATTTAACCACAAAATACTTTGTTTTTTGTGAGTACCCAACTTTGAAAATTAAAAAAGATTGACCAAACTTCCTAAGCTTTTGTGAGTGGGAGTGGAGATGTGTGCACCTTTCTGTCCAATGAGGTTCATTCCTGGGGACCCTTTTTGTCTCACGAGGCTAAAAGTTAAAATGCATCATTAGCCAATGACAACATACAGTATGTTTGATAGTATGACAAGAAAAACGTCTTTCAATTGATGCACAACCACAGATGCATCAAATTCAGCTCCAATTCAAAGGTTAAGGAAATTGAGAATATTGATTTAGTTTATTCTCATTGATTTGGCTTATTCTTCGCTATAGCCCCTTAAACAGGTGCAGGTGCAATTGTGATGCAAAAACTGCCCACAAAATGGTTATGTTCAAGACTTTCCACTGAGCCCCACAAGCTATTGAAATCCTTTGGGGCTATTTAAAGCATGAAACCAGACCAGCAGCAGGGTTAGGAATTGGCATGGGGGCAAATGCAATGCAGACATGTTTGTTTAATAATGTTAAAAATACAGAAAGTTGCTTGCTGCCAGGAATATCTGTAGGGAATGTAAAAAGAAGATGAAAAAACAACTCCCAATTGCAACTAATCTTCTGATAATTAACTTTCACAACATGCTCCCATCATCTGCGTTTGTTGATGGTTCATTTGCAAGACCGGCAGCAGAGCAAAATTAACCTGGCGTGAATACAGATCCTTGTGGGACAACACTCCCTTTATATAACATATGATGAACAGAAACAAGCAGAGGAGGTGGCAAACATGACTTCATATCATGACATCACATGCCATGATTAAAAGGCCCTCGTTTGCGAACTACATGGGAACCTGAAACAATTTGTTCTGTCATCACATGGGGTGGCTGAACAGGTTGATGCAATTTTCCTAAGTTAAGCATGCATCATTGTTGTTAGTGTTTGTTGGTCAAAGGGGATTGTTCAATATGAACACCTGGGATTCTATGTGTGTGTGTACAGTAAATGTAGGACATAGTATAGTTGGGTGCATTAAAAAAAGGTTCCTTGTGCTGCAAAGTGCATATAACTACACCGTCATGGGCATATTTCAAAAATGCATTTCTTTGCACGGGTTAGTGTTAGACGATTGCAAATAAAATTGTCACTTGGTGTCGACCTATGAGAGAGTTTGTCACACTAACGATGTACCATTGCTGCAGCACTGCCTCTATATGGACCCACCAAACAGTCCCCTTGTTTATCTCTTCTGGTCACCATCTCTCCTTCTTGTTTTGTACATTAACTCATACACCCTTTTATTAAATAGTAATAGTTTGATCGGAAATACATTTAATTCACTGCTACCCAAAATAGTTAATTGATCAATGACATGTCTTTGTGTACTCTTTGTGTACCATGAGAGAAGCAAGGCCCAGAGAAACCCTGAACCTCGTCAAGGTCCAACACATTTGTTGTAAGCCACTTACCCAAAGTACACTTACTTCATTATACTCTTTTCATCCCTCCATACCCCCACTCCCACAAATAAAGATCTGTCAAGTCCCCCCTGCAACTTTAGAGCAAGCCCCCCCACAGGGCAGAGACCCCATCACTGCAGGGTGTGTTTGTGTGTTTTGGTTGCTACATGGCTCTGTAAACAAGGTCCTTCGGTCAGGGCAGTGTTTGTGGCTCCACTGTCCTGCACTCATCCTTCAAGGCTTAAGGACACTTTATCAACTTATGATAGGATCTTTGACAGCCATATTATTCCATGACTCCCCACTGTTTTAAGGCTCAAATTTAGTGCTGTAATGTGGATGATAATTTTTTGTGGAAAAAACAGTTCACTAAAAGCCTGCAGGTATAAGCATGTATAAGCCGTTATAATGTCTTAAAATATGGCTTATGGTTTGGAGGCGTACCTTATGGTTTGGACGGTGGTAGGGGCAAAGTTGTAGGCAACAAGCATACATTAAGGGATCCATCAAGTAGCCTAGCATACATGATTCCATTTACATCATACAAAGTAAGTATACAGTATATAAATAAATTAGTATAGCCACATGGAATTGATTACGCAAGTGAGATGACAAGAAGTATTATGTACATCTTTCATCAGCAAGATTCTGTCAACGTTAACAAACTCATCCGGGCCTTGCACATGTAGTCCCTTGCTAAACAGCTTGGATGACAGAATAATAACTTCAGACTTAATGATCAATTGATAATAAACTGTTGCATAATGTTAAATTTAGACTGTCGTTCTTCCTTCCAAGTTGGGATCCTCCTCTCCCACACTCCAACTCTCCACCTTGTTGAAAGCTTGGATCGGCCTGTTCTCTGTCAAAAAAGGGAAACAGCAAGAGGGAAAACAGTGGAAAGGAGGAGAAGAGTTGAGTGAAAAGTTGAGTGGCCAAGAGCTCCCTTTACTTTATGTATAACACAGCTTCCTTGGCAGGAGAACTGGGCTCCGAGCAAATCTGATTTCAATAACCCAGTTAGTATTATTTTCTGTTATTTCTTTCTTTAGCATTCTATAATTCCCCAGGCTTGATTCACCTCTGTAGCTGGGATTGACCTGCGTAGGTTTGCTTGGCATCGCAAGTATCCAACCAACTGGCTGCCCAGCGATGCAAAACAGGTGCGGCTATAACAGAAAAAAGTGTGGGAAAAAGAACGGACAGGTCCGCAGGAGACCTGGGTCCTGTTCAGTAGAAGGAAAATGTTTTGAAACACACATTTTTGTTTTACACTGTGAAACTGTAACGGGAGGACGCCGTAGCGGTGGAGGTTTCAGTGAAGAGGCAGACAAAAAGTAGCAGTGCAATGTTCCAAGGTGGACGTTATGCACAGTAACCAATGGCGGTTCTAGCTTGTATGGCCGAACCCCCCCTTCAACCAACAAAAAGAAAACACCATTCTGCACTAACTGTAATTTTTATTCAGACATTTGGAACAACACAAATAAATAATTATCAAGGCACAAGGCGACACCCAAATGCAGACACAGGAGGCAGATGGTTGGAGTCTTACAATGTTTATTAATCCGAAAGGGGTAGGCAAGAGAATGGTAGTGGACAGGCAAAAATATCAAAACCAGATCAGAGTCCAGGAGGTACAGAGTGGCAGACAGGCTCGTGGTCAAGGCAGGCAGAATGGTCAGGCAGGCGGGTACAGAGTCCAGAAACAGGCAAAGGTCAAAACCAGGAGGACTAGAAAAAGCAGAATGCAAAAAGCAGGAGAAAGGGAAAACCGCTGGTTGATTTGGAAACATACAAGACGAACTGGCACAGAGAGACAGGAAACGGGGGTGGAGACAATCACAAGGACAGGTAAAACAGATCAGGGCGTGACAAATAACATTTAAAACTATATAAATATAAAAATATATTCAAAAATACCAAAAAAGAAGTAACAAAGACAAATAGAAACAAATTTGTGTTGATTTGGCACTCGAGCATCAATACATTACCCATCCCCCAACACTGTCAACCAAGAGTCAAGACTAAACCAATTCACCTTGGTGGTGTGCAGACTGGTTTTATATTTTTCTTCACAATTTTGCACAAACCAGAAAAAAATGAAACAATATGTCTGTGAAACTATATATTCACAGTATTATGAATGAATTGTGGTTTATTTGGTAACATTTCGTAGTGTGACTGATTTTACTAATTGCATTAGTACTGTACATAGTTAGAGGTGCAGTAGCCTGCCTAGCTCACAAACTAGAATCAGGGGCGCCTACTCCGACAAGGTTAATTGACCCACAGTCCCACACAGTGACATGATATCATTGACGTGACGTGCAAATGAGCGATAGAAAACCGATCGGGCAAATGCCACTATTACAATTTTTTTTGTGCGGGTGCCCCGTGCCTTCCCCGGCAAGACTATGCTCTGGGCGGCTGCCCATGTCGCCTATACCTAAATCCGCCACTGACAGTAACAGAGAACTAGAGGCAAACTGTACACCATATACATATGTACAATGAAAATAAGCAGCATGAGGAAACATGAAACATAAACTGAATAAATCAAATAACTTTAACAATCAAAAGAAACCAGGCTTCAATAATGCCTGCAGCATGCCAGCATGGCAACCTTACCTCTGTCCCTGTTTGGCCTAAACAAACTCAGAGAGTGGTGAGGGGATCGGAAACCCCAACAACTTTGGGACACACTAGTGACTTGAATGTTCTTTTACAAGATATAAAACTCAGTAACAGTTAAACATTTAATTAGAGAGATATTCAATTTTTTGTTGTATTTCACCCCCCTTTTCTCCACAATTTTGATCTTGTCTTCATAGCTGCAACTCCCCAATGGGCTCCAAAACATGACCCGCCAAACCACCCTTCTTAACACTCGCCCGCTTAACCCGGAAAGCCAGCCGCACCAATGTGTCGGAGGAAACACCGTTCACCTGACAACCGGGGTCAGCATGCAGGTGCCCGGCCCACCACAAGGAGTCACTAGAGCGCAATGAGCCAAGTAAAGCCCCTCCCCGGCCAAACCCTCCCCTAAGCTGGACAGCACTGACCCAATTGTACGGTGCCCTATGGGACTCCCGATCACATGTGCACTTGAATGTTAACATTAATAAGTCAGATTAGACAGAGTAAATTAGCAGCACTACAAACAATGATCTGGCTCACACCCAAAACCAAATGAATGTAGGAGTGCCAACTCAACCAGGTCTGAGAGCATTTTGTATTATTCTGTACCTAAATCTGAGACACTCCATTTAGTATGATATGATATGTTACGTTTCGTATGTTATGTATTCATTTGTAGATGTCCATCACCCATTTTGTATGATATGTTACAAATTGCAATTTGTATTATATGTTAAGAATTAGCTAAATGTACAATATGTTACGAATTTGCTAAATGTAAAATATCTTAAGAATTCTATCTAGGTGGCTAACATTAGCTAACTGGATAATGTTAGCTAGGCTAGGGGTCAGGGGTTAGGGTTAAGTTTAGGAGTTAGGTTAAGAGTTAGGGGAAGGGTTAGCTAAAAGGGTTACGATTAAGGTTAGGAGACGAGTTAGTTAACTTGCTAAGCATTTGCAAAGTAACTAAAAGGTAGTAAGTAGTTGAAAAGTTGGTAATTGGCTAAATTCTAAAGTTGTCAGTGATGAGATTCAAACTTAGAACCTTTGGGTTGCTAGACGTTCGTGTTATATGCCAACTTATCCACCCAACCAACCACCCTACTGTCATTTTTGCCATAAGTGACCATTTGTCTTATGTAACCATACCAAAAGTAACATATCATACTATTTTCAGTGTCCCGGATTTACGTTTACTATGTTGCGTCTAGACTATGAGACCAAGCTAGCGACTACAAATTCTAACATGCATTTCTCTCTTGTTACAGACTAACAGAACCAAAGGACATGGGTAAACACATATTATAAACACTTATTATATTCAATAATTTATGCTTTCTCATAAATCCATTAACCATTTCAAAGTCTGGTTATTTAGTGTGTCAAGTAGAATGACATACACAGATTGACACCAGCTCCTTAACTGAAACGTTTTGTTACGGTATGCCCTACTGAACGAGACTCTATAGATCTTAACTGCCAGGACATATGGAGTCCATGAGAGCCATTAACAAGTGCATGCATATTCTGTACATTAAGCAAAGTAATGATCACAGATATGAACCCCTTTTTATGGAGTCTTTTTTAACACTGAAGATCTCAAGGATTGGTGTGGTTTGTTTTATTTGTTGAAAATTATTCAGCTGTACAGAATTTCACAGTTAATGCCCAACAGGATAGATATCTTCGCAGAGTTACTAGTAAAAAAGGACCATTAAAAGTTGAAAGTGGAAGCCTCATAAGAACAATATAACAGGATCTCTCTTCGGCCTGAATCCTTACTTGAGATCCACATACTGACACCAAGGCCTTATTTTCACAAAAACTTCCAAATTTAGCGCACACAGACCTCAAGTTAGGATTCAACTGTTTTTAGAGGGCTCTGAAAGGAAAATTCTATAGCTAAAGACATTCCTTGCCCATGGCGCTGATTCGTTTGAAGCCATGCCCTGCATAATGTTCACTTTGTCACTAACGTGCAACCACGCATAGCAATAAACCAACATTACAGTATTAATAAATCCCATATTTCACATCTAATCACTTACATATGGTACTCTATAGTTTGCAACAATAATCTAGGGAGGGGAGAATGGCATTTAAATCAGAACAGCAGCATGGGATAACCATAACTATCAGAACATTCCTGCAACGCTGTGGGAGCATTCAAGAGGTTGGTTTTGTCAAAAGTAGCTCCATCGTGGTGGGGGGTAATTTACAGCAAGGTTGTCTGACCAGACAGTGCTTGCTGATTTAGCTCTACTCTATTTGGTGCAGATTTTCAGGCCTTTAAGTTTTTGTCATATTCTTTTTTATTTAACTTGAAACTGGAGACACTTATCTCCCTCACTAGTTTCAAGCACCAGCTGTCAGAGCAGCTCACAGATCACTGCACCTGTACATAGCCCAACCAACTACCTCATCCCTTACCATAGTCATTTATTTATCTTGCTCCTTTGCACCCCAGTATTTTTACTTTGCACATTCATCTACTGCACATTTACCATTCCAGTGTTAAATTGCTATACTGTAGTTACTTTGCCACCATGGCCTATTTATTGCCTTATGTTCCTTATCCTACCTCATTTGCACACATTGTATATAGATTTGTTTTTTTCCTACTGTATTATTGACTGTATGTTTGTTTCACTCCATGTGTAACTCTGTGTTGTTGTATGTGTCGAACTGCTTTGCTTTATCTTGGCCAGGTCGCAGTTGTAAATGAGAACTTGTTCTCAACTTGCCTACCTGGTTAAATAAAGGTGAAATAAAATAAAATAAAATAAAAAATTGGAGATTCCACCTGGCTCTGCCTTTGTCCAGCAATGGCTATGGTCAAAATAATTTTGGATTTCCTTCCTTCCATCAGGATGTTGGACATGGCAGTAATTATGATGATGTCATCATGTATAGTAAAATATTTTTTTAAATCTGTATTTAAATTGGGCAGTCCCTCAATCCCGTACTCAACCTTGTTGGACTTAATTGTGAATAGGAAATGCAGAGAGTTATTCTTATTTCTGGTTTTTAAAGGGGCAGTGCAGTAAAAAATGTAATTTCCACACTGAGATCAAAATAACTTCTAATATCCTTGTGATGGAAAATGTTATGTTGGTGCTTTTCTATTTTCCATGTTCTATGTTAATGCTTTTCTAATAACCATTTTCTATTTTCATGCAAGTGACTGATTGAACGAATCCTCACTATCAGTATTTGCAATTTGTCAGTACGCCCAAACCCTTGTTTTGAGAGTGAAAGATATCTCAGTTTCATGTGTAGAATTTCCATGACAATTTGGCGTCACGAAAATAGTTATTGATTCTACCTGCGGAGCTTTCCAGTGCAAGGAAAACCGGTGACGCATTTTATGAAGTGTGAGGGAAATTCCCATCTGACCAAAAGATGACGAGACCTGCCCAGACCCTTACTGTGAGCTGCCCAGGAGGAGACACATCATCCGCGAACAAAAGAGTGACATGTCTTCTGAATTTCAGTAAGTCGATTTAAATTAATCTGTATAAAAAATTCAAGAAATTATAAAATAAAATATTATGGCAAGAGAATCGTTGAAGATGCACATGGGGTAATAAGGGAGATTACCAAGTGTGAATGTGGATGTGAAAGTTGTGTGATTGTGAGATGTAACATATTGAGAAATTTAGCTATTAATTACTGAGTGAATGTTAGCTGTCAGTGTGAAAGAGGATTACTGAGTGCATGAAAGAATGGATACCCCAACCAGTTCTGTTTGAGCTTAGTTTTTCTATCTATAACGTTATCTAGTGGCTCTGTCCACCACCACCCATCGATCTACAGGTAGTGAGCACTGACAGGAGAAGCCATTGAAAAGTTTGAGAGGGTAACAGCTGAGATGGGTAAGGGCTGAACAATGAAGTTCATTGATGCCCCCGGACACTGAGAGAGAGAGAGGGTAACAATTTAGATGAGATGGGTAAGGGCTGTAACAATGTTCACTGACGCCCCCAGACACTGAGATTTCCTTGTGAACATGATATGTGTACCTCTCGGGCTGCTGCGTTGTGGTCATTGCTGCGATGTGGACGTGAATAACTGAAGATTCATAACGTTATATTGGGATGGAGATATGAAAGAAGAGACTATGCTGTTAAATAGAAAACGCTCGCTGATAATAAACAATGATTCATTTAAGATTGACTTCGGGTGTCCCTGTGTAAGAATTTCCATGACACCCTTTTAATAAATAGAATGCCCTTGTAGTACATTTGTATCAACTTGCCCACATGATAAGAGTATTTCAATGGCAAAAGGAAATAAATTCTAAAATATATATTTTGAGTTATTTTCATGAAATAAACAGACAGTGATTTATTAGAAATACAGTGATGATAAAAAAAATCTAATTTAAGCATGGGGGCTTTAATTCCATTTGTTATTTTTGCCTTATCACCCTACAATTATTTGATTATGTATAGGTTTACTTGGTTAAAATAGTGATGAAATAAAACCAAAACAACCGCTACTTCTATCTTGGCACTAACAGCATTTTGAAAATCAAGCAACGAGGAAAAGACGGAAGTATAAAGTGGAGAAAGTTCTCAATTGACAGTGCTAATAAGTTAATGTAAATAAATAGCAAACAGGCTGGAGGTGCCGCAACCGCCAATAAGCTGTGTGAGGTTTCGTACTCCTGCAGTTAAAAAGCACAAGTCTGTGGCCCCATTGATAGCCTAGACCATTGTAAACACAGTCTGGAACAACATTAGTGTAAGGTAGGTGCTTGTAGCTTTGGGTGGCATCGCTGTTTTCTCTCTCAACACCAGTACACAAGACCCTTCCTTCCTAGAAGATGGTCTCTGTGGCCAATGAAAAATTGCTAATTGTATTTCTCTTTTGAGTCAAACAGAACGCATATTAGTATGCTGACATTCTACGGTGTGTGTGTGTGTGCTTGCATACTTGGGTGTGGGCCTCTGCGTGGGAGATGACCCATGCCGTTCAACTTGCGTCATTAATGAACATTTCGATAAACTTCAGTGTTGTTCCGGGCAAGCCAAACATAGATGTTACTTCTCCTAAAAACGATGTGTGTGCGTGCTCTCGTGTGTGTGTGTGTGTGTGGTGATAATGCCATATCAACAGTAAAATACTGTCCCATTGTTCCTCTGATGGTAGGCTGATAAACAATGTCTTGCAGCAGGCTATGTTGAGCCTATCAATGGGAAGCATTGATAGCTTTGATGTCAGAAGAGTTCACAAATTCTCTGCCTGGATTAAGAGCATTTGATAGCTGTGTGTGAGCGCTTGCGTCACCCCAAACTCTCTCTCTGTCCCAACAGATCACTGTCAAGGACCACATTTGGATTATGTGACTATTAACTTTGTGAGTTTGTGTTGTGTGCGTCTGTAGTTATCCTCTGAACCTTTCTTGCTCTTTCTCCATCCAGTATACCGCCCTTGCAGCTCACTGTATCTCCCCCACCCCACCCCCTGCCGAGGTGAGTGATTGGCTTATTAGATTGGACACAGACTAACACAGCAGCGGTTTTACCTATGCAACCACCATCAATCACTCAGGGGAGACACTCTCTAAACGAAGGCTAGGCAAATAAACCGTCCCCCCTACTAACCCAGAGGCAGAGCCCACCCCTGTAACGGGTCAGTAGGCTCAGTAGTAGGGGGCTAACCCTACTTCCCTGACCCCCTCCCTGGGTTTCACACCCAGGCCTGGCCTCCCGTCTCCCCTCCATCGTCTTGATAAGGGGTGAACCAACACCTCTGGTCTTTTGTCCTCCTACTGAGAAGCGTTTTTGCCACTTTCCCCTTTGTCAGGCCCTTTAATCTTACTCCTCTGGAAATGATGTGGAGAAGAGAAGCCATGCATGAATACAGATACAGTATCAGTGGCAATCTGGAAGACACCTCAGATGGCCACCTTGGAAAAAAGGACCAATTGCTCCTGATAAGCAGAATGAAACGTTTTGTGATCCAAGCGGGACTTGAACAACATTGCCACGCTTTTACACACACGTACGTACACACACCCCACACACACACACAAATATATATAACCCCTCCCACACACACAAACACACAAAGGCTGAAACGCAAACAGTACATGTCACTTATTTGCTCTGTCGCTGGTTTGCTGACTCTGGTTTCTCCCACTGGGCAGCCGGCTCTCAAGTTCCTCAGCCCCAGAATCAGCTCATCCTACAATCCAGCACAGCGGCATGAGCAGCGAGGGGAGATAGGGCACAAAAAAAGCCTGGAGAAGTGTTTTCTCAGCAAACCTCAGCTCTCTGAGACACTGGAGATCAGGTTTTCACTCCGAGCTGCATCACAATGTCTTCCCTGTGATAACCCCCCATGCTTCCCCTTCCATTTTTCATCCTTCCCTGCTCCCATCCCCCAAACACACAGACCAGTGGCTTCAAGGAACTCTGCGACCTGAGGGAGGGTCGGAGGGGTGGAGTAAGACACAGGCAAGCATCCCCATAATTCCTGCACCCCTGCCAAAGTTAACAGATAGCAGGGATTCAGTATCAAAGTTGCTCATATTTGGCTCCACAAACACAATATCCCATTGCAAAACTACGAGCCCAAGGAGCCCCCCAATGTTTAATTATGAACATTGGGGAAATCTAACCGTGGTGCCCTGGATACTTTGCACCAGGTTCCCTACCGGGAGTGAAAGCATAGCTTGGGATTTTGACTAACACCGACTTCCACTCTGCTTCTCCGTAAGCATCCTCCTTTGGCGTTTACTGTAGCTGTTCTTCCCCTCTAAAATTCCTTCTGACTCCTGGTTAGTGAAGCAACAGAAAACTGCTGAACTATGGAGGGTGAGCAGTGCCAGATGATCATACTAGCAACAATCTGTTGATAAGCATCTGCTTGAGTTTAGTTTAATTTTTTTTCCACCTTTATTTAACCAGGTAGGCTAGTTGAGAACAAGTTCTCATTTACAACTGTGACCTGGCCAAGATAAAGTTACACATGGAATAAACAGGCGTACAGTCAATAACACAATAGAGAAAAAAAAGAAAGTCTATATGAAAATCTAACATGGATAATTGGAAATGGAATTTATAAATGAAAATGGCAAATGGTTAACAAAAAATGGTAAATGGAAAGTGGGGGGTTTTCATTTTTCAACTGCCCAATTTAGCAGTTTTTCTTTTTCTTTTAATTTTCTAAATATTTGCAAATTGCTTCCTGGAGGAGTGAACCAGGAAACCAACACACCCCCACCATGCAGTTGAAATCTGAAGTTTACATACACTTTAGCCAAATACAATTAAACTCAGTTTTTCACAATTCCTGACATTTAATCCTAGTAAAAATACCCTGTCTTAGGTCAGTTAGGATCACCACTTTATTTTAAAAATGTGAAATGTCAGAATAATAGCAGAGAGAATGATTTATTTCAGCTTTTATTTCTTTCATCACATTCCCAGTGGGTCAGAAGTTTACATACCCTCAATTAGTATTTGGTAGCATTGCCTTTACATTGTTTAACTTGGGTCACAAATTTTGGGTAGTCTTCCACAAGCTTCTAACAATAAGTTGGGTGAATGTTGTTCCATTCCTCCTGACAGAGCTGGTGTAACTGAGTCAGGTTTGTTCTTGCTCACACTTTTTCAGTTCTGCCCACAAATTTTCTATCAAATTGAGGTCAGGGCTTTGTGATGGCCACTCCAATACCTTGACTTTGTTGTCCTCAAGCCATTTTGCCACAACTTTTGAAGTATGCTTGGGGTCATTGTCCATTGTCCATTTGAAAGACCCATAAACTTCTGACCCACTGGGAATGTGATGAAAGAAATAAAAGCTGAAATAAATCATTCTCTCTGCCAAGTTTTAACTTCCTGACTGATGTCCTGAGATGTTGCTTCAATATATTCACATAATTTTCCTCCCTCAAGATGCCATCTATTTTGTGAAGTGCACCAGTGCCTCCTGCAGCAAAGCACCCCCATAACATGATGTTGCCACCCCCGAGCTTCACGGTTGGGATGGTGTTCTTCGGCTTGCAAGACTCCCACTTTTTCCACCCAAACATAACAATGGTCATTATGGCCAAACTGTTATGTTTCAACAGACCAGAGAACATTTCTCCAAAAAGTATGATCTTTGTCCCCATGTGCAGTTGCAAACTGTAGTCTGGCTCTATTATGGCAGTTTTGGAGCAGTGGCTTCTTCCTTGCTGAGCGGACTTTCAGGTTATGTCTATATAGGACTTGTTTTACTGTGGCTATAGATACTTTTGTACTTGTTCCTCCAGCATCTTCACAAGGTCCTTTGCTGTTGTTCTTGGATTGATTTGCACTTTTCGCACCAAAGTACATTCATCTCTAGGAAACAGAACGCATCTCCTTCCTGAGCGGTATGACGCCTGCGTGGTCCCATGGTGTTTATACTTGCATACTATTGTTTGTACAGATGAACGTGGCACCTTCAGGTATTTGGAAATTGCTCCCAAGGATGAACCAGACTTGTGGAGGTCTACAATGTTTTTTTCTGAGGTCTTGGCTGATTTCTTTTGATTTTCCCATGATGTCAAGCAAAGAGGCACTAAGTTTGAAGGTAGGCCTTGAAATACATCCACAGGTACACCTCCAATTGACTCAAATGATGTAAATTAGCCTATCAGAAGCTTCTAAAGCCATGACATCATTTTCTGGAATTTTCCAAGCTACTTAAAGGCACAGTCAACTTAGTGTATGTAAACTTCTGACCTACTGGAATTGTGATACAGTGAATTATAAGTGAAATAATCTGTCTGTAAACAATTGTTGGAAAAATTACTTGTGTCATGCACAAAGTAGATGTCCTAACCGACTTGCCAAAACTCTAGTTTGTTAACACGAAATTTGTGGAGTGGTTGAAAAACAAGTTTTAATGACTCCAACCTAAGTGTATGTAAACTTCTGAATTTAACTGTACATTCTAGCCATGTCACACTCACTGTGCATTGATTTTAGACTAGTGTAACTGATTGGGTTTGAACCTGGTGTCCTGTACACCAGTAGAACACTTTCACCTGCTAATCCAAAGCCTAGGAAATTTAGCTTGGGGAGCCATTGCAATTTTTCTGATCTCACTCAGGCAAAGTTACTCATCACATGTGTGTGGTCTTTAAACCACTTCTTCCTGGTTTGTTGTTCGTATGATGAGTAACCTTGCTTGATACCTGAAGAGTTGCATTGGCTATAGGCTTTGGTTTAGCGGGCTAATGTCCTCCTCTGATGTGCAGACGACGTTTGTTCATATTTGTGCAGTGGCTCAGATGGGTCTCTGTGAGGAGGAGGAGGTCAAAGAATGGTGAATTGTAACTGAGGTGGTTCAGGTACTACACATACTTTATGATTAGGTTTAACCTTGCCTGATACCTGAAGAGTAGCATTGGCTCCCCGAGTCAATGCTTAGGCTTCAGCTTAGCAGGCCTATGCTTTTCTGGTGCTCAGGAGACCTGGGTTAGCACCATGTGTGTTGGTTACACTAGTATAAAATCAATGTACAAGAGAGCCCGATATGGCTAGGATGTACTACTACATGGGGGTGTAACATTATATGTTATGAATTAGCAAAACATTCAAAAAAACAATACAAATTTGTAAAACCTACTATATGTTACGAATTTTCAAAACTTATGATATGTTCGAATTCTAGCTAGGTGTCTAACGTTACCTAGCGGGCTAACATTAGGTAGGCTAGGGGTTAGGGTCAGGGGTTAGGGTTAAGATTAAGTTTAGGAGTTAGGTTAAAGGGTTAGGGGAGGGTTAGCTAAAATAGTTGTAGTTAGGGGAAGGGTTAATTAGCTAATGTTGTCCCTGATGAGATTCAATCTCGCAACCTTTGGGTTGCTAGACGTTCGAGTTACACACCCACACATCCACACATCCACCTCAACCAACCTCCTTACTTTTGCCTTAAGTAACCATCTGTCCTATGTAACCATACCATTCGTAAAATACAGTGCCTTCGGAAAGTATTCAGACACCTTGACTTTTTCCAAATGTTGTTATGTTACAGCCTTAATCTAAAATGAATTAAATAAAAAAAAAACTCAGCATTCTACACAATACCCCATAATGACAAAGCGAAAACATGTTTTTTTACTTTTTGCAAACAGAAATACCTTTTTTACGTAAGTATTCAGACCCTTTGCTATGAGACTCGAAATTAAGCTCAGGTGCATACTGTTTCCATTGCTCATCCTTGAGATGTTTCTACAACTTGATAGAACTTGTTTCTTGATACAACTTGTTTCTACAACTTCCACATGTAGTAAATTCAATTGATTGGGCATGATTTGGAAAGGCACACTCCTGTCTATATAAGGTCCCTTAGTTGACAGTGCATGTCAGAGCAAAAATCAAGCCATGAGTCATGAGGAATTGCCCGTAGAACTCAGAGTCAAGGCACAGATCTGGGGAAGGGTAACACAACATTTCTACAGCATTGAAGGCCCCCAAGAACACAGTGGTCTCCATCATTCTTAAATGGATGATGTTTGGAACCACCAAGACTCTTCCTAGAGCCGGCCGCCTGGCCAAACTGAGCAATCGGAGCTTGGTCAGGGAGATGGTCACTATGACAGAGCTAAAGAATTCCTCTGTGTAGATGGGAGAACATTCCAGAAGGACAACCATCTCTGCAGCACTCCACCAATTAGGCCTTTATGATAGATTATCCAGATGGAAGCCACTCCTCAGTAAAGGCACATGACAGCCCGCTTGAAGTTTGCCAAACGCCACCTAATGAGTCTCAGACCATATTGGTCTGATGAAACCAATATTAAACTCTTTGGCATGAAATCCAAGCAACACGTCTGGAGGAAACCTGGCACCATCCCTACGGTGAAGCATGGTGGTGGCAGCATCATGCTGTAGGCATGTTTTTCAGCAGCAGGGACTGGGAGACTAGTCAGGATCGAGGCAAAAAGGAACGGAGCAAAGTATATAGAGATACTTGATGAAAATGTCCAGAGCGCTCAGGACCTCAAACTGGGGCGAATGATCACCTTCCAACAGGACAACGACCCTTAGCACACAGCCAAGACCACGCAGGAGTTGCTTCAGGACAAGTGTCTGAATGTCCTTGAGTGGCCAAGCCAGAGCCCGTCCTTGAACCCGATCAAACATCTCCGGAGAGACTTGAAAATAGCTGTGCAGCAACGTTCCCCATCCAAACCTGACTGAGCTTGATAGGATCTGCAGAGAACAATGGGAGAAACTCTCCAAATACAGATGTGCCAAGCTTGTAGCGTCATACCCAAGAACACTCAAGGCTGTAATCGCTGCCAAAGGTGCTTCAAAAAAGTACTGAGTAAAGGGTCTGAATACTTATTTATCTATTTATTTTTATTAGCAAAACTATCTAAAAACCTGTTTTTGATGGGCTATTGTGTTTAGATTGATTAGGGAAAAAAACAATTTAATCAATTTCAGAATAAGGCTGTAACCTAACAAAATGTGGGAAAAGTCAAGGGGTCTTAATACTTTCCAAACACACTGCATCATACTAATTTGTGCGTCCCGGATTTACATTTCCTATGTTATGTCTAGAATATGAGACCAGGCTGCATACATCACGCACACTCATATAAAAAAACAATTGCATTTATCATTTTCACCCTCCTATTTAGAATTGAATCATTGCGTTTTCTGTCTGGCATTGATCAATCAAATTTATTTATAAAGCCTATTTTACAGAGTGCTGTACAGAAACCCAGCCTAAAACCGCAAACAATGCAGGTGTAGAAGCATGGTGGCTAGGAAAAACTCCCTAGAAAGGCCAGAACCTAGGAAGAAACCTAGAGAGGAATCAGGCTATGAGAGGTGGCCAGTCCTCTTCTGGCTGTGCCAGGTGGACAGAACAGAACATGGGCAAGATTTTAAAATGTTAATAGATGACCAGCAGGGTCAAATAATAATAATCACAGTGGTTGTCGAGGGTGCAATAGTTCAGCACCTCAGGAGTAAATGTCAGTTGGCTTTTCGTAGCCGATCATTCAGAGTATCTCTACAGCTCCTGCTGTCTCTAGAGAGTTGAAAACAGCAGGTCTGGGACAGGTAGCACATCTGGTGAACAGGTCAGGGTTCCATTGCTGCAGGCAGAACAGTTGAAGAAAGAGAGAGAAAGAAAGAAAGAAAGAAAAAAGAAAGAAAGAAAGAAAGAAAGAAAGAAAGAAAGAGAGAATTGGAGAGAACATACTTAAATTCACACAGGACACAGGATAACCTCTTAGGGATCCAAACCCGTGAACGGGATCGATTTTGACAACATCCAGTGAAATTCAGAGCGCCAAATTCAAATTACAAAATTACTCATTTCAAACATTCATGAAAATACTAACAGCATTGTCAGATTTCAAAAAGGCTTCACGGCAAAAGCAGAACATTTGATTGTCTGAGGACAGCGCCCCACTCATAAACTCAATTAGCATAATAACATAACCAGCAGAGGTGTCACAAAACTCAAAAATAGCATTAAATGAATCGCTTACCTTTGATGATCTTCCTCTGATGGCATATCAAAGCATCCAGGTTACACAATAAAAGGTTATTTTGTTCGATAAAGTTCCTCTTTATATCCATAAAGCTCCCGTTTGGTTGGCGCGTTTTGCCAACCCGGACAGGAAGATCACGTCAGTGACTCAACCCACTCAAGTGACGCACTGGAGAAGGGAACCGGCCAGGCAGAGACAGCAAGGGCGTTTCGTTGCTCCAGTGCCTTTTCGTTCACCTTTACACTCCTGGGCCAGACTACACTCAATCATAGGACCTACTGAAGAGATGAGTCTTCAATAAAGACTTAAAGGTTGAGACTGCGTCTCTCACATGGACATGCAGACCATTCCATAAAAATGGACCTCTATAAGAGAAAGCCCTGCCTCCAGCTGTTTGCTTAGAAATTCTAGGGACAGTAAGGAGACCTGCGTCTTGTGACCGTAGCGTACGTGTAGGTATGTATGGCAGGATCAAATCGTAAAGATAGGTAGGAGCAAGCCCATGTAATGCTTTGTAGGTTAGCAGTAAAACCTTGAAATCAGCCCTTGCCTTAACAGGAAGCCAGATTAGAGAGGCTAGCACTGGAGTAATATGATAACATTTTGGGGTTCTAGTCAAGATTCTAGCAGCCGTGTTTAGCACTAACTGAAGTTTATGTAGTGCTTTATCCGGGTAGCCAGAAAGTAGAGCATTGCAGTAGTCTAACCTAGAAGAGACAAAAGCATGGATTAATTTTTCTGCCACATTTTTGGACAGAAAGTTTCAGATTTTTGCAATGTTACGTAGATGGAAAAAAAGCTGTCCTTGAAAACAGTCTTGATACAGTGGGGCAAAAAAGTATTTAGTCAGCCAGCAATTGTGCAAGTTCTCCAACTTAAAAAGATGAGAGAGGCCTGTAATTTTCATCATAGGTACACTTCAACTATGACAGACGAAATGAGAAAAAGAAATCCAGAAAATCACATTGTAGGATTTTTTTATGAATTTATTTGCAAATTATGGTGGAAAATAAGTATTTGGTCAATAACAAAAGTTTATCTCAATACTTTGTTATATACCCTTTGTTGGCAATGACAGAGGTCAAACGTTTTCTGTAAGTCTTCACAAGGTTTTCACACACTGTTGCTGGTATTTTGGCCCATTCCTCCATGCAGATCTCCTCTGGAGCAGTGATGTTTTGGGGCTGTCGCTGGGCAACACGGACTTTCAACTCCCTCCAAAGATTTTCTATGGGGTTGAGATCTGGAGACTGGCTAGGCCACTCCAGGACCTTGAAATGCTTCTTACGAAGCCACTCCTTCGTTGCCAGGGCGGTGTGTTTGGGATCATTGTCATGCTGAAAGACCCAGCCACGTTTCATCTTCAATGCCCTTGCTGATGGAAGGAGGTTTTCACTCAAAATCTCACGATACATGGCCCCATTCATTCTTTCCTTTACACGGATCAGTCGTCCTGGTCCCTTTGCAGAAAAAACAGCCCCAAAGCATGATGTTTCCACCCCATGCTTCACAGTAGGTATGGTGTTCTTTGGATGCAACTCAGCATTCTTTGTCCTCCAAACACGACGAGTTGAGTTTTTACCAAAAGTTATATTTTGGTTTCATCTGACCATATGACATTCTCCCAAATCCTCATCTGGATCATCCAAATGCTCTCTAGCAAACTTCAGACGGGCCTGAACATGTACTGGCTTAAGCAGGGGGACACGTCTGGCACTGCAGGATTTGAGTCCTGGCGGCGTAGTGTGTTACTGATGGTAGGCTTTGTTACTTTGGTCCCAGCTCTCTGCAGGTCATTCACTAGGTCCCCCCGTGTGGTTCTGGGATTTTTGCTCACCGTTCTTGTGATCATTTTGACCCCACGGGTGAGATCTTGCGTGGAGCCCCAGATCGAGGAAGATTATCAGTGGTCTTGTATGTCTTCCATTTCCTAATAATTGCTCCCACAGGTGATTTCTTCAAACCAAGCTGCTTACCTATTGCAGATTCAGTCTTCCCAACCTGGTGCAGGTCTACAATTTTGTTTCTGGTGTCCTTTGACAGCTCTTTGGTCTTGGCCATAGTGGAGTTTGGAGTGTGACTGTTTGAGGTTGTGGACAGGTGTCTTTTATACTGATAACAAGTTCAAACAGGTGCCATTAATACAGGTAACGAGTGGAGGACAGAGGAGCCTCTTAAAGAAGAAGTTACAGGTCTGTGAGAGCCAGAAATCTTGCTTGTTTGTATGTGACCAAATACTTATTTTCCACCATAATTTGCAAATAAATTCATTAAAACTCCTACAATGTGATTTTCTGGATTTTTTTCTCCTCATTTTGTCTGTCATAGTTGAAGTGTACCTATGATGAAAATTACAGGCCTCTCTCATCTTTTTAAGTGAGAGAACTTGCACAATTGGTGGCTGACTAAATACTTTTTTGCCCCACTGTATGTTCGTCAAAAAGAGAGATCAGGGTCCAGAGTAACGCCGAGGTCACTGATCACCCTCCGTTCTGAACAGCCCAAGAAAGAAAGAAAGAAAGAAAGACTGCATTCATCCAGTAAAGTATACCATTGATTTGCCATTTAGAATTATTTAGGGTCATTCAGTAAGGGTCAATTCTTAATTTACATGGGCATTATTTGTAATTTCAGTTAAATCATGCACATCAATGGGAGATATGTGCACATGTACTGTATATAACATTTTTGCTATTAAGGTGCCATTTAGTACACATACAGCTCTGGAAAAAATTAAGAGAAAACTTGCTGTGATGGCAAAACAACCACTCGCAAACACGGAACCAAAATACAACAAACAATCAATCACAAAGACATGGGGGGGACAGAGGTTTAAATTGGAACATGTAAATAAGTGATTGGAAACCAGGTGTGTGTAATGAAGACAAAACTAAGGGAAAAATGAAATGTGGATTGGCGGTGGCTAGAAGACCGGTGACGTCGACTGCTGAATGCCGCCCGAACAAGGAGAGGGACCGACTTCGGCGGAAGTTGTGACACTTGCTTCCTTCTGCTATGACAATGTTCCCAAACTCTGAGGATTGGTTTTTCCAGCAGGACAATGCTCCATGCCACACAGCCAGGTCAATCAAGGTGTGGATGGAGGACCATCAGATCAAGACCCTGTCATGGCCAGCCCAATCTCCAGACCTGAACCCCATTGAAAACCTCTGGAATGTGATCAAGAGGAAGATGGATGGTCCCAAGCCATCAAACAAAGCTGAGCTGCACAGAATTTTTGCACCAGGAGTGGTATAAAGTCACCCAACATCAATGTGAAAGACTGGTGGAGAGCATGCCAGGACGCATGAAAGCTGTGATTGAAAATGTATTTTGTATTGTTTATGTCCCTAACACTAAACCTTGAGAGGTTCAATGGGCTGGTGTCTGGCTGGATTCGAGCCCACTGAGGTTTTTAATTAATTTTCTATATGCCGTAGTAAAACAACTAGGCATGTTCAAACTATGCATACTGACTGGTTTGGGATTGTAATGGGGTCAAGTAGATATACATTTGGTAACACTTGATTTGAAACACCTGTGTACAATGCATGTACAATGTTTGCTAGGAACATAACAGCTCATGTCTCCTTATAATAGCCCACTTTAAGTTCACAAATGCCTATACCTATGATGTATTAATAACATTGACAAAAACAAACATTTACATATCAATGAGACAGAATTCCATATTGCTAGTAAATACCTGTTTGTGAACATGAGAGGGGGATATCATTGTATTTCTATGGTATTTTTCCCATTGGCCAGGTGTACTGTATAACCTGTACTGTTGCCGTTCACTGACATTCAATGTACACAAATTAATCACTTTTTGGAAGCCTGGGGTGACACTATTAATCATTACTATTGAACCTTACGAAAAAACTAGTAAAAATACGAGAGGTTGTGTATTGTTAGAGATCCTTTTAATAAAGAGTGACAGGGCAAATAAATCTTATTGGTTGAGTAAGAATACATTGTTTATGTTTTGAAACCCCTATATTTTCCGCTGAAAGAAACCTTGTCTGTCACCATTAATAATCTTAATGATTCTAAGAGAAAATGTGTCTGGGGGTTATATTACCTCTTCATTAATTGAAGTACAAAATGCACAAACACCATAATGTACCTTAATAAAGGTGCAACACTTATTTGTCTAAATCAGCAGCCTTGTGGGATATTTGCGTGCATTTGTATGTATTATGTACATCTTTAAATTGTTCCTACTTTCTCAGTCATTACTGACAAATACACCAACACATGTTATATTTCTCAAGAAACAGAGTAACAATATAAGTGTAATGGGAAACTGTAGAACTGTAGAAAAGAATGTACACTCTGTATAAATTACTTTTAAATGGACATTCTTCACCTATAACATGGTTTGGCCGATTCCACTCGTTCATGAATGGGAAACATGTGCTTGTGAAAGTCAGAAACTAAGAAACATCTCCAGATAGGACAATGGAAGATAGGGAAATGGAAGAAATAACATTGTGTTTCAATGAACCAGTAAGTGTCTAACAATTACATCTATATAAAACTACTGCTAACGGGGGAAACAATTGCTTAGGGAAAATTTCGATGGGATGATTAGAGGTAAATTTTAATGAGGGTGTCATTATAAACATCATAACATAAAGCCAAGTATCTTGTATATTAAAGCTAGACTCAGCGAAATGATGTCGCCATGAGCAGCACGGCAGATATTGAGATGCAAGACATTGCATTCACACAGTCACACACAGTATCTTGCATGTGCTTGTGTTCGCTTCCTGCTGTTACAGCATAGTAGCCATGGGACCAAAACAGTGGAGAAGTTGAATGCTGTGTACATTTAAACAATAAATATGAGGATTCAAATCTGTGTCCAGCATGCAGACCTGAACTGGTGTCCATATAAAATACTGTGCACTCTCTCTCCACCACTCACTTGCTCGCTCACACACACACACACACACACACACACACACACACACACACACACACACACACACACACACACACACACACACACACACACACACACACACACACACACACACAGCCCCCGGAGTTGATCCAAGCTGCAGGTGGCTTCTGGTAACTCGGGATCATGACTTCCTGAACACACCGCTTATTATCAAAGCTGCAGCTCAGCTTCGGCCAAGCACAACACTCACCATACCTATGAGGCCCACCTCAAATATTTGGTTTTCCTAAAAAGTAGAGTCAGATACACTACAGGACGTCGAACATCTCATTCTAAAGTCATGGGCATTAATGTGGAGTTGGTCCCCTTTGCTGCTATAATAGCCTGCACTCTTCTCCGAAGGCTTTCCACTAGATGTTTGAACATTGCTGCAGGGACTTGTATCCATTCAGCCACAAGAGCATTAGTGAGGTCAGGCACTGATGTTGGGTGATTAGGTCACCGTTCAAATTCATCCCAAAGGTGTTCGATGGGGTTGAGGTCAGAGCTCTGTGCAAGCCAGTCAAGTTCTTTCACACCAATCTCGACAAACCATTTCTGTATGTACCTTGCTTTGTGCACGGGGGCATTGTCATGCTGAAACAGGAAAGGGCCTTCCCCAAACTCTTACCACAAAGTTGGAAGCACAGAATTGGCTAGAATGTCTTTGTATGCTGTAGTGTTAAGATTTCCCTTCACTGGGGCCTAGCCCGAACCATGAAAAACAGTCACTGACCATAATTCCTCCTCCACCAAACGTTACAGTTGGCACTATGCATACAGGCAGGTAGCGTTCTCCTGGCATCCGCCAAACACAGATTAGTCCGCCGGACTGCCAGATGGTGAAGCGTGATTCATCACTCCAGAGAACGTGTTTCCACTGCTCCAGAGTCCAATGGCGGTGAGCTTTACACTGCTCCAGCTGACGCTTGGCATTGCTCATGGTGATCTTAAGGTTGTGTGCGGCTACTCGGCCATGGAAACCCATTTCATGAAGCTCCCGATGAACAGTTCTTGTGCTGACGTTGCTTCAAGAGGCAGTTTGGAACTCGGTAGTGAGTGTTGCAACCAAGGACAGACGATTTTTACACGCTACGCGCTACAGCACTCTACGGTCCCATTCTATGAGCTTGTGAGGCCTACCTCTTCACGGCTGAGCCATTGTTGCTCCTAGATGTTTCCACTTCACAATAACAGAGCTTACAGTTGACTGGGGCAGCTTTAGCAGGGCAGAAATTTGACAAACTGACTTGTTGGAAAAGTGGCATCCTATGACGGTGCCACGTTGAAAGTCACTGAGCTCTTTCAGTCACTGATGTTTGTCTATGGAGATTGCATGGTGGTGTGTTCGATTTTATACATCTGTCAGCAATGGGTGTGCCTGAAATAGGTGAATCCACTAATTTGAAGGGGTGTCCACTTTCTTTTGTATATACAGTGCATTCGGAAAGGATTCAGACCCCTTGACTTTTTCCACATTTTGTTACGTTACAGCCTTATTCTAAAATGAAAATTGTTTAAATTAAATCCTCATCTATCTACTCACAATACCCCATAACGATGAAGTGAAAACAGGTTTTTAGAAATGTTTGCAAATGTATTAAAAATAAAAACAGAAATAAATAATTTACCTACGTATTCAGACCCTTTGCTATGAGACTTGAAATGTAGCTAATGTGCATCCTGTTTCCATTGATCATCCTTGAAATGTTTTTACAACTTGATTGGAGTCCACCTGTGGTAAAAACAATTGATTGATTCCCCTCAAGAATGGTCTACCATATAGCCAGTTATGCAGAGTTAAACAAATCTGTGGCCACCAGTCAGATTTTGACAGCAATGCTAAAAAAATGACAGAGAAATTCAAAATGAGAGGCTACAAGGACAAAACTCTTGATGCGGCAATGATGAAAATATCTCAAAAACCAAGAGAGGAATTACAAAAAAATCAACCAAAGAAGAAAAACAACGCAACTGTCTTTTGTACTAAGTACACCAAAGGTTCGGAGAATATGAAAGCAATCCTGAAAAAACACTGGCATATTCTGCAATCAGACAAAAAAATTGCACACCTCTTCAATGGTGGTCTATAAGCGTGGTCGCAATATTGGAGATTTGGAATACTTTGGTAAGATCTGACATGCCCCCTGAGCCTACTCAGACTCTTGACACCTATCCGAAATGGAAACTACAAATGTGGCTCATGCGCACAGTGTAATAGCACCAAAAAAACATCCTTCTTTACACACCCACATACAGGTCGAAAGATCCCTATGAGGGGTATCATCTCATGTAAGACCAAGGCAGTAATCTATCTCATCACCTGTTCATGTGGCAAAGCCTATGAAGAGACAATTAAAGCAGCGCATAGCTGAACACCGCAGCTCAATCAGGTGTAAGAACGTTGACTATCCAGTAGCAGATCACTTTGTTGAGGCTAACCATCCTGTCTCCTCCCTGAGATACACAGGCATTGAGCATGTTGCTCTACCGAGAAGAGGAGGTAACATTGAGATCCTACTACTACAAAGAGAGGCCTACTGGATATTCTATCTAAAAACACTGACCCCTAATGGTCTGAATATTGATTTTGATCTCAGGCCCTTCTTATGAACATTCTTTCCACCATGAACAAGTCTTATATATTTAAAATAATTATTTTTACAGATTATTAAGTATATATCTGGTATGTTCCCCCTGTTGATGATGTTTGTTATATATCAAGGTTGAACCATTATTATATGTAACAAAAATGGAATACAAAATTGTGAAATTGAATGAAACCATGTATGTTAATGCCAATATGATGTACAAAATTCCATTATGTTTCTATGTGATAACAATAGAATAATATATATAATATGCCATATACTATATAATCTTTTTTAACAGTGTCACTAATTAATTGTAATTAACTTTATCAATACGACACACCCCTCACTACTGTCATTGATTACACTAATTGCACTGTTTGTCTATATAACCTGGTTCAAATATTTATGACATTACCCTGAGGAATGCACAGTGATGCAGAAACGTTGGTATATACCCATTAAACTGTTGGGAGAGTATATATGTAGTGTGCGACTTTCTTTATTTTGATAGTGAAAAACAATTGATTGGACATGATTTGGAAAGGCACAAACCTGTCTATACAAGGTCCCACAGTTGAAAGTCTATGTCAGAGCAAAAACCAAGCCAGCAGGTCAAAGGAATTGCACGTAGAGCTCCGAGACTGGATTGTGTTGAGGCACAGATCTGTAGAAGGGTACCAAAACAATTCTGCAGCTTTGAAGTTTCCCATGAACACAGTGGCCTCCATCATTCTTAAATGGAAGAAGTTTGGAACCACCAACCACCTTTCTGTCCTGCCAAACTGAGCAATAGGGGGAGAAGGTTCTTGGTCGGGGAGGTGACCAAGAACCCGATGGTCACTCTGACAGAGCTCCAGAGTTCCTCTGTGGAGATGGGAGAAACTTACAGAAGGACAACCATCTCTGCAACACTCCACCAATCAGGCCCTTATGGTAGATTGGCCAGAAGGAAGCCACTCCTCAGTCAAAGGCAAAGGACAGCCCGCTTGGAGTTTGCCAAAAGGCACCTAAAGGACTCAGACCATAAGAAACAAGATTCTGGTCTGATGAAACCAAGATTAAACTCTTTGCCCTGAATGCCTGGAGGAAACCTGGCACCATTACTACAG
Organism: Brachymystax lenok tsinlingensis; assembly: GCA_030435695.1. Lineage (NCBI taxonomy): Eukaryota > Metazoa > Chordata > Actinopteri > Salmoniformes > Salmonidae > Brachymystax > Brachymystax lenok. The sequence goes on from CM059786.1 coordinate 857,691, forward strand.
TGAAGCATGGTGGAGGCAGCATCATGCTGTGGGGATGTTTTTCAGCAGCAGGGACTGGGAGACTACTCAGGATCAAGGGAAAGATGAACGGAGCAAAATACAGAGAGATCCTTGATGAAAACCTGCTCCAGAGCGCTCAGGACCTCAGACTGGGGCGAAGGTTCACCTTCCAACAGGACAACGACCCTAAGTACACAGCCAAGACAATGCAGGAGTGGCTTCTCTGAATGTCCAGAGCCCGGACTTGAACCCAATCGGACAACTCTTGAGAGACCTACAAATAGCTTTGCAGCGACGCTCCCCATCCAACCTGAGCTTGAGAGGATCTGCAGAGAAGAATGGAAGAAACTCCCCAAATGCAGCTGTGCCAAGCTTGTAGTGTCATACCCAAGAGGAGACTGGAGGCTGTAATTGCTTCCAAAGGTGCTTCAACAAAGTACTGAGTAAAGGGTCTGAATACTTATGTAAATGTGTTTTTTATATTTTTTTATACATTTTTACAAAATTTCTAAAACCTGTTTTTGCTTTGTCATTATGGGTTATTGTGTGTAGATTAAAAACAATTGAATACATTTTAGAATAAGGCTGTAACTTAACAAAATGTGGAAAAGGTCAAGGTGTCTTAATACTTTTCCAACGCACTGTGTAGTGTATGAGCAGTACGTAAAGAGAAGAAAACTAAAGTATATAAGGTATGGGTCAAGATGAGATGGTCTTTTGAAGAATGTATTACAGATTTTTAGAATACAAACAAGATTAGGAAGGTAGGAGTATTTGGAAATGTCTGGCTCGCAGTGCACCAATCTTGAATCAATATGGACTGGTAATGGACCAACAATTATAACTGCACACATTAATTTCACAGATGTGATGTGTATTTGAAGTGACATGGTCATGCTGCTGCCACTTGATCCTTGCTGCCTGCCTCAATATTATGTCCTGTATGTGCTTCAATGTGGTCTCTATGTGATTATTCTTTATGTCGATTTGTACTGTTTTATTGCATGAACAGTTTTTATGTCTTTGCAATCTGTGCTTGCTTGTTTCTTGCTTGCCTCAATTGTGTGCCACACGTTTAGTATGTCTACTCCCTATTGTTTAGTCCTGCTGTAAATATAATTGTAATGTATTTTATTTGATGTATGCCTATTGACAACTGGCCGGGGACTACAGCTGGAAATTAGCCGTAGAGGCTAAAGCTGCTCTTTTTATCAAAAGGGACTGTCCACGTCATTATAAACTAATAAACTAAACTAAAATAAACTAAACATTTATGAATTCAAATGTCAAGAAATCCACCAAAGGTTACATCCTAAATGCCACGTTTGATGACTGCTGGCCCAAGTTAGTTGAACTCTAATCAAGGCAATCACCTTGTCCAATGGTGAGATTCCTTGCATCATCTCTCCTCGCCTTCTTCTCAAAACATTAGAAGGAAGTGAGGTGAGCATTGGGGGAGAAGATCACCTTGAAGCAGATCCCAACCATCCAACAGCAGGCTTTCACTCTGAAGTCAACTAGAGACAGACAGGCCATAGGGCAGTTCTGGCAAATGCCAGACAGATCCTCAGGCCTAGAGGAAAAAAATTGTCCTGTGTGTTAGATTAACCCGGGTTTGATCCCAGGCCGTGTCGCAGACGGCTGCGACCGGGAGACCCACGAGGCGGCGCACAATTGGCCCAGCGTCGTCTGAGTTAGGGAAGGGTTTGGCCGGCTGGGATGTCCTTGTCCCATTGCGCTCTAGCGACTCCTTGTGGTGGGCCGGGCGCAGGCACACTGACTTTGGTCGCCAGCTGTACGGTGTTTCCTCCGACACATTGGTGCAGCTGGCTTCCGTGTTAAGCGAGCAGTGTGTCAAGAAGCAGTGAGGCTTGGCGGGTCGTGTTTCGGAGGATGCATGGTTCTCGACCTTTGCCTCTCCCAAGTCAGTATGGGAGTTGCAGTGATGGGACAAGACTGTAACTTCCAATTGGATATCACCCCAAAAAACTGTTTATGATGAAATGCCTGGCCCGATCTCTGGTCCCAGTCCCTGAAGTCAACAGTACCGTGTCACTGAAATAGCCGTCCTCAGATGTTAGGTGAAATTACCACGTGAGAGTAGGCTTACATATGAACTACAAGAGATTTTCTTTTCAGACATTGCACAAGGTACACTCAGAGCATGTCTTGATCTGCTTCGAGCACATTGACTGGCACTGAGCAGGTCAGAGGTCAAATCTGTAGTCAGAGGTGTCTTGAGAAGATACTGTATGTCATAAACCAGACAGCACAGTTACAGGTTGTGCTCTGAGCAGATCAAGACATGCTCTGATTGTACCTTGTGCAATATCTAGAAAAATCTCTTGTGAAAGAGGAAAACAACTATTTCCCCAAAAAGCTCAATCAGCCATTGTTTGGCTTTATGAAAGGGCCTGGAGGACTAGACAGCATGTTGTAGTCATTTTACTGCTTAGTTTAATAACTACGAAAGACATCTGCACACTTATATTTACAAAATTATCCATAGGCCAGTATTCCTAAATTGTCTAACGTTGAATTAAACAAATTGCTGCAGTTATCTGTCGAGTTGAACCAAGAGACCCACACCACACAAGGTGCTCAGTGAACCAAACGTTGAAACAACATTCAGTGGGCTGAACTTCACCAAAACAATAAAGAAACATTTTCACAGGACGATTTGCAACAGGGCCTTTCACAACATCAACGTGACAATTGTTTTGTCTAGAGCCTCACAAAGTAGTTGTTTCATCTAGACACCTTGGGTGAAAGGAGTAAGGAATACACAGTCCGCTCGGGGGGGTTGTATGGCTAAGGTTACCCAAGTTGCTCTTGGAGAAGGATCAAACCTCAGCGAGGCCCGGGCAGCCTTTATCGTCATCCCTCACCCGCTGCTGTTATTATGGTTTGCCTTTTAGATAAACCCTTTTCTGGAAGGTGATTGCTCGCAGCAGTTTAACTTTTTTTCCTTTTACATTTTAAAGAGGGAAAGCTTTGGGGGAGAAAAGTTTGGGTTTGGGAAGATGGTGGGTGGCTGTGGGTGGGGGAATGAAAGACTTGTCATCACATATTCCATGGCCTGGCTGTATGAGACAAAAATGTGTCTTTCCTCAGCCCTTCTCAATTCCCGGACAACAGGAATTTCTCTTTGCCCCCTTTTGCATTAATCCAATTACCAAACACCTGCAGACATGCAATAACAGTTTCTGTGCCAAGACATCCACCCACCCGCTTTTAAAAATGGTTCTCTGTTGGAAGAATATAATCATCTTCCGTGCTGCGATTGAGAGTCGCGTTACACACCTGCCAAGTCTTAAACTGAAAAAATAACATCCAACTGTTTTGAGGTATTTTAAGAATGGCTTATAGAGAATTTCAGATACAAATCCTGCCATCCTGTTAAAATACGGGTGCTCACTCGACGCATTAAACTACATGTTTCCCTTTGCCCGTTTTTCCCCCCACACGCTTTGAGAGAAAGAGACTCGGCTGTCTTGTGTTTACAATATAAGATGAAAGAAGTTAGCACATTTTTGCATAATTCAAATGGTAGGAAGTCATTGACATGATGAATGTTCTTGGATCAGCTTTTGAAGAGTGAAAGAACGAGAAAGTAAAAGCCAGATGACATTTGAAATTCATGAACAGATAAAGGTCTTCCATTCAGATATACAGTATTTAGCCATTGCTGAAATGTGTCTCAGAAATGGGGTGATCACTCAAAACAGAAGTTACATTTTCAGGCAGGGGAATGGAAAGTACAAGGACCAGTAGTAAGCACACACCTCTGGTTCAAAGGGTCTGGACTCTGTTCCACATAGACAACAGTCATTGGTGAGCAGGGGAACTTTGTCCAACCCCCTGTAAAGTTGTTTTTGATATCCAAAAGGTGGGAATTAAGATACAGATTTTCATAGTTGGTTCTGTATTGATTTGTAGATCAATGATACTGTAAATCTACAGTCGTGGCCAAAAGTTTTGAGAATGACACAAATATTAATTTCCACAAAGTTTGCTCCTTCAGTGTCTTTAGATATTTTTGTCAGATGTTACTATGTAAGTATAATTACAAGTATTTCATAAGTGTCAAAGGCTTTTATTGACAATTACATGAAGTTGATGCAAAGAGTCAATATTTGCAGTGTTGACCCTTCTTTTTCAAGACCTCTGCAATCCGCCCTGGCATGCTGTCAATTAACTTCTGGGCCACATCCTGACTGATGGCAGCCCATTCTTGCATAATCAATGCTTGGAGTTTGTCAGAATTTGTGGGTTTTTGTTAGTCCACCCGCCTCTTGAGGAGTTCTCAATGGGATTAAGGTCTGGGGAGTTTCCTGGCCATGGACCCAAAATACAGATGTTTTGTTCCCCGAGCCACTTAGTTATCACTTTTGCCTTATGGCAAGGTGCTCCATCATGTTGGAAAAGGCATTGTTCATCACCAAACTGTTCCTGAATGGTTGGGAGAAGTTTCTCTCGGAGGATGTGTTGGTACCATTCTTTATTCATGGCTGTGTTCTTAGGCAAAATTGTGAGTGAGCCCACTCCCTTGGCTGAGAAGCAACCCCACACATGAATGGTCTCAGGATGCTTTACTGTTGGCATGACACAGGACTGATGGTAGCGCTCACCTTGTCTTCTCCGGACAAGCTTTTTTCCGGATGCCCCAAACAATCGGAAAGGGGATTCATCAGAGAAAATGACTTTACCCCAGTCCTCAGCAGTCCAATCGCTGTACCTTTTGCAGAATATCAGTCTGTCCCTGATGTTTTTCCTGGAGAGAAGTGACTTCTTTGCTGCCCTTCTTGACACCAGGCCATCCTCCAAAAGTCTTTGCCTCACTTTGCGTGCAGGTGCACTCACACCTGCCTGCTGCCATTCCTGAGCAATCTCTGTACTGGTGGTGCCCTGATGCCACAGCTGAATCAACTTTAGGAGACGGTCCTGGCGCTTGCTGGACTTTCTTGGGCGCCCTGAAGCCTTCTTCACAACAATTAAACCGCTCTCCTTAAAGTTCTTGATGATCCGATAAATGGTTGATTTAGGTGCAATCTTACTGGCAGCAATATCCTTGCCTGTGAAGCCCTTTTTGTGCAAAGCAATGGTGACAGCACGTGTTTCCTTGCAGGTAACCATGGTTGACAGAGGAAGAACAATGATTCCAAGCACCACCCTCCTTTTGAAGCTTCCAGTCTGTTATTCAAACTCAATCAGCATGACAGAGTGATCTCCAGCCTTGTCCTCATCAACACTCACACCTGTGTTAATGAGAGAATCACTGACATGATGTCAGCTGGTCCTTTTGTGGCAAGGCTGAAATGCAGTAAAAATGTTTTTTGGGGATTCAGTTCATTTGCATGGCAAAGAGGGACTTTGCAATTAATTGCAATTCATCTGATCACTCTTCATGACATTCTGGAGTATATGCAAATTGCCATCATACAAACTGAGGCAGCAGACTTTGTGAAAATTAATATTTCTGTCAATCTCAAAATTTTTGGCCACAACTGTACAAATCAATACCGAACCAACTATAAAAATCTGTATCTTAATTCTGTATGATAATTTTAATTTTAATTCTGGATTTCTAATATTAATATTCATTATTTTTGCTAGCAAATGTAACACTCCCTCTAAAACTGATAAGGTGGTGCCTCTAATGTTTAATTTTTTATGTTAGTGATCTACCTACCTCAAGCATATACAGTGCCTTCAGAAAGTATTCATACCTCTTGACGTATTCCACATTCTGAATTCAAAATGGATTAAATATATGCATTTTTACCCATCTACACACAAACCCCATAATGACAGTGAAAACATGTTTTTAGAAATGCTGGCAAATTTATTGAAAATGAAATGCATAACTATCTCATTTACTTAAGTATTCACATCCCTTCGCTATGACACTCCAAATTGATTTTCAGCGGCAGGGACTGGGATAGACGGTTAGACGGAACAATGACTGGAGCCACCAACAGGCAAATAGTCGATGAGAACCTGCTTCAGAGTGCAAATGACCTTAGACTGGAGTGAAGATTTACGTTGCAACAGTACAATGACCTCAAGCATACAGCCAAAGCAACACTGGAATGGCTTCAAAACAAGAATGTGAAAATCCTTGAGTGGCCCAGCCCAAACCCAGAATCCCTTTGAAAATCTGTGGAAAAACTTGAAGATTGCTGTTCAACATTGCTCCCCATCTAATTAGGAAGGCCAAGACTGCATCTTTTATGTCTGTTACCACTGATAACTTGAATGACCCTAGAAAGTGTTGGAAGGCTATTAAGTCTATGTCTGGTAACAGTAATGTTAATGAATTACCGTCAAGTGTATTGAAGGACTCTGTTGCTGTATATGACAAAACTGAAATGCTGAATTGTGTCAATGAGCACTTTCTATAATCTGATAGGCTGTATGATTCAGTATCCTCTGGCTCTGTACAACCCTGTGTGGATGAACCAGTGAGAGCTGGTCAAACTTGTAACTTTTTGCCATTATCAATGCAGGAGGTACATAAAGCCCTGAAATCCTTAGATCAGAGAAAGCCTGCAGGTCCTGATCTTCTTGATCCCTGCTTTCTAAATCCGGCAGCTGATTTCAAAGCTGAACCACTTACATATCTGTTCAATCTAACCCTGGAATGTAATGAAATTCCAAAGATCTGAAAATCAGCATTTGTCCAACCACTTTTAAAAGGGGGAGATCCAACTCTTTTAAATAATTATAGGCCAATCTCAAGCTGTCACCCCTGGTGAAAATACTTGAAACCCTTATTAGTGAACAGCTAAAATAGTTTTTAAATACTAACTATATTTTATAAATGTACCAATCGGGCTTAAGGAAGAAGAATAGCACAATTACAGCAGCCATGACGGTTTTAAATGATATTACTGAAGCCCTTCAACAGCACTGTGTCTCACTTTTTATTGATCTCTCTAAGGCTTTTGATACAGTTGATCATGCTATACTGAGGCAGAGATTGTCGAGCGTAGGTCTTTCGGAGCATGCAGTTGCATGGTTTGCTAACAATCTCCCTGATAGAACTCAGTGCACTCAATTTGATGGACTCATGTCTGTTAATTGTATCCAGCTCCTAGATTGCAGTACCTATGGCTTCCACTAGATGTCAACAGTCTTTATACAGTGTCTGGAGGCTCTAGCCCTGAGCAGACGGATAGGAACAGGAAATAGTCAAGGGATCTCAGATGTCAACAAGATTTCACGAGCACGGAACCGTGTGCGCGCCCCACTTCATTTTCCTTTCATAACGTTTAGGTTACCATCCGAGTGAAATATTATAGCTAATATTCATAAAAGGATAGCCAAGGATGCATTATAGATGGTCTTTGATTTGTTTAGGAAAAGTTTATAGGTATATTTGAACGCATTCTCTTCACGCGCCAACCAAACTGAGATTTATGGATATAATAAATGACTTTTTCTAACAAAAGAACCATTGGATGTCTTCGTTGGACACTTGGGAAGCCCTCAGCAGAAGTTCTTCAAAAGGTAAGGGATTTATTTTAGCTCTGATATGGGTTTTGTGAGACCCGCGCGCTGGATATGAATTTATGCTAATGTGGAAAATATGTGGGGTGCTATCCTCAAACAATCAAATGTTGTGCTTTCGCCGTAAATCCTTTTTGAAATCTGACAACGCTGTGATATTGCCAAGAATCAGAGCTTTTGGTGACTATGCAACACTTGTATATTGATGTAGCCCGCTAGTGCGCCGCTACTCCCTAAGTAGTTACATTGTCTGTCTGTATTGGTGTGCCCCAGGGCTCTGTACTTGGTCCCCTCATATTCACTATTCATATAAATAATTTAGACAAAAAATGTCCAAAATGCACAAGTTCACTTTTATGCTGATGATACTGTTATTTATTGTTGTGCCTCGTCTCGCACAAAAGCTTTCCAGAACTTGCAAACTGCTTTTTATAGTGTTCAACATACCTGTCAATTTAAGTTTATCCTCAATACTGACAAAACTAAACTAATTGTGTTTTCTAAAGCAAGAAATAGACCTCTGAACCTTTCACCTATTACTACCTGTCAGGGCAATGAGATTGAGACTGTAACCTCATATAAATATCCTTGAATTTTAATGGATGACATCCTCTCTTTTAAATTGCATATTCAACGACTTACAAAAATATTGAAGCTGAAGTTGGGATTTTATTTTAGGAATGAGGCCTGTTTTTCAGAAGGAGGCTAGTATCAGCTACATTTATGCCTTTACTAGTCTATGAGGATATTTAATATATGAATTATTCCGTTCAGTATTTGAAATCAATTGACACCATGGAGCATTGAGATTTATTTTAAACTGCAAAACCCTTACGCACCACTGTACTTTATATACAAGGGTTGGCTGACCTTCTCTAGTCAATCGTAGGCTCAGTCACTGGTATACTTTTATTTACAAAGCCATTTTCCACTACCATTTTATTTTGGCATTTTTATCCTGCTAATTGTTCCACTTGTCCCAACTTAATTTGGTAAAAGGGCTTTTATGTACTCTGCGCCATCGGCTTGGAACGCCTTACAAAATACTTTTAATGTTAGCGATCTGGGTGTAGCTGGTGCAGAAGTGTCGGGCGCAGGACAGCAGAGATGAGTACCACAAGTAACTTTACTCAATAAAGTTTTCAATAACACACGAGAAAACCAAGCCCACAAATACAGAACGTAATAACATAAAACAATCACGCACAAAAACATGGGGAAAACAGAGGGTTAAATAATGAACATATAATTGGGGAATTGAAACCAGGTGTGTAAAACAAGACAAAAATAAATGTAACATGAAAAGTGGATCGGCAATGGTTATAAGACCGGTGACGTCGAACGCCGCCCGAACAAGGAGAGGGGCCGACTTCGGCGGAAGTCGTGACAGTACCCCCCCCTTATGTGCGGCTCCAGCAGCACGCCGACACCGACCTGGGGGACGACCCGGAGGACGAGGTGCAGGGCGATCCGGATGGAGACGGTGGAACTCCCGCAGCATCGAAGGGTCCAAAACGTCCTCCACCGACACCCAGCATCTCTCCTCCAGACCGTACCCCTCCCACTCCACGAGGTACTGAAGGCCCCTCCTCCGACGCCTCGAGTCCATGATGGCTCGAACAGCATACGCCGGGGCCCCCTCGATGTCCAGAGGGGGCGGAGGAACTTCCTGCACCTCAGACTCCTGGAGTGGACCAGCCACCACCAGCCTGAGGAGAGACACATGGAATGAGGGGTTAATACGGTAATCTGGGGGAAGCTGTAACCTATAACAAATCTCGTTCAATCTCCTCAGGACTTTGAACGGCCCCACAAACCGCGGGCCCAGCTTCCGGCAGGGCAGGCGGAGGGGCAGGTTTCGGGTCGAGAACACCGGGGCCTCACTGCGGTGTCGGTCGGCGCCTCACGGCCCATTGCAAGTGCACATGAGCGGCGTCCCATGTCTCCTCCGAGTGCTTAAACCATTCGTCCACCGCAGGAGCCTCGATCTGGCTCTAATGCCAAGATGCCAGAACCGGCTGATACCCCAGTACGCACTGGAAGGGGGAGAGGTTAGTGGAGGAGTGGCGGAGCAAGTTTTGGGCCTTCTCTGTCCGGGGGATGAACGCCTCCCCCGGCCGGTCCTGGCAATAAGACCGCAGAAACCTACCCACATCCTGGTTAACTCTCTCCAACTGCCCGTTACTCTCAGGGTGAAAACCCGAGGTAAGGCTGACCGAGACCCCCAGACGTTCCATGAACGCCCTCCAAACCCTTGACGTGAACTGCGGACCTCGATCAGACACTATAATCTCAGGCACCCGTAGTGCCGGAAGACGTGTGTAAACAGGGCCTCCACAGTCTGTAGGGACGTAGGGAGACCGGGCAAAGGAAGGAGACAGCAGGACTTAGAGAAACCGATCCACAACAATCAGAATCGTGGTGTTACCCTGTGAGGGAGGAAGATCCGTGAGAAAGTCCACCGACAGATGCGACCACGGCCATTGTGGAACGGGTAAGGGCTGTGCCTAGGAGCCTTGCACTGGGCGCACACCGAGCAGGAGGAAACATAAACCCTCACGTCCTTGGCCAAGATGGACCACCAGTACTTCCTACTAAGACAGCGCACTGTCCGACCGATGCCAGGATGACCAGAGGAGGGTGACGTGTGAGCCCAATAGATCAAACGGTCGCAGACAGAACATACAGATGCCCATCTGGACACTGTGGGGGAGTGGGCTCCGTACGTAACGCTTGCTCGATGTCCGCGTCCAGCTCCCACACCACTGGTGTCACCAGGCAAGAGGCTGGAAGTATGGGAGTGGGATCTATGGACCACTCCTCTGTGTCGTACATCCTGGACAGAGCGTCTGCCATTCTGGGAACCTGGTCTGTAGGACAGGATGAAAACAAAACAGGTAAAGATCATGGCCCACCTTGCCTGGCGAGGGTTCAGTCTCCTCACCGCCCGGATGTACTCCAGATTGCGGTGGTCAGTCCAGATGAGAAAAGGGTGTTTAGACCCCTCAAGCCAATGTCTCCACGCCTTCAGAGCCTTGACAACAGCCAACAACTCCCGGGTCCCCCACATCATAGTTTCGCTGAGCATCTTCGAAAAAAAGCACAGGGGAGGAGCTTTGGTGGCATACCCGAGCGCTGAGAGAGCGCGGCTCCTATTCCAGCCTCGGATGCGTCCACCTCTACTATGAACGCCAAAGAGGGATCCGGATGAGCCCTGGAGCCGAGGTAAACAGATCCTTTAGGTGACCAAAAGCCCTGTCCGCCTCAGCCGACCACTGCAGTCGCACCGGTCCCCCCTTCAGCAGTGAGGTAATGGGAGCCGCTACCTAACCAAAGCCCCGGATAAACCTCCGGTAGTAGTTGGCAAACCCTAGCAACCGCTGCACTTCCTTTACCGGGGTGGGAGTCGGCCAATTACGCACGGCTGAAATGCGGTCACTCTCCATCTCCACCCCTGAAGTGGAAATGTGGTACCCTAGGAAGGAGACGGACTGGGAAGGAGACGGACAGACATTTCTCAGCCTTGACATACAGGTCATGCTCCAACAGTCGACCAAGCACCCTGCGCACCAGGGACACATGCTCGGTGCGTGTAGCGGAGTATATCAGAATGTCATCAATATACACCACTACACCCTGCCCGTGCAGGTCCCTGAAAATCTCATCTACAAAAGCCTGGAAGACTGATGGAGCATTCATCAACCCGTATGGCATGACGAGGTACTCATAGTGCCGAGGTGGTACTAAATGCCGTCTTCCACTCGTCCCCCTCCCGGATAAGCACTAGATTGTAAGCGCTCCTGAGGTCCAATTTTGTAAAAAGCGCACTCTATCGCACTGGCTATGAGAGGCAGCGGGTAGCTGTACCTCACAGTGATTTGGTTGATACCTCGATAGTCAATGCACGGGCGCAGACCTCCATCCTTCTTCTTCACAAAAAAGAAACTCGAGGAGGCAGGTGAAGTGGAGGTTTCCATATCTGCCGTCTCCTCCTGTGACAGGGGATACACGTGACTCCTGGGAAATGCTGCGTCTACCAGGAAATCTATCGCACAGTCCCCCCATCGATGGGGTGGTAATTTAGTTGCCCTCTTCTTACAGAAGGCGAGAGCCAAATCGGCATATTCAGAGGGGATGCGCACGGTGGAGACCTGGTCTGGACTTTCCACCAAAGTCGCACCGACGGGAACCCCTAAACACCTCCCGAGCACTTTCGTGACCACCTCTTGAGAGCCCTCTGTTGCCACAAAATAGTGGGGTCATGGCAGGCCAACCAGGTTAGGCCCAGCACCACGGGAAACACAGGACAATCAATAAGGAAAATACTAATTTTCTCCTTGTGACCCTCCTGCGTAACCATGCCCAGTGGAGCGGTGGCCTCCCTAATTAGCCCTAACCCTAATGGTCTACTATCTAGGGCGTGCACAGGGAAGGGCATATCCACAGGAACAATGGGGATCCCTAAACTCTGGGCAAATGATCTGTCAATAATATTCCCAGCTGGGCATGAATCTACTAGAGCCTTATGCTGGGAATGCGGGGAAAATTTAACTTCTTAGGGAGCAGCGCATGAGGTGACGTTTTGGAGAGCCTGGCGTGCCCAAAGTAAAATGCCTCCCATTCAGGCCCAGAAAATAGGATATGCACATATTTAGTATCATTGGATAGGAAACAATTTTCTAAAAGTGTTAACATTTTGTGTGTGAGTATAAGAGAACGGATATGGCGAAAACCCGAGGAATTTCTGTCCTGGAAAAAGTTTTTTTTTTTGCTCATTTGGATCCCCTCCCTTATGAAAATGCCCATATAAGGGCATATGAATGCAGTACCTATCGCTTCCTCTGGATGTCAACAGTCTCGAGAAAGTGTTTTGATTCTTTTTAGATGCTTTTAGAGCAGAGAAGAAGAGGAATAAGGAAGTGTCCACGCAGATGTCAATACAAGTAAATGTGCGCTCCCGGCTGGAACGCTCTGTGGTTTTTTCCTTTCTTATCGCCCAGTTTATATTCCGGTTGAAATATTATACTATTTATACAGAAAAGTGTTCCTAAGGATACATTTACAATTATGTTTGATTGTTCTTGGACAAGTTTATAGGTATAAGTTGAACGAGTTCTCTTCACGTTTCAATGGAGGAGTGGAGGCTGTATAAACTCATTATAACGCGCCAACCAAACAGAGATTTATGGATATAATACATAACTTTTTCTAACAAAAGAACCATGGACTGTCTTCGTTGGACACTTGGGAAGCCCTCAGCAGAAGTTCTTCAAAAGGTAATTGATTTGTTTTCGCTGTGAAATGTGTTTTGTGTGAACCGCATGGTTTATGAATTTATTTCTAACAGTCAAATGTGGTGCTTTTGCCGTAAAGCCTTTTTGAAATCTGACAATGCTGTAATATTGTCAAGAAGCAGAGCTTTTGATGACTATGAAACACTTGTATATTGATGCATGTTTAATAATTCAACTTTTGGATTTTGAATTTGACGCCTTGCATTTCACCTGGTAGTGTTGGGAGTGGGGCGCTAGCGCCCCAGCGCACCTTGCTGCTCCTTAAGAAGTTAATAAACAAAAACTTTTGAGCAACAGGGGGCTCTGGGTGAGCCTGGTGCCGACTCACCTAGGGTGACACGAGAGTGCCCTGCCTCGACTCCCTGAGGAACCCCTCCATCACCGACCAGCAGTGTGCCCTCTGCTGCCACAGATGGTGCATGGAACGGCCCCTCCTCCGGTCGCCCTAAGCGCAGCACCTCCCAGCTCCCCGCTGGAGGATGGAGTTGACAGGCCCCGATCCGAACGTCAGCGGGTAGCCAGCAGGTTATCCAGTCGGATGGACAGGTCCACCAGCTGGTCAAACCTGAGGGTGGTGACCCTGCAGTCCAACTCCCAACGGACGTCCTCGCGCAGACTGCACCGGTAGTGATCGATCATGGCCCTGCCGCTCCATCCTGCACTGGCGGCCAGGGTCCGGAAGTCCAAAGCAAAATCCTGCACGCTCCTTGTCCTCTGCCTCAGGTGGAATAGATGTTCACCGGCCGCTTTACCCTCAGGCAGGTGGTCGAACACTGCCCGAAAGCGGCAGGTGAACTCCGCATAATGGTCCAAGGGCTTTGCCTGAGAGGCAGGAGACGAGGGCGGACACGCTCTCACGTCCTGAAGGAGCCAGGTGGACGGTCGCCAGGTAGAGCTCCAGCTGGAGTAGGAACCCCTGGCATCCAGCAGCCGTCCCATCGTACTCCCTCGGGAGCGCGAGTCGAATCCCACTGGGACCTGGTGAAGGAGGGGTGGACAGTGGTGCCTGTTGTAGTGGTGCTGGTGGAGGGGCTGGAAGAACTCCTCTTCTCTCCCATCGATCTATTGTCTGCAGCACGCGATCCATGGCGGTGCCGAGACGATGCAACATGGTCGCATGCTGCTGGACACGCGCTCCTTGACCGCTGAATGGATGTCGTCTGCTCTTGCTGACTCCATAGGTTGTTGCGTGATTCTGTTAACGATCTGGGTGTAGCTGGTGCAGAGGAATCAGGGGCAGGACAGCAGAGATGAGTACCACAAGTAATTTTACTCAAAAAATGTCTCAATAACTTCGGCGGGAAGTCGTGACATTTAAACTGTAAGAACTTGTCCCGATTGTTGTTTTTAAATCATTGCTGAAGGATTTTGAGGCTGATTCCCTGACCTGTCAATGTTTTTAATTATCTGATTTATGATTTTGTTATACTCTTGTGTATTCTATGTCTTTTTATTAGATTACCTGTAGTTTTTCATGTTGTCTGTCTGTAATTGTGTAATGACTTGGTGCTGCCTATCTTGTGCAGGACGCTCTTGAAAAAGAGATTTCAAATCTCAATGAGCCCTTCCTGGTTAAATAAAGGTTAAAAATCTGCAGGGAAGAATTGGAGACAATCCCCAAATCCAGATGTGCAAAGCTGATACAGACATACTCAAGACGACTCAGGGTTGTAATCCCTGCCAAAGGTGCTTCTACAAATTATTGACTCATGGGTGTGAATACTTACTGTATGTAAATGAGATATTTCTGTATTTAATTTTCAATACATTTGTTAACATTTCTAAAAACATGTTTTCACTTTGTCATGATGGGGTATTGTGTGTAAATGAGTGAAAATAGTCTGTTGAATTCAGTCTGTAGCACAACAAAATGTGGAATAAGTCAAAGGATATGACTACTTTCACAAGGCACTGTAGAGCCTTACCATATGTAAGGCAGGCATTTCGAAACACAAAGGCAGACGGAAATAGCTGTAGTCATGCAGGGGTCAATCGTGACATGTTAATGACAGTATAAATCCAGGTAATTAGTTACGTTCTGAAGTCAGTCACACCGTGCAATTAGAAAATGTACTTCAATAACAGAAAATAACACATTTAGCCTATATCTCATTCTAAGCCGGATGGGCATGTGTCACAGGATTATGTTATGAGGTGCTCCACGTTAATTTGAAAAATGTATGTCATCATAAAGGGAGCCTGTCATAACTGACTTTTACCTTCACAGACCTTTTGGGACCATCAAATTTAAATGTATGATTTTTTTGGACACACTTGGTCGGTGGACCTTGCTATTTAGGTTGATTTCCACTATAATTCATGTGATGCTGCTTCATGGAGAAAACTACTTTCCTCAGCTGTGCGGTGTTACCTCACTGGTGTGCCCCCCCGCCGCCCCATCTCACCAGCTAACATTATGGTTCCTGTTTAATGCACATAGTTTGAAACATTGATGAGAATTAGTATTTCTTTTTGGACCAGATTCACCCAGTTTCTAAATGTTTTCTCCCTAATGAACATGATCCTGTGAACTATGGCGTCTTTCAGTGAAGATGGATCCTTTTACTACAAATGTGGGTTTATTCTATAACAATAACATTGACAGTATAGCTTCCTCTGTTGAGAAAATTAACTTTACTTCTGCCTCTTTTTATTACAAAACAAATTAGGAATAACATGCTAAAACATGACAAAGCACCCTTGAAATAGAGTGGTTATTGATGCTCAAATCTAAATAACTCTCACATCCATGTGATAATCAGCATAAAGATAAAATGTAATTCAGGCACAATGAGTACAATGTCAAAGGGCTCGATTCAATCTGTATAGCTGAAGCGCTATCGGAATTTAAAGGTAATTTCCGATTGAGCCAACATATGCAGCGTTTACAGTGATGCAGTCTCCACTAACGTGGGAACATTGCCTTTACATTTCAATGATCCTATAATGCTAAACTTCACCAATACAAACTTTCTGAGCCTTTCATGCCCTCATCCCTTAAAAATTATGAATAGTTAATTGATCTACGTACCTTGCTGTCAAATGTGTGTTAGATAATTATACAGCCTGAGCCTATCTACTGTATATCTACACTCTGAGAAAAAAGATGCTATCTAAAACCTAAAATTGTTCTTCTGCTGTCCCCATAGGAGAACCCTTTGAATAACCCTTTTGTTCCAGGTAGAACCCTTTTGGGTTACATGTAGTACCCTTTCCACAGAGGGTTCTAAATGGAACCCAAAAGGGTTCTAAGTGGAACCAAAAAGGGTTATCCTATGGGGACAGCCAAAGAACCCTTTTTTCTAAGAGTGTACTCTTGGAATGGCTCTGGTTTTGCAGGCCATCTCTACAGAAATGTTACAGGTTAGCATTTTTATCAAGTATATTGTTCTGGAGGCAGCTCTGCAGAGTGATCACTACCTTGCACAGCCACAAAGTAATACAATCTGATTTTAAAGCTAACCCTAACCTTAAATCAATTAAAATGTTTTCATACATTTTTACAATATAACAATTTTGACTTTTCTAAGGGAAATCTCTCAGTTCTGCCTCTATGACAAGACTCATGACAATAAACGTCAACCGGCAGAAATGTCAGCTTCTATTCCAGCCACTTGTTTTGGTTAATCAAGTTTTCATTCCCCGACAGAAGCACGTCTGTCATACGAGACAAGGCAAATATACTTTGCTTTGAATGTATTGTAATTCATGAGAATAATTCAAAATGCTTGTCGATATTTTTACAGTGATAACTTTGAAACAGGATATGATTCAATTAACACCACACACACACACACACACACACACACAGCCCTGGCCCAGTTTGCAGGCCATATAATTATTTATCCCTTCGCTTCACTCCTCTTCTCTCCACTGATGTTGAGAGTGGCACTTGACAACAGAGTGCTAAGAGTTACAGGCCGCTCATTAGGCAAGTGGTTCCTCAATTATCTGTGTGAAGACAAACATTGGAAGTGTCAGCCACCCTCACACAGTCATTTAAACAATGTTTATAAACTGTCAGCAAGTGGTCAAGCTACACTTGTAAGGGATTCCTGCTGCCTTTTCGCTGGATTCTGACAGAGATAACAAACTAATATCATGCTTATGTCTACATCAGTGTGTGTGTGTGTGTGTGTGTGTGTGCCAAACCAAAGCAAAAATGAATACAGAATGTGTGGATAATGTTTTTATTGAATCGGTTGTTAGCCTAGATATTGCTTTTTCATTTAAGTAGACATTTTGGAATTAAATACATTATCTTAATCTACGTACATCTACATTAGCAGCGTCTGCCCATGGGATGATGCTTCTGTGAAAATTCTGAGGACAAGTGAGTCATCCAAATCGGGAAGTACCATCTGTGTTTAATGAGTGTTCCCCGCATTCCCAGCATAAGGCGCTAGTAGATTCAGGCGCAGCTGGGAATTTTATTGACCGTACCTTTGCACTTAGTTTAGGGATTCCTATTGTGTCTCTTGATGTTCATTTCACTGTGCATGCCTTAGACAGTTGACCTTTGGGGTCAGGGCTGATTAGGGAGGCCACAAATCCAATAAGTATGGTGACCCCTCCAATAAGTATGGTGTATAAGTATGGTGACCCCCGACCCACGTGTTTCGGCACTACAGGGTGCCTGAGGACATAGTGTCTGATCGAGGTCCCCAATTCAGGTCTAGGGTATGGAAGGCTTTCATGAAGCATCTGGGGGTCTTGGTCAGCCTTACCTCAGGGTTTCATCCCGAGAGAAACGGGCAGGTGGAACGAGTAAACCAAGATGTGGGTAGGTTTCTGAGGTCGTATTGCCAGGACCGGCCGGGAGAGTGGGCGGTGTTCATTCCCTGGGCAGAGATGGCACAGAACTCACTCCGTCACTCTTCTACTAACCTGTCCCCATTCCAATGTGTGTTAGGTTACCAGCCGGTTCTGGCACCGTGGCATCAGAGCCAGACCGAGTGAGGCTCCGGTGTTCGCACCGGGGGGACCAGGTCTGGCTCTCGACCCGAAACCTGCCCCTCCGCCTGCCCTGTCGGAAGCTGGGGCCGCGGTTTGTTGGGGCCGTTCAAAGTCCTGAGGAGACTGAACGAGGTTTGTTATAGGTTACAGCTCCCCTCAGACTACCGTATTAACCCCTCGTTCCATGTGTCTCTCCTCAGGCCGGTGGTGGCTGGTCCACTCCAGGGACCTGAGATTCTGGAGGTCCCTCCGCCCCCGCTGGACATCGAGGGGGGCCCGGCGTATGCAGTCCGAGCGATAATGGACTCAAGGCGTCGGGCAGGGGGCCTTCAGTACCTCGTGGAGTGGGAGGGGTACGGTCCGGAGGAGAGAAGCTGGGTGCGGGTGGAGGACATCCTGGATCCTTCACTGCTGCGGGAATTTCACCACCTCCACCCGGAGCGCCCTGCGCCTCGTCCTCCGGGTCGTCCCCGAAACCGGTGGCGGCACGCTGCTGGAGCCGCGCGTAAAGGGGGGTTACTGTCACTACTTCAGCTGAAGTTGGTCCCTCCCCTGGTTCGAGCGTCTACCGGCGGTCGACGTCACCGGAGTTCTAGCCACCACCGATCTATTTCTCACTTTCTGTTTTGTCTTGTCATTAATCACACCTGGTCATCATTACCCATATTACATGTGTTATTTATTTCTCTGTTCCCCCATCAGTGTTGTCCGTGATTGTTTCATGTTTTTGGCTCGTTGTGTGAGCAGGTGATTGTCTGCTCACACAATTAAGGAGTTTGACAACTGGCTTCCTGCGACTGTTTCCTTGGAGACCTGCTGTGAGCCATAACAACGACCAACACACGATCACAGCTTATTGTGAAATAGACACAAACTACTTGTTAAAAATTTGTGACAGAATTTTCATCACAACGCATTTCATGTGTACTACACATTTGTCTTTTTTCATAACTTATTTGTGTACGTTACACAAATTCCAATTTGTTGTGGCTAATGTTAGCTAAGCTAGCTAGGTGGCTAATATTAGCTAGGTTTGGGTTAGGGATTAAGGTTAGGGTTAGGTTTAGGGGTTAAGGTTAGAGCTAGTTAGCTAAGTAGTTAAAGGGTTAAGTTTAGGAGTTAAGTTAAAGGGTTAAGGTTAGGGTTAGTTAACATGCTAAGTACTTGCAAAGCAGCTAAAAAGTAGTGAGTAGTTGCAAAGTAGCTAAAGTTATCCATGATGAGATTTGAACACACAACCTTTGGATTGCTAGAAGTTTGCGTTATAGGTCCACCCATCCTCCCCGACCAACTTCCCTCATATCATTTCTGTCTTAAGTAACCTATTGTCTTTATCTGTGATTGAAATGCGCTGTATACAAAACCATATACTGCACTTGAAAACATATTTTTTTGTGCGCCTGTCACAAATTTCCAATAAGCAATTTGTGTCTATTTCAGTATCAGTATCTGTGATACTAGGTTGAGGGCAACAAGTAGACCTATGGTACTGAAAGTGGAGGGTGGTATGCTTTACACCTAGTTCACTAATGTCCTCACCTCCTCACAGTGAAAACCGCAATGTATGGTTAACATTCTGTGGCTGACATTTGGTGTTACATGTTGGGAGCTCTCCCTATTAGCACAATGCCTTGAAAATAATTGTGCAGTTTTTCCGCCAACCAAAACTATATTTCACCCACTCTGTGACTGATTTGATAATAACATTTATTTATAATGAAGAAAACTGTAGAGGCTCCATTGAGTCCATGTACTGTAGGAAAAATGTATATCAGTCATTTTCAATTCAACAGACACTCAGACAGTACTCACACTATACAAACACTTCCATCCACAAGCACACTGTTCTCTCTTGTTGAACTTTCTGCACCCCTTTTCTTGGTAGTGAATGATTTTTCAATAACACCCCCAACAGACAGCCTCTAATTGTCTGTTCCCCCTCAAAAACTAATCCAAAAGGCATTTCTCTTTGAGAGGTTTGCAGATGAACACTAACCAAACAAACAGTCTGCTATCCCCTTTCCAGAAGAAGGGCTAGATTTCACCTTGTATCCAGACAAGGAGTAAAATTAATCAGCATAAAAATAATAACTCCTATAACATTAATTGTGATGAATCGCCCAGATACTGTAACACACCTCTCTTTGTCAAAAAACAAATCTCTGCATAATTTAAACTGATCGCCTGTTGAAATTAATAGAAAATGAAGATGTGCAAAGAAAAAAGAGAGAGCTGCCGACCCCAAGAATTCGCCCCTGTAGCAGCTTCGAGCCAATACTATCAATTGTGCTGTAGATTTGAAACCATTGTTATTCTTGCAGATGTTAGCAATAAGGGTGAAGATGAGGGAAGAACGAAAGCAGACGTTAGAAATTACACCGTGGGCCTGTAATCATGGGAGCCGGCTGCAGTTTAGTAGTTATGGATACCAGACCGCAGAGCACCTGACGTTCTGTTGCTATATTTATATCTTTCTAAATAGGCTTTTGGCCCATCAGCCAAAATCATTCTTGTCGGCTCTTACAGCAGCAGTAAAAAGGATGTGGGGGAAAAGGAGAATTGGACTGTGTCCCGATGCTCTTAAATGGCTTCTCTTCTTATACTCTCTCTCACAACCATTCAGGTGAAAAGACAGGATAGGCTTAGGTCGAAGACCACGTTGTACACCATGTACTGTACACTGACTCTCTTACACTACCCACACGCTTACACATACTGTACATACAACGACACTCCAAAACACACATACACTCGCTCGCTCACACACACACACACACACACACACCACATACACTGCTGCTACCCTATTTATTATCTATCCTGATTGCCTAGTCACTTTTTAGCTCTGAATGTTGGGAAAGAGCTCATAAGTAAGCATTTCATGCTAAAGTCTTCACCTGTTGTATTTGGCTCATATGACAAATAAAATATGATTTGAGGCTATTGAAAGGAGGCTATTGAAGACTGTTTGGAGCCAGCCCTGATTTAGGAAGTGTCCAACTACTTCTTTGTAAAGACCCTTCTCAAAGTCAAAATACTAATACAAAATGTACTCCTAATTTCCTCTTTCTCCCTTCTGACACTGTTCAGAAGACTTGAGAGAGTAGGTGAGAACAGGTGAATGTAGAAAAGCGTCACATTGATGGCTTTTAAATTCCTTTTGATCCCTGGTTTGTCATTTCAAGCTCCGGTTATGTTTTTTTATAATGCGCTGCGATGACAGGTGAATGGATGATAATAAGTACACCGTATCTGCATCCATTATTTAGCTCTAGAGATTGGTTCTTAGAGAAACAATGAAAAAGCCATCAGGGGTGTTGCTCTGTGAAAAGTGGTTGGTAGACTTGTTGGGCTTCCCCTGAGGAGTGGAACTGTGAAAAATGTACATTCAACCTCCAGTCAATCCATCCCTAATCCCCCATATCCCCAAACCACTTTGGAACAATGAGGGTGGAGATTCACAGTCCCTCTGTGAAAGAGATGCCATCTCTCACGTTGGTTTTTGTGGCCACATAAATTCTTGGGGGATATTGTAGCAATTTGCCAGGAATCTGCTTTTGTAAAAGAGCCATGTTGTCAGAAGAGGCCTCATGTCAAACTGAGGAAATTCTTGCGATCGTTTTGTAGAATCAACATGCCAAATCCTGGGCTCCCCACCACTCTGCTTCTGCTGTAGTATAACATTGGTCTGTGGTCGTATTTTTCAGGTTTCTATTCTATGTATTAGGAGACTTCGACACCACAGACATTCATGTTAGCTCTCGGGTAGCTTTATAGTGCTGACTCTTTCGTGCACTGGTTCCGTTTCAAGTGCTTTGCAGCTTTGTTTTATGGCGGGAACACTCAAGCTCCCTAGCTACATCGTCTGTGCAAACAACCGCCCACAGTGTAAATTAATTGCGATATTCCTGTATGTATTGATGTATAGTTCTCAACCAAGTTTAGTGCAGGGGGCTACCCACAGCCCTTGTACCAAATGACTCTATTAAATAAATGGCCTATGTCTAATGTTGGGCATTAGTGTGTTGAATTACCATAAACAGACCTACTGACACCTCCAAAAGTCTTGAAATGGGAGCAAAAACACCAGCTTTTAATCCCTTATTTCTTCCAGATTAACCATTACATTATTACAAGAAAAAAGAGATGAAGGAGGGGGTAAGAACCCAGGAGAGAGGAAGTGTTGGGAGGTCAGCCTCTTGGGCTTTCTGGGATCCAGATGAACAGAAGCAGCTTCGACGGCAGCCATCGGGAGATTTGTGTTTGCAGGAGTCGTCAACGGGCTAGACCAGCCTGAGATAAAGAGAGTATAGGGAGAGTCTCGGTCATGTCAACACTGGTCGGGCACACGGCGTCCTGCTCCTAAACCACTCTGTCAGCCATTTGTCAAAGGAGTGCAATTATAGTGACTCGCACCCGAGGAGCACATACCTCTATCCATCCTCAAGGGCCTTTATCCAAACAGAAGCACCAAATTGTACAGTAAATAAAAAGTGCAATGTTTTGTTTTTTTTGCTCGCTCTGAGACGGCATGGGCCGACGGGCGGATGTGAGACTGCACTCAGAGTAAGCCTGTTGATGTACTGAGGGCAAAAGAAAACACCAGGACAATGACACGGTTCATTACAGGGTGAAGACACAGTACCCTAGTCTTCAATAGGACCCGCGAACCCAGTTAACGGGAGAAGTCGACGACATCACTTGTCTTGAATCTGAAGAATGTGCTATTTGATTCATGTTCTTGACATAACGCTGTTTACAATGTGAACCAAAAAGGAACTCTATGCATATTAAAAAAAGATTGCTTTGATATTGTGCAAGACAAATATTCCAGGAACCCAGTAATACGTTTTAATTGATTATAGCCCTCATAAGGAGACACTGGTTCAAAGTGTTCCACTCAGGGAATTTTGACATATAAAAACACATTTGACATTTGCACCCTGATGCAGTTCCCCATTTATGAGAATTCCAGAATATGTTTTAATTTCACAAGAACTCAAAATAAAAATGTCTGGGTGTGTTGAACAAGATGCACATTCTATAGTACGGTAACACACTCCCAGCTGTCCAAAAACTGCCACTGTTGAACGCCGGGGCATAAAATAACTATAGGCCTGGCTAACACCGGCCCCTCAGCACTAAGTTGGGTTGGTGAATGTGGGTGACTTTTCCATTGATGTAATGCACCAAAGCATGTGTACACGCAGAGGCCCATCCATCCGTCAAAAGGAATGCCTATCAGTGGACCCCCATCTCTGGGGGATGCCCCCCATCTCTGGGGGATGCCACCCTCTCCTGATGCTGTCACCCCTGGCCCAACCTCCCGTCATGAACCCTGAAAGGCTGCATTGAAATATGAGGCACCTCACAGTCAAGGTCGCCCTGTTCCTCCCTGCCCCTGGTTCATATTTATTTAGGGATTGGCCACCAAGCAAAGTGTGCCAGTAAGCTAACTGTTTCCCTGCCCTGGCAAATCTCCAACTCCAAGGTTGGAATTATGGCATTGAAAACCACCTTCTCGTTGGGAGAGGAAGAAAAAATGGGAAAAAGAATGAAGGAGAGTTCCTGAATATCAGAGTGAGGAATCCATGTGGCTCTCCTTCCACAAATTTGAGTGTGGTTGAGGTTCCTACAGTATGGCGCTACTACCAAAGTGGTCCAAAGTACACAGGTCCAGGAGTGCGGAAGTTAAAATCGGTTCCTATCACACAATCTAAAAACTGTACTGACTGGATGTGACAAAGTGGAACGAGCCCCCTCTGTTCGAAAAGCCCGGGAGTGTACTGATACTGTGACTATTTTAGCTCAGAAAGATAGGATTAGCTTAAAAAATGCGGTAATTTCATGTATCTATAGTATAACACTATTTCTTCTACTTTTACTTTATTGTTGCGTCTACATATACACACCCCTCTACTCGCACCCAATTTACATTGGATGAACTATCCCCCCTTAAATATTCAATATTTTCTATATACTAAAGTATGCATGCAAGTGTGAATGCAGTGCTTCTGTAAAGCAAACAATAAGGATCACCTCTACACTTTATGTGAATGCATGCCTATCGCTGATATTAAGTCCCATGGTGGAAATGCCCTATATCAAACTCAAGAGCCATGGAGGTTTTGACAATGACTGCAGGTACTTAACAGGTTAGAGGTAAGCAACTTGATAAACTTGGCAAGTACTGTACGTGTTTGGTGAAGCTTCTGAAGAAGCACCCTAGAGCTATGCACAAGACACCAGATAGCCTGGTGAGGAAAGTGTGATAAACTATAGTGTTAGCCATGACACCATTTCAATCAAATATGCCAGATAACAGTTGAAAACAATTATAAATGAAAGAATATAGATGAGATAACAAACCTTGGTTACTTAACAGATATTAATATCAATACCATTCAGCCAACAAAATGTAACACTTGAATTTGATATTCCCAGGAAGCTTTCATTACCTCTTTGTTTGAAACTAATCTTGAGTCAACATAGACATCAGGCTCACAGGATTGACATGGCATTAATAAAACTTGAGTGTCTCCAGGTGTGGCTTCAACTTTGATCCCACACAAATATCTAAACATGTTTATGTTTGTTTAGTCTTGGATCAACCGTAAGAACCCCGCCAGGTGTTCTCCACACCTAATACATATAAGATGAGATGAGAGATTCTGCACTTGGATTTAATAAATATATTAATATAGATGTTCCTTGTAAGACATGATCAGTCACTTAAAGGAATTATCCTCCCTAAGAGAATTGGCAAGAATTTGGTTATTTTATGCTATGGAGTGGCACAAAGGGATCAAGGATCTAAACATTAGGCCCTTTACAAAGGATACTATGGCAACACATCGAAATACCTCAAAAGTCTGTCCTGGATCTTTTACAAGATGGCTGCCAATGGGCATTCTCTAATTGTGTCCTTTGGCTCCTCTGTTCTGCGTTGTTCTGCCATGCTTTTGCGAGACCGAGCTAGATTGACCAATAACTCCATTTACTCCCCTCTCCTCGAGGCGATGATGTCATGAGAAATATTTTTATAAAATGATTATTTAAGCATTATTTAACTAGGCAAGTTAGTTAAGAACAAATTCGTATTAACAATGAAGAAGGTTTTATTTGGTTAAAGAACACTGCAAAACCTGGAGTTCTTCTCGTACCCTTTTGGGGTTTGCTGCTGCCAAATTGTTCAAATTTTCATGCCAATTGGGCTTACCACAGTAAAGGGCCATGCAATGATGACTTTGGATACTATCGAAGCCATTTCCTAATGGCCATTCTGGTGTGGAATGGCCACTTTTTAAATGTTATTGAAATGCTGCTTAATTATAACTCAAGATTGCAGTATTGTTCTAACATTGTTTTCATGACACAGCATTTCACTGCCCTGACAATTCAGTATTCTGTTCCCTACTGTTGTGATGACTCATCCATGTAGTTCATCCATCGCAGAAGGCAACATTGGTTGAAATGACATCATTACAACCAGAAACGGGTTGAATTGGCATCATTATGAGGTCATTTCAACCACTTTTGCCTGCTGGGTATACACAGAGTGTACAAAACTTTAGGAACACCTGCTCTTTCCATGACATACTGACCAGGTGAATCCAGGTGAAAGCTATGATCCCTTATTGATGTCACTTGTTAAATCCACTTCAGGTCAGCAGACAGGTAAACCATTTTTTTTAAGCCTTGAGACAATTGAGACATGGATTGTGTAT
This sequence comes from Brachymystax lenok tsinlingensis, assembly GCA_030435695.1. NCBI lineage: Eukaryota > Metazoa > Chordata > Actinopteri > Salmoniformes > Salmonidae > Brachymystax > Brachymystax lenok. Next base: position 883,180 of record CM059786.1, read on the forward strand.
GCGTGCCATTCATAGGGTGAATGGGCAAGACATAATATTTAAGTGTCTTTGAATGGGGTATGGTAGTAGATCTCAGGCGCACAGGTTTGTGTCAAGAACTACAACGCTGCAGGGTTTTTCACGCTTAACAGCTTCCTGTGTTTATCAAGAATGGTCCACCATCCAAAAGAAATCCAGCCAACTTGACACAACTGTGGGAAGCATTGGGGCCATAATAGACCAGCATCCATGTGGAACGCTTTCGACACCTTGTAGAGTCCATGCCCTGACAAATTGAGGCTGTTCTGAGGTAAAAGGGGGTGAAATTCAATATTAGGAAGGTGTTCCTAATGTGTTGTACCTACACTCAGTGAAGATTAATGTAAAACATAATGCAAATTTAGGAGCAACAATAAAGAGTAAAGCAGTTTTTCAGCAGCATAGAACTTCCCTGTTAAAAATAAAGGTTAAATAAAAAGAAATTGGAGTGGAATGCCACTTACAAAGTCCCAAAGTTGTTAGTGTGCAACTACACTTGACTGGATAAAACTTTGCACTTTTAAAACATGACTTTAATGGCTTCCCTATTTGAATTGGCTTGGACCTCCAGAACACAGTAGTATGCACCTGGTGGACCCATTGGAAGTAGCACTAATGAAATGGGAACATATACAGTACAGGAAGAAACAACAGATCTGTACAGAAGCCGTTACAGCCATCAGAAGATTTTACTGTAAAAGCTAAGTATTAGGTGAAACAATGGATTTACATTGGTGGGGGGAATGGTGTGGTTGTGAATGATAATGTTGGTTTAAGAGCAAAACAAAGACTTGATGGTCACAGTAAAAATATCCCTTTGCTTAGGGCCCTATACAGCTCATTGAGTGCGGTCTTAGTGCCTGCTTCGGTTTGTGGTGATAAATATACAGCGATGAAAAATATAGATGAAAACTCTCTTGGTAAACAGGGGTCTGCAGAGAATCATGAGGTATTCTAACTCAGGCGAGCAAAACTTTGAGACTTCCTTACCATTAGAGATCGCGCACAAGCTGTTGTTAATAAAGAGACACAAATCTCCATACCTACCTTACCCGAAGCAGCCGTTCAGTCTTGATAATGCATAGAAAAATCAGCTAGATATACACTATCGTTCAAAAGTTTGGGGTCACTTAGAAATGTCCTTGTTATTTAAATAAAAGCATTTTATTCCCATTAAAATAAGATTATATTGATCAGAAATACAGTGCAGACATTGTTAATGTTGTAAATGACTATTGTTGCTGAAACCGTCAGATTTTGTTTGGGGGCACATGGGGCGGTCGGCTGAAACGAGGAGAGAGCTAGAGCCCGAATGGGAGACGATTGAGGAGTTTGAGGAAGGATATCGGAGAGAGGTGTTGGCGAGGAGTATGCTGCAGCGCAGGCGGTTGGAAGAGCATGTCACCAGTCCGGTGCAACCTGTGCCGGCTCCACGCACCAGGCCTCCAGTGCGCCTTCCCAGCCCGCTACGCCCTGTGCCAGCTCCCCGCACTCGCCCTGAAGAGTGTGTCACCAGTCCGGTGCCGGCTCCCCGCACTCGCCCTGAAGAGTGTGTCACCAGTCCGGTGCCGGCTCCCCGCACTTGTCCTGAAGAGCGTGTCACCAGTCCGGTGCAACCTGTGCCAGCTCCACGCACCAGGTCTCCAGTGCGCCTTCCCAGCCCAGTGCCAGGGCCGGAGCCCTCCTCTGCGCCGGTGCCCAGTCCAGGCACGGCGTCCAGTCCCGCTCCTAGGCCGGAGTCTTCCCCTGCGCCGGGTCCCAGTCCGGGCATGGCGTTCAGCCCAGTTACTTGGCCGTTTTGTGCTAGTGCCTGTGAGCACTGCGTTAACGTCCAATAAGTTATTTCTTTGTTGTTTTTTGTACGTTTCACATTTAATAAATATGTGGAACTCTATGCACGCTGCGCCTTGGTCCATTTATGTAGACGACGATCGTGACACCAGCTACACAACCGATGTTCGTTTTGTTCAATAAAGTCAATATTTATATCCGAAAAATGACGTTTAGATTGGTGCCATTGAATTCAGAAATCCACAGTAATCCACTCCGTCAAAACGACAGAAAAGTCCAAAATGCTCCCGGTAAACATTGTCTATTTTTGTCAAACAAAGACTATATAATCCTTAGGTTGTCTAAAATGTTAATAAACAATAAAATTTCACGCTGAAAGAACTATGTTCAATAGAGAAGGCAAATTCCCACGCGTGTGCTCTCCCCAGAGTGTGCCGAAACAGTGTTTTTCTTCCGGGGCTCTCTTCTCTTTTTCTGGTCGGATTTCCTTCGGGGTTTCGCCTGCCAAATCAGTTAGGTTATAGCCACAAACATAGTTTTAATGGTTTTGGAAACTTCAGAGTCTTTTCTATCTATATGCATATCCTAGCTTCTGGGCCTGAACAATAGCCCGTTTACTTTGGGCACTTCAGACAGGCGGAAATTAGGAATTCTTCCCCCTAGCCCTAACAAGTTAAGTTATCTGCATTTACCCTTTTTTGACTCATTATATTAGCTGTTGCTACTGTTTATCAGTCCTGTTGCTTAGTCACTTTATCCCTACCTATATGTACATATCTGTGTAGATAACCAGGTTATCGTTACTCATTTTGTATTTATTCCTTGTGTTATTATTTTTCAATTTTCTTCTCTCTACATTGTTGGGAAGGGCCTGTAAGCATTTTCCTGTTAGTCTACGCCTTTTGTTTACGAAGAATGTGACAAAAAAAAAGATGAAAAAGGCTGACCCTAGGCATGCCCAGCGTTATCCAATGAGGTTTCATTAGAGTGAGAGAGAGAGAGAGCTGCACATACAGTATATGACGTAGTACGCAATTTTCGGGGACACGTTTTGGCTTGAGCGCTCTTTCAGAACTATTGGCTAAAAAGGATGGAAATCTTCAGGAAAGTCTAAATAGACCACTAATCCTTTGTGTGTGTGTGTGTGTGTGTGTGTGTGTGTGCGCATGTTCAGGTTTTTGGTGGGTGAATGATGTGGGAACATTTAAATAATATTACTGTTCCCTTTTCTGACCAATGTTTAGAGAGACATGTTAGACATCAAGTAGAACTACAAGTGCAAATTCTCCAAGTTCAATATGTCAATAAACTCCATTTCATATGGGATTTCTATAAAAATATATAATTTCACAAGGAGGAATGTAAACTCTAACAGGGGAGCAAATTAACCGCCCGCAAATTATTGCTAAGAGTATGAAGTTTTCCACCAAAAGTCCCAGTGGAATGCCTTTGCCAAGGGCATGAAATCAGAGTTACACGTGTTTCTATTTGAAAAGACTGTGGTTTTGTTATGCTTTCAGAGGATGTACAGGAGAACAAGACTTGGTGCTCTGTGATTTCACTCAACATCAGAAATATCTTCCGCTTTCTTCTGGACACATTTAATAAGCATTAAATCATACTTATTTTGTGTGTGTGTGTGTGTGTGTGTGTGTGTGTGTGTGTGTGTGTGTGTGTGTGTGTATGCGGGGGTGTGTGTATTGGGGTAATCCACGTGTTAAGAAATAGACAGAGAAATCAGTAACATGATTCATGAGTGATTTATAAGTTCTTCATAAGAATGAAATAACTAAAATACTTCACTAAACAGTGCTTTTTCTGGCTTCTGATTGAGCTACGGGTCCTAAATGAAAAGGTCACATGACACCAATGAAGGAAAATATTGGGTTGTTCTATATAATTATAATACTTTTTTTTACATTTAACCAGGCAAGGCAGTTAGGAATTAATTCTTATTTACAATGACGGCCTAGGAACAGTGGGTTAGATTTTTACCTTGTCAGCTCGGGACTCGATCTAGCAACATTTTGGTTACTGGCTCAATGCTCTAACCACTAGGCTACCTGCCGCCCAAAAATGTTGACCTACCCCGGCCAAACCCTAACCCGGACGACGCTGGGCCAATTGTGCACCGCCCTATGGGACTCCCAATCACGGCAGGTTGTGATATAGCCTGGAATCAAACCAGGGTCTGTAGTGACGCCTCTAGCACTGAGATGCAGTACCTTAGACTGCTGCGCCAGTCGGGAACCCCCGGGAATTCCTAGGCGATCTTCAAAATGGTGTGTGTCTATATGAAGTGATGAGACAGGACATCTTTATTGTCCATTTTCATGGGTATTCCTCTTGCTGAGACCGTAGTTAAGTAACTGGAGTTTGAAAGCAGCTTTGTTTCAATCAGGATTGGGAACCTCTTCCATTGGAACCTTCCGGAGAACCTTAACAGAACCATATACCTGTATGCCAACATTGACAATCAAGGGGTTAGGAGGATGTGCAATACCAGATGCCATTAAGCAAAGCAATGAGGGCAATAATAAGGCCTGGACACACTAAAACTTCTCTGTAAATGTAGAACATTCTTGGCACCACAGTGGCCAGCTTAACACAAATTTTGCTTTACAGCAGAGATGCTGTAAAGACATATTACAGCATCCTTGCTGCACATTTACAGGGATGCTGTAATGTTTTACTGTATGGAAAATAGTACTGTAAAGCTAAAATATAGTATTATGGTGGCAGTGAATTCTACCTGAAATCTAAATGTAAGAAAAATAATATATTTGTAATAAATATATATTTATTCAAATTGGTAACGACATTAAAAAACAAACTAACAACAGAATTGACAATAGAAGTAACAAAAGTTAACACATGTAACCAAATAAAAGAATCTAATAAAATAATATAAAAATGATATTGTGTGCCTTTGAGTGTGGGCTGTGGGTGAGAGAGAGACAAATAGAGATTTTATTTTATTAGGATCTCTCATTTGGACTTATCTTCCAAGAGTCTTAAAACATTAAAATACAATTTATAATATGATCACATATAACACACTGTTACAAACAGACAGTACACTAACAGTCTAAAAAGATAGATTGATTCTTCATTTATCATAGTCTAGCACAACTTTCCTATGTATTATATTTAAATGGTTTTAAAGTATTGTTTAAATGTATATATTGAAAGGTTTCTGGTTTGCTCAGTTAAATTATTCAATTTCTTTATTGCTCTAAGTCTAAATGTTATTTTGCCTATTTCTCTTTTCTGTCTGGATAACACAGATGGTGGACAATCTATCCCTAGTATTTACTGAATGTCTGTCTCTTACCAACTGAATACTGTTGTGAATGGAGTTTGGCTGTTTTAAATGGTGTATTATGAAATAAAATTAGCATATTTTTCAATTATCTTGGTGATTGATGACCAACCAAGAGCATTGCGCATGACTACAACAGAATAACAATATCTCCACCTTACAACAATCCTTTCTGCTTTGTTCTGTGCAATCTGCAGCCTCCTAATTTCACTTCCTGATGCATTTCCCCAGACCACAGAACAGTAGTTCACCTGACTCTCAACGACTCAAATACCAGTGGGTCGCTAGCGGGATCATCCCGACACTACTAGCGCAAACCTGTAGCGCCAGATTTAAAATCCGAAAATTGAATTATTAAACATCCAGCTATATACAAGTGTTCCATACTCAAAAGCTCTGTTTCTAGGCAATATCACAGCGTTGTCAGATTTCAAAAAGGCTTTACGGCGAAAGCAGCACATTCATTTGTTTGAGGGTAGCACCTCACATATTTTCCAATAGCCATGTATCGATTAGCAATCATGGCACACACATAACACATTTCACAGCGAAAACAAAGTAATTACCTGTTGAAGAACTTCTGCTGAGGTCTTCCTAAGTGTCCAACGAAGACAATCCATGGTTCTTTTGTTAGAAAAAGTAACGTCTTTTATCCATAAATCCTCCATTTGGTTCATGCGTTATAATCAGAAACGACAGCCTCCATTACTCCTTTGAAACTCGGCGCCGACTCGTTAAAATTATACCTATAAACTTGTCCAAAAACAATCAAACAGTTTTAAATGTATCCTTAGGAACCCTTTTACGTATATGTACTATTATAAATCAGCCGGAATATAAACTGAACGCTAAAAACGATAAATAAGGCACAGCGCGCGCCTTCTCATGCACGCGCACTCTGAAGAGTTTTCATAACGTGGACTCTCGTTCCATGCTGTTTATCAATGGCCGAAATTCCCCCAAGATGGAGTAAGACACCGTCTCGTGGTTGATGACATCATAAGGAAGCGACGTGCACTGCGTTCACATGCCTATATATGGTCATTTTGGATAGGGAGGGGCTCAAAAATGAGCAATGTGTCAAAATGACTTTTTTTCAGGACAGAGATTCCTCAGGGTTTTGCCTGCCAAATGCGTTCTGATTGACCCACAGACAAATGGTTAGTTTTGGAAAATTCAGAGTGTTTCCTATCCAATGGTACTAAATATATGCATATCCCATTTACTGGGCCTAAATGGGAGGCATTTTACTTTGGGCACGCCAGGCTCTCCAAAACAGTCAGTTTTTCTGCTGGAGCCGGTGAGGTTATTAATGCTAGTGTTATTTACTTAAGATAAATTGTAGTATAATCTGTAAATATAGTAGCTTGAGCTTCAGATAAGGCATAAGGAAGGTTGTTGGTATATATTAACATCCTTCGATATACAAGTGTTGCATAGCCATCAAAAGCTCTGCTTCTTGGAAATATCACTGCGTTGTCAGATTTTAAAAAGGCTTTACGGCGAAAGCACTACATTTGATTGTTTGAGGCTAGTACCTCACATATTTTCCACATTAGCATAAATTCATATCCAGCTCGGTTCTCAAAATGTCCATATCACAGCTAATATAAATCGCTTACCTTTCAAGTAACTTCTTCTGAGGTCTTCAAGTCTCCAAACAAGAGAATCCATGGTTCTATTGTTAGAAAAAGTAATTCATTATATCCAGAAATCTCAGTTTTGTTGGCACGTTATGTTCAGCTACTCCACCAAGCATTGTCAGTCTACTCGCCCGTTTTACAGTGAAGGGATGGCGTTCAAGTTATACCTCATCTTTTCACAAACAAATCAAATATCATTAATAATGCATCCTTATGTATTCTTTTATGAATAATAGCAATCATATTTTACACGGATGGTAACTGAAACGTTATAAAAGGAAAAGAAAGCTGGGTGCGCTCACGTTCTCGTGAACGTGCACGGTTGTTTACATTTTTCCCTTCCTGTAGTCTCTTCTATAAGGATCTCCTCAGGGCTTTTTCCTCCAGACACTTTCCAGAGACTGTTGACATCCAGTGGAAGCCATAGGTACTGCAACCTGTGTCCTATTCCCCATTGATTTATATTACATGGGCTTCAAAGTGAGAGGATGGCAACAGAAAAAGGAATTCCGGACAGACATTTCTCAGGTTTTTGCCTGCTATATCTGTTCTGGTATACCCACAGACTATATCTTAATGGTTTTAGAAACTTCAGAGTGTTTCCTATCCAATAGTACTAATTATATCCTAGTTTCTGGCCATGAGTGGCAGGCATTTAACTTCTCTGGGAGCAGTGCATGAGGTGACCGTTTTGGAGAGCCTGGCGTGCCCAAAGTAAAATGCCTCCCATTTAGGCCCAGAAAATAGGATATGCATATATTTAGTACCATTGGGAATGTAGGATAGGAAACTCTGAAATCCCTTACCTTTTGAAGAACTTCTGCTGAGGGCTTCCCAAGTGTCCAACGAAGACATCCAATGGTTCTTTTGTTAGAAAAAGTCATTTATTATATCCATAAATCTCTGTTTGGTTGGTGCGTTATGATCATAAAATACAGCGTCCACTCGCCCTTTGAACCGTGAAGAGAACGCGTTCAACCTATACACTTGTCCAAGAACAATCAAACATCATTGATAATGTATCCTTAGGAACACTTATGTATATTTACTATAATATTTCAACCGGATTATAAACTGGACGATAGGAAAGGAAAAAAACACAGCGCGCGCGAGCCAGTGAACGCGCATCCTCTTCTGTTTACATCCGATGACCAGTTCGAAATTCTTCTATTACCATCCAGAGCAACTATAACATCACCAAACACTGTCTAGAGACTGTTGACATCCTGTGGAAGCAATAGGTACTGCAATCTTACTCCCATATATGGCTGTTTTCAATAGGGAGGGGTTCAAAATGAGGCAATGTGTCAACACTTTTTCCAGGACAGAAATTCCTCTGGTTCTCGCCTGCTATATCAGTTCTGCTATACTCACAGTTAATATTTTAACACTTAGAAACTTCAGAGTGTTTCCTATCCAATAGTACTAATTATGTGCATATCACATTTTCTGGGCCTGAGTGGGAGGCATTTGACTTTGGGCATGCCAGACTCTCCAAAACAGTCACCTCGGGAGCCGCTCCCTAGGAAGTTAAACAATTTAAAGGCAGTGCTACCAAATACAAATCGAGTCTGTAAACTTCTGACCCCCTGGGAATGTGATGAAAGAAATAAAAGCTGAAATATATAATTCTCTCTACTATTATACTGACATTTCACATTCTTAAAATAAAGCGGTGACCCTAACTGACCTTAGACAGGGAATTTTTACTAGGATTAAATGTCAGGAATTTTGAAAAACTGAGTTTAAATGTATTTGGCTAAGGTGAATGTAAACTTCTGACTTCAACTGTAGGTGGACTGTTTCCTGTCAGTTAGATATGACTGTACCCAATTCAATGTTACCTCCTTAAAATCATAATGCATTAATTTGGTCAAAATTATTTCATGATCCACTAAATCAAATTCTGCACTAAAATCTAAAAATAGTACACCCACAAACCTGCCATTATGCATAATATTGACCCACTGGTCAGTCATGTCAACCAATGCAGTGGTAGTGGAATGGTTTTTGTGATGAGCATGCTAATTGGCTATAATCAGATCCTTTTCCATTTACTTCCATATTTTTCTACTCACAATACCCTCCAATATCTTACTGAGTGAAGGGAGTAGACTAATTGGCAGGAGCAATGGGTTCTTTGCTGTCTTTCGGAATAGGACAGTTTAGCATGCTTCCAGACATTTGCAAACATTCCCTTTTCCAGTGACCAATCTGCAATCTGTGGAGCAGCATAGCGAAGTAAAACAATTGTCCATAAGATCATAACCTGTAGATTTACCATCGGGTAATGACTTCAAAAAGGTTTAACACCTCCTCTACTGACACCATTTGTAGACCAACGAAACCTGCTCCTTTACTCATAATATGATAATCAATCCAATGGACAATAGCTTGTTTAGAAGAACGGGTGTTTACATTATCGCTCAGTAAATACATTTTCTTTGTTATAAAATCTGCAAAATTGTCAAGGCACAAGGCGAGACCCAGATGCAGACACAGGAGGCAGATGGTTGGAGTCTTACAATGTTTAATAATCCAAAGGGGTAGGCAAGAGAATGGTCGTGGACAGGCAAAAAGGTCAAAACCAGATCAGAGCCCAGGAGGTACAGAGTGGCAGACAGGCTCGTGGTCAAGGCAGGCAGAATGGTCAGGCAGGCAGGTACAGAGTCCAGAAACAGGCAAGGGTCAAAACCAGGAGGACTAGAAAAAGGAGAATAGCAAAAGGAGTACGGGGGAAAAACACACTGGTTGACTTGACTAAACATACAAGATGAACTGGCACAGAGAGACAGAAAACACAGGGATAAATACACTGGGGAAAATAAGCGACACCTGGAGGGGGTGTAGACAATCACAAGGACAGGTGAAACAGATCAGGGCATGACAAAAATGATTGGCAATATCAGCTGGTTTTGTTATTGTTCTCCCGCCAACCTCCACACTAGACTGGCATGATGAGATAAATGTACCAAGTAAGCCCTTAACTGTATTCCATACCTTTTTAGAATAATTTTTACAATCAATAAAAGCATTTTTGTAAAATAACGTTTTTTTCTTACGATTCAATTTAACTGCATAATTACACAGTGTTCTATAATTCTGTTCATCAATTTCTAGTTTAGATTTGTCTGCTAAGAATTTTTCCATACTTATTTGAGAAAAAGCATCACCCAGTTCATCAATCCATGGAGATGGACGAGCACCAACTCTACTCTTTCTTATAGGGGCATGATGGTCCATTACTTCCGTGAGAAAATCAATAAAACATTCTGTAGTGTGATTTAGATTTAGTTTCTTTGGAACTGGTCACAATATTATGGTATGTCCAGCCCACTGGCATTGATCTGGCTTTTAAGCATTGCAATGGTATATTACAGAAGACCAGCTCAATGCTTGTGTCCAAGCAGTGACACAACTTAGTTGATGATCTAGTAGTATCATTAACCATTTGTTTCAAACCACAGTTCTCGGCTTATCTCATGAATTGAGTTATTTGAATTATGATCCTTCCAATTTATATTAAAATCACCCAAGATAAACACATCTCTGTTACTATCTGTGGCCTGATCAAGCCCAGTGCATAAGTCATCCAGATAGGACACCTTAGAGCTAGGAGGTCTATACACACATCCTATCAATATGGGTGCCTGGTGAGGCAGATGTACTTGAGCCCATAGTGCCTATATTTGACATCCATTAAGGTCATCCCTCCTCTTAAAAGGTATATGATTCTGAATGTACAGTGCTACACTCCCACCATTCCTATTCCTGCCCCTTCTCAGTAGACTATATCCTTGAATGTTCATTTGCCCATCATTTACAGATGCATTGAAATGCGTTTCGGTCAAAGCCAAAATATGAATATTATTTATGTTGACCAAGTTAAAAACCTAATGTATTTTGTTAGGAAGGCTACATACATTAACCTGAGCTATACGCAACTCTTTCCTTGTCAAGTGGAGATCATTAGAGCATTAGAGCAAACTCAGATTTGAAATTGGATTAAAATAGCCAGGGAGTTACTCTAGAGTCCCGATACAGTTGCCAGTTGATGTAAAGTTTATCCATCACCATGGAGACTCGTTGATTCAGGCAACGCTTTTCCTTCATGATGGGATACCGTTTCTTTCTCTTTTCATTGATTTCAGTGGAGAAGTGATCATTCGTTCTAAAATTAGTGTTTCTGAGTTCTCTGCCCCTGCTCTTCGCCATTTCCTTTTGCTTAAAATTGTCAAAACATGCAATAATAGCCTGTGGCCTATTTCCAGAGGCCTTACCCATTCTATGGGCTCTGAGAAAGTGACATTACGCACAACATCTGTAGGCAGTTTCAGTTGAGTTGACATAAAGTCTCAGACAATGTCCTCACAGCCTCTGCTGTTGTCATTCTCCGTTATCCCTGAAAATATTAGACTGTGCCGCATTGATCGACACTGTACATCAAGCAAGGTTTCTTTAAGCTGTTTGTTCTCCCTTTGCACCACCTCCACCTTGCCATGAATAGAGTCTACAGTACCTTTCAGCATCGTGTTCTCTTTCCTTAGATCATCAATCTGACATTGGCTGAATTCTGGACTGGCACATAATGCATTGATGTCCTCTCGTAATATATCCAAGAGAGAGGGAGACAGAGTTAAAATTGGGATTGGGTCCAATCCTAGATTATCGGATTCAGAGCTCCGAGGCTCCAACATGCAGGACTAAATGAAACAAAACAATGAAAATGGTAATAAGAAAAATAGTACTATATACATAATAAAAACTGCAGCAGTGATGAATAAATACATATCCATTGGGGTGGACATTGACCATACCGGGAGCAGCAGTCAGACTAAATGACCATTGAGGGGGGGTGTGGGGACCAAATGAAATAAAACAATAAAAATAATAATATAAAAATAAAAAATAACGTATGCATACTGTATTAACAACTGCAGCAGTGATTAATGTCATTGGGGTGGGGGCAGAATAAAAGTCAGCTGAGGGGGTGGAGGGAAATATCCAAAAGGGGGGCAGCAGGTAAAGTAAGTAACCGTTGGGGATGGGGCAGTGTACACCCAATGTTGCATTCGGCTGTGTGTATCACCCTCTGAAGCGCCTTGCGGTCCGCGGCAGTGGAGTTGCCATACCAGGCTGTGATGCAGCCCGATCTATGATCAGGGGCAACTCTGTTTAGGGTAAGGGGGGTCCAGAAGAGGTGAAACACACAACAGGACAGTTTGGGTCGGAGAGCATCCAGGAGAGAGAAGTCAGCGCAGCATCCTCATGTGGCTCTGTAACAAACCTCCTCAATTCTGATTTGTCAGAAAGCCATTCTCTCTGTAGTAATGGTGGAAACATAACGGTCACTAATCTACGCTCAGTGTATTCTCTATGGCACTAAGAGGCTGCGATACAGCCTATAATCACAATATTCTCTGGGTGATGCTTTTCTAGGTCGCACAGATATTTACGAGCAATTTAGAGCAAACCGAAATGGCTTTTGTCAACTTGAGCTAGCTAGCTAATGAACGTTAGCCAGCTATCTAGCTAGGTCAGCTAAGGAAATGTGCAGTAATTCAACGTTGGCTAAGGGCAAACATAGTTAAAAACAAGGCAAGGTACCTACCCAGCAGCTGCTCAAAATATTCTTCCACTTCAAGAAGATATTTACCAAAATAGTCTGAGCTTCCTGTCTCACCCGACAGCATAAGGTTGGTGCCTGAAATGGATCATTTGAATCTACAGTAGGCATAAGCTATTACTTTAAAGAAATACAGTATGTTATAGTCATTTTTACAGGAGGCTTCCGAATTACAGTTAATATCAGTATTTTCAGCATTTTACCCATAATTCAGTGCAATCTACAGCATGAATGCTGTAAAACACATTTATGGTATTATACTGTGCATCCTACAGTCTTACAGTGCACACTTTATGGATGGGAGTATATGCTGTAGTACACAAAATTGTCATTTTACTGGGGTTGGTAAGCAGTTTATTAGCATTTTTGTTTTATGTACAGTATGTGTGCTACAGGGATATGTTCAAATGTGAATGCACTCAAACAAACCTTGAACAAAGTTAAAGAGTGGTAAAAGTGTACCCTATACAACACTATCCCTTCATGTACTAATAAAAAGGTCCATGTGAAATAATCAAAGTGTGAGATTGGGGTCGTCTTAGATTGCTGTCAAGCATGATTAATGTGGAGGTCTGGGGGCCGACTGCTAAGTTCGTCAGTGAGTGGCAGAGGCAGAGGTATTCTTTCCCCTGCTGTTCTGATGCTGCTGAACGATTAGGATTGGTTGACATTGTGGTTAGGTGTGTGGCTTGGAAGAGGGGCTGATTACACATGTAATAAAGACTGGGGAAAGCCGCTTGGAAACCACATAAACTACAGGCTTCCGGAAAAGCTGTACCACCGAGTGCATGAGAGCGAGAGAGATTTTACATGAAAACCTAGAGATCTTGAAATGTTGAGACATAAATTGAGCTGACAGTCTGCGACCTCTGTGTCCCTTTTGGATGATCTATCCATCCTTTAAGCCAACAGTGGGATAGAGATAATGGGAATGGAGGGTGGTATGGTTGCTGACAAAATTGTTACACATACATTTTTTTAAGCCAAAGGGTAGATAGGCAATTTTTTGTGCAGAAAGAACTTCAGTTATAAACCATATCGCACTCAAAATAATCACCACTTTGTTAAGACGACAGAGAACACAGAGATAAAGTTTGTTCTGTCGATACAAATATTTGGTCATTCTCCCAAAGATCCTATTCTCTGTGCCAAAATCCACTCATGTCGGTCGAGATGTCAGTAGACTGCGCAGATGGATTAATTACAACAAGAAACTTGAGATAAGCTTTCCAGACAAAGAAATAGGACCAAACGAGAAGGTTGGGAACTAATAAGGAGCAATACATTTTAGTGGCTCGGATAAGCCTGAGTTTGTATTTAGCTTGATTGTTGGCCATCGCTGTATAAGCCCAAAAATATTTAAAGGAGAATTTGGAGCCAGACGGAATAATAATTAATTGCTTATGAAAATGTGTACCAGCCAAAGACCATATAACATACATCTTTGTTAAATGAAGCATCATCATCTAGGAATTCCAAAACATAAAATATATTAGACTGAGCGACTTGACTGGTGGGGCCCTGAAGCAATTTAGCGTCATACTCATAAAGAAACCATTTGGTGGGCTTGAACCTATGTTCCGTTTACTCTTGGCTGGTTCCCCGTGTCATGCCCCAATTTATTTGATTAAACTATGTAAAGAGATGATCTATTTTTATGTACGCATTTCAAATCAATCTACGTCTAACAGGCAAACTAATTATTAAACATTGTACATCTCAAAGTCAAAGTCACCATTATTAGTCAGTTGTACAACCGAATGCCTTCAACCGAAATGTCTTCCGCATTTAACCCAACCCCTCTGAATCAGAGAGGTGCGGGGGGCTGCCTTAATCGACTTCCACATCGTCGGCGCCCGGGGAACAGTGGGTTAACTGCCTTGTTCAGGGGCAGAACGACAGATTTCTCTTTTCCTTGTCAGCTCGGGGATTCGAACTTGCAACCCTCCGGTTACAAGTCCAATGCTCTAACCACTAGGCTACCTGCTTTTTCGGGCACAATAATGTCACATCTAGCAGATGTAGTGATGTTTGAAGGGTAGGTGAAGAACTGCACGCGTATGAGAGATCAAAACCCAGTAAGTTTGGATGTGTAACAAGTTCCACAGGAACCACACACACACTTCCAGAGATTGCTGAAATAAACAAACAAACCCACTCACAACTTAAAGGGTAGGTAGGATAAACGTAACCACATGTAACAAATTAATTTAAAATCAAATTATATTAGTCACATGGCGCCAAATACAACAGCTGTAGACCTTACAGTGAAATGCTTACTTACAAGCCCCTAACCAACAATGTAGTTTAAAAAAAACAAATAAGAATAAGAAATAAAAGTAACAAGTAGTTAAAGAGCAGCAGTAAAATAATAATAGCGAGACTATATACAGGGTGTACCGGTACAGAGTCAATGTGCGGGGGCACCGGTTAGTTGAGGTAATATGTACATGTAGGTAGAGTTATTAAAGTGACTATGCATAGATAATAACAGAGTTGAAGCGGCGTAAAAGGGGGGGGCAATGCCAATAGTCTGGGTAGCCATTTGATTAGATGTTCAGGAGTCTTATGGCTTAGGGTTAGAAGCTGTTTAGAAGCCTATGGGACATAGACTTGGCTCTCCGGTATCGCTTGCTGTGCGGTAGCAGAGAGAACAGTCTATGACTAGGGTGGCTGGAGTCTTGGACAATTTTTAGGGCCTTCCTCTGACACCGCCTAGTATAAAGATCCTGGATGGCAGGAAGCTTGGCTCAAGTGATGTACTGTGCCATACCCACTACCTATACCAAGCAGTGATGCAACCAGTCAGGATGCTCTCGATGGTGCAGCTGTAGAACCTTTTGAGGATCTGAGGACCCATGCAAAATCTTTTCAGTCTCCTGAGGGGGAATAGGTTTTGTCATGCCCTCTACACAACTGTCTTGGTGTGCTTGGACACCAAGGAACTTGAAGCTCAACCTGCTCCACTACAGCCCTGTCGATGAGAATGGGGGCATGCTCGGTCCTCCTTTTCCTGTAGTCCACAATCATCTCCTTTGTCTTGATCCCTTTGTAGTCTAATGGTCTGCAAGCCCTGCCACATCCGATGAGCATCGGAGCCGATTTATTACGATTTGATCTTAGTCCTGTATTGACACTTTGCTTGTTTGATGGTTCGTTGGAAGGCATAGCGGGATTTCATAAGCTTCCGGGTTAGAGTCCCACTCCTTGAAAGCGGCAGCTCTAGCATTTAGCTTAGTGTGGATGTTGCCTGTAATCCGTGGCTTCTGGTTGGGGTATGTACATACGGTCACTGTGGGGGGGATGTCATCAATGCATTTATTGACGAAGCCAATGACTGATGTGGTGTACTCCTCAATGCCATAGGAAGAATTGATGAACATATTCCTGTCTGTGCTAGCAAAACAGTCCTGTAGCTTAGCATCTAATTCATCTTACCACATTTTTATTGACAGAATCACTGTGCCTACTGCTTTCATTTTAGCTTGTAAGCAGGAATCAGGAGGATAAAATGGTCAGATTTGCCAAATGGAGGGCTAGGGAAAGCTTTGTACGCGTCTCTGTGTAGGAATAAAGGCGGTCTAGAATTTTTTCCCCCCCTCTGGTTGCACATTTACCATGCTGAGAAATTTGGTAAACATATTTCTTAAGTTTACCTGCATTAACTTGTCCTGGAAAAAGTGATTTTGACACATTGCTCATTTGGAACCCCTCCCTCATGAAAATGACCATATAAGGGCATATGAATGCAGTACCCATCGCTTCCTTTAGATGTCAACAGTCTCGAGACAGTGTCAATTTTCAATTTGGATGAATTAGACCAGATAAGAAGAGCAAACCAGGAAGTGACCTTTATGTAAACAGTACCCAGTGCGCGTTCCCGACAAGGCGCGCAGTGTCTTTACCGTCTTTATCGATCAGTTTACATTCTGGTTGATTTATAATAGTAAATATACGTAAAAGTGTTCCTAAGGATACATTTAAAACTGTGTTTGATTGTTCTTGGACAAGTTTATAGGTATAAGATGAACGAGTTTGCGTCACGTTTCAATGGAGGAGTGGAAGCTGTCGTTTCTGATTATAACGCGAACCAAATGGAGGATTTATGGATAAAATACATTACTTTTTCTAACAAAAGAACCATGGATTGTCTTCGTTGGACGCTTGGGGCGCTAATCCCGACACTACCTGGTGAAATGTGAGGTGCCAAATTCAAAATCCAAAAGTTGAATTATTAGACATTCATTGATATACAAGTGTTGCATAGTCATCAAAAGCTCTGATTCTTGGCAATATCACAACATTGTCAGATTTCAAAAAGGCTTTACGGCGAAAGCACAACATTTGATTGTTTGAGGGTAGCACCTCTAATACTTACGTATTAGCATAAATCCATAACCAAACACGGGTCTCACAAAACGCATAATTTCGCTAATATAAAATCGCTTACCTTTGATGAACTTCTGCTGAGGGCTTCCGAAGTGTCCAACAAAGACAATCCATGGTTCTTTTGTTAGAAAAAGTCATTTATTATAGCCATAAATCTCCGTTTGGTTGGCGCGTTATGATCATAAAATCCACCGTTGAGTCGCCCATTGAACCGTGAAGAGAACACGTTCAAATTATATCTATACACTTTCTACAAACAAATCAAACATCATTTTTAATGTATCCTTAGGTATCCTTTTGGGTATATTTGCTGTAACGAAAAATAAAGTGGTGCGCGTTCACAATCTCGTGCGCGTCAAACCTTGTTTACAAAAGTGGTCCCCTGACAATTTCCTGTTCCTATCTGTTCTGGTCACTCCTAGAATTCCCAGACTTTGTATATAGACTGTTGACATCTAGTGGAAGCCATAGGTACTGCAGTCTCAGTCCTACATAAAGTTGTATGCAATAGGCACAATGGAGAAGATGCTCATTTACAAAAAAAACTGCAAATCCGCATGGATTTTCCTCAGGTTTTCGCCTACTATATCAGTTCTGTTATACTCACATTATTTTAACACTCTTAGAAACTTCAGTGTGTTTCCTATCCAATTGTACTAACTATTTTCTGGGCCTGTGGCATGCATTTTACTTTGGGCACGCTAGACTCTCCAAAACCGTCACCTATGCAGCCGCTCCCTAAGAAGTTAAGGTTGCTGCCCCATATCACCGCCAAGCCTCTCTCTCCTCTGGGGAGGTCCCGATTGCTTGAATGGCAGCCACGGTGCATTCATTATTTAAAAGGGGAGATCGAGCTGATCCTAACTGTTCTAGGCCAATTGTTGGAAAAACCTGTCAATAATCAACTGACTGGCTTTCTTGATGTCAATAGTATTCTCTCGGGTATGCAATCTGGTTTCCACTCAGGTTATGGATGTGTCACTGCAACCTTAAAGGTCCTAAATTATGTCACCATTGCCCTTGATTCTAAGCAATTTTTGCTGCTATTTTTATAGACTTGGCCAAAGCTTTTGATACGGTAGACCATTCCCTTCTTCTGGGCCAAATAAGAAGTATTGGTGTCTGATGGCCTGGTTTTCTAAATACCTCTCTCAAAGAGTGAAGTGTATAATGTCAGAACATCTGCTGTCTCAGCCACTGCCTGTCACCAAGGGAGTACCCCAACGCTCAATCCTAGGCCCCACGCCCTTTCTCAATTTACATCAACAACATAGCTCAAGCAGTAGGAAGCTCTCCCATCCATTTAAATGCAGATGGTCTTATAATCAGCTGGCCCCTCCCTGTATTTTGTGTTAAATGCTCTGCAACAAAGCTTTTTTAGTGTCCAACAAGCCTTCTCTGCCCTTAACCTTGTTCTGAACACCTCCAAAACAAAGGAAATGTGGTTTTGTAAGAATGCCCCTCTCCCCACTGGTGTGACTACTACCTCTGAGGGTTGAGGTAGTCACCTCATACAACTACTTGGGAGTATGGCTAGACGGTACACTGTCCTACTCCGAGCACATATAAAAGCTGCAGGTTAAGGTTAAATCTAGACTTGGTTTCCTCTATTGTAATTGCTCCTCTTTCACTCTTACCCATGCTAGATTATGGAGACGTAATTTATAGATCGGCAGGTAAGGGTGCTCTCGAGCGGCTAGATGTTCTTTACCATTCGGCCATCAGATTTGCCACCAATGCTCCTTATAGGACACATCACTGCACTCTATATAATTTTGTTAGGTAACAGCCTTATTTTAAAATTGTTCATCAATCTACACACAATATCCCATAATGACAAAGCAAAACAGGTTTTAAAAAACTTTTGCTAACTGATAACCACATTTACATAAGTGTTCAGACCCTTTACTCAGTACTTTGTTGAAGCACCTTTGGCAGCGATTACAACCTTGAGTCTTCTTGGGTATGATGCTACAAGCTTGGCACACCTGTATTTGGAGAGTGTCTCCCATTGTTCTCTGCAGATCCTCTCAAGCTCTGTCAGGTTGGATGGGGAGTGTTGCTGCACAGCTATTTTTAGGTCTGTCCAGAGATGGGTTCAAGTCCGGGCTCTGGCTGGGCCACTCAAGGACATTGAGACTTGTCCCAAAGCCACTCCTGCATTGTGTTGGCTGTGTTGTTGTCTTGGCTGCATTGTTTTGGCTGTGTGAACTTGGCTGAAAAACATCCCCACAGCATGATGCTGCCACCACCATGCTTCCCCGTAGGGATGATGACAGGTTTGCTCCAGACGTGACGCTTGGCATTCAGGCCAAAGAGTTCAATCTTGGTTTCTTCAGACCAGAGAATCTTGTTTTTCATGGTATTTGAGTCTTTAGGTGCCTTTTGGCAAACTCCAAGCGGGCTTTCATGTGCCTTTAACTGAGGAGTGGCTTCCGTCTGACCACTCTACCATAAAGGCCTGATTGGAGGAGCGCTGCAGAGATGGTTGTCCTTCTGTAAGGTTTCCCATCTTCACAGAGGAACTCTAGAGCTCTGTCAGTGTGACCATCAGGTTCTTGGTCACCTCCCTGACGAAGGCCCTTCTCAGTTTGAAAACTGGTACCCATCCCTAGATCTGTGCCTCGACACAATCCTGTCTCGGAGTACTATGGACAATTCCTTCAACCTCATGGCTTGGTTTTTGCTCTGACATGCACTGTCAACTGTGGGACCTTATATAGACAGGTGTCTGCCTTTCCAAATCATGTCCAATCAATTGAATTTATCGCAGGTGGACTCCAATCAAGCTGTAGAAACATCTCAAAGATGATCTATGGAAAAAGGATGCACCTGAGCTCAATTTCGAGTCTCATAGCAAAGGGTCTGAATACTTATGTAAATAATGCATTTGTTTTTTTTTTATAAATTTGCCAACATTTCTAAAACCTGCTTTTGCATTGTCATTATGGGGTATTGTGAATAAGGCTGTTGTGAATAATTATTTTAATAAGGCTGTGATGTAACAAAATGTGGAAGAAGTCAATGGGTCTGAATACTTTCCGAAGGCACTGTATGTTAGCTCTGAATGAGCCAGCCAGTTGCTATAAACACCCAGCTTACAGCTACATTAAAGTAAACCAAAGTTTTGGAAATATATAATGCCATCTAACCAAATATCAAAGAATGTTAGCTATATGCAGTTCTCTTAGCCAGCAAGCTATTTAGCCAGCCTAGCCAACCAGCATGGTTATGGTCGGCAAGCTAGTGCCCAACTACCGGAGACCAGTTAGAACACAACACAACTAAGACATAAACGCAGATCAAAAGAGCAGAGTCTTACAGATTGATGGCTGGGGCCCATCCGATGGTAAGAATCAGGGAAAATCTTATAAAAACATTGTGAGAAAAATCCAAAATAGATTGATTCCAGATGTCAGTCAGCTAACACGCTAGCACTAAGGTTGGAAAAGTTACAAAACTCCCATAGCTTACTTCACAGAGAACATGCCGAAAAGTTGACAAAACAAGGAGGTACTAATGTTACACAATTAGAGCAAGCAGGTATGATTTTTTCTTTAGTTTTGAGCCCACGATAAGGCACCAGAGCCTGCAGTGCTAACGAGTTCCCACTAGATGACACAGCCACAAAGTCCGTGAAGAGCATGTAGTTTGGCTAACGTTACTGAGCTAGCATACGACCAAGGTAGCGCAAATTAGATCCTTGTGGGTAGTTTAGAAGATATCTGTAAATAAGTTAGTAAATATGTAATAACACAACTATGTTTGTAGTTATAGGTAACCAGATCGTGACTGCAACTAAGTTACTAAGTCTTTGACAACACCGTATTGTTACATTGGTGAGTAAAAGGGTGTAAAAAACTGTTGGTATGCATACCATTGAAGAGTGTCCAACAAGCACAGTTTCTCTCATGGTGGACGAATATTGTACAGGGGTTTGGGAAACAAATGCTAATCTAAAATATATGCAGGGTATACTGTCAGCTGGTACCGGGCTATTTCTGTATAAACTGGCAGCAATTTTCTTCAGTGGAATACCATAAAGTAAAGTAATCTTTTGCAACATTTTCTGCTGCTATTCGAAATACAACAAAGGAGTTGCAAACGTAAAACAGCCGTCAGTGGTAGCAATGAGCATAGACTGAGGCAGAGAACGGTAGCCGTATATGTGAACTTGTAGAGCTAGCAAACATCATAAAGGGATGAGTGGGGCTGTGTACTCCCTCCATAATACTGTCCTCTAGGTGTTATAGGAGTACACAAGTCGTTCCACGTTTTTTTTTTTATTGGCCATGCTCATCTTTTCTCTCAGAATGCCAACTGTCAACTCAAATAAATAGATGCCAAACTCGTATAGGCGGGGGCCAACATAGTTAGTGATATAGGGGAAACACTGGTGCAGACCCTATCAGAGTAGGACTATACAGACGGCAGCTGTCAAGGGGGAGTACGTGCCAAAGCTAACAGTACTGAAGGGCTCTGCCATGCTGGACTGATTAAGTCCCCAACCTCCTTTTAGCATTGATTGACAGAGCTGGAGAGAGCAGTATTCGATGATGTAACCCGTTTTACACGCATGGGTGGGTAAGTGTTTTGCAGTCTGTGGTATTAAGGAATTTATGTGAGGGAGAGAAAATAAAGAAATCAGTTTCAAATAAATTCAGTTGTTTTTCTTTATGACAGCCCTTTTGTCCTTGTATTTTCCAGATTTTTTGTTGTTGATGAATTTCAACGTTCTCTTTAAATCAGATCAAATGAGCTCCAAAATGCCGCACATGTGTACTGAAGTGGTAACTGACTTCACCAGAGAAGAAAGAGGGTTTGTTCATTCAGGAACAAGGACACCAAAGCAGACATACTGCAACCTGTTTTACATTGTCTTGACGTGATCAAAACGACATGTCTACACGTGTATGTGTGACAAGCCAACAAGTTCTCACAGAATTAGACGTTTATCCACGTTTCTCCAAACGTCAAATTTAGGAGGTTATCGGTAAAGGTTTTGGATAGGAGAAAAACATTAAGTTTAGGCACTCATTCCGAATGGTTAAAGTAAGGGTAACTGGTGGCAGAGAAGTCAGGCGCAGGAGAGCAGAACTTTGTGCTAACCGTAGTTGTTTAATCATACAACCAAAATGGTACAAAAACATCATGAGAGTACATGGGCTAATAAACCCTTAACCCACCAGTATAATACACGAGCAACAAACACTAAACAGCAAACAGTTCCAGACAAGGATATGTGAGAAACATAGGGTTAAATACATGACATATAATGAATGGAATTGGAACCAGGTGTGTGGGAAGACAAAACAAATGGAAAATGGATCGATGATGGCTAGAAGACCGGTGACGCCGTCCACCGCCCGAACAAGGAGAGGCACCGACTTCGGCGGAAGTCGTGACAGGTAAAGCCAAAATCCGTAGGTTGTTGGCAACTCTATGCCGCCCCACTTCTTGTGTAGTGCTTTCACTTTGATCAAAAACAGCCGCCTTGGGCTGGCCTTCTGAGCTAGGTGTGTCTTTGCGTTAATCCTGCCTACTGGAATGACCCTGCTGCCCCAGAGCTGGAGAGGAACCTAACGTTACAGGCACCAAAAACAAACAGAGCAGACGAAGCCAACAAGCATCCTTCTCTGTTCTTGGATCTGAATCAACTCGATCCCTAAAGAAGAAGCGAGAAAACAAAAAATACTCATGAACAATCCATAAACCAGATAAACATTGGAAAACATTTTGAAAGGTGGAAGTGTGATGCCGAAATGGACTAGTAACATTAGGTAAGTGTTGGGTTGCGTGTTTAGCCTGCTAGCTACGTTAGCTGCTAACCTCAGTGTGTTCAATATTCAAGCTCACTAACAAGGCTACTTAGCTAGCTAGCTAACATCTTCTGTATTCTGACTGTTTTGTACCCAAAGGAATCTAATTATAGCATTATGTAGCTACACTGCATAAACCCCACAAGATGCCCAATGCCTTTATTTCATCTAGCTAATGTTATCTAGCTAAAGCTAGATATGCAGATTGTTGATATGATAGTTTGTTTCGTTTGTAGATAATAATTCTAGCTAGCTAGGTGGTCGACAGCATTTTTGTTGGCCCAGGACCACCTAAAAAAATGCATATAGCTATAAAAGTCGGCACAGTAACATCTAGGGCTGTGGCAGTCCAGACATTTTGTCTGCTGCTTAATGTCATGTAAAAAAGACTGCCGGTCTCACGGTAATTGACCGTCAATTAACATAAACACGTTTAGCATTTCCAGGCATCCACGCACACAAGCCGCTGGTGCGAGCCTGGAACATATTCATTTTAAAAATCAATTTAATATACACCATCACAATAAATACATTATTTGTTTTAGGCATGTCTAAAGAAACAATGATATGAAGAACAGAACACCTTGTCGTTAGGATATGAAGAACAGAATACCGGAAGGTTCAATATGTAAACAATAGCCAAATGTAACTGAATGTAGTCGACCAAGACACGTTTCCTTGCAGTTCAGTTAGCCTTGGCCGTATTGTGCATGCGTTTGTCACATGCGAATTGATTCAGTATTGAAAATAAACTACTGAAATAGAAACAATATACAGACCAGCATACTGAAGGTCGGGTTGATACCACTACTCTGTGGGTATTTTGTCTCACATTCCTACCAGCAAAAGGAATTATCACACAGACAACCGGTAAAGTATAATTTTATTCATTATTCTGGCTTGTAGAGGTCGTAAGAGGAAACATTCCTGATCCAAACGCTAATTTCTGCCAAACGTAGAATTCTATGCAATTTAACGTCGGATCTTCAGGCTAAATGGACCATATTCCACCAATATGTCATGCAGATGAGCCATTGTTTACTTTACTGACCACGCTGGATATTCAGTCGTTCTGGTGGGTAATTCACACTAGGTAGGAATCAATGCTGTATATAGGCAGGCAATGTGCTGAACAGGCAAACGTAGCTAACTATTTTGGTCGATAACAAAGAAAATAATTATTGAATCACAAAGCATAACAGAAAATGCGTACAGCATTTCTTCTCTCTTTCAGTGTTGAGGTTTGCACAACCACAACGTGTCTCCACCAGTATCTCCCTAGGAAATACATGTTTGTGTGATGTTACGTTACCGTGAGAGTGGCAATCTTTTACATGACAATAACCAGCACACAAAATGTCATGACCGCCACAGACCTAGATGTTACTGTACTGAGTTTTATAGCTATATATATATTTTGGGGTGGTCCTAGGCCGAAAATGCTGTCGACCACCTAGCTAGCTAGCATTATCATCTACAAACGAAACACACTATCATGTCAACAATCTGCATATCTAGCTTTAGCTAGCTAACATTAGCTAGTTGAATAAAGGCATTGGGCATCTTGTTGAGTTTATGCAGTGGAGCTACATTATGCTATTGTTAGATTTCTTTGATTACAAAACACTCCGAATAGCTAACTAGCAGGATAAAAGCGCTACCCAACACTTAGCTGACATTACCAGTCCATGAGAATGGTGGCCATTTCGGCGTCACTCTTCCACCTTTCAATATTAATTTCTGGTTTATTGATTGGTCATGAGCGGTCTTTGCCACCAAGGGTCTGATGAGCTGCTCGGCATTGCAACTAGCCTAGCTGCCACTGTTAGCTGCCTGTCAAGCTAGCGGGGTTTCCTTGAGGGCTTGAACGCAGCCTGCGACGCGGTTAGTCCTTGTGGCTGGTGCATGGATTGTCCAGTGCTTGTGACTGTCTAGATCCCTGCTGTTTGTTTCCATCTTCCCTACGACCTGCACTGTCTGGAAATGCGAGAAATAACAGCGTAGCCTACATTGCTAACATGACAGACCAAAGCCGGTGGGAGTACCATTGAGAACAGTAGTGTCTCACAGGTGAAGGATCTTTTAAACAATCATAAATAGTTTTACAAGCAGTCGTTACAACAAGAAAATAGCTTCAAGTCTTGTGTACAAATACTGGTGGACCCAACTAATAACATAATAGATGACATGACAAGAGAGGTCCAAGACCTGAAGAACAGTTTGCAGTTCTCCCACGGTCGGCTCAATGAGTTTAACTTCTTAGGGAGCGGCTCCCGAGGTGACGGTTTTGGAGAGTCTGGCGTGCCCAAAGTAAAATGCCTCCCACTCAGGGCCAGAAAAAAGGATATGCACATAATTAGTACTATTGGATAGGAAAAACTCAGAAGTTTCAAAAATTGTTAACATAATGTCTGTGAGTAGAACAGAACGGATATAGCAGGCGAAAACCCGAGGAATTTCTCTCCTGGAAAAAGTGTTTGACACATTGCCTCATTTTGAACCCCTCCCTATTGAAAACAGCCATATATAGGAGTAAGATTGCAGTACCTATTGCTTCCACTGGATGTCAACAGTCTATAGACAGTGTTTGATGATGTTTAGTTGCTCTGGATGGTAATAGAGGAAGAATTTCGAACTGATCATCGGATGTAAACAGAAGAGGATGCGTGTTCACGGGCTCGCGCGCTGTGTTTTTTTCCTTTCCTATCGTCCAGTTTATAATCCGGTTGAAATAGTATAGTAAATATATATAAGTGTTCCTAAGGATACATTATCAATGATGTTTGATTGTTCTTGGACAAGTGTATAGGTTGAACGAGTTCTCTTCACGGTGTATAGGTTGAACGAGTTCTCTTCACGGTTCAATGGGCGAGTGGACGCTGTATTTTATGAACATTATGCGCCAAACAAACTGAGATTTATGGATGTAATAAATGACTTTTTCTAACAAAAGAACCATTGGATGTCTTCGTTGGACACTTGGGAAGCCCTCGGCAGAAGTTCTTCAAAAGGTAAGGGATTTGTTTTCGCTGTGAAATGTGTTGTGTGAACCGCGATGGTTTGTGAATTTATGCTAATGGTCTTTTTGAAATCTGACAACGCTGTGATATTGCCAAGAAGCAGAGCTTTTGATGACTAGCGCTCCACTGCTCCCTAAATAGTTAATGAAAGCCTCTCTAATGTCAAACATGTGGGGTGTGGTGTACCGCAGGGCAGCTTTCAAGCCCCTTTACTATCTTTACCAATGACCTGGCACTGGTATTAAACAAAGCCTGTGTGTCCATGTATGCTAATGATTCAATCATATACGTGTCAGCAACCACAGCTAATGAAGTCACTGAAACCCTTAACAATGAGTTGCAGTCAATTTTGGAATGGGTGGCCAGTAATAAACAGGCCCTGAACATCTAAGACTAAGAGCATTTTACTTGGTACAAATCATTCCCTAAGCTCTAAACCTCAGCTGAATCTTGTTTTGAATGGTGTGGCTGTTGAACAAGTTGAGGAGACTTGGTGTTACCTTGTATTGTAAACTGTCATGGTCAAAACATAGATTGAATGGTTGTAAAGATGGTCCATAATAAAGAGATGCTCTGCTTTTTAGACACCACACTCCAATAAGCAAGTCCTGCAGGCTCTCGTTGTCCAGTCATTATTGTCCAGTCATGTGGTCAAGTGCTGCAAAGAAAGGTCTAGTTAAGCTGCAGCTGGCCCAGAACAGAGCTGCACGTCTTGCAATCATAGGGCTAATACTGTCACGATCTTCGGGTTGGACAGACCAAGGCGCAGCGAGGCATCCTGTATACATGTTTATTAAATGAACAAAACACACATAACTGGGCAAATATACAACTGACTGCATGACGACCGTAACATATGCCGATACAAAGCTATGTCTAAACAATAACCCACAAACCCCAAGTGAAAACTACAAACATATATATGGTTCCCAATTAGAGACAACGACACTCAGCTGCCTCTAATTGGGAACCATTACTAACAGAGAAATATATAACCTAGAACAGAAAAACCCTACACCAAAAACGAAACCAAAACACTCCAGCCTGTCATCTCAGGCCTGGACGTGACAAATACAAGTACTATGCATGCCAGTCTCTCTTGGCTAAGAGTTGAGGAGAGACTGAAACATTAATGTATTGAAAATTCCAAATTGTTTGAATAGTCAACTTAAACACACACTTACCCCACCAGACATGCCACCAGGGGTCTTTTCACAGTCCCCAAATCCAGAACAAATTCAAGAAAGTGTACAGTATTATATAGAGACATTATTGCATGGAACTCCCTTCCATGTCATATTGCTTAAATGAACAGCAAACTTGGTTAAAAAAACTGATAAAGTAACACCTCACGGCACACCACAACTCTCTCCTATTTAACAACAGCTGCAAAGTTATTGATGAGTAAAAAATCCCAACAGATTCCCATTGGCTCTAATTGTGCTGTAAACATCGGAAGAGAGAGAGAGAGAGTCGTATACCGCAACTGCAATGCATATGTGCTCAAATGAATTGAAAATGTTTGGTGTGTGGGAGCAATTTGGCAAAGAAACTGATAGGCATGAATACGTTGACAGCCAAAGCAAGATTTGAAAGGCACACAGTTGTGTTGCTCTCAATACAACGATCAGTATGTCCAACGAATAGCCAGGTGTAGATCTTCATTTCAATCCAAATGATGTGTTTCTCCATTGATGCCCTTTGTTTTCATATTTCATGATGTCACAGGCGAGAGGATTTATTGGTTTTAATAAGGCAAGGAAGCTCAAGAGTCAGGTGGTGGTGGTGGGGGTTGGTGACAATAAAGAGGAATGTTATGTGTGCCGAGTAATTTTTTCCTTTGCGGCAGCAGCCAGTTGCCAATTTTTTAACAATGCATACTTGTAAGAGTTGTGTTTGGAAAACACCTTTCATTCTTTCTCGAGTACTTTGAGATCGCTGTCTTTTGCAAGTGTGGACAATGTGGCTTTTGTCTTATTTGTCTTCTTTATTTCTCCATCTCCAAGATAAAGGTGGGAGATAAACAGCGTCCAAGAGCAAGAGACAAACAAAGGTGTCATATGGGGTTTGGAAATAGAGAGGCATTCAATTCACATTTTAAACTTTATTAAGCGCTAGGCAGAAGATTCTGGACATTGTTAAATGACCAACTTACGTAGTCAAAACAGTTTGGATGAAAGTTGAAATGATAACAAAAATGAAACTAAACTTATAGAAGTTAACTACCCCTAAGTACCACAACCCTGTTGGGTACATGAGGCAAGAGAGCTGCTGACACAGTCTACAATTTATTTGACCTGTCAATCATTTTAGTCAGACAACATAAAACATAACTGTAGAGACACACCCTGATAATATTACAGTTTATTTAGAAAGCAATACAAAATGATTACTGTATAACTCAGAATATAGACAATTATAAGTAGTTGTAAATGTTTAACAAGGGTGATATAAACAGTCATGGATGGGTGATTTGAATTCCCAGAGGAGCCAGTGCTGTACATATCTGTCGCATGGAGATAATGTTCATTGATGTCAACAAAGTCGGGTGTGAACTTAGACCTCTGACAAAATATGAGTCAGTTCAGTAAACAGATGTGGTAGAAGATAAGGTTATAGTGAGATAATTTCAGTGGCACTGGATGGTACAGCTCTTGACAACTGACACAAACAGTTGTTTTGGTAAAGTACCTGACAGTTGTTAATGTTATAACTGCTAATGTCATCTATTATTTGTCAGGACAGTATGAGGACCGTGTCGAAACACCCAAGTTTAGTGCTACCAAAATGTCTCTATGTTCACATTCTGTGATGCCCTTATCTTGGATAACCATTCAAATGCAACTCCAGATTATATTCTTCAGATGATGTGGCACTGAATTCCTTAATGAATACTGAAAATGTTAATCATACCTCAGAAAAACACAGCTGGTTTCAGCCAATACATTTTGCTCTTCTGATTGGCAAAGGTGGTTGTCTGCTGTGAAAAACGATCAAGTGCTTCATTGTCTCTGAAATGTGAGCAACAGGAAACGGTAATGCAGAAGTATGGGAAGAGATCAACTATAGTCTAAAATATGAGAGGCACTCTTGGTCAACGAATGCCTTCGCTGAGGAATGATAGGAATGAAAAGACAATGAATGGTCGTGGTGTTAACTGAATATAGGATCTGGCAATGTTAGTTATATTTACAAAGTCAAGCATCTTTTGTGCTGTGAACTTTTGGCATTGACAGCATTGGTGCAGGTCTGCATATACATTTGAAAGTCTTGCCTCAATAAAAAATGTGTCTTTGTAACGTGCTAATCATTTTATTTGGTCAACAATAGTTATTTTAATAAACATTTCAAGTGTTATTTTTCTTGGATTCATTCATTTCCAAATGATCAATAGACATTCATTCATGGTCGGGAAGGCACTCACAATGGTTAATCTTTTTCCAGCTGAAGCATACTTTTGGACCGAAGAGAGGCCGAACATGTTCAGTCGTGCGTATCTCCGTCAAGGCAAATACGAATCCAATGAAAAAAACAAACATGGTTTTAATCCCTTGCATGGTGAGTGAAAAAAATCCAGGTGTTTATTATTGTAAGAGATTGCCTTCGCCAGACATCTCCCAACATACCCTTGTCAGGAGGTGGGGTGTATGGAAGCGGGTGCAGTTAAGCACAGTTTTACAATTCACAAAGGTGTTCCCTTCTTCCCTCTCGTTTCCCGTCGTTGACTCCCCCGTGTGGGGAGTGTGTGGTGAGACAGGATAGGGCAGGTGAAAACAATGTGGCCGACACCCCCAACACACCTAGCATCATTGGAAGGATAGTTCATGCAATTGAAGTATTGGCTTACATGTAATTAGCTGAATTGGAGCCATGGGACGGCGTCAATGAGTTGCAGAGGGGAGGGCACGAGTCAGACTGGGCTCCCTGACGTTGTTCTCCCCTCAGGCAACAATGTGACATTATGATGTCTCTTCTAGCCAGATGTCTGTCAAGGAGAGTGAGTTCCACCTCTTACTGACATTCAGTTCCACCTCTCACTGATGCTCAGATCAGGGTCGTATTCACAAAGTGTCTCAGAGTACAAGTTCCGATCTAGGATAAGGCCCCAAACAACCCTTGTGCATTAGGATTTTAGATCAACACTCCTACTCTAAAAAGGATTATGAATACAGACCCAGGTAAATATGCAAGTATCGACTGCTGACACCAATTGCCACAAATGTTGAATAAATATTATAGTCAGAATCAACTATTTTATGTTGATTAATATAAATATGTTGCAATGTACTGTTGAGAGATCTCAATTAATAACACCCAACAGTTTTTCACTGCTGATGTTAGGTATCAATGATGACTTGCTAATTAGAGTGCGCAAGGAATGTCATCTGAGTAGGTGTACACAGGTGTAGTAAGTGTCTTAAGGCTTGTAAGCTTTCACAAGATACATTCACATGAAATTATGTTCTGTAAATGATTAAAAATAAAGTTTCTAAGAACCTATGCAGAATTTTTGCCCTGGGTGACTGTTGAATTGAAGGGTTTAATGTACATAAATGTTGGACAGAATATTGTCATTAGACAGAAATGACAATTACTAGCCTGTTCAACCTCTCTTTCGTATCGTCTGAGATTCCCAAAGATTGGAAAGCCATCCCCCTCTTCAAAGGGGGTGACACTAGACCCAAACTGCTACAGACCTATATCTATCCTACCCTGCCTTTCTAAGGTCTTCAAAAGCCAAGTTAACAAACAGATTACCGACCATTTCGAATCCCACCGTACCTTTTCCGCTATGTAATCTGGTTTCAGAGCTGGTCATGAGTGGACCTCAGCCATGCTCAAGGTCCTAAACGATATCATAACCGCTATCGATAAGAGACATTACTCTGCAGCCGTATTCATTGACCTGGCCAATGATTTCGACTCTGTCAATCACCACATTCTAATTGGCAGACTCAACAGCCTTGGTTTCTCAAATGATTGCCTCTCCTGGTTCACCAACTACTTCTCTGATAGAGTTCAGTGTGTCAAATCGGAGGGCCTGTTGTCCGGACCTTTGGCAGTCTCTATGGGGGTGCCACAGGGTTAAATTCTCGGGCCGACTCTCTTCTCTGTATACATCAATGATGTCGCTCTTGCTGCGGGTGATTCTCTGATCCACCTCTACGCAGACGACACCATTCTGTATACTTCTGGCCCTTCTTTGGGCACTTTGTTAACTAACCTCCAGACGAACTTCAATGCCTTTACAACTCTCCTTCCGTGGCCTCCAACTGCTCTTAAGTGCCAGTAAAACTAAATGCAGGCTCTTCAACCGATCACTGCCCGCACCTGCCCACCCATCCAGCATCACTACTCTGGACGGTTCTGACTTAGAATATGTGGACAACTACAAATACCTAGGTGTCTGGCTAGACTGCAAACTCTCCTTCCAGACTCACATGAAATATCTCCAATCCAAAATTAAATCTAGAATTGGCTTCCTATTTTGCAACAAAGCATCCTTCACTCATGCTGCCGAACATACCCTCGTAAAACATCCTACCGATACTCGACTTCATTGTCATTTATAAAATAGCCTCCAACACTCAACTCAACAAATTGAATGCAGTCTATCACAGTGCCATCCGCTTTTTTCACCAAATCCCCATTAACTACCCACCACTGTGACCTGTACGCTCTCGTTGGCTGGCCCTCGCTTCATACTCGTCTTCAAACCCACTGGCTCCAGGTCATCTACAAGTCTTTGC
Source organism: Brachymystax lenok tsinlingensis (assembly GCA_030435695.1). NCBI lineage: Eukaryota > Metazoa > Chordata > Actinopteri > Salmoniformes > Salmonidae > Brachymystax > Brachymystax lenok. Next base: position 914,558 of record CM059786.1, read on the forward strand.
TAGGTAAAGCCTCGCCTTATCTCAGCTCACTTGTCGCCATAGCAGCACCCACCCGTAGCACGCGCTCCAGCCGGTATATCTCACTGGTCACCCCCAAAGCCAATTCCTCCTTTGGCCGCCTTTCCTTCCAGTTCTCTGCTGCCAATAAATGGAATGAACTACAAAATCACTGAAGCTGGAGACTCGTATCTCCCTCACTAGCTTTAAGCACCAGCTGTCAGTGCAGCTCACAGATCTCTGCACCTGCACATAGCCCATCTGTAAACAGCCCATCCTACTACCTCATCCCCAAACTGTATTTATTTATTTATCTTGCTCCTTTGCAACCCAGTAACTTGCACATTTATCTTCTGCACATATACCATTCCAGTGTTTAATTGCTATATTGTAATACCTCGCCACCATGGCCTATTTATTGCCCTACCTCCCTTATCTTACCTCATTTGCACTCACTGTATATATACATTTTTTTTCTTTTTTTTCCTACTGTATTATTGGCTGTAAGTCTGTGTATTCCATGTGTAACTCTTTGTTGTTGTATGTATCAAACTGCTGTGCTTTATCTTGGCCAGGTCGCAGTTGTAAATGAGAACTTGTTCTCAACTAGCCTACCTGATTAAATAAAGGTAAAATAAAATAAAAATAAAGTAGCTGCATACTTTATAAAAAGTCAGTCTTGGTCTTTCACCTGATTATTCTGTAGCGTTATATGTGTCATTAATTCAATATAGGTAGTTAATTCAGGGCAGTAATACTCATGCAACCGACACTTAATGTTGGCTTATTCTCACCCTCCTGGAATAGGCTGCCTCTTTATTAATGCATGCCTTGTGCCATGTGATCCTGTTAATGAGAAGTCACACATAAGTATTTGAGCTTGTCAGAGGGAATCACGCTGATGATGACCGTTATTGTTGCCGGCACCCCCGCAGCCATTGGGAATGACGTCTCCCACCCCGGCCGCTCAGCAGGCATCCCCGCACATCAGAGAGTAGTGAACTCATCCTCTCAACATGCCACCAAGAACGTGACCGAATAAATTATTGTTACAAATAATATTGACTAAACTTTGTGTTCATTGGCTATAAAAGTTATATCCAAGAGAGATGGGAGGATGGTAGTCATTAGGTATTAAACTTCAGATAAAATACTTCTCAAAAGATCGCAGCTTCCCTATAAATGCTCCCTAACTGGTTGGGTCTTTGTGGGAGGTAGGAGACACAGATCTTAGTGCTCTTCAGATGAAAAAAACAACAAAACATGTGTAAACTAAGGCCACGAAAAAGGACAATTGAGGATGCTATTTTTTCATGATACCAGGAACAAGGAAGTTGTTTTCTCAGAAACATGTAATGCTTTTTAACATGGCTAACAGCAGATAACTGAACAGCAGGATATGGGAATTTTCACTGCACAAATCAGAGCCAATCAAATCCACTATCTACACTGAAATGTTTCATTCGTAGAATGACATATAAATGGAGAAGCAACATACCAGTTTAATAAGACAATGCTCCTCGCTCCATCCCCACCACATTTCTCTTCTCCCATCGGTCCCTTGCCACGCTGCACTCATGGCGTGACGTGCTTGGCTCTCGTATCCATGTTGCATACCTCAGGCCCTTGTCTAAACAGGAAAAGGAGTTTGAATCAGTACCCCTTTATAGTGGATCACTTTTGGCGGGCAGTCGTCCAACTCATCTTGGTGTAACCTCTCCACAGTGCAGCAGTGAGTCGAAGACAGGAGAGAAAAAAGAGCTGAGATTTGAGATTCAGTCTCTGGAGATTGATCTCCTGACTTCTGTGTACAGTAGGGCCTTACTTAGATCTTGCGCACACAGATTCTGACAGATGAAGACACTGAGGGCATCTGGCAGGTTTGTGTCAGGAGACCCTGTGTTTTGACAGGTACATTCCTTCACAGAAAGACCCACTTTTGGTATGCTTCCATTGGAAATATATGACTGTGCATACTGTGTTTTCTGGTTCTCAGCGGAGTCCCTTCCATGCGATAACGCAAATATGATTTGCCAATGCCAACAGGCAGTATCATGCAGTATCTTTACTACTTGCGTAGTACACTTACTGTACTTATCACACTTATCCAACAAACGTGATTGTTGCTATACAATGCTATACAAGATGAAGCCGACAGAGATGGTCGCCTCGCCACGCGTTCTTAGGAAACTATGGAGTATTTAGTATTTTTATGTATTATTTCTTACATTGTTACCCCAGGAAATCTTAAGTCTTATTACATACATCCGGGAAGAACTATTGAATATAAGAGCAACGTCAACTTACCAACATTACGACCAGGAATACAACTTTCCCGAAGCAGATCCTCTCTTCGGGCCACCACCCAGGACAATGGATCTAATCCCAGCAGCTGACCGAAAACAACAGCGACGCAGAAGAGGCAGACAGAGCGGTCTTCTGGTCAGGCTTCGAAAACGGGCACATCGCTCTCCACTCCTGAGTATACTACTTGCCAATGTCCAGTCTCTTGACAACAAGGTAGATGAAATTTGAGCGAGGGTTGCCTTCCAGAGAGACATCAGAGATTGTAACATTCTCTTTTTCACGGAAACATGGCTCTCTCGGGATATGTTGTCGGAATCGGTTCAGCCACCGGGCTTCTCCATGCATCGCGCCGACAGAGATAAACACCTCTCTGGGAAGAGGAAGGGCGGGGGTGTATGCTTTATGATTAACAACTCTTGGTGTAATCATAACAACATACAGGAACTCAAGTCCTTCTGCTCACCCGACCTAGAATTCCTTACATTCAAATGTCGGCCATTCTACCTACCAAAAGAATTCTCGTCAGTTATAGTCACAGCTGTGTACAACCCCCCTCAAGCGAACACCAAGACGGCCCTCAAGGAACTTCACTCGACTCTATGTCAACTGGAAACTAAATATCCGAAGGTGGTCGCAATACAACGGCTCAGATACGAGACGTATGTGGCAGGGTTTACAGGAAATCACGGACTACAAAAACAAAAACAGCCACGTCACGAATACTGACGTCACGCTTCCAGACAAACTAAACACCTTCTTTGCCCGCTTTGAGGATAATACAGTGCCCCCGTCGCGGATCGCTAAAAAAGACTGTGCCCACCCCCCCTCTCCTGAGTAAAACATTTAAACTTGTTAACCCTCGCAAGGCTGCTGGCCCAGACGGCATCCTCAGAGCATGCGCAGACCAGCTGGCTGGTGTGTTTACAGACATATTTAATTGCTCCCCATCCCGTCTGTTGTCCCCAAATGCTTCAAGATGTCTACCAAGATGTCCTGTACCCAAGAAGGCAAAGATAACTGAACTAAATCACTACCGCTCCGTAGCAATCACTTCTGTCATCATGAAGGTCTTTGAGAGGCTTGTCAAGGATCATATCACCGCCACCTTACCTTACCCTAGACCCACTTCAGTTTGCATACCGCCCCAACAGGTCCACAGATGACGCAATCGCCATCACACTGCACACTGCCCTATCCCATCTGGACAAAAAGAATAACTATGTAAGAATGCTGTTCATTGACTACAGCTCAGCATTCAACACCATAGTACCCTCCAAGCTCATCATCAAGCTTGAGGCCCTGGGTCTCAACCCCTCCCTGTGCAACTGGGTCCTGGACTTTCTGACGGGCGGCCCCCAGGTGGTGAAGGTAGGAAATAACATCTCCACTTCACTGACCCTCAACACTGTGTGCTCAGCCCTCTCCTGTACTCCCTGTTCACCCATGACTTTGTGGCCATGCACGCCTCCAACTCAATCATCAAGTTTGCAGATGACACAACAGAAGTGGGCTTGATTACCAACAACGACGAGACAGCCTACAGGGAGGAGGTGAGGGCACTCGGAGTGTGGTGTCAGGAAAACAACCTCTCACTCAACGTCAACAAAACAAAGGAAATGATCGTGGACTTCAGGAAACAGCAGAGGGAGCACCCCCCTATCCACATCGAAGGGACAGCAGTGGAGAAGGTGGAAAGTTCTAAGTTCCTGGGCGTACACATCACAGACAAACTGAAATGGTCCACCCACACAGACAGCGTATTGAGGAGGCCTCAGGAAGCTGAAAAAATGTGGCCTGTCACCCAAAACCCGGACAAACTTTTACAGATGCACAATCGAGAGCATCCTGTCGGGCTGTATCACAGCCTGGTACGGCAACTGCACCGTCCTCAACCGCAAGGCTCTCCAGAGGGTGGTGCGGTCTGCCCTCCTGTCTCAGCCCCCAGTATTTATGCTGCAGTAATTTGTATCGGGGGGCTAGGGTCCGTCTGTTATATCTCGAGTATTTCTCCTCTCTTATCCGGTGTCCTGTGTGAATTTAAGTATGATCTCCTGGCCGTGCTGCTTCTCCAGTTTCAACTGTTCTGCCTGTTTTATGAATATTTTAAAATCTTGTCCATGTTCTGTTATAATCTGCACCCGGCACAGCCAGAAGAGGACTGGCCACCCCTCACAGTCTGGTTCCTCTCTAGGTTTCTTCTTAGGTTTTGGCCTTTCTAGGGAGTTTTTCCTAGCCACCGTGCTTTTACACCTGCATTGCTTGCTGTTTGGGATTTTAGACTGGGTTTCTGTACAGCACTCTGTGACATCAGCTGATGTAAGAGGGGCTTCATAAATACATTTGATTTGATTTGCACAACGCATCACCGGGGGCAAACTTCCTGCCCTACAGGACACCTACAGCACAGGAAGACAAAAAGGTAATCAAGGACAACAACCAACCAAGGCACTGCCTGTTCACACCGCTATCATCCAGAAGGCGAGGTCAGTACAGGTGCATCAAAGCTGGGACCTAGAGATTGAAAAACAGCTTCTATCTCAAGGCCATCAGACTGTTAAATAGACATCACTAACTCAGTGAGGCTGCTGCCTACACTGAGACCCAATCACTGGACACTTTAATAAATAGATCACTAGTCACTTTTAAACAATGACACTTTAAATAATGCGACTTTAATAATGTTACATATCTTACATTACTCATATCACATGTATATACTGTATTGAGACCCAATCACTGGACACTTTAATAAATGGATCACTAGCCACTTTAAATAATGCCACTTTAATAATGTTTACATATCTTATATTACTCATATCACATGTATATAATGTATTTTATACCATCTACTGCACCTTGCCTATGCCGCTCAGCCATTGCTCATCCATATACTTATATGTACATATTCTCATTCACCCCTTTAGATTTGTGTGTTTTAGGTAGTTGTTGGGGAATTGTTAGATTACTTGTTAGATATTACTGCACTGTTGGAACTAGAAGCACAAGCATTTCGCTACACTCGCATTAACATCTGCTAACCATGTATATGTGACCAATAACATTTGATTTGATTTATATGGATGCATACATTTATAATATTTTGTCCAATCTTAACATTGTTTTTTTAAAGAGCATTCATAAAGTCTTCATAAGCACTACATATACTGTAGATGCTTTAAAAATAATTTAGAAACAGTCATACTTCATAAAGTGTTATGTAAAAGGCACTGATTCCAACAATTTATATGAATGTGGAATTCATGTGAACCCAAAGCATCCAATATGGCTGCCCTAACTGGTGGCAGCTGGCATTGTTTATGTCCCAAGTGCTCTAATAATGAGGGAGTCAGATGTTTGAAACTGATTAGGGACATTTTATTATTCAATTATTTTATTGATACAGTCTAAGCTGAAATGTGACTGTTTTATTAGTCCTCTGTTTGTGTCACTAACACAGAGTTTGTGTTTTAGTCTGAAAACTATTCCTAGCTTTGCCAATGCTGGCAAGTGGTGGCAGAATGTAGTGCTCAGGTTGGGTTGTAGGGTTTGAGCATAGCCTGAAGGTAGGGAGAGTTAGTTCCTTTTGCTGCTCCATAGGTAACTACCATGGATGCGAGTGGAGTGTGCGGAGGAGCAGGGTGACATAAGGAGAACTTGGGAAGGTTGAATGGGTGCAGCATTCTGAATAAGTTGCAGGGGTTTGATAGCACAAGCAGGGAGCCCAGCCGACAGCGAGTTGCAGTAGTCCAGACGGGAGATGGCAAGTGCCTGGATTAGGACCTGCACCACTTCTTGTGTGAGGTAGTGTCATTCTCTACGGATGTTGTAGAGCATGAACCTGCAGGAGCAAGTCACTGCTATGATGTTTGCAGAGAACGACAAGGTGTTGTTCGGGGTCACGTTAGGGTTCTTTGCACTCTGGGAGGGGGACACCGTGGAGTTGTCAACCGTGATGGAGTTGTCAACCGTCTTGGAGTGGGCAGGCCTTCCCAGGGAGGAAGAGCAGCTCCGTCTTGTTGAGGTTGAGCTTCAGGTGATGGGCCGACATCCATGCTGAGATATCTGCCAGGCATGATGCTTGTCGCCACCTGGGTGTCAGAAGGGGGAAGGAGAAAAGTGTCATCTACATAGCCATGATAGGAGAGACCATGTGAGGATATGACAGAGCCGACTGACTTGGTGTATAGAGAGAAGAGGAGAGGGCCTTGAACTGAGCTCTGGGGGACACCAGTCGTTAGAGTACGTGGTGCAGACAGAGATCCTCTCCACGTCACCTGGTAGGAGCGGCCTGCCAGGTAGAATACAATCCAAGAGAGTGCAGAGCCGGAGACGCCCAGCCCTGAGAGGGTGGAGAGGAGGATCTGATGGTTCACAGTGTCGAAGGCAGCGGATAGATCTAGGAGGGTGAGAAAAGAGGAGAATCAGCTTTGGCAGTGTGGAGAGTCTCACTGACACAGAGCAGAGCAGTCTCGGTTGAGTAACCCGTCTTGAAGCCTGACGGGTTAGGGTCAAGAAGATCGTTAGGGTCAAGAAGAAGCCTCCCTCACTGTAAGGACAAGATAGCAAGAGAGTTGGTCAGTGTTTTGGAAATTAAAAAAAGAAGGGTCTGTCGTTTTGATGTCAGAGGGGTCGAGTGTTGGTTTCTTGAGTAGGGGAGCAACCCTGGCCAGTTGTTGAGGGAAGTGAGGAATGGGAGAAGAGATGGTCTGGAGAAGGGAGGAGGGATGTGGTCGAGCGGGCAGGTTGTCAGGCAAGTGGAGAAAAAGGTCAAGGCGTAGGGTAGTTAGTTCTGTGTGAGTGTTGGTGTGAATCTTCTTGCTGAACCATACTGACTCATAACCTCATGAATCTGCCTATGACCGAATTGTTGAGCTGCTAAGCATTTATCCATGCGATTACAGAAATGGAACGATTCTGAAAGTGGTAAAGCGTCCCAGAAATATAATAAACTTGGGATAATCTAAGGAAGATCCACTTATTTCTAAATCACTCAAATCAAACACTGCGCATCTCTCCAATTGGAAACAGTGAGGGCATGGTTTGTATGGCCCAACTGGGTTTATGACCTTGCGTTTTAGTTGGACACAGTTTAGGGATACATTCTATGGGGCTTTCCCTTTGAGCGGAACACCTCATATATTCACTGCACACTGAAAGAATCACAGGCTAGTCAGCTGCAGACTCCAGGTCTATTGCACAAGAACTGTATACTTAAACAGTATGAAAAGCATCCATCATTTAAGACCACAGCAGACACCCCCCTCACTGTAAGGACCAATTGGTTAGACTTTCTGAAAACGGATAATTGGCCATAAAACACGATTCTGGGTTTATTTTCAAATGCATTGATTTATTGATTTATATGGATATTTTTGTAGAAGATGAGGAATTGATATGAGGATGGAAAAATGTTAAATAAAAATCCTGGGCAAATATCCCTAATGACACTTTCCTGAATTTAACCATTTGGCCATTAGTTAGCAATAGGAACTGCACTATGTAGTAAGGAGCAAGACACTTACAGCTCAGTACAGTGAAAATGTCTTTACAACCCCCACAGGAGGAACATTGCAGCCCTAATGATGTTCAGTATTATGCGTTATGTGGTATATTATTATACAATGACTTGAACATCCTAAAGTAGGTGACAATTGGATGAATTTTGCATGAGAGTTGAGTTCAAGGTAAGCACGTCATATACAGTAGTAGAATATCAAATAACCCTTACATCGAACCTCATCTCTACACAGTGACCAGGCTCTGACCATAAACAAACCCCAAGACCTAGACCTAATCCCTAGTCTGTAATTACATAGTAACAAACCATATTTAGAGTTTACCATGTAGTCATGGAGCAAAATATGATAATGTCCTTAATACACACTAGTACTCCATGCAAACATAATTAGGATATGACAGTGGTGTCCCAATTGCCTAGAAAAACTCATGAAATCAGAAGGTCAAAAAGAGTGTATCCACAACCCATCTGGAAAATATTTTTTTGTCATTGGAATAGAAGAGGTTTCAAGCAAAGGCTTAGTAAGCAGTTTGGGAATACTGGCACACCAGACTGCCAAACACAGCCGGGTGAAAGGTACAATTATTTTGGGAGGTACATACATCTCTGTGTTTGTTTGTGTTGGTGCAGCATAAGGTTCCCAATCTCTCAGGGATATAGTTACCTCAAGATGAATTGGGTCCAGAATCCATTCTTAGGGAAGGTGGGGTTTGGGTTTCGGAAACCGTGTTTTCGGATGCCCCGCAGTGCGCCAGTCAAAATCGTTTGCCTTTTATGGTTGTCACTTTGGCGAAAGTGTGGTAAAATAAGGTTTCCAATTATAATGTTGCACATAAAAAGTGTACAAGAATGTTCCCCTGCAGTACCCTCCCAGTCTTACACATCCCCTGCTGTGAGGCTGGGTCGGTGTGTTTTACTTCCAAGGCCGGTGGCTTGGTTACATTGGGACAAAACTAGCTCTTTCACACTGAGAGACGTCCAATATTATTGTAATTGTTACTGTTATTGTTTTTGGTGGACAGATTATGCACAGGTGTACAGTTTTCGGAGACCTTCTTTGTGTCAAGGAGTGACATCAGTGGTGCTTTGATTAACATTTAAGCAGACAGGAACTTTATACCCTTCAAAACCATTGGCTCCTGTTGGGACATGAACTGCCCTACATTGTCGTTATAAAAATGGTGCTCTTGACATGGACAAAAAACAGTAAATAGTATTTTGGGAGACGTGTTCCACTGTCAACCTGTGTTTCGATGGTGGGCCATCACACAATATGACTGCAGGATTTTCTCTCAGGCGTTAGAGTAGATTCCTTTATAACATTCTCAAATCAGGGGAGCATTGATGAATGTATGAATTGACAAGAATCCATTGAAAATAAAGTACAATATCTCAAATATATTGAAATTCAAATAAATTTTGAAATAAGATTGACCCCCCCAACCCTGGTGGTGGCTTATAAAACCATACCTGCAAGTACAGATGTAAAAATCTATTTCGACAAGCTAACTGTCATGGTGGCTGCACACTACCTGGGAGTGGACACCTTTGAGTTCAACCATCAAGTGGTAGTGACCTGGGCACACCCACTTCCAACCCTAACAAGTTCACATAAGTACCTCACATGAAATACGAGAAAATGATTCCACGGGCTTACAGTATTTGTGCTCAGTTCCATGCAGAGCGTCCATGGTCTTGCTTGTTACCTCAGTTTAAGGCTCTTTTTTCTCCCTCCATGACGAATTTCCATTATTCCGACAGTAATGTCCATACCAGCCCTGAACAATTATTAATACTATAAATAATACAATTTGTGACATTGCTGATTGTTTCTCCAGTTTGTTTCAGCGTCATCGGGCGGCGGCAACTCTGGGAAACAATGTTCCTTGGCCATGCTGGTTGCTCTGATTTCCCTCATTACGACCAGAGGTTAAGACCTAGAGGACGCCTCATTACGACCAGAGATTAAGACATAAAGGATGCCTCATTACGACCAGAGGTTAAGACCTAGAGGACGTCAAGACAGCAAAGAAACGTTGACTGTGAGGTTGGCTGAACCGCTGGTTCACTCCAGACTACATTTGAAGGCTCATTATTTCCTAGGAGTCTATCCCCTGTGCGTGATAGATGCCGACGACAACGACATAGATTCTGCTGCCAGTTGATGTCATGGCCTTTCTAACCTTGCTTGAGTGAAATCTATTTTCAAGGGACGCCGTTTTGAATGACTTGCCCTTGTTGAGCCACTCCAGATCAAAATGGCTAGATGTCATTTGGGTGTGGAGGGGCAAGTTTTACTCGCACTTCACTTTGTTCTTGGTGTTTTGAGTTTCAGTGGCAAAGAGTAAACAAAGTATGGTTCTGAAATATACTCCACCGGCAGAAAACTACTGCCGATCACTTAGACTTCAGATCAAGGGGAGAGATTAGACATGTTGAGTTGGTGACAGGAGTGTCATCGGGCTCCTCTTGGGAAGGGCTAGGTCAGAGGTCACAGTGCTGACATGTAGCAAGAAGATATTACAACAACTTAATTTAACAAATTAATGAATTAATAAGCCATTATAAGTGATACAAAATGTGCTTAACTACCTACGTATAAGTACCTTATATGTCATTAGAAAACTTTTCACCATTGCCATCTTAATAATCAAAATTTTAATCTGTACAGTACTTGCTGCACCCATGAACTTCACAGCAGCAACCATACTTATGGAAGTACGCAGACAGCCATGCATCGCCAAATGCTTTAAGAACCGGACGGGTTAACCGAAGGTCGTTAGCCCAGAAGGTCCAAGTGTAGAACACTAACAATAATAATCACTGTCATAAAACTAGAAGCTGAGTGGATTGAGAGCGAAAGCTTCTGTTCCCTCTCATCTTAGTCTGGCATCGTTGGAGGACGCTGAGAAAGCGCACACCGCCTCTATTCTGAGGGAGGACCGTAAGTCTGCTTCCTGTCTCGTCGCTTGTGGATTGGAAGCTGGGACCAGAAAGGAAACACTCGCTGATTAGTGTTTCAGCGGGACTGATAACAGGGTGCTGTCTAGACAAAGGGGGACCCTGGGAGGAAGAGGTGAAGCAGCAGTGGGTCAGCTTTGTAATTCCTCCTCTCCCTCGTTCCATCCTTCACCCCGACTAACCAGGGCTGTGTTTCATTCCAGAAGCTTGTTCCCTCCTCCCTTCTGCCCTAGTTCGATCCGCTTCATGGATCTGATAGAAATAGTTAGGTGACAGGATGTCAATGTAGCTGGACAATAGAGATAGAGCTGCTGGAGTTATACCTATCCAGATGTGTTTCAGATTTGTGAAAAGGTTTGAGCAAGGGTTGAAGGGAGGGGGACAACCTTCTAAAATAGAACGCAACCGCAGCCCAGAGCTCCTTTCACAATTCCCCATGTACCTCCCATTTTCCAATTGCCAAACTTGTGGATTGCAGAGAGGCAAGGTGACACAGGCTGTTGAAGTCAGAGCAGATGAGAAGCAGACAGTGGAGGTTACAGACAGAGACCAGCTCCTGATAAGACAGTAGAATGTGGGGGTAAGTTTACTGAATACTGATTTAACAGGGCTAAGGGAGGGAGGAAGACGGTAATGAAGTCATGAGCCAGTGTCAGTGCTGGAATGAATGGCTAATTAAAGATAAATGTGGGAATGGTATTATAACTTGCTCTCTTCAAGAGAACATTAAAAAGAGGGAGCATTGTAAACAATGCCAGTAGAATGTTTACAGTTTCTTCTATGTCCTGCAGCTTCCTAGCTTGTCTCATTTGACATGGATTTCTTAACTCATCAGTCACCAAGCACTGCACGCAATTGATATTGTCAACACAGACCACAACCATATAATTGGACTATAGCACTGACCATAGAATTAATGTTTTTGTCAAATTAATAAACAAATGAAAGAGTATGCTTTATAAATTTTCCTTCAGAATGCTATTCTATAAATCAATGGAGGACACATACATGGAAAGAAAACCCTTTGATGTCATGCTCCCTAGATGGATGAAGGAAATCTATAGCAGGTTTATGGACATAGAGCCAGTTTGCTACAGCAGGAAAATAATCCTGCAGAACAGGAAATGTGAATTATTATGTGGATTATAATTAATGGACATTTTTGTAGGGGTGGATACATTTTTCATAAGGGGAAATCAAGTCTGAAATGTAAATGTGGAAATTACGATATTGTACAATATTGTGGAGCCTGACACACCAATGTAAATGTTCTTATGTCGATGCTTCCTGGTCCAACCCAGTACATGTACATAAAATAGTCTATTAGACTAATATTCAAACCTATCAAAAAGATTGCAACATCAAAACATAAGCTTCCTTACAGTACAGTACAGTTTACAGTACATTAACAGCATACAGTATAACAGTTAACAATGCTCATGAATGTTATATACACATTGTTTACCCATGGTAAAAGTAAATTGAACAATTGGAAAATGTATACGGGGAGAAGCACGGCATGCCTACATCTTAGCTTAAAAGCAAAGGGGAAAATTACATTTTACTACCACAATGTCCTGAAAATGCTTTGAATTGGAACCTGTCCCTGCCTTAGTAAGTCATCCATGGAAAACGTCTAGATCTAGTGTGATTAAAACATTGAATTGAAAGGCGAATGTTTCTAATCACTCTAAATTAAGCCCTTTTGTTATTTTTTCATAACCCCCACACCCATACATTATTTTGTTTTCCATTATAGAACTATTTTGCGGATGGACTAGTCCTCTGAGCTAGCTTGACTACTTCACCACACCACAACAGAACACAGGAAGTCTTCCACCAAAAAGCCACTTTGTTTTAAACAGTTTTGCAACCATATTTCACTAGATTTTTCTGGATTGGTTGGATGTTCATTGGTACTTTCCCCACCGCATAATCCAGGTGGAAACTACTTACACATTCAATGTTGAATGATTTAATACACTTTGAAAAGGAAGTAATAGTAATGGCCACTTATGCCTGTTATGTCTGAGTATTGAATATCAAGTATATACAACATTTGTATAGTGCCTTATTAAAATGCATGCACTTATGCATGCACATGTTTTCTTACTGCATCTGTGGTACAGTAGTCCATTGTGACTGCTGAAGGGCTTTATAAATAAAGGGCTTTATAAATACATTTGATTGATTGATTGATTGATTGATTCCTACTGTGACTTAACAAAAGCGATATGCTGTAATGTACATTGCCACATCAAACCAATATCTAATGCTTTCCAGCTCTTTGCCAATAAACTTACACTGAGTGTAAAAAAACATTAGGAACACCTGCTGTTTCCATAACATAGACTGACCAGGGGTCTATCCAGGTGAAAGCTATGATCCCTTATTGATGTCACTTGTTAAATCCACTTTAATCAGTGTAGATGAAGGGGAGGAGAAAGGATAAAGAGGGATTTTTAAGCTTTGAGACAATTGAGACATGGATTGTGTATGTGTGTTTTTCAGAGGGTGAATGGGCAAGACAAAATATTTAAGTGCCTTTGAACGGGGTATGGTAGAAGGTGCCAGGCGCACCGGTTTGAGTGTGTCAAGAACTGTAACGCTGATGGGTTTTTCACACTCAACAGTTTCCTTTGTGTATCATGAATAGTCCACCACCCAAAGGACATCCAGCCAACTTGACACAAATGTAGGAAGCATTGGAGTCAACATGGGCCATCATCCCTGTGAAACGCTTTCGACACCTTGCAGGGTCCATGCCTCGACGAATTGAGGATCTTCTGAGGGCAAAAGGGGGTGCAACTCAATATTAGGAAGTTGTTCCTTATCTTTTATACACTCAGTATATTGTGTATGTACATGTAGTTCAACTAGTAATTTAAATACATTTTTCAGTAGCTTGGTGGTAGTTTAACAAAATTCATTTTCAGTAATATATTTTTTTTTGCCATATAGTGGTGTAGCTAATTACTGGATCTACAAACTACTTCTTTTGCAACAATTTAATAAAATGTTGGTGAAGTAAGGAAATAATATATTTTTTCGTAGGAGTAGCATAACGTCTTTCGGTGTGAAGTAAATGGTAGCTTGGTAAACTATCTTTTCAGAGTAGCTTTCCCAACAATGGCTTATATTTTGGGTCATTCAAGAGTCGATAATTATACCTCCACTGCGTCAATAATTAAAATAAACATTGAACAGCAGTAAATATTACAGATTGTGCCTAGAATGAAGTGATAAACTTTAGCATCTGCATGATTTCAAGAGTTAAAATGAGCAGTGTTATGGAGTGGGCCTTTAAAATTGTCTCAGGGTTTGAAGTTCACATAATGAAAAAGAAGACAGTACCCAAAACACTGTTTGATTGCTTCTGACATTTCAGTCCTATTAAACTTCTCCTCCTCCTTCTTTTTCTATGCCATTCGTATATGCACCCTGCATCTGTAGAGATCTGTTGGATGTGTATACACTACTGTTGAACAAAGTTTCCATTATTCCACATTGTTGGCGAAGCCCTCAGCTCCCATGCTTTCAGGGACATTTCCACTGGTTGAGGTTAACCCCTAACTCAGACCATCACATCGCTGTTTACATGTTCTAACCAAGGACCAAGAAAAAGCAAACAACTTGCTCATTCAAACTATTTTCTTTAAAGTGGGGTGCTGAGTCCTCCTCATTATAATCCATGAAGAACACAGGTTTAAAAAGTATCTCTCAAATAGTTTGAGCGTTTTCTTGAGCCTGCCTGGAGTGGCAGATGGGTGGTATTTGCACTTTTGGAACTATTTCATTGGTTCCATTGTGCCAGACCAGCTTATATTAAAACCCAGGATCATGTTCATTAGGGCACATCATATCAAAACATTCCAAAATGTTTGTTTTTTCTTACTGGAGATGTCCTGATAGTACCTCCCCAATTTAACTGTTTCTTCCATTTCGTGCCTACTGAACACGACCCAGGTCTGGTCCTCATATGGTCAGTCCCCACAGAATCTCGATTCAGTTACGAAAGTCTCTTAGGCTCACGGCCCTGGGCTGTCAGCTCAACTTCACAGTAAGGACCGGTCTCTCCACAGTGCGCCTCAGTGGGCGACTCTCACGGCGCTGTTTGCTTGTTTACATCTGCTCACTCTGTTATTATCTTTCCCAGAGTGTGTTTAATGTTGTTTAATTTACAAAGCTTCCCCACCATGACTCGCTATGCAGGGGTTTAGGGAGTTGGAGGCCTGGAGGGTTGGCGAGGGGTGTGTGTGATGGGGGTGGTGGCGTGGGGCCAGGACAGCAGTGTGTGTGTGTTTGTGATCGGCTGCCAAGCACAGCAGAGCGGAGAAAGCTTGGTCCCAATCAGCAGAATGTAGTGTCTTGTCTCCAGCCGAGCTGTGTCACCCTTTTATGTAGTCAGCCCCCCGTCCACCCAGGGCCTTCATGAAGTGGACCACAGGCTTCGGTGGTGGTGTAGCCTTGGTTCACTGCTGGGACAGACATCACGGGTGCTGTAGTGCTGTGTGTGTGTGTGTCTGAACATTCTGCTTGGACAAGCATCTCAGCTGTGGTGTGTGTGCCGCTGTGCAGGCCTCACAGATGCAGTTAGAGGACGTGCAGTACTTGTATGCCTATAAGGGGTGTAATTGCTTTTATTGTATTTATTCATCATTTATTGATTTTGATTTTGTCTCACTGAGACAAGGGAGACAAGGGAGTTCTCCTCCCTCTTTTTATGACGCATGGGGAGCGAACAGTTACTCAAATGACACAGAATTGATTGAAGTACGTATGGCTTGAACTGGAGTACACTGTCTACACTTCCTGAGAATCTCCACAGGCTTCTCCTTAAACATATCAAAACACAGTTTGAACAATTCTTAACATTCCATTAAACATGAATGCCTTGAACAAGGAAGAAAATGTTGTACAAAATAAACATATATGTGAGATATTGCTTTTGTACTGTAGACAATTTCACATAAATCACATGCACTGTCACTTTACTGTATACAACATCTATTCTATGGGCCTCAGAAAAGATTCACACTTTAAAATGGATTTTGCCAAATTGCCTGAGCAGCTACTTGTCCAAAAACATCTCTTTAGCCCTCAGTGTGCAGAGCCAAATGGATTGTTTGTTTCAAAGTCATACTAAAGAGCCATATTCAGATTTATAATATTCCCTCATACCGCCAGATAACTTATTTCAGCCCCTTTGGAAAACAGAACCTATAATAAAATATGCAATCCGTTTTGCTTGGCTGCGAGACAGAAGGAAGCACATTGGGATGCATTTTTTTATACAGAGAAGCCCATTACCCCAGCCCATGTATTTAGATAAATGACCACTAGGGGGTGGTGTAGATGCTCTGCCTGCCATAGCCTTGTCATCATCAGATTGTTATTGCTACGAACCCTTGTGCATAATGGATTCATAGTGCCCTTCCTCACGTTCATATAGTGTTCTATGTGACTTTCAGTATTCACAGCAACTCATGTGTTCCTGTATAAAGTGGTATCATTCATTGTAAGCAGGTGTGGAATTGGGGAGGAGATTACTCTGGGAACCTACCACTGTCAGATCCCCAGGCACTGAGCTCCAAATTATTTTACATGTCCTTAACTAAAATGCATTCTCATAACCGCTGATGGCTTTGGATAACAGGAAAAGATTGATAACATTTTAAGTAAATACACTGTTTTTCAAATGATCCATGATGCATTACACACATGGGTCAGAGAAAGTGTTGAAACTGCCAGGTATATTTTTGCAATGCTTTAAACTGAATCATGTGTTCCATCAATTTCTAAGTTTTTAAGGCAATTACCTTTAAATGGCACATTGTCCAAGTCCGCGATCGGATTGAATCCTGGCCTTGTTGTGCCACTATACTCATCACAAGGTGCTCCTAATTACAATCACAATGGTCTTGGACAAATGAGATTGACCTGGCACAGCTTTGTTGATTTTCATTACAACTCATTTAAACAGTGTTCAGTTATTTGTTTTTGTGATGTATTTGATCTTTCGGCAGCTTATACCTTATAGCCTGTAAACTGTCCTTCTCTCAGCACATATCAAAGCTGCATATATTAAATCTAGACTTGGCTTCCTCTATCGTGATCGCTCCTCTTTCACCCCAGCTGCCAAACTAACCCTGATTCGGATGACCATCCTACCCATGCTAGATTACGGAGACGTAATTTATAGATCGGCAGGTAAAGGTGCTCTCGAGCGGCTAGATGTTCTTTACCATTCGGCCATCAGATTTGCCACCAATGCTCCTTATAGGACATCACTGCACTCTATACTCTTCTGTAAACTGGTCATCTCTGTATACCCGTCGTAAGACCCACTGGTTGATGCTTATTTATTCAACCCTCTTAGGCCTCACTCCCCCATATCTGAGATATCTACTGCAGCCCTAATCCTCCACATACAACACCCACTCTGTCAGTCACATTCTGTTAAAGGTCCCCAAAGGACACACATCCCTGGGTCACTCGTCTTTTCAGTTCGCTGTAGCTAGCGACTGGAACGAGCTGCAACAAACACTCAAACTGGACAGCTTTATCTCAATCTCTTCATTCAAAGACTCAATCATGGACACTCTTACTGATAGTTGTGGCAGCTTTGCTCTTGGTGCTGTTGTTTGTGCCAAATAATGTTTGTACCCTGTTTTGTGCTGCTACCATGTTGTGCTGCTGCCATGTTGTGTTGCTACCATGTTGTTGTCATGTTGTGTTGCTACCATGCTATGTTGTCATGTGTTGATGCCATGCTGTTGTTGTCTTAGGTCTCTCTTTATGTAGTGTGGTGAAGTCTCTCGTTGTGATGTGTGTTTTGTCCTACATTTTTATTTTATTTTTTTATTTTAATCCCAGCCCCCGTCCCCGCAGGAGGCCTTTTGCCTTTTGGGAGGACGTCATTGTAAATAAGAATTTGTTCTTAACTGACTTGCCTAGTTAAAGGTTAAATAAAATAATACATAAAAAGAGAGATAGATGAACACGTCATCCAGCCTAGGCACATACAGTTGAAGTCGGAAGTTTACATACACCTTTTAAACCATTTAAACTCAGTTTTTTCACAATTCCTGACATTTAATCAGAGTAAAAATTATCTGTCTTAGGTCAGTTAGAATCACCACTTTATTTTAAGTATGTGAATTGTCAGAATAATAGTAGAGAATGATTTATTTCAGCTTTTATTTCTTTCATCACATTCCCAGTGGGTCAGAGGTTTACATACACTCAATTAGTGTTTGGTAGCATTGCCTTTAAATTGTTTAACTTGGGTCAAACGTTTTGCGTAGCCTTCCACAAACTTCCCACATTTAGTCGGGTGAATTGTGGCCCATTTCTCCTGACAGAGCTGGTGTAACTGAGTAAGGTTTGTAGGCATCCTTGCTAGCACACACTTTTTCAGTTCTGCCCACAAATTGTCTATAGGATTAAGGTCAGGGCTTTGTGATGGCCACTCCAATACCTTGACTTTGTTGTCCTTACGCCATTTTGCCACAACTTTGGAAGTATGCTTGGGGTCATTGTCCATTTGGAAGACCCAATTGCGACCAAGCTTTAACTTCCTGACTGATGTCTTGAGATGTTGCTTCAATATATCCACATCATTTTCTGCCTCATGATGCCATCTATTTTGTGAAGTGCACCAGTCCCTCCTGCAGCAAAGCACCTCCACAACATGATGCTGCCACCCCCGTGCTTCACGGTTGGGATGGTGATCTTCAGCTTGCAAGCCTCCCCCTTTTTCCTCCAAACATAATGATGGTCATCATGCCCAAACAGTTCTATCTTTGTTTCATCAGACCAGAGAACATTTCTCCAAAAAGTACGATCTTTGTCCCTATGTGCAGTTGCAAACCGTAGTCTGGCTTTTTTATGGCGGTTTTGGAGCAATGGCTTCTGCCTTGCTGAGCGACCTTTCAGGTTATGTAGATATAGGACTCGATTTACTGCGGATATTAACATTAACTAGTACTTGCACCATGTGGCCAAGTATAATGACAGTTGGAGCATTTGAATATCAACAGTTTGTCGTGCACATATAGGTACTGTGTGTCAACATTATCAGATGCTGATGGGAAGATGTGAGCTTTGTCAAAGCTTATACTGCCTCAAATATGGTCAACCTAAAGATATGTTAAGTACAGTCCAGGGGAAGTGCACTGCAAGTGCAAACTCTATAACTACCCCACTTGACTCCAACGTATCCCATTGAAGTGTGCTGAGTAGCTGCTAGTACAGGAAAATATGGAAAGAAAAATGAGTTGAGGGGGAAGTTTATTATTTTGGCATGGAACTGGCACATGGATTATTGCTTTTGGCCACTGGTTTTTATTAGGTCTGAGGAGGGTATAGGGCATGGGTTCATGTGTGTTTTTATTAGTAGCCGTGTACCACTGTAGGCCAGCCCTAGCTCAGGGATGTGGGATGAGGGGGTTTAACTCCAAGGAACTCCTCTCTTCGTCGTCAATCTCCTAGTTTACTACTTGGCAAAGCAGCAAACAGATATGCCATATTCGAGTGTTAGGTTAAGTGTTGCAGTGGGCTTTAGGGGAAGAACATTGATATCTGGGCGATATGTCAGTTTTGTGTTGGCTAAGAGTGTGCTGGTAAGAGCAAAGCATGCCCTATTTCAAGAGGTTGATAAAAAATACAATGGTAAACCACTTGTTTTCTATATGACGTAATTCTCTGGTTGTAAACTATTTTTCTGGTTGAGAAGATGTCATAATCAGATTACAACCAAATGGTCTTCTTTATATTTAGTTTGTTATCTGATCAAATCCTAAAGTATCTAAAACATGTTGTGTACTTGTAGAGTGAGTGTATAAAACATTAAGAACACCTGCTCTTTCCATGACATAGACTGACCAGGTGAATCCAGGTGAAAGCTATGATCCCTTATTGATGTCACTTGTTAAATCCACTTCAATCCGTGTAGATGAAGACAGGTTAAAGAGGGATTTTTAAGCTGTGAGACAATTGAGACATGGATTGTGTATGTGTGCCATTCAGAGGGTGAATGGGCAAGACACAATATTTAAGTGCCTTTGAAAGAGGTATGGTAGTAGGTGCCAGATGCACCGGTCAATATTAGGAAGGTGTTCCTAATGTTTGGTTTACTCAGTGTAGATGATTTGAACATAAAGCGGGAAAATGCTAATATATGTAGCATTGACTTGCCTTGCTAAAATGTTATCATTTGAAACAGTGGCCAGGGAAACAAAGCCAAAGCATGGATTGATGTCATATCGTATCTATAAACTGTAGGCTATGAGGGGTGGCCAGTCCTCTTCTGGCTGTGCTGGGTGGAGATTATAACAGAACATGGCCAATATGTTCAAATGTTCATAGATGACCAGCAGGGTCAACTTTGGAAAATGTTTTTAGTAAACCTAGGAATGTATGTTAGCAGAACTTTCCAGACCCAAAGTTGAGTAAACTAGGAATCGTATTGCAGCTGATTGCCTTCAACTTCAAATGTCTCCCTATGCAACTCTGCTTCCGATGGGCCAACTCTTCATCAATACCTCAGAGTACAGAATAATTAAAAAACATTTGTTTCACAGAGTCCATCATAGGTCTGTATTTAATTACAGGAGAAAAACACACAAAATGGAATAACGGTAAGAGAAAATACAACATCCAATTTATGTCCCCGTCGTACGAAATTGTAGTAGCCATGCTTTCAACTAAAAGCCTGGGGAGAGAGTAACCAGTTAATATTTAATTATTTTTTATTAGTATGTAATTATTAGCTTTTCTCCCTTCCAAACATTGTTATTTTTCCTCTTTGTTTTCATTGGGGCACAACCCCGCAGTGATCTCCGACTACTCTTTAGTTAGATGTGGCTGACGTCCCACCACTATAAAATCAAATCATTTTTTATAGTGTCCATTAGAATACGTCAAGTACTACATATCTCACTGTATATGTATAAAAAAACATCCAGTATGCTATGCAGGGACTGTAGATTTGGATGGATTGATGGGGGGGCTATTATAAAGAGTATTGTTTGGCCCCTAAGCAGCATTCCCCCTACTGTGAGGCTCCTAAAGTTTTGTAATCCTTTGTCCTTTGGCTTTACTTTTTTCTCCTAAAATGATACACTTTTTGTTTCTGATGCTCCCACTTATTTTTTTTACCTTTATTTAACTAGGCAAATCAGTTAAGAACAAATTCTTATTTTACAATGACGGCCTACCCCAGCCAAACCCTCCCCTAATGACGCTGTGCCAATTGTGCGCCGCAATGTGGGACTCCCGATCACAGCCGGTTGTGATACAGCCCGGGATCGTACCAGGGTCTTTAGTGATCCCTCTAGCACTGAGATGCAGTGCCTTAGACCGCTGCGCCCCTCAGGAGCCCTAATTTTAATTGCAGCAATGTGAATACTGTAGCTTGTTATATGACTCAGCCTCAATGTGTATATCAGAGTAATACAGTTATCATCAGTGTTATTATTTGTCTCAGCGGGAGATTCTAGTTTGAGGACTGTTCCTAATAAAAAAACTATTACGTTTCCCTCGTTATACAAAACAGCCCTTAACAAATGATGAGAGTGTGTGGAAAATAAAACTAAAGGCATAGTAAGGCAGAGCTTTGAACCAATGCATAAAAAGCAACTTAATGAACATTTAAAATGTCTTACAATTGATCTAGGACTTAATAATCGCCCATAACTGACACACAGTTACAAACACCGTAAGCCACGTAACAGTCATTTTAATGACGCACTTCTTGAATAGATCATTCTCAAGTGATACGCTCAGTGAGAGATTTATCGTTTTGAAACATTCACTGCACATGGGTCAGAAGAAACTAAGTGTTGAGGCCAAAAAAAGGTAATAAAATGCTGTTGTATTTTCGATCCATGAAATTGAAGGGGTAGCACACAAAACTATTTTAACAACCTTGGGAAACATTTATAACGCTATAACATCCATGGTTATCTTATTTGGCCAACCATATTATCAATCTTGACACCTGAGTACTTACATTTTTACGCATTCCCGTTTTCACATACATCACACATTTTTCTTGGTGGTGGTAATGCTTACATTCATGTACAGGTGCGTGTGTGTTTGTGTGTGTACAGTATGTGTGGGTGGTTGCGCACGTTTTGGCAAAGGGTTAGGGTTAGGGGTTTGTCTCCTCTGTGGAGATGTGAATGGCATACAAGAAGAGATGGGACTGGCAGAACCTCATGATAGGTGGTCTGGCATTATACGCAGCATGAAATCCGACCTGTCCTGTTGACCATCGCTATTCACTTACAAATAAAATCAAAGTTTATTGGTTGTCACGTCCTTGCCATAGATGGCCTTCTGGGTTTTCTATGGTGGTTTTGGTCAGGACGTGACTAGGGGGATTATGGTTTCTATTTGTTGTATTTCTATGTGTTGTTGTGTGTATGGTTCCCAGTTACAGGCAGCTGATTGTCGTTGCCTCTAATTGGGGATCATACTTAAGTTGTTTCTTTTTCCACCTGTGTTTGTGGGTTATTGTTGTTTGTTAGTGCCTGTGTACGCGCGCTACACGTATGTGACGATCAGTTGTCTCTTTAAATTGTTTTTTTGAAGTTTCACTTGGAATACATTATGTAGAACTCTACGCACGCTGCGCCTTGGTCCGCTCTTCCTGACGATCGTGACATTGGTCCGGTACACAGATTTGCAATGTTGTCACAGGTGCAGCGAAATGCTTGTGCTTCTAGCTCCAACAGTGCAGTAATACCTAGCAATTCAAAACAATACACACACCATTCCAAAAGTAAAAAGAAAGAAATTAAGAAATATCAGAACGAACAATGTCAGAGTCCGGAATATAAATATGTACAGTATATACAGTTGAAATAGGAAGTTTACATACACCTTGGCCAAATATATTTAAACTCAGTTTTTCACAATTCCTGACATTTAATCCAAGTAAAAATGCCCTGTCTTAGGTCAGTTAAATGTGCAACCAGAGGGAAAAAAAACTCTAGACCACCGTTACTCCACACACAGAGAGGCGTACAAAGCTCTCACTCGCTCTCCATTTGACAAATCTGACCATAATTCTATCCTCCTGATTCCTGCTTACAAACAAAAACTAAAGAAGGTAGCACCAGTGACTAGGTCAAACGGTCTCTAACCCAAATAGAAAGTGTCACGCCCTGACCTGTATGAGCCTTTTTATGTCTCATTTTGGTTTGGTTGGGGTGGGCATTCTATGTTCCTTTTTGTATTTCTTTGTTTTTGGCCGGGTATGGCTCTCAATCAGGGACAGCTGTCTATCGTTGTCTCTGATTGGGAACCATACTTAAGTAGCCCTTTTTCCCTCCTGTCTTTGTGGGAAGTTAACTTTGTTTGTAGTTTGTGTCTATGCGCTACACAGTTCATGGCCGATCTTTGTTCGTTGGTTTTGTTTTGGTGAGTTAAACTTAAATAAACATGTTTTTCTCAACCCGGCACGCTGCGCCTTGGTTCGTCCTTGAAGATCGTGACAGAAAGAGGAGTGGGAGGCCCCGGTGCACAACTGAAGCAGAGTTACAAAGAAAAAGCCATATCTCAGACTGGCAAATAAAAATAAAAGATAAAGATGGGCAAAAGAACACAGACACTGGACAGAGGAACTCTGCCCAGAAGGCAAGCATCCCAGAGTCGCCTCTTCACTGTTGATGTTGAGACTGGTGTTTTGCGGATACTATTTAATGAAGCTGCCAGTTGAGGATCTGTTTCTCAAACTAGACACTCAATGTACTTGTTCTCTTATTCAGTTGTGCACTGGGGCCTCCCACTCCTCTTTCTATTCTGGTTAGAGTTTGCTCTGTTTTGTGAAGGGAGTATTACACAGCGTTGTACGAGATATTCAGTTTCTTTGCAATTTGTCGCATGGAATAGCCTTCGTTTCTAAGAACAAGAATAGACTGACGGGTTTCATAAGAAAGTTCTTTGTTTCTAGCCATTTTCAGCCTGTAATCGAACGCACAAATGCTGATGCTC
This sequence comes from Brachymystax lenok tsinlingensis, assembly GCA_030435695.1. Classification (NCBI taxonomy): domain Eukaryota; kingdom Metazoa; phylum Chordata; class Actinopteri; order Salmoniformes; family Salmonidae; genus Brachymystax; species Brachymystax lenok. The sequence goes on from CM059786.1 coordinate 938,343, forward strand.
CAGATACTCACTAGTCTAAAGAAGGCCAGTTTTATTGCTTCTTTAATCAGAACAACAGTTTTCAGCTGTGCTAACATAATTGCAAAAGGGTTTTCTAAGGATCAATTAGCCATTTAAAATTATACACTTGGATTAGCTAAAACAACGTGCCATTGGAACACAGGAGTGATGGTTGCTGATAATGGGCCTCTGTATGCCTATGTAGATATTCCATAAAAAATCAACAGTTTACAGCTACAATAGTCAGTAACAACATTAAAAATGTCTTAACCCTATTTCTGATCAATTGAATGTTATTTTAATGGACAAAAAATGTGCTTTTCTTTAAAAAACAAGGACATTTCTAAGTGACCCCAAACTTTTGAACGATAGTGTATGTGAGAATTCTATTCGTTGACTACAGCTCAGCGTTCAACACCATAGTGCCCTCAAAGCTCATCACTAAGCTAAGGACCCTGGGACTAAACACCTCCCTCTGCAACTGGATCCTGGACCTCAACACTCAACACTCAACACTGGGGCCCCTCAGGGGTGCGTGCTCAATCCCCTCCTGTACTCCCTATTCACTCATGATTGCATTACCAGGCACGACTCCAACACCATTAAGTTTGCCGATGACACAACAGTGGTAGGCCTGATCACCGACAACAACGAGACAGACTATAGGGAGAGCTTCAAATTCCTTGGTGTCACCACCAACAAACTAACATGGTCCAAGCACACCAAGACAGTCGTGAAGAGGGCACGACAAAATCTATTCCCCCTCAGAAGACTGAAAATATTTGGCCTGGGTCCTCAGATCCTCAAAAGATTCTACAGCCGCACCATCGAGAGCATCCTGACTGGTTGCATCACTGCCTGGTATTGCAACTGCTCGGCCTCCGATCGCACGGCACTACAGAGGGTAGTGCGTACAGCCTAGTACATAACTGGGGCCAAACTTTCTGCCATCCAGGACCTCTATACCAGGCGGTGTCAGAGGAAGGTCCTAAGAATTGTCAAAGACTCCAGCCACCCTAGTCATAGACTGTTCTCTCTGCTACCGCACGGCAAGCGGTACCAGAGCGCCAAGTCTAGGTCCAAGAGGCTTCTAAACAGCTTCTACCCCCAAGCCATAAGACTCCTGAACATCTAATCAAATGGCTACCCAGACTATTTGCATTGGCCCCGTCCCTTTTTACGCTGCTGCTACTCTCTGTTTATTATCTATGCATAGTCACTTTAATAACTCTACCTACATGTACATATTACCTCAATTACCTCGACTAACCGGTGTCCCCGCCCATTGACTTTGTACCGGTACCCCCTGTATATAGCCTCGCTATTGTTATTTTACTGCTGCTCTTTAATTATTTGTTACTTTTATTTATATATATATATATTTTTTTTATTATTTACTTTTATTCATTTATTTTGGGCATTTTGTTCTTAAAACTGCATTGTTGGTTAAGGGCTTGTAAGTAAGCATTTCAATGTAAGGTCTACTCCTGTTGTATTTGGCGCATGTGACAAATACAATTTGATTGATTTAAAGTGCGGACTGGCAAGAAAATAACATCTAAGTAAGAAGAATGTCCAATATCAGTAGAAAGAAGGAGATGACTTCATTAGTACAGTGTCCATATTAGGACAGCCTAATCTTCAGACATGGAATCCTCCTCTATTCTTGTTGGCTCTCAATCAAGAAGATTGTGGAATACTCTTTAATGTCGGTTGGCTTCATATCAAATGTGTAACTCTTTATAGCTAGTCTATAAAACAGGGGATTCCCCAAGTATTATTACACAATTTGAATAATGCACACTCTGATCCTAATATAATTTGCTAATTGACTGACTGATTTAATTTATTTGACAAATCTAAACAAATCTGTATACAGCCAGTAGAAAAAAAAAACACAATAACTAAAGTCACAGACTTATTTATCCTGTGGTCCTTGCTATGTTCCAATATCCATACTAGCACACCACAGAATGAAGCAATGTATTGGGGATGCATAACTGGTACTGTATGCTAATATGGACATTGGTGCTTGACACAGTTCGTGTGATAATAATCATACAAACTGGTGGCAATGATTGGGATTACATCATTATACACTACACAGAAAGACATAAGCCACAAGCTGTTATCTGAATACAAGTTTGTCAAAATGGCAGTACTTTGTCCCAAAGATCTTATAAAACTCGAGCACATGGATGCAACTGGTAACTGGTTGCATATTAAAATAACTATAGTGGAGTTGATATGGCATCCCTGGTTCAATCTAATATTATACTAGCCATAGTTGCTACATGCCTGCTTATTTTCATTCTATTGCAAAGCACGTGGAATAGCTCATACAATGAAGAGTAAGTCATTTTTTTAAACAAAGAAAACAGACATGTTTTCAGTGTCCCGCTTGACAACTCGTTGTAATTAGAAGTCTACCACAAGACCTAGACAGTGTCAGAGCTTTTTTCAATAAAATTAATTCTCTGTCTTCCCAATAGCCTTTTTTTTCCTTTTGGGAAGGTTTTCGAGGCCCAGGCCTTGTCATTTCACAAAGGCAGCTGTGAAAAATGAGAGAGATAATGTGTATTAAGCATGTCCAGTTCTTTGGAAACTTGTTTAAAGTAGCCTAACAGGATAGACCGTGTCCCTGCTCTTTATCAAGGCTATTCCTTCTGCAATGAGCCTTGTCACAGTGGCTATAAAAAAAAAATCTCCCTGCCTTCCGCTGGTGTTCTCTTTCTTTCTCTGTGTGTGTGTGTGCATGCGTGTTTTTCTCTGTGTCGCTCTCATTAGAACATCACTCATGAACTTACTACAGTTTTTTTTCTAAAAGACAGTGATTGCTGAAGATTATTCCCTGTTCATTTTGTATTCTGTTTTTCTTCACCAACATTTCTCAAAAGAAGGGTGAGGGGTTAAAAAAGTTGAGAAGAGACAGAATGTGTCTTTACATTTTCAATTGACCAATAATGAGAATCTAACATGTAAACAGAAGCCTTGTGCTAACATGCTTTTCTTTTCTTGATTTTGTCCACATTCTGATTGTGCCCACATTTTCTAAACATGGTATTAAAATGTATCTCTTATCTGTCCACTGTGTCCGCATTGTGAACAAATTCCCTGATTCCTTCCTGTAAGCAAATTATTTGACAGATATTCTTTCAAAACAATTTGAATATATTTATTTTAAGACACATTCATGCCAAGTCAATGTTGCAACCTGTAAATTATTTTAGAGGGCAGGATAATTCTGATTTAAATGGTTTCACTATTTAGATCCATCTACACTTGTAAGTTGTCCAGACACAATGTGTGCCTGAATACCTCCGGAGGTGATCAGGAAGATCTGATCACAACGCGTCTTTAATCTTCTACATCTGTCTAAAAATGTGGACACAATCAGAATGATGATCAGGACAAAGGACGCATGTTAGCACCATGTAAAAAATCCTGCTCAGACTGAGGCTCTCCTAATATGGACACTGTTGCAGTGAAGTGACAATCCTCATTTTGAAAAGATGAACGAACATATTTTGAACAAAATAGTTATGCTGCATTCATGTGCTACTCGGAACTAGATGCATCTGGACAATTTATGGTAATTTTTTTGTCCAGAGTTTAAAATGATTCAAAGAAAATTCCATTACTTACCAAGGAGTAGTCTATATTTGTTTCACAACTTGCATTTCCCTCTCTATCTCTAACAAACCTATGTATAGTGGTTGCCTTGACTTCAGCATGGTCTGTTTTACACCGTGGGTAAATCCCCTTGTCTTGGTACTTAAAGAGAACTTTCCCAACACTGCGATAACTTGACTCACCAGTCGCCAATAAACATAAAACGCTTAAATAGGCAGGAAATAGTTGTGGTAAAATCTGGACATTTTCATTGGAACCTCCATAGTGCCACTTGTGCAGACGTCAAACGAGATGGGTCACCTACAAAAGAAAAAGCCTGCACACACACACCTTCCACAGGAGACACATAAGGATGAGTTATAGGGGATGACAACATCCATGAATCCATGATCGCTAAACCATATCACGAGTTGTATCATGACACCTATAGACCGCATTGTGGCCCTATGAATCCCCTACGGTAAAAGTAGGGCATAAAGTCGATCAGAGGAGGATGGCATCTTGTAACGTGGACAGTAAAAGACCTCTCGGTGGGTTTCATAGACACAAAGTGGGCCAAACTTTCCAGATGTCTTCCATTGCTCCTCCAATTTATAGGCAGGGTGGTGTGCGAGTAAGAGGCCTTAGGATGTCAAGATGTGCTGTGAGCAAGAGGGTCACTCATCGCCTAGTCCACATGATCAATCGGGGAAAATGGCCAATCTCCTGGATTTTCTTCGCCATATATTGGAGGTACAAAAAAGTACTTTCAATGAAGAATCTCTATTGAGAATGCTTTTTGATACAATACTAGGCTTAATCTGGGTCCAGGAATAAATCATCATGTCAGGGAAAATCCAGTGATCCATATGGCATGATACATGTGGTTTGTTAGGAGATGGATAAGCAAATCAAGATTTCTGTGATAAATTACAAGTATATCTAGTAAAAGGCATTTCTGACAACATGCTTATAAGACTAGGTGATCAAGAAAGTGTGACCAAGTAATTTTCTAAAGCGTTTATCTTATAACATACATTTACTGCATGAGTACAATCATTTTTTAAAGATGAAAAAAACTATGTGCTATAAAAGAATGTAACAGTGGGAAAAAGCTAGGATTTAAAATCTATCAACATATATTTCACACTTTTCACACTGTACTTACACTGTCCTTAGGGTCAAATATTGTGTGAACTAACTACATTTCTCCGGAGACGTAACCTATACTGCCCAAGATATTTGACCTCATCTCAGTCACTCCTCCCTGGAAAGTCTAGTCCCACTTTACAAGCATCCATAATACCTTTGTAGTTACATAGGTATAGAAGAGTGTAATTAATGTGAAGGAACATAGCACTTACAGTACTTGCAGTACTTTTCTAATTGTCAAAAAACAACGTTATTTCAATCAAAATCCACAGACACGGGCAGGAGGTGGACAGTCAGCATCTACGGTTCTTTAATATCTTTATTTTCTCTGTTCTTTGTATTAAATGTCATGGTTCCACCTGTCACCAGAGGGCGGTAGAGACCGTCCTAGAGACATTAATGACACTCAGGTGTGTCTTATTTACTCGTTATGATTTCCCTGTTAAAAGAGGTGTGTTTCCTGTTGTCCTTTGCAGAATCTTGAGTTGTTTACTTAGTGTTTGTTGTTTTTCAAGTGTACGGCTACCAATTCTCAGTAAAGTATTATGTTTATCCTTAACCACTGATTCCTCTTCTGGTCTGTTCTCTGCACCTGGGTCCAACCACATCACAGCAAGCTTCTGCCTCAACATGGACCCAGCAGAGATCACCCAGATCCAGAATACTATAACCTACCAAGGAGCACTACTGGGGCGGCAGCAAGAACAACTCTCCAAAATATCAGAGACCCTCCGGGCACTTACAGATTCCCTCCAACCACGGCCCAACCCCAACCCAGGAGGAGCCAATGCCAAAGTCTCATCGCCCAGTGCTACAGGCGTTGCCGTAGTTCCTCCAGAGAACCTGCACGGGGAACCCAAGATCCCAGCCCCCGAGCGATATAACGGCCACCCGGGAGGATGCAAGGGGTTCCTCACTCAGTGCTCTCTGGTGTTCGAGCTACAGTCCTCCTCGTTCCACACCATGATTGCCTACATCATCTCTATACTCTCGGGCAAGGCCCTGGCATGGGCAATGGCGATATGGGAACAGCAGCCACCATCCTGCAGCTCCATATTAGCCTTCACTGCCGAACTGTGACAAGTCTTCAACCACCTAGTCAGCAGATGAGAAGCGGCAAGCCGACTGTTCAACCTCCATCAAGGGGCCAGACCAGTGGCTGACTTTGCCATTGAGTTACGCACCGTCAGCACCACATTCCAGTCTTCATGGACTCCGGGGCCGCAGATAATTTCATTGACCAAGACTTACAAAAATTCCTGCAGGATGGGACATTCTACTGCAGGTTGGGGTGAACCACTCAGAGACTCTTAGTTTTCTTTTGATCACTGCTCCCGTTAACCCCCTTACCCTAGGGTACCCCTGGCTAGTGCTACATAACCCACTATTCTCCTGGTCCACAGAACATTTGGGGAGCTAAAGGGACGTTTCACCTCCGGACCCATCCTCGTCCATCCTGATCCTACCTGTCCCTTCGTGGTAGAGGTGTACGCCTCGCACACTGGCGCAGGGACGGTCCTTTCACAGCAGAACGAGGGGGACAAGAAACTTCACCCATGTGCTTTTCTCTCCAAGCGGTTCTCGCCAGTGGAACGCAACTACGATCTTGGCAATTAAGTGGGCCCTTGAGGGATGGAGCCTCTGGTTGGAGGGAGCACCTCAACCTTTCGTGATCTGGACGGACCATTAGAACTTGGTTGCCATTCAAGAAGCCAAGAGGTTGAACTCTCGCCAGGCTAGGTGGGCTCTGTTCTTTAACAGGTTCAACTTCACACTAACCTATCGCCAGGGATCTAAGAATCAGAAAGCAGACACCCTGTCTCGCCAACACAATGTCTCTAACGAGGAGAGGGACTTCGAGCCCATCATCTCCAGCTCCCGCATTGTGGCCCCCGTGATATGGAGTATTGAGAACAAGGTGGGCATCCAGGGCTCCGCTCCTCTGCCCGACACCAACAACTGGCAAACCGGCACCGAAGGCCTCTTCAGCTCCTCCGACCGGGTCAATGGGTGTGGCCGTCCACCCGTGATCTTTCCTTAAAGGTTTGCACGCGGATGCTCGCTCCACACTACATAGGACCATTCAAGATCCTGAGTCGCATTAACCCGGTCACCTATCGTCTCCAGCTTCCCAGGTCTATGAGGGTCTGTCCATCCTTCCTTGTCTCCCGTCTCAAGCTGGTAAGGACCAGTCCCTTCTCTCCCCCCACTCCTGCCACTCCGCCCCCTCGACTTGTTGATGGTCATCCGGGCCTACACTGTCTGGCGTCTGTTGGAGGCTCGTCGGTTCTGAGGCACCATGCAGTACCTGGTGGATTGGGAGGGCTACGGTCCCAAGGGGCGGGCGTGGGTGCCTGCCCGGGACATCCTGGATCCTGGACTTCAACCAACTACGTGGTGGTCGCCTTGGTTCCGCGGCTGGAGCCGCTCCTAGAAGGGGGGGTACTGTCATAGTTCCACCTGTCACCAGAGAGCGGCAGAGACCGTCCTTGAGATTTCCCTGTTAAAAAGGTGTTTTCTGTTGTCCTTTGCAGAAGCTTGAATTGTTTACCATGTGCGTTCGTTTCCTGATTGAGTTTCCGAGTTTTTCAAGTGTACTGTGATCCTGCGGCTACTGTTTCTCAGTAAAATATTAGGTTTATCCTTAACCACTGATTCCTCGTCGGGTCTCTTCTCTGCACCTGGGTCCAACCTCACCACCTCAGAATAAAAACAGGGTTACAGGATAAAAGCAACACAGAACACAAAACAAGAACAGGCCTAGGCACATACACCAGATACACGCTAAAGTCCATCATTGTTTGGCATGGAGCATTCATCACCTCGGCTTAGGCATCATGGGGTTCCAATGCGGTAGTCGCAGCCTCGGCAGTCTTGTTATAACAAAGGCCCAACTTCATCCAGAGCAGGGTCTTTCCGTTTGGCTCTTCCCGAGCAGAGTCACACTCATCCGGTCCCCTCTCCCCAGATGCGGCGGTAGTGGTGTGGCTGAGCGCAGGCTATGGCACCTGTCCTCTCCCGTTGCTGGCTTGAATCTGCTGAACAATGTCTGAGAGATGCCTTTGTAGAGGGACAGCTCCTTAGCCCAAATGCTCCTCAGGTGTGGGGACGTGGCGCAGGTCCCTAATTAACACTCATTCCCACAACGAGACAAACACTCGAAAAGAAGTGAACCAATTCAAAGTAAAGGAAGTCACTCAAATAATTAAATAAGAAATAAACCAAAACACAGCACACAATAAGATAAATATTTAAAGCACATCTAGGTTAATACATTCAAAATATAACGCACGACTGAATAAATAAAGACTAAATAGAGCAAAAGGCTAATCTGACACAATGAAGACATGTTTACATGCATTACATTTGTAAACCAACTAAAATTAATTGCAGCTACACTTCTCTCTACCTAGAAGTATTTTTATGCTGCAAACAGGTATAGTTGTTCATACTGTTTTACACTATACTGTAAATTACACTATACTGCATAATGACTGATGTTCAGGGCCCATATTCATAAAACATCTTAAACCAGGAGAGGAAATGACCTATTTTAATGAATGGCAGTATTTCCCACGTGTAGCCTACTATTGAAAAATGTTCCTGACATCATAGTTGCCATGGAGGGGATAGGGGAAGGCGAAAAAGTTGCACATCCTCCGCTCACTGTAGGTTTTTCATCCCCACATTAGGTTACCACTCCAGTATAAACCGAGGGTTTATGTTCCTGCATATGTACAGTTATCGTGCGGGCTCACTGTCTCTGTTTGACTTTGCACACTGCGTAAAAGGTCCCCTCGCTATATTTCAAAATGCCTCTTGCTGCAATAAAACTCGCTACACTGTTTCACCCAAGACATTCCATGTGCTGATTTTCTTTGGCTGAGCGGCTCCGCTCTTAAAAGCTCCCCAGTTGTTTTTTATTTCATTTTATTGGGCTCCTGGATGCTCTTCGGCAGTGGAGCAGCATTTGAAGAACTGTGCCCGGGAAACTTCTGGAGTGTTCCCAACGCACCTGTGTTTTCACTGCCGCCTCTTTTTTCTCTCTCTTCTCCTCAAGGGCCTGTGAGGTCATAACCTAAGACACATTTGCATCATAAACAAACACAGAGACATATTCAACTAATTAGAGGGACAGGAATGGAAGAACTGAAACCCCTTATTCATTAGGGTGTGTGTGTGCGTCTGTGTGTTTTGAGACAGGGCGGTTAGATATAATGTGTGTGAGTGCTCTAATCAGATTTTTGCCCCTTCAAAGCAGCATGCTAAACACAACATTTTGTTTTGCATTCATTAGTAGTTTATACACTGTCAAAGCCATAGTCAAAACTAATTAGTAAGACTCATGCCACCGTTAACTTGCATAAAGATTAACTTTACTCGACTTTGTCTCATTGCTCCTGCAGCCAGATTCACGTCACTAACGGTTACATTGCTCGTGTCCTCATGTCACCTTCCTTCACTTCAAATTACTGACGTCAGGTTTCTCCTCTGTCTAAGGACGCCTTCAAACCAGACAAAGGGATGCGAAAATATACAACAACTGTGAAAGGTCTGGGTGTAGCTGGTGCAGAGGAGTCAGACGCAGGACAGCAGAGATGAGTACCACAAGTAATTTTACTCAAAATGTACTCATTACAATAAGAATAACCAAGCCCACAATACGGACCAAAAACACAAAAACAATCAAGCACAAAAACATGGGGAAAACAGAGGGTTAAATAATGAACATATAATTGGGGAATTGAAACCAGGTGTGTAAAACAAGACAAAACAAATGGAACATGAAAAGTGGATCGGCGATGGATAGAAGATCAGTGATGTCGACCGCCGAACGCCGCCCGAGCAAGGAGAGGGACCGACTTCGGCGGAAGTCGTGACAACAACTCAATGGTTTGTATTGCACTGTGTCAACATTTTGCCGGGTGTTTTTCGTTTTTTGACCACTAGAGGCTCCCATAGTGTCTTTATTTGTCTGATCCTGGAAAGTTATTATTTGCACCTGTGCCTCGTTTCCCTTGTATGTATTTAAACCCTTAGTTTCCTTAGTTCTTTGCTCTGTGTTTGTATGTTAGCACCTTGCCTCAGTTAAGCTGTGAATATTTTGGTTGCTCTAGTTTGGACTCTCTTGTGGAACTTTGTTTTGGGTAACGTTTATTTTTTGGATTATTCTTTTGAGACTAATTTTGCTGTTTCTTCTTTCCTTGTGGATTTACCTTTTGTCTTTGTGGATTACTTTTTGCCTGAAGTACTTTCATTTTTTTTCTTTATTAAAAACACCATTTCTATTCCGGCTGTGTCTGCCTCATCTTCTGGGTTCTGCCGACTACTCGTGGCTCAGTTCGTTAAGTGACTGGTTCTCACACCGGGAGACCTGAGTTCACGACCGGGTCCTGACAGAAACACAGGAACATGAACCCAGAGGCAGCCAGTTCCCAGGAGCTTTTTGCCACGCTGTCCCACCATGAGGGGACTGTCCAACGCCATGAAGCCGCCCTGGTTCAGCAAGAGGCCTTGATGGTTAGACATTCTCAGAAAATGTCAGAAATGCTGTCTTCCATAAGGCAGATATCTGATCGACTTCCTCCAACAGCCGCTTCCGTCCCAGTACCTCAGATTCCAGTGCCCGTAGTAGTTAACCCCCCTGGCTGAACCTCGCCTTCCGCCTCCCCAACGATTCTCAGGTGATCCGAGTGCTTGTAAGGGTTTTTTAACCCAGTGTTCTCTCTCCTTCGAGCTGCAACCCTCGTCATTTCCCACCGACCGGTCCAAGGTCGCATACATCATCACACTGCTGTCAGAAAAAGCCCTGGCCTGGGCCACTGCTGTGTGGGATGCCCAGAGTTCCTGCTGTGCCACTTACTCTGCTTTTACTGAAGAGTTCAAGCGAGTGTTCCAAGATCCTACCAGCGGTCCTGATTCAGCCAAACAGCTGCTGACTCTCCGCCAAGGGCGGCGCAGCGTGACGGACTATGCCATTCAGTTCACAAGGGCAGCAGCGAGTGGCTGGAACGACGAGGCGCTCACGGTGTGCTTTCTGAAGGGTCTCTCCAACGCTATCCAATATGAACTGGCTACTCGGGAACCACCGGACAATCTCAAATCCCTGATCAAGTTGGCCTCGCGTATAGACCAGCGCCTGAGAGAGCGAGAACTCAAACGTATACCCCCCGCTCTAGCTCCTATCGGTCCCAGCTCCGAGTCTCCACCTTAATCCCCGCTGGTTCCTCCGGAACCCATGCAGATCGGACGCATCTCCCAGGCTGAAAGAGACCGCCGGATGAGGGAGCGATGCTGTCTATATTGCGGTAAACCGGGCCATTTCCGCTCTGCGTGTCCCGGGCTCCAGGGAAACGCACGGTCCCGTGCAGACCTGGGGGGACTGTAACGGGAAACATAACCTCCTTCCCTCCATCCAACTCCCGTCTGCTCATTCCAGTCACCCTTTCCTGGGATAATCACGAGCTACCCCTTCAAGCCTTGATAGACTCTGGAGCCGCAGGCAACTTTATGGACGGCATCTGGGCTAAGGAGAATGGCGTTCCCTCTGAACCTCTCACTGACCCCATGAGGGTTACTACGTTGGATGGAAGTCCTCTGGGATCTGGACTTGTCAACCGCGTCACTGCCCCCTTACGACTATCAGTTTCCCAACACCAGGAAGTAATAAACTTTCATCTGATCCCCTTTTCCGAGTTTCCTCTCGTCCTTGGCTACCCCTGGCTGCACAACCATAACCCTCACATCGACTGGTCCGTGGGCACTATCAAGCAGTGGGGCCCTACGTGCCAAGCCACTTGCATCTTCCCAAGTTCCCCGAGGTCACCTCCCGAGTCTCTAGAATCCATCGACCTGTCCCGAGTTTCCGAGTGTTACCATGACCTCAAGCCGGTATTCAGCAAACAGAGGGCCACCACACTACCACCCCATAGACCTTACGATTGCCCCATCAACCTGTTTTCAGGCACCTGCCCCCCAAGGGGTCGGATCTTTTCCCTATCTCCTCCCGAACGAGCTGCTATGGATACCTACATCAAGGACGCACTGGCAGCAGGCCTCATTCGTCCGTCCACCTCACCCGCGGGAGCAGGTTTTTTTTTTGTGGGGGAAAAAAAGACTGTGGTTTACGTCCATGCATCAACTACCGGGGACTCAAAGTGGTTTTGACAGAGTGCCTCATTTGGAACCCCTCCCTTATGAAAATGCCCTTATAAGGGCATATGAATGCAGTACCGATTGCTTCCTCTGGATGTCAACAGTCTCGAGACAGTGTTCAGTTTTGTTTTGGATGCTTTAGAGCAGAGAAGAAGAGAAACAGGAAGTGTCCCCTTCAATGTCAACAGAAGAGATCGCGCCTTTTCTCTCCCGAAAAGGCACACTCTGTGTTTTTTTCCGTCTTTATCGCTCAGTTTATATTCCGGTTGAATTATTATAGTAAATATACGTAAAAGTGTTCCTAAGGATACATTTAAAACTGTTTGATTGTTCTTGGACAAGTTTATAGGTATAAGTTGAACGAGTTCTATTCACGTTTCAATGGAGTAGTGGAGGCTGTAGTTTCTGATTACCAAATGGTAATCAGAAACTGTAGTTTCTGCAAACCAAATGGAGATTTATGGATAAAACACATGACTTTTTCTAACAAAAGAACCATGGATTGTCTTCTTTGGACACTTAGGAAGACCTCAGCAGAAGTTCTTCAACAGGTAATTGATTTGTTTTCGCTGTGAAATGTGTTATGTGTGAACCGTGAAGGCTAATGAATTAATGGATATGGGAAAAATATGTGAGGTGCTACCCTCAAACAATCAAATGTGCTGCTTTCGCCGTAAAGCCTTTTTGAAATCTGACAATGCTGTGATATTGCCAAGAAACAGAGCTTTTGATGAGTATGAAACACTTGTATATTAGTGGATGTTTAATAATTCAACTTTTGGATTTTGAATTTGGTGCCTTGCATTTCACCTGGTAGTGTCGGGATTGGGGCGCTAGCGCACCACTGATCCCTAAGAAGTTATTAAGGAAGTTCAGCATTTCTTGGGCTTCACTAACTTTTACCGCAATTTCATAAAAAAGCTGCTCGGTGGCAGCTCCTCTCTCAGCTTTAACCAAGGGTGGCAACGCAAGATTTCTGTGGGGTAAAGAAGCTGAGACGGCCTTCCAAGGACTCAAGCAGCGCATCCTCTCTGCTCCCATTCTGACACTACCTACTGTGGATAAACCTTTTGTGATGGAGGTAGACGCCTCAGAGGTTGGTGTTGGGGCTGTTCTGTCCCAGAGGGGTGAAGACAAGAAGCTCCATCCCTGCGCCTTCTTCTCTCACCGGCTTAGCCCGGCCGAGAGGAATTACGATGTGGGGGATCGTGAACTCCTAGCGGTTAAGATGGCCTTGGAGGAATGGAGACACTGGCTCGAGGGGGCTTCTCAACCGTTTCAAGTGCTTACGGATCACAAAAATCGGGAGTTTATCCAGCAGGCGAAGCGGCTGAACTCCAGACAAGCTCGATGGTCTCTCTTTCAGTTTATCCTCACCTATCGGCCCGGGTCGAAGAATCTCAAACCGGACGTGTTGTCTCGAATCTACGCTCCTGCCGTTAGAGACGATACTGACATGCCTGTCCTTCCTACCGCTAAGATCGTGGCCCCGATCTCGTGGCAAGTTGAGGACACCGTGAGACGAGCTCAAGCTACCGAGCCGGTTCCGATAGGAGGGCCTGCTAATCGTTTGTTTGTTCCCAAGGCGGTGAGGTCCCAGGTTCTTCGGTGGGGTCACTCTTCTCGCCTCACCTGTCACCCGGGAGTAGATCGCACCTTGTTCATCCAGCGTAAGTTCTGGTGGCCCACCATAAAGGAAGACATCGACACCTTCGTCACACCTTTGTTTTGGGTAACGTTTATTTTTTGGATTATTCTTTTGAGACTATTTTTGCTGTTTCTTCTTTCCTTGTGGATTTACCTTTTGTCTTTGTGGATTACTTTTTGCCTGAAGTACTTTCATTTTTTGTCTTTATTAAAAACACCATCTCTATTACGGCTGTGTCTGCCTCATCTTCTGGGTTCTGCCGACTACTCGTGGCTCAGTTCATTAAGTGACTGGTTCTCACACCGGCGACCCGAGTTCATGACCGGGTCCTGACACACTGTCCATCAAAAAAGTAGCAAAGACAAATCCATCAACCAACTGAAAATGTAGAATAGTGTTTATAACAAATCATTTTTATCCACACCCACTGCGTCGGACATGGGTTTCATGCCATAGCCATGGGAAGATGTTTGGGGGTGGGGGTGCTGGGATTATTTTCGCCGATGGGTGCTACAACATGCGCTACAGACGACAACATCGTTCTGCTAATGCAGGACTAGTAAAGGCCCAGTGCATTACTTTTGTGCAAAAGAAAAAAGGTTATAATTTTTATTACGATTTTTCAGGGGGTGCTGTAGCAACCTCAGCACCCCTACTTCCCTCGGCTATGTTTCATGTGTATTGCTTTGAAGGCACCCTCTCCGAATATGTAAATAGGCCAGTTTACAAATAATATTACACTTAAGTTGCATGACATGATCACCTGCTTTGTTATTTAATCTCTTTCACATGGACAAGAAAAATCTATAATGGCTAAGCCGTTACGATGGTTCATAATGATGGATAATGACAAGAAAAAAATTTAACTTTTCCAGGGAAAATTCTCAACACAATCTCCACGAACTCAGAAATCAGACACCTAATTTGGATACCTCCAAAACAGTGAGTATAAGTGATTGATATCCTTGCTTACACTCCTTTGAGAATTCCCATGGATTTGTCCAAAATCCCCTCCAGCCCGATGGGAAAAACATAACAACCCTACAGATGGACTCATCTGAGTCAAATACAACCTCACAGCTCTATAATGGGCCCTGGAATTAAACAAATTGGACATTCCTATTTTCTTTGTGGGTTTTCTTGCATTTCGATTCAGATTTATGTTGCATCCTAGGGCGGTCGGTCGACATTTCCATGGCTATATGCAGACCTAAGTAATAACACAGATAAACCACCAAGACAAACATACACCTTTGAGGTCATTGTTGCTGTTGGATTGTGTTTCGTGTCAGAAATGGTTTAGGGGGATTATTAAGTGGTCCATAGAGTGAGAGGGGTGGCTTTGGGTTGTCTTGGTTGAGCTTAATTTATCATTGTGTGACCGTGCCCTATGCATCTAGAGCTAGAAAACGATCTACAAGTTAGGGTTCCCTCTCATTTGGAGTGATAGGGTGGAAAAGCAATGCGGTAGGCCATAAATATTGTGTACTATATGGACTATGTCAGACCCTGTTTTAGCGGCATAACTTTTGAAACCATTGTGGGATAAGCTACATCTAAATTAAATAAGACGTGAGGGACGTGACAGATCCGATTAGCTACCAAATTTAGGATAAAGGTCAAATGGCGTTACCAGGGTTTTTCTCTGTAAACTGCCACTGTCCACTGATATGGTATTTCACTTGTTGATTTTTGTTTAAACAAATAACCCTCTACCCTCTCTCTACCAAAATCCACAGTACAACAGACGACAGAACCGTGAAAGGAGAAAACAATCAAGAAAGTTGATGAGGGCAGCCTGTTGGAATGGATGTTACATTTTTCTGTGTGTATCTGTAAAAGAGGAAGAAGGGGGACAAGCAAGTTGTATTCTAGTGGCTTATGGGATATGAAGTGGTCTACTAAGTGGTTTAGCAAGACAATTTAAAGTGCTATTAAAACAAGGAGTATGTATAGGCTTTATGTGCGTCTGGGAAACCAGCCCTAAAGGTTCAAGACAAGGCTGCGGCCTACGGGGCGATGAGTTTCATAAGAGAATAATGGGTTGGGGAGGGGGGTTGATGATCACACAGAGAATGATGAAGACTTGAGTGAGGTGATAGGAATGAACATAGAGAGTGGGGCCTTTTCACTCTGACTCAGGGGTCTTGGGTTATGAAACCATGTCTGTAAGAAACTGCAGATATGCACTAATGGGCAGTGATGTAAAGTACTTAAGTAGTTTTTCTGGGTATCTGTACTTCAGTATTTATATTTTTCACAACTTTTACTTTTACTCCACAACATTCCCAAAGAAAATATTGACTTTTTACTCCAATACATTTTCCCTGACATCCAAAAGTACACATTGCATTTTGAATGCTCAGGCAGGGCAGCAATATTGTCCAATTCACGCACATATAATGCGTTGTCATCCCTACTGCCTCTGATTTGGAGGACACACTTAACAGAAATAAAGCATTTTTTTATTATGTCTGAGTGTTGGAGTGTGCCCGTCTGTCCGTAAATTTACAAAAAAAAGAAAACAATGCCGTCTGGTTGCTTAATATAAGGAATTTAAGGTGGTGTATTTATTTTCTTAGTCAACCTTGTGTTTTGTTTCGTTGTGTTCTTGAACGTAGCCCTGTTTCTTTGTGTTCTTGAACACTTCATTTTTCGTCATTGATTTCACCTGTGTTAGTTACTCACCTGGTCTCATCAGCTTCTTATTTAGTTCAGTTCGTTCTGTGTGCCTTTGTGAGGTATTGTTCATTTTGACTCTACTAAGCCTTTTCCTAGCTCGTTTGTGAGAACCAGTCATAGCCTTCAGTCCTAGTTTTGATTCACCTGCCTCTTTACCTACCTGTGTATTACCATTGCCTGCCTGTGACCACGATTCCTGCCTTCTGTGAAGGCAAAATAAACACCCGCTGCGCTCTGCTTGTGAATCTACACCTTTTTCTCCCTGAGTATTCATTACAAATTTGATGTATATTTTCTTTTTGTCAAGTATGATAATTGAGTACTTTTTCCACCACTCCTAATGCGTATCAATGAGTAAATGAGGTTAGGTGAGTGGTCAGCTGAATCACTTGGGGTGAGAGCTGGGGATGCCAGCATTCTCTTTCCAGAATAACTAGAGTCTGTCTGAACGTTTGATACTAGGGATGTTGCAGAAATGACCCTGGGTGTATCTCAATAGTCTAAAGTGTTTTCCCATCCTCCCCTCTATCTGCAGCGAAAGAGCTGGACAGGTGAGCAAATTCCCTAACAGTCTCCCTATTGCTGTCACAGCACTAACATCATTATAGATCAAGGAGAAGGAATGAAAAGGCTCCGGTCATTTTTACTAGCAATACAATAATTTCTTAAAATGCAGGGATGACACGGGAACATTATATCAGCTGAGGAACAAGGTAAACCAGCAGAATGTCTCACTCTCAATGGTGCAGTTGTATAACTTTTTGAGGATCTGAGGGCCCATGCTGAATCTTTTCAGTCTCCTGAGGGGGAAAAGGTGTTGTGCCCTCTTCACGACTGTGTTGGTGTGTGGACCATGATAATTCCTGAGAAACTTGAAGCTCCTGACCTGCTCCACTACAACCCTATTGATGTGGATGGGGGCATGTACGGCCCTTTTCTTGTAGTCCACAATCAGCTCCTTTGTCTTGCTGACATTGAGGGAGAGGTTGTTGTTCTGGCACCACATTGCCACGTCTCTGACCTCTTCCCTGGAGGCTGTCTTATCGTTGTTGGTGATCAGGCCTATCACCGTTGTTGTCAAACTTATGATGGTGTTGGAGTCGTTCACGGCCACGCAGTCGTGGGTGAACAGGGAGTACAGGAGAGGACTAAGCACAAACCCCTGAGGAAATGGCTAACTGTGTCGAGTCGGGGGAACATGCTGCACCATAAAGACATCGAGAAGATGGTTAGTGTTCTTTGTGGGCAATAGGAGTTCAGTCATTAGCCTGGCATGTCATACAACAGCTTTCCCGGTCACAATGCTAACCCTCTAGACAGTAAAAAGGAGCTTATCACATGGATAAATGTCCATGAATGGAAGACTCATGACCGGCAGACTGTGAAGAGATAAGCAGCACAGGCTGAGCCAAGACAGTGTTATCAAATGGGTAAATGTCCATAAAGAGAAGACTCAGCAATAGCAGACCCCAAAGAAAAAAGTAGCAAAGTGTATTCTACATCAGCACTGTTTACTTTGCTTAGACATCCTTAGCATGGGTGCAGTTTTGGCTTCCTGGTGACATCACCAGATGATGTAAGTTGAAGGCCCAGTGCAGTTAAAATCATTATTTTCCTGTGTTTTAAATATATTTCCACAGTATTTGGAATAATACTTTGAAATTGTGAAAATTAGGATAATGCACTTTTGGCTGTTTCAAAAGAACCCCTGAAATTTCAGCCTTGTTTTGGTGGGATGGAGTTTTGACCTGCATGGTGACATCACCAGGTGGTAAATTAGTTAACCAATGAGAAAGAGTTCCAAACCTCTCTGCCAATAAAAGCTAGTTTAAAGTTTTCCCCTCTCCACTCAGACAACTCCTAGCAAAGTTTTTGCTTGAGAAATTGCTTTTTGATATGAAGCAAATTTTGTTTCTATTGACAATTTTATTTGAAAACAATCACAATAAGGTACTTAATTGTTAACCACAAATTATTTGATAGAAATAAAAACGGCTGCATTGGACCTTTAAATAATTCTCAATTTCTTCTAAAAAAAGTTGACATTTTAAAAAACTTTTGTCCTCCACACCATGTTACTGGATTTTCAACATTGCAGAAGCACATTTATTTTTTTGTAACTTAAGTTTATCATTTTAATTTAGAAAATAAAGACAAATGGCATGGACAAGACGATTGGCAACCCGGAGAAAGTACTTGGTTGCACAGTCTTTGGCCAAGATAAATGCAGACAAATGCTTCTTGTAACCATCAAAGAACTTGCTGCACCTTTCTACTGGCAATTTGGCCCACTCTTAAGCAGCAAACTGCTGTTTTCGACTCTTGAGGATCTGAGGGCCCATGCTGAATCTTTTCAGTCTCCTGAGGGGGAAAAGGTGTTGTGCCCTCTTCACAACTGTGTTGGTGTGTGGACCATGATAATTCCTGAGAAACTTGAAGCTCCTGACCTGCTCCACTACAACCCTATTGATGTGGATGGGGGCATTCCAAACAGTCCAGCGTTTCTTCCTGAACCATTTCTGGGTGATTTTTTTATGTGTGTATGGAGTCATTGTCCTGCTGGAAGACCCACTGAGACCCAGTTTTTGGACACTTCCACATAAAATAATAAGTCAGTTTACTATAGAATACTACAGTACTTACTGTATAATTCTGTAGTAAACTGTAGTATACTGTAGAATACTATACTACACACCGTAGTATCCCTCGATCATGTGTAGTACTTAGAATTGTATAGTATACTCTAGAATGCTATAGTAAATACTACAGTATTATCCACACACAAAAAACACTAGTAAATACTACAGAAATGTCAGCAACCACATTTTTTTTTACTATAGTAAATAATACAGTATTTAATATGCATATACCCTGCCCATTCCACTCCCCATATCCCCATTTTTGCCACCATATTGTGTTCCCTACAGGTTATAGAAGTGAGCAGAAGCTCTAAACGCTCCGTTCAGAACCCATTTCTACCTACCTTTTACTATTTCTCCAGTAGGTTTCCTCAAAGAAAACCCCCCCACTTCTATATCAAAGACAATTAAACAAAAACACTTTAGTAAATACTACAGTATACCATACTACAGTCCGCAAAATCACTACAGTTGTTACGGTCGTGGTTCCGTATGAAAAGGAATCAGGCGCAGGAGGTCATTTCCCGTGTGAGGAATACTTTATTTGAGTCACCAGTCCAAGACAATAACACTCTGGCGATAATTAAGTACTCACACGACTTACAAAATAAACCGGGCGCAAACAAGCGAACCGGCACAATAACGGAACCAAAATATAATATCCCACAGAGAAAGAACTGGGAACGTAAACCAACGAACAAACGGTAACATAAAACAATCACGCACAAAGGGAAGAAGGGAAATATATACAGGTGCGTGATTGGGAGAATTAACAACAGGTGCGAATAATAAACAAAACCTAAACTACGGGGGGCGATGATGGTCAGAAAACCGGTGACGTCGACCGCCGAACACCGCCCGAGCAAGAAGAGGGACCGACTTCGGCGGAAGTCGTGACAACAGTAAATATAACAGTCCGCAAAAACACTACAGTTATTAATATAGTATATACTACTCTTTCTTTACTGCAGTATTTATACTATATATAAATACTATAGTATTTTTCATGTGGGCTGGGTTGAACATTGGGCTCCAAAACACCTGATAATCTGCTTATTTCATGATGCCTTGCACATGTTCAAAACCCCCAGTACCAGAGGCAGCAGAGCAGCCCCCCAGCATTATCAAACCTCTCCCCATATTTGTGTCACGACGTCACCGGTCTTCTAGCCATCACCGATCCACTTTTAATTTTCCATTTGTTTTGTCTTGTTTCCCCACACACCTGGTTGTCATTCCCTCATTACTTGTCTTGTATTTAGCCCTCTGTTTTCCCCCATGTCTGTGTGTATAATTGTTTGTCAGTGGCACGTTTCCGGCTGGTTTGTGCCAGACTTGTATTTTGTACATTGCTACAAAAAGTATTTGTGGCAGTTATCTTGGCCAGAGCTGTGTGTGCAACCAATAATTTTGACAATGCCATTTGTCTTTATTTTCAAAATTCAAATTGTAAACATAAGTTTACAAAAATACAATTGGTTCTGCGATGTTGAAAATCCAATAACAAGGGGTGGACAAACATTTTGTATTCAATTTCAACTTATTTGAGAAGAAATAGGGAATTATTTAAGAAAAGTGTGCCAAGTGTACGGACACCTGCTCTTTCCATGACATAGACTGACCAGGTGAATCCAGGTGAAAGCTATGATTGTCACAATCTGAGGAATAACTGGACCAGCACGGGTTGAGTTCCACATCTTTAATACAGTGAAACTTCAAAAACAAACAAAGAACAAAACAGATCAGACATACACGTAGTGCACAACCACATGCACATACAGAAACAATAACCCACAAGGCAGGTGGGGAAGGAACCAACTTAACTTCTTAGGGAGCGGCTCCCGAGGTGACGGTTTTGGAGAGTCTGGCGTGCACAAAGTAAAATGCATGCCACTCAGGCCCAGAAAATAGGATATGCACATAATTAGTACTATTTGATAGGAAACACTCTGAAGTGTCTAAGAGTGTTACAATAATGTATGTGAGTATAACAGAAGTGATATAGCAGACGAAAACCCGAGGAAAATCCATCCGGATTTTGAGTTTTTTTTGTAAATGAGCATCTTCTCCATTGTGCCTATTGCATACAACTTTATGTAGGACTGAAACTGCAGTACCTATGTCTTCCACTAGATGTCAACAGTCAACGACTGGGAATTCTAGCAGTGACCAGAACGGATAGGGAGAGGAAATTGTCAGGCGACTACTTTTGTAAACAAGGTTTGACGCTCGCGAGATTGTGAACACACACCACTTTATTTTCCTTTCCTATCGTTCACGTTATCGTCCGGTTGAAATATTACAGCAAATATACCCAAAAGGATACATAAAAAATGTTTGATTTGTTTGTGAATAGGTATGTGTATAGGTATAAAGTGTATAGGTATAATTTGAACGTGTTCTCTTCACGGTTCAATGGGCGACTCAACGGTGGATTTTATGATCATAACGCGCCAACCAAACGGAGATTTATGGATATAATAAATGACTTTTTCTAACCAAAGCAGCATGGATTGTTTTCGTTGGACACTTGGGATGCCCTCAGCAGAAGTTCATCAAAGGTAAGCGATTTTATATTAGCGATTTTATGCGTTTTATGAGACCCGCTTTGGTTATGGATTTATGCTAATGCATAAAATATGAGAGGGGCTATCCTCAAACAATCAAATGTTGTGCTTTCGCCCGTAAAGCCTTTTTGAAGTCTGACAACGCTTTTTCCAGGACAGAAATTCCTCTGGTTTTCGCCTGCTATATCAGTTTTGTTATACTCACAGACAATATTTTAACACTCGTAGAAACTTCAGAGTGTTTCCTATCCAATAGTAATAATGATGTGCATATCCTAGTTTCTGGGCCTGAGTGGCAGGCCTTTTACTTTGGGCACTCCAGACTCTCCAAAACCGACCCCTCAGCTGCCGCTCCCTAAGAAGTTAATACAGTGTAACTTCAAAAACAAACAAAGAAAAAACAAAACAGATCGGACATACACGTAGTGCACAACCACATGCACATACAGAAACAATAACCCACAAGGCAGGTGGGGAAGGGAACAAACTTAAATAGGATTCCAAATTAGAGGCAACAACTAACAGCTGCCTCTAATTGGGAACCAACACAAAACACAACATAAAGACACAGAAAACCCTAGTCACGTCCTGGCCCAAAACCCCATAGATAACCCAGAGGGCTATCTATGGCCAGGACGTGACAATGATCCCTTATTAATGTCACTTGTTCCCAGGTCGTTGCTGTAAATGAGAATGTGTTCTTAGTCAACTTACCTGGTAAAATAAGGGTTAAATAAATAAAATAAATCCACTTTAAATCAGTGTACACTCATAGAAAAAAGGGTTCCAAATGGGTTCTTCGGCTGTCCCCCATAGTAGAACCCTTTTGGGTTCCATGTAGAACCCTCTGTGTAAAGGGGCCTACATGGAACCCAAAAGGGTTCCTCAAAGGGTTATCCTATGGGGACAGCCGAATAACCCTTTTAGGTTTTAGATGGCACCTTTTTTTCTATGAGTGTAGATGAAAGGGATGATTGTTAAGCCTTGAGACAATTGAGACATGGATTGTGTATGTGTGCCATTCTTATGGAGAATGGGCAAGACAAGAGACTTTGAACGGGGTATAGTAGTATGTGCCAGGCACACCGGTTTGTGTCAATAACTGCAATGCTTCTGGGTTTTTCACGCTCAACAGTTTCTCGTGCGTATCAAGAATTGTTCATCACCCAAAGGACATCCTGCGAACTTCACACAACTGTGGGAAGCACTGGAGTCAAAATGCGCCAGCGTCCCTGTGGAACACTTTTGACACCTTGTAGAGTCCATCCCTCGACAAATTAAGGCTGGGGTGGGGTGTGCAACCCAATATTAGGAAGGTGTCCTTAATGTTTTGTATACTCAGTGTAATTGGCCGCAACTGTAGCTCTCTCTCAGCTCCATCATAAACAAGTAGTAAAAATATTTTTTTCTCCTGTGGGGGGCTGTGTCTTTTTTTATACACCGAGTGTGTACTTAAAAGTGTTTCCAGCTTTTGAACATTCTTTGCCAGTTCTGAGCAGGGGTGAGTGCTCTCGGTGTGTGGTTGATGCTCGCACTCTGTGGCTCGGCACCCTCAGGACTGTCAAGCCAGGTGATAAGTTAATTACCTGTGACTCTGGATACTCCGGCACAGCGGCATCTGGAAAGAAGTGGAAGGAGAGAAGGCCTTTGCTCACCGCCTTAGAGACAAATACAGAGAGAGGGAGTGGCTATATATATATATATATATATATATAACGTTTTAAATGAAGTTGTACAAATCAAACCTAGCCAATTTCAGAGTAGAGTTTGGCCTCTATCCTCCTCACCCCTGGGCAAATGGTTCCTTGGCACTATCCCCCTGAAACCCATATTTTCCTATTTTGTAGGCCCTATTCAATCTATGATATGTGTATTGAGCAGTTGGAATTTATAATATATTCCACAAATTGTCAACAATGTGGGTCCCTTTTTAAGGTGAGATGGTGTATCACAAGGGCTCCAGTCCAGACATTCAAATTTAAAATGATGATGTGGTGGTACCTTTCCCTCCCATTTTGTTCCTCATCCCCATGCAATAAGAGCTTTCATTATGGAGAAAGTAAACTGTCAAAATAAGTAATTCATGTAAATATCATACTGTGCTGTAAATTGCTCTGCTGGTCTTCCACAGCTGGCTTTAAGGTGTGGAGATACAGCAGGCCCCCGCAAAGCATCACCCCATCCCAGTAAGCTTTCAGGAGGAACTACCATCAGGTCTCTGAAGTCAATGGCTTGGAGAAGACAGTGAACTTGGCCATGATTCACTCACTCTTTTTGTTGTGGTGATTTTTCCCCTCAATGCCTCGTAGAGCTGTTTCCTAATGTTGCAGAGAAGGGGGGAAGGGGGGAGGAGAGGGAGAAAACAGTAAGCTACAGAACAGAGGCTACGCAGTCAAAACAAATGTGGCTTTGAGATGGACTGCAACTGGAACCAGCGAACAGCCAACACACTCAAATCAAATCAAATTTTATTTGTCACATACACATGGTTAGCAGATGTTAATGTGAGTGTAGCAAAATGCTTGTGCTTATAGTTCCGACCATGCAGTAGTATCTAACAAGTAATCTAACAATTTCACAACAACTACCTTATACACACAAGTGTAAAGGATTGAATACGAGTATGTACATATAAATATATGGATGAGCGATGGCTGACCGGCATAGGCAAGATGCAGTAGATGGTATATAGTACAGTATATACATGTGTAGGATATGTAAACATTATATAAATGGCATCGTTTAAAGTGGCTAGTGATACATTTATTACATCCACTTTTTAATTATTAAAGTGGCTAGAGATTTGAGTCGATGGCCGAATGGCATAGGCAAGATTCAGTAGATGGTATGGAGTACAGTGTATACATTTGATATGAGTAATGTCGGATATGTAAACATTATATACACAATTGTTTAAAGTGGCTAGTGATACAATTTTCTATTATTTAAAGTGGCTAGAGATTTGAGTCAGTATGTTGGCAGCAGCCACTCAATGTTAGTGGTGGCTGTTTAACAGTCTGATGGCCTTGAGATAGAAGCTGTTTTTCAGTCTCTCGGTCCCAGCTTTGATGCACCTGTACTGACCTCACCTTCTGGATGATAGTGGGGTGAACAGGCAGTGGCTCGGGTGGTTGTTGTCCTTGATGATCTTTCTGGCCTTCCTGTGACATCAGGTGGTGTAGGTGTCCTGGAGTGCAGATAGTTTACCCCCGGTGATGCGTTATGTAGTCCTCACTACCCTCTGGAGAGCCTTACGGTTGTGGGCGGAGCAGTTGCCGTACCAGTCATTTCAACGTCTAGTTTTGATTTGCATTTGGTTGACTTGTCAACTAATCTGAATTCAACATGAAATCATGGATTTAGGTTAAAAGTCTGGTGAAAAAAATGACTAAATGCCCTTATGTTGATGACTTTTTGCAAGTTTTCCACACTGATTCAATGTCATCATGTTGATTCAACCAATTTTTGCCCAGTGGGAAGAGTCATGATCTACTATAATTGGATCCCGCCATTTGGGATAGTGAATATATCTCTGAACAAAGTGGAATAGTGCAAAGGAATATACAGAGTTACGTGGGTAAGTGAAGGGTGGTTGTTGTGTGTGTGTGCGTGTGTTTGCATGTGATAGTGTCTGCATGTGTGTGTATGTGTTGGGTGTGAGCGGCTCCCATCCAGCCAGTCAATGGACTATTTTCAACGGGCTTCTGTTTTGAAGATAGTTTCTTAGGAAACATAATAATAGAGGCAAGTAGAGGAACCTGTCAAACATTGAAGAGCACACTGAGCCAATGCAGGATAAAGACAGAAAAAGTGATATCTCGTTAAAATCACTTTTTGTTAAGTTCTTCCAAGATGTGGTATTTCTGCTTTCCAATGACATATTTTAATGTGATTGCTGGGTACTAAACTGTTTCTGGGAGTTGAAACACTTCAGATAGCTCTCCTCTGGTCCTGTTTAACCTCAACCCACAGAGTTAACCTTTGTTTGAGTGGTGGTTTGAGCAGGTTGGATAAGCCTACCTGATGTTAAGGTGGCCCCCTGGGACAAAGTAACTTATATTGGAGATCTACATCACAACATACAATAGTTGAAATGTAAAGATAAAACATTTCATTTCACTTCACAAAGCTAAAGTTTTACAGATCATAACAGATCATAATTTTGGTTTAGAGTTTGGCCTCTTTCCTTCTCATTCCTTGGGAAAATTGTGAAATCATGAGACTTGTTTGAGCCAGGGTTACCTCCAAATATCCATGGCTTAGCTCAACTTGTACATTGGCTAGCATGTTGTGTTTGTGAATGTTTAAGATGGTCCCACTTGAGATATCTATCACCGCTTCCCTCCCTCGTCATTGGCCTCAGCGCTGTATGAAGTGTGATGTATAAAGACCCTGGTAATGGAAGTGCTGGCTCAGCCTGCAAAACATTGTTGGAACCTCTCAATCTGAGAGGGTTTGTGACTGTCATACTCACATGTATCATCAGGGGCATCACAGCTCTGTCTCCTGAACCCAGTTCCACACAATTTCACCAGTGTCCCCAGATTGCTGTTTCCAATTATAACTGTTAGGTCTGTGTTCTGAGGCTTTCTTGAGGTCTGTATTGTGAGCTTTCAAGTGGAATAAACCAAAGTCTGACTGAGCAGTTCCAGTCGTTTAAAGATGAAGACCTGCAGTAAGCAGGATTTACCATG
This sequence comes from Brachymystax lenok tsinlingensis, assembly GCA_030435695.1. Classification (NCBI taxonomy): domain Eukaryota; kingdom Metazoa; phylum Chordata; class Actinopteri; order Salmoniformes; family Salmonidae; genus Brachymystax; species Brachymystax lenok. The sequence continues at coordinate 964,492 of CM059786.1, forward strand.
GTCACATTTGTCAAAGTCGGGTCATTTTCCCAAATGTCTACGTTTAACGTCATTATTCCTTAGGTATAGGCTTTGCCATGTTATCCTCAAAGATTCACTATGGCGAATGTAAAACCTTGAAGTTTTCAACAAAAATAACAAACAGTGATGGCGTATCCTTGGGAGGACGTAGGTCATTAAAATACAGGGAAAAAACTAATAGAGTTCCCACATGCTTGCAATCAACCATCAGAAACTAGGAAGGTCCGTTTTCCATTACCGAATCGAAGGGAGGCCATGAGAAGTCGGGTTTGGCCAAAACCAAAGGAATGAACTGTACATGGCACACTGACTTTCACTCAGTGCTGAGAACCCATTTGCACTCTTGCAATTCATCCTCTGTGCTAGTAACTACTGTGTGGAATAAAGTAGGACTGAAAAAACTTTCAACTGGAGGAGCTTCAGACATTGGTACTTGCCAAAGACATAAGACAATGGTTACGAACATAATGGGATGCCTACGCAAAGACACTGATGTTGCGTAGAAAAGGAATTGCATTCTGGTGGACTCTCATCCGCAGTCTGTCAGTATTATGTCAGGCTCACATATCTGTCCAGGGAGGTCTACCGTTTTCCACTCAAATTCCAAGCATTCCATTTATTGTGTTTAGTTGTTGGGTAGCTGTGGTCGCAAATAAAAAACATCTGATTTCACATTTAAGAGGTAGAGCTATACTGGCAGATCAACGGGGCAGCTGAGAGATTGTAGCAGACTTGTTTGGTCATTTCGAGGGAGATCGGTTGACCCGTGTGGGTCCGTGGTCTCAGGTATGTGCTTAAAAATAGTCATTTGCGGAAAAGGAAAGCCAAATAATCAATGACGCAATGATGATGAGAATGACAGAGTTCTGGTTCGGGCTCTCTGAAAGCCTTACACCAGCAAGCCAACGTTCCAACACAATCAAAAGGAAGAAGTAAAGGAAAATCTTGGATTATTATTTGCATGAGTACTAAAAGTCATGTTTGAAGCCCCAATTGATGCCAAGGAAATAGTAAGGGACATATTTATCAATCTTATCTCAAACTATGATATCAGATAAATAAAACCTTTTATGTAGCAAAACTACAGTAAAACATGAAATGTTTAACCTTAACCCTTAATTCATTCTCCTTCTGGTTGCTTTGATTTAATTTGGCAGTCCTTCGTGTTTTATTATTTCCAGGAAACAAACAGTTGCTTGTGTCTGTAAAAACCAAGGATCTCATTTAAAACTGTCTGTAGCCAATCAAAACTGGCTACAGACTACCCAGGTACAAGAAATGGATTGGGCTTTAAACTGAATCCTAAATAACTTTGGACCTGAGGAGGAAATGTTCAAACAGGGAGAACCTTTAAAAACGTTTAATGCCTCGTTCATCTTATATGGAGTGGTTGGAGTTATTGTATACAGTGACGTCAAGGGGGTGTGGGCATGTTTCATTTAACAGGGCCATGTTGAGAGAGTGCAATTAACACAGGCGGCCATTAAATACTTGAGCTGCTTCTTGATCCTGAAAAAAAATCACCTCCTTCCCTCCGAAATTGTTTCTGGAACACCTCTGGCAATGAAAAGCCCAGCTCAATGCACATTACTGCTTACAATGTACAACAACAGTCTCCCGTACACCATGTAACAACTCTGTGTCAGAATGAAAAATGATAATCCTAAATTAATAGCAACCACTCTGTTGTGTGCCTGACTCTACCTTTTGCCTTTCTCTCTCGCTCACTCACATATCGAAGGTTATGCTACACTCTAATCCAATTAAACATTAAAACCTTAAACTAGGAAAGATTTTGGGGTTTGGTGGGTTTTACAAATTGTTCATTGCTAAGATATTTGGCAAATTTCAGTTGTGGCCAAGTTATTATTTAGTCCCTATCACTCACCATTGTATATGATTAATTATTTTGTGTCATCACAAGTAGCCCAGTACAAGTAGCCCAATGACCTCAACTCAGGTTTGGCATCAGAAGAAAACAGCAAGGATGGAAAACATGATAAAAAAAAAAGAAATCCCAGTAGACCATATAAATTGTTGTTACAGTTCAAACTTTGGGGCCATTAAACTGGAACGTAAACTGCAATTGGGACTTGAGACAACAGAGGCCGTTGACCAGAGAATTTCTCTCCGATTGTTGTTTCTATCCCTAACACACGCATTATTCATCCTTGGAAGATTCGGTTTCAAATTAGCTTTCCGCACTGTGCGACCCTGCACTGTAAATCACCCCACCATTTTGTTTAGAGTGAAAACATGAGCGAAAATTCACAGCCAGCATCCACAGAGATTGACACGCTCTTTGTTACTACAAGGTCATAGACCCTTAGCCACTGTTTCCGGTCTGATGAATAAAGCCTTCTGTTTCCTTTGCCAAGAATGGATTGATCATGTCACACTTAGGGTCAATGTGTTGTTGTTGTTGCAGATATCAAAGTATAAGAGGCAACCACGTTGAACGACTGTATAGTTGTAGTGTAAAGGAACAGTGAGTGGCTTGGGGATTGGGAGCATCACATGAAAATCGGATTAGCATTTTCACTTGTAAGAAATCTCACTTACACATAAGGAATTGCAAGTTCACATGTGAAATACCTGCCTAGGGACTGCGGTTGAAAATTAGCCGGCTGGCTAAAACCGGCACTTTTACTGAAACGTTGATTAATGTGCACTGTCCCTGTAAAAATAAAACAAACTCGGATGTGATTTTTTGTTATTGTTGTTACGGTTTCACGTTAGAAAACTCCATGTGTGAAAATCTAATTTTACATTTCATATGTTAAAAACGTTCACCTACAAATCACACTTTCACATATGGAATTGCAGATTCACATGTGGGGTTAAAATAATGCTATTCTCCTCACAAGTAAAAATATAGTGTTCAAGAGCGACTGAACTTCCTGATTTGGCCCCGTTTTGAAGCTTAGTCATTAAGAAATACTAGCGGCCATGACTGAAGCCAAACGAGATTTGTCTTGGGGATTTAATTTGATGTGGGTGTTTCTTTGCCATTCAATCACAACAAACAAGGGCATTTACATTTTAGTCATTCAGCATATGCTCTTATCCAGAGCGACTTACAGTTAGTGCATTCATCTTACGATAGCTAGGTGGGACAACTACATCACAGGCATAGAAAGTACATTTTCCTCAATAACGTAGCGATCAGTAGAGTCAGAGATAGAAAGGGTGTGTGACGTGCAAGTGCTGGTAAAAAAAAAATATTGGGCGGTGGGGGTCGAGGTGAGGAGGAGGATTATTTGAGATATTGTTTGAAGAGTTAGGGTTTCAGATGTTTTTCGGAAGATGGGCAGGGACTCTGCTGTCCTAGCTTCAGGGGGAAGCTGTTTCCACCATTGGGGTGCCAGACAGAAAAGTTTGGACTGGGAGCTCCCCTCCCGTAGGGGTGGCAGGGCCAAGAGACCTGAGGTGGCAAAATGGAGTGCTCGGGTTGGGGTGTAGGGTTTGAGCATAGCCTGAATGTAGGGAGGGGCGGTTTCTCTTGCTGTTCTGTAGGTAAGCGCCATGGTCTTGTAGTGGATGCGAGCTTCGACTGGAAGCCAGTGGAGTGTGAGGAGGAGGGGTGACATGAGGGAACTTGGGAAGGTTGAAAACCAGGCGGGCTGCAGAATTCTGAATAAGTTGCAGGGGTTTGATGGCAAAAGTGGGGAGCCCAGCCAACAGTGAGTTGCAGTAGTCCAGGTGGGAGAGGACAAGTGCTTGGATTAGGACCTGCACAGCTTCCTGTGTGAGGTAGGGTCATACACTACGGCTGTTGTAGAGCATGAACCTGCAGGAGTGGTTCACTGCTTAGATGTTTACAGAGAACAACAGGATGTTTTCCAGGGTCTCGCCAAGGTCCTTTGCACCTTGGCGAGACAGGTATTTGAGCGAGCAGGCCTTCCCCGGGGGGTGGAGAACAGTTCTGTCTTGTGGAGGTTGAGCTTGAGGTGGTGGGCCGACTTCCAAGTTGACATATCTACCAGGCTACGCAGAGATGCGTGTCACCACCTGGGTTTCAGAATGGGGGAAGGAGAAAAGTAGTTGGGTCATCCACATAGCAATGATAGGAGAGACCATGTTAGGATATGACAGAGCTGAGGGACTTGGTGTATAAAGAGAAAAGGAGAGGGCCTCGAACCGAGCCCTGGGGGACACCAGGTACGAGCGGCCTGCTGGTAGGATCCAATCCAAGTGTGCAGAGCTTGAGAGGGTGGAGAGGAGGATCTGATGGTTCACGGTGTCAAAGGCAGCGGATAGATCTAGGAGGATGAGAACAGAGGAGAGAGAGTCAGCTTTGGCAGTGCGGACAGCCTCCGTGACACAGAAAAGAGCAGTCTCGGTTGAGTGACCAGTCTTGAAGCCTGACTGGTTAGGGTCAAGAAGATTGTTCTGAGAGAGATAATGACAAAGTTGATCAGAGACAGCACGCTCAAGTGTTTTGGAAAGAAAAGAAAGGGATACAGGTTAATAGTTTTTTACGTCAGATGAGTCGAAAAGATGTCCGCAGGGAGGGAGGGGTTGGAGGATTAAGGAGGGAGGAGGTGTAAAATAATTTCTTAGGGTTAGAGGCAGAAGCTTGACATTTAGTGGTAGAAAGTGGCTTTAACAGCAGATCCAGAGGAAGAGAAGGTAGAGGAGGGAGTGAAAGGATGATAGGTCCTCCGGAAGTTTAGTTTTCCTTTATTTTCGCTCAGCTGCCCGCAGCCCTGTTCTGTAAGCTCGCAATGAGTCACTCAGCCACGGAGCAGGAGGGGAGGGCAGACCCGGCCGGGAGAAAAGGGGACAGTTCGAGTCATAGGATGCGGAAATGGAGGAGAGTAGGGTCGAAGAGGCAGAATTAGGAGATAGGAGGGAGAATCATTTAGCAGAAGGGAGAGATGATAGGATAGAAGAGATTAGTGGGGGAGAGAGAGAACAAAGATTGCGATGGCGCATGACCATCTGGGTAGGGCCTGAGTGGTTAGGCTTGGAGGAAAGGGAGACAGAAAAGGAAATTAAGTAGTGATCAAAGACCTGGAGAGGGGTTGCAGTGGGATTAGTAGGCGTATTGCCTGCCTTGTGAGTTGGGATTGGCAAAGGGTGAGGTCAAAAGAGGCAAGAGAGAGTTGGAAAGAAATTAATCGAAGGAAGACGTTGGGAGGTTGAAGTCGCCAAGTACGAAGTGCGGCGAGCCATCGTCAGGAAATTAGGTTATCAAGCTCATTGAGGAACTCTCCAAGGGCACGTGTTGGACGATAGATGACAATAATGTTAAGGCTTGAGTGGACAAGTGACAGTGTCATGGAATTCAAATGAGGAGACAGGTGAGAGAGGGAGAAAAGAGAAAATTTCCACTTAAGAGAAATGAGTAGACCTGTGCCACAAAGTTTTGAAGATAAGGACTTCTTCCCTCCTTACGGACTCGTCATCCCAAGACAGTCAGCTAATTCAGTTATGTGTAGGCTAAAGCTTGCCCGGACCTTGTGTTTAGCCAAGCTGACAGTAGCTAGCTAGCATAGCTTGGGGATTGCTGTAGCAGGGTAGCCTATCTAGCCAATATTTCGGTCAAATCAGGCAATTATAATTTTCTTCACGGACTCGGGAGAGGCGAAGGTCGAGAGCCGTGCGTCCCCCGAAACACAACCCAACCAAGCTGCACTGCTTCTTGATACAATACCCACTTAACCCAGAAGCCAGCCGAACCAATGTGTCAGAGGAAACACTGTGTACCTGGAGTCGCTAGTGTGCGATGGGAAAAGGACATCCCTGCCGGCCTAACCCGGACGACACTGGGCCAATTGTGCGCCGCCCAATGGGTCTCCCGGTGGCGGGCAGCTGCAACACAGCCTGGACTCTAACCCAGAATCTCTAGTTCCTTAGACCACTGAGCCACTCGGAAGGCCCTGGAATGTGTTTGACACCTTGCTACAAAATTAGCATGAAACTTAGTTTCAAAGTTTCATCAGATCATGTAAAGACACGGTATCAACTGCGAGTTGAAAGCCTGGTCTTGAGTCAGCTGTCCTACAACACAATATTCTATCATTCTATTTTGTCCAGTCTCTCCTGATGTCCGATCTTTCCCGGGGACAAATCCCGGAACTATTAATATCCCTACAGGTGTAGGATACATGTGGACAATAAACAGTAAATACATGGTTGAACATAGCCAATCAGAGATCCTGATTCACAGCTAATTCACAAGGGACATGTGCCAGCATAACATTGACTGGTTGGCATTACTTACTCGGGCCCAAGAGTACATTGGAAAGGGGCACCTTCTTACAACATACAAAGCACTGATTACAGGATCAATGGTGCTTAGGTAAAATACAGGACAGATAGTATTTTGACCATTGACCAGATCAAATGTTACCAACCTGATTCAAGTGTCCTCCATTACTCTGAAGCGGGACTGATGTTTGGCCACCGCCTCAGCCTTCTATAATAGCTCCTGATATGGAAGGGGGTGTTCCCACGAAAGCAAGCTGGCTACAGCCTATGATTAGCAAGCAAGGTAGTAGACAATGTCTGCCCTCTATTGACCCTGAATGCAAATGGCTACAGTTATCTCGTTAGCAAGTTAGCTAGCTAACGTGAGCTAAACTTCATTACGCACACCTGGCAACCATTATTACGCACACCTGCACCCCATCATCAGTCACACCTGGACTTCATTACTTATAATTTATCTATCACTCTGTTCTTTCAGTCATCAGGTAGTATTCTTTATGTTTTCCTTGTTAGATACTTCTCTTGTTTTGCTTTCATTAAACTCACACTGCACTTGCTTTCAGACTCCCTGTGTCTATGTTACAGAATATTACCCGTAACACTGACACCCCTCCTTCTCCCCTGGACATCGATGGGAGACCCGCCTATACCGTCAGATCCCTCCTGGACTCTGACGTCTTGGGGGTCGGCTCCAATACCTGGTGGACTGGGAGGGGTACAGTCCAGAGGAGCGGTTCCGGTGTACGTCATTCTAGATCCCAACATCATCTGAGATTTCAACCTTTGCGGTGGTCCTGCGGCTGTAGCTGCGCATCTGGGGTACTCACTTCTACTCCCGGTCACTGGTCTACTAACTATCAGTCCTGGCAACCCATCATTACGCAAACCTGCACCCCATCATCAGTCACACTTGGACTTCATTGCTACCTTGATTACTTACCATTTATCTGTCATACTGTTGTTTCAGTTACCAGGTAGTAATGTTTGTCTTTCCTTGTTCATTAAGATGCTGCTCGTTTTGAATTTTTCCATGTTCGTTTTCATTGGACTCACAGTGCACTTGCTTCCAGACTCCCTGTGTCTACCTTACAACTGTACACTGTTTCAACCGGCTTTATCACAATTCGAGATAACAGTATTTTTCAGTGACAACACGTTTCTGACGGCCGCCTTCTTTGGAGCATGCTAGATTGCTAATTAGCACAGGTGGCCTCTAACGTCTATCTTCCTTAAACATGCTCTGTAACATGGAGATATGGCCGTGTGGGAACACTAACCCTATAAAATATGCATAATCTTAACCTTTCTTACTGATATGAAAGGTCCTTATGCTTCCAAAACCATACCGCAAACGATGTGTGTTAATGTTCAGACCGAGCGTCGGAGCTCTTAACAAAACTGATGATCAAGGGCTAGTATTTAGCTAGCTACGGTATCATTCCTCTTTCATCTGTGGTATCATAGCTAGCCTGGCTCGCTAGCATTATCAAATGTTGTATAACCAAAAGTAGCTACTCACTACCTATCTACTTAGCTAACATACTCACCAACGGATGTAAAATTGCTAAATTGTTGAAATACTTTAGCAGTTTGCCTAAACTTTATTGAGTCCTATTTTCACTCCTATTTGCCCAGCGACAAAATATTCAGACTTCACAACATTCTTGGTCCACAAATTTCACATGGCAGCTGGAGGCAAACCACAATGCGTTGCCGCTGGGCGATTGGACATCATTGTCAAAAGTGGGCACGTAAGTATGGGGCGTTCATGTGCTAGTCGGAACCAGGAAACTCTGAAATTTCTGACTTGCTAAGCGGTTGAATGCGGCATGTGTATAACTACAACCATGTTTAACTACAACCAGAAATGTCAGTTTCCTAGTTCCGACTAGCACATGAACGCGTCAGTAATCCACAACCCTCAAGTAAGTTGTGACAAACTCACAAAACAGTTTTTGGCAAAACTGACTTTGACCAAAATTATCCTCGTTACTCTTTGTAGTCAATATTGACCCTGGAATAAATGTTTCTGACTAAAATTGATGGGAATTAGGAAGACCACATCTAAAAAGCACATGCGAGGAGTGATTTTGCAGGACATAAGCGCAACAGTGGACTATATTTTTTTTGGGGAAAGTTAATGGATCACATTCAAATGGCGACATAGTTCTGCTGTATAAAACATCGCTGCCTGTTAAACACCTTTAATAGAGTAATAGTGGTGCAATCCTCTAGTGTCCCAGAAGATGTCATTAGTGAGTACCTCAGTTACCTATGTGAGGCAATGCTGCGTTCATAACCAAGTGGGAAGGTGGTATTTACAACATATGACTGGGAAAAATCCACTTGGAACGCCCTTCCAACTGGTAATTAACTAGTTGGAAACTCGTCTATCATCCCTGAGCTCCGACTTCTCCCACATGCTGACGTCACCTAATTACCTCTAACAGCATTTTCGGCAATTAACAGCATCTTCGGCAATTAACAGCATCTATCAATATGGTTTTTTGAACACTAATTTGTTAGTGTAACTCTTGAAAGTGTAACTCTTGAAATTACGGTTTGTGTTTCAAATAACTAAAGGGTTATTTTAAATGAGCTGTGTACTCCTTACTATAGTAACCACACATGAAATAATATGAATTATCCTTTAATATCATTTTCATTCAGGAGTAAAACGATTTCAATAACCACTTTAAGGTGAAAAATACCACAATTTGACAATACAGATAAAGAATCAACAATTCAATAAATTATATAAAAATGAAACAAAACCAAGTTGTGCACAACCACTAATTTGTCCAACCTAATACTTCCGGAGGGTTTTACTTGCATGAAAACAGTTCAGTGCTGATGAGTGAAAGAAATCTGTCTGTTGTGTTGTGTCCTTGATGTCCACTGAACTGTAGATTAGTAGACCAGTTGAATCCCACAACATAAGCTCCAACACAGGTGCCAGGCAGTCTCCACGTGATGAAGTCACACAGCATTCATGTAGAAACTAGCAAAGAGTTGCAAAGGCACTTTAGTGAGCTGGATGTAGGAGAGGTAGCTGTCTGACTCAACAGCGTTTGCAGATCTCATGAGCGTAAACTCCATCAACATCGTATAATAATTGTAGTGATTTATGATTTTTGGCCAATACCGATATCTGCTATTTTCCTTGCCCAAAAAAACGGTTCCAGATATAAAAAAATGTTGCGGCCTTTTAAGCATTCTAGTACAGTTAAATAGTTAACACACGGACGCAGCGGTCTAAGGCACTGCATCTCAGAGCAAGAGGCGTCACTACAGTCCCTGGTTCCAATCCAGGCTGTATCACATCAGGTCGTGATTGGGAGTCCCTTAGGGTGGCACACAATTGGCCCAGCGTCGTTCGGGGTAGGCCGTCATTGTGAATAAGAATTTGTTCTTAACTGACTTGCCTAGTTAAATAAAGGGTACACACACACACCACACTGGCCAAAAAGTTATTTTGTTGGCATTTGCGAAGTCCCCATTACCAGTAAAACATTATCAAAACCTATTACTTTCACTTACTTGCTGTGCTGTTTTGTTGTTAATTTGTTCAGTCGTTGCATTCTCAGCCAGGATTTCATCATACATGTCAAGCAGTGAAGTTTCAGCTCTGTCTGTCCGTGGCCTCTTCTGTCATTGGTCCTCTTCTTCTGGTGCGCACTGTCACTGTGTCTGTTTCCATCTTGTTCAGCTTATGTAACATTTCGCGCAACATTTCTTGTCTGCATCAAAGTTGCATTCCTTGTACATAGCATCAAGCATGGTGGCGACAGAGTAAAGAGAGAATGCCACCGAATCGCTTGTTCACAGCCTGTGTCGGCAGTTTTGTTAAGCAGAAGTTTCAATGCCATGACCGAGGGTATCACGTCTGCTGCAGGCGCAGTTGATGAGCTTATTTCTCGAGTCAGTTGTTCGAATGGAGCTAGCTAGTGTGTTCATGTTTCCGAGTTTCAAACATTTTCTAAAATGCCATTGAAATGGCAGCAGCAGTATGACAACCAGCACATTCATGAGCATGCAATACAACTTTCCTTAGTACGAAATCCTTGATGACCCACTGTGCTGTCAGACTCAGCATGCTCATGGGGCTGATATCGCTGGTCCAAATGTCAGTCGTGACGCTAATAGCAGTGACGCTATTAATGTGTAACTCCGGTAGGGTAACACCTGAAAAATAGCACCCTTGGTAGTGTGTACAGGTGCTCGACCAGTCAGCGAAAGCCAACATCATCCACGACAGAGAACGGTTGATTGTCAAGGGCAATGAACTCCATTATCTTGGCATTCAATGGATTTCACCTTTGAGTTGTCTCGCTGAAATTTTCTTACTCTTTCAAATGACTGCTCGACTTGTTGACTGCTCGATCCACACAGAAGATATTGTGGGCTAGGTTAGGAATGCTGTGTTGGACGTGTATGCTATATTAGTATTGTCACGATTCTCTACTGAACGGACAGACCAAGACGCAGCGATGTAGCCAGAATACATGATTTATACACAGACGAGACGAGACGGAACAAAACAAGAAAACGATGAACAAGACGAGAGCCCTAACGCTAAATGCTAAACTAACACAAAGAGAACTAAACCTAACCACGACGGAAGAAACCTAACTAAACCTCGAACGGAGAAACCTAACTAGACAAGAACCTGATGAACCTAACATAATCATGACATGAACATACAATAACCCACGAAACTAAGGTGCAATTCCCAAACATATAAATGGTTCCCAATTAGAGACAACGAGACTCAGCTGCCTCTAATTGGGAGCCATTAACCCAACATAGAACTAGACACCATAGAACTGTGAAAACCCCTAAACCAAAATGAACCCAAAATGCTCTAGCCTGTAAACCCAGGCTCAAGGGCGTTACAGTACCCCCAAAGGCGCCGGACTCGGACGCGCCCAAAAGTCTGTGGGGGGATCTAGGTGGGTTCCTTTTGTCCCAGGTGGGGGCTCCGGTGCTGGCCGTGCTGGTCTGATGTCACGCACCGGAGGCCCTGGACCCTTTCTTGGAACTCTGGTGCGTGAGCAGAAGCTGGCCCTACCGGACTCGTGATGCTCACTGGAACTCTGGTGTGTGGAGCAGGAACTGGCAGTACTGGACTCGTGATGCTCACTGGGACTCTGGTGCGTGGAGCAGGAACTGGTCGTGACTGGACTCGTGATGCTCACTGGGACTCTGCGTGCGTGGAGCAGGAACTGGTCGTACTGGACTCGTGATGCTCACTGGGACTCTGGTGCGTGGAGCAGGAACTGGTCGCATCGACTCGTGATGCTCACTGGAACTCTGGTGCGTGGAGCAGGAACTGGCAGTACGGACTCGTGATGCTCACTGGAACTCTGGTGCGTGGAGCAGGAACTGGCAGTACTGGACTCGTGATGCTCACTGGGACTCTGGTGCGTGGAGCAGGAACTGGCAGTACTGGACTCGTGATGCTCACTGGGACTCTGGTGCGTGGAGCAGGAACTGGTCGTACTGGACTCGTGATGCTCACTGGGACTCTGCGCGTGGAGCGGGAACTGGCAGTGCGGACTCGTGATGCTCACTGGAACTCTGCGCGTGGAGCAGGAACTGGTCGTACTGGACTTGTGATGCTCACTGGAACTCTGGTGCGTGGAGCAGGAACTGGCAGTACTGGACTTGTGATGCTCACTGGAACTCTGGTGCGTGGAGCAGGAACTGGTCGTACTGGACTTGTGATGCTCACTGGAACTCTGGTGCGTGGAGCAGGAACTGGCAGTACTGGACTTGTGATGCTCACTGGAACACTGGTGCGTGGAGCAGGAACTGGTCGTACTGGACTTGTGATGCTCACTGGAACTCTGGTGCGTGGAGCGGAACAGGCCGAACTGGGCTCGGACGCCGCACTCTGCGCGGGAGCGGAACAGGCCGAACTGGGCTCGGACGCCGCACTCTGGTGCGGGGAGCGGGAACAGGCCGAACTGGGCTCGGGACGCCGCACTCTGGTGCGAGGAGCGGAACAGGCCGAACTGGGCTCTCTGAGCGCACGGGGAGCTTGGTGCGCCGGAGCCGAACAGGACGTGCTGGACTCTCTGAGCGCACAGGGAACTTGGTGCGCCGGAGCCGACAGGACGTGCTGGACTCCCTGAGCGCACGGGAGCTGGGTGCGCCGGAGCCGACAGGACGTGCTGGACTCTCTAAGCGCCGCGGGGAGCTGGAGTGCGCGGGCCGGGACAGGGCGTGTAGAAACAACTACACGGACTGGGATCTTGGAACGCAGAACAGGGATCTTGGAACGCGGAACAGGGATCTTGGAACGCAGAACAGGGATCTTGGAACGCAGAACAGGGATCTTGGAACGCAGAACAGGGATCTTGGAACGCAGAACAGGGATCTTGGAACGCGGAACAGGGATCTTGGAACGCGGAACAGGGATCTTGGAACGCGGAACAGGGATCTTGGAACGCGGAACAGGGATCTTGGAACGTGGAACAGGGATCTTGGAACGTGGAACAGGGATCTTGGAACGTGGAACAGGGATCTTGGAACGTGGAACAGGGATCTTGGAACGTGGAACCGACTGACGGTAGAAACCTCCACCCGGACCTGGGACCTGATACGGAGAGCCGACATACCTCCAGCCAGCTCACTAACCCTGGCCTCACGGGTGAGTGGAGCTGGAATCTCTCGGACTGGGCTGTGGATGCGTGCCGGAGATTCTGCCCAGGGACCACAGGATAGCTTGGTCCCAAAGGCGCACTGGAGGCCTGGCTCGCAGAGCTGGCACCACTCTCCCAGGTAGCACACAGACCTCGGCCCGACCCATGAGTGGCGCTGGGATCTCTCGCACTGGGCTGCGGACACGCATCGGAGACACCGCACACGGAACTGGAGCAGGATATCCGGGTCCCAGGAGACGTGCCGGGACTTAGTGCGCAGCGATGGCACCACTCTTTCTGGCTGCACCCTTATTTTCCCGACTGATGAGTGGAGCGGGAATCACTCGCACCGCCTCTGAATCCCTATAGGGAAACCGTGCGCAACACTGCATAGCACGGCCTCCCTTCGCTGCGACGCCTCCTCACGCTCTCTCCATAAAGCACGAGGAGTTGGCTCAGGAGTCCCTCCTGAACCGCCAACCCCTCGTGTGCCCCCAAAAGTTTCTTGGGGCTGCCTTACGGGCTTCCGTGCCAGGCGAAGTTCCAATGAACTTCTCTCTCCGGGTCCATACGCCGTATAAGTCCTCATAGCTCCCACGCTCAGTCCTCGCACACCTGCGCTGCTCCTTTTCCCAAGAGCTAAGCTCCCGGGTCTCTCGCTGCTTGGTCTTTTGTTGGTGGGTTATTCTGTCACGATTCTCTACTGAACGGACAGACCAAGACGCAGCGATGTAGCCAGAATACATGATTTATACACAGACGAGACGAGACGGAACAAAACAAGAAAACGATGAACAAGACGAGAGCCCTAACGCTAAATGCTAAACTAACACAAAGAGAACTAAACCTAACCACGACGGAAGAAACCTAACTAAACCTCGAACGGAGAAACCTAACTAGACAAGAACCTGATGAACCTAACATAATCATGACATGAACATACAATAACCCACGAAACTAAGGTGCAATTCCCAAACATATAAATGGTTCCCAATTAGAGACAACGAGACTCAGCTGCCTCTAATTGGGAGCCATTAACCCAACATAGAACTAGACACCATAGAACTGTGAAAACCCCTAAACCAAAATGAACCCAAAATGCTCTAGCCTGTAAACCCAGGCCTGGGCGTTACAGTACCCCCCCCCAAAGGCGCGGACTCCGGACGCGCCCCAAAAGTCTGTGGGGATCTAGGTGGGTTCCTTTTGTCCCAGGTGGGGGCTCCGGTGCTGGCCGTGCTGGTCTGATGTCACGCACCGGAGGCCCTGGACCCTTTCTTGGAACTCTGGTGCGTGGAGCAGAAGCTGGCCCTACCGGACTCGTGATGCTCACTGGAACTCTGGTGTGTGGAGCAGGAACTGGCAGTACTGGACTCGTGATGCTCACTGGGACTCTGGTGCGTGGAGCAGGAACTGGTCGTACTGGACTCGTGATGCTCACTGGGACTCTGGTGCGTGGAGCAGGAACTGGTCGTACTGGACTCGTGATGCTCACTGGGACTCTGGTGCGTGGAGCAGGAACTGGTCGTACCGGACTCGTGATGCTCACTGGAACTCTGGTGCGTGGAGCAGGAACTGGCAGTACCGGACTCGTGATGCTCACTGGAACTCTGGTGCGTGGAGCAGGAACTGGCAGTACTGGACTCGTGATGCTCACTGGGACTCTGGTGCGTGGAGCAGGAACTGGCAGTACTGGACTCGTGATGCTCACTGGGACTCTGGTGCGTGGAGCAGGAACTGGTCGTACTGGACTCGTGATGCTCACTGGGACTCTGGTGCGTGGAGCGGGAACTGGCAGTGCCGGACTCGTGATGCTCACTGGAACTCTGGTGCGTGGAGCAGGAACTGGTCGTACTGGACTTGTGATGCTCACTGGAACTCTGGTGCGTGGAGCAGGAACTGGCAGTACTGGACTTGTGATGCTCACTGGAACTCTGGTGCGTGGAGCAGGAACTGGTCGTACTGGACTTGTGATGCTCACTGGAACTCTGGTGCGTGGAGCAGGAACTGGCAGTACTGGACTTGTGATGCTCACTGGAACACTGGTGCGTGGAGCAGGAACTGGTCGTACTGGACTTGTGATGCTCACTGGAACTCTGGTGCGTGGAGCGGGAACAGGCCGAACTGGGCTCGGACGCCGCACTCTGGTGCGGGAGCGGAACAGGCCGAACTGGGCTCGGACGCCGCACTCTGGTGCGCGGGAGCGGGAACAGGCCGAACTGGGCTCGGGACGCGCACTCTGGTGCGGGGAGCGGGAACAGGCCGAACTGGGCTCTCTGAGCGCACGGGGAGCTTGGTGCGCGGAGCCGGAACAGGACGTGCTGGACTCTCTGAGCGCACAGGAACTTGCGCGCGGAGCCGGACAGGACGTGCTGGACTCCCTGAGCGCAGGGGAGCTGGAGTGCGCGGGCGGGCCGACAGGACGTGCTGGACTCTCTAAAGCGCCGCGGGAGCTGGGTGCGCGGAGCCGGGACAGGACGTGTAGAAACAACTACACGGACTGGGATCTTGGAACGCAGAACAGGGATCTTGGAACGCGGAACAGGGATCTTGGAACGCAGAACAGGGATCTTGGAACGCAGAACAGGGATCTTGGAACGCAGAACAGGGATCTTGGAACGCAGAACAGGGATCTTGGAACGCGGAACAGGGATCTTGGAACGCGGAACAGGGATCTTGGAACGCCGGAACAGGGATCTTGGAACGCCGGAACAGGGATCTTGGAACGCGGAACAGGGATCTTGGAACGCGGAACAGGGATCTTGGAACGTGGAACAGGGATCTTGGAACGTGGAACAGGGATCTTGGAACGTGGAACCGGGACTGGACGTGTAGAAACCTCCACCCGGACCTGGGACCTGATACGGAGAGCCGACATACCTCCAGCTAGCTCACTAACCCTGGCCTCACGGGTGAGTGGAGCTGGAATCTCTCGGACTGGGCTGTGGATGCGTGCGGAGATTCTGCCCGTAGGACCACAGGATAGCTTGGTCCCAAAAGGCGCACTGGAGGCCTGGCTCGCAGAGCTGGCACCACTCTCCCAGGTAGCACACAGACCTCGGCCCGACCCATGAGTGGCGCTGGGATCTCTCGCACTGGGCTGCGGACACGCATCGGAGACACCGCACACGGAACTGGAGCAGGATATCCGGGTCCCAGGAGACGCATCGGGACTTAGTGCGCAGCGATGGCACCACTCTTTCTGGCTGCACCCTTATTTTCCCCGACTGATGAGTGGAGCGGGAATCACTCGCACCGGCCTCTGAATCCCTATAGGGAAACCGTGGCGCAACACTGCATAGCACGGCCTCCCTTCGCTGCGACGCTCTCCACGCTCTCTCCATAAAGCACGAGGAGTTGGCTCAGGAGTCCCTCCTGAACCGCCAACCCCTCGTGTGCCCCCCCCAAAAAGTTTCTTGGGGCTGCCTTACGGGCTTCCGTGCCAGGCGAGTTCCAATGAACTTCTCTCTCTCCGGGGTCCATACGCCGTATAAGTCCTCATAGCTCCCACGCTCAGTCCTCGCACACCTGCGCTGCTCCTTTTCCCAAGAGCTAAGCTCCCGGGTCTCTCGCTGCTTGGTCTTTTGTTGGTGGGTTATTCTGTCACGATTCTCTACTGAACGGACAGACCAAGACGCAGCGATGTAGCCAGAATACATGATTTATACACAGACGAGACGAGACGGAACAAAACAAGAAAACGATGAACAAGACGAGAGCCCTAACGCTAAATGCTAAACTAACACAAAGAGAACTAAACCTAACCACGACGGAAGAAACCTAACTAAACCTCGAACGGAGAAACCTAACTAGACAAGAACCTGATGAACCTAACATAATCATGACATGAACATACAATAACCCACGAAACTAAGGTGCAATTCCCAAACATATAAATGGTTCCCAATTAGAGACAACGAGACTCAGCTGCCTCTAATTGGGAGCCATTAACCCAACATAGAACTAGACACCATAGAACTGTGAAAACCCCTAAACCAAAATGAACCCAAAATGCTCTAGCCTGTAAACCCAGGCCTGGGCGTTACAAGTATGCACGTCAGATTTGACGTCGGTTTTGCACATTGGCGTTAAACTAGACATCGGGCTGATGCCGATGTTGGCACTTTTAGCTAATATCGGCCGATTACGATATTTTCACAGATATATCGTGCAACCCTAGTAAATTGTGCTTGAACCTTTTAGCGTGTCTATAACTGTCATTATCAAACTGTACTTGACTTTATAACAAATTAATTTAATAACCCATTTATGAACCGTAATATTATTACTGCTGCCCATCACGGAGCAGCATCCCTCAGGACTCGCATGAACACTACCTGCCCTGTATACAGTGCATTTGTTATAACCTTAAATATTAAATTATAACCTTAAATATCACATTTACTTAAGTATTCACATCCTTTACTCAATACTTTGTTGAATCACTTTTGGTAGCGATTACAGCCTTGAGTCTTCTTGGGTACGACACTGCAAGCTTGGCACACCTGTATTTGGGGAGTCTCTCCAGAGATGTTCGAGTGGCTGGGCCACTCAAAGACATTCAGAGATTTGTCCCGAAGCCACTCCTGCGTTGTCTTGGCTGTGTGCTTAGGGTTGTTGTCCTGTTGGAAGGTGAACCTTCACCCCAGTCTGAGGTCCTGAGCGCTCTGGAGCAGGTTTTCATCAAGGATCTCTCTGTACTTTGCTCTGTTCAACCTTCCCTCAATCCTGATTAGTCTCCCAGTCCCTGCCGCTGAGGCATGGTCCTAGGGCTCAGGTCCTCCGGGAGGGGCGGGAGAGAGAGAATTAGAGGGAGCATACTTAAATTCACACAGAACACCAAATAAGACAGGGGAATTACACAAGATATAACAGACTGACCTTAGCCCCCCGGCAAATAGACTATTGCACTGAGGGGCGAAAAACTGGACTGGATGATCACGTCTGTGACTCAACCCACTCAAGTGACGCACCCCTCCTAGGGACGACATGGAACAGCACTAGTAAGCCAGTGACTCAGCCCCCGTAATAGGGCAAGAGAAAGAGAATCGAGTGGAGAGGGGGGAGCCGGCCAGGTAGAGACAGCAAGGGCGGTTCGTCGCTCCAGTGCCTTGCCGTTCACCTTTGCACCCCTGGGCCAGACTACACTCAATCTTATGACCTACTGAAGAGATGAGTCTTCAGTAAAGGTCGAGACCGAGTCTGCATCTCAAACATTGATAGGCAGACCATTCCATAACATTTTAGCTCTATAGGAGAAAGACCTGCATCCAGCTGTTTGCTTAGAAATTCTAGGGACAATAAGGAGGCCTGCATCTTGTGACCATAGCGTATGTGTAGGTATGTACAGCAGGACCAAATCGGTTAGATAGGTAGGAGCAAGCCAATGTAATATTTTGTAGGTTAGCAGTAAAACCTTGAAATCAGCCCTAGCCTTAACAGGAAGCCAGTGTAGAGAGGCTAGCACTGGAGTAATATTATATATGTTATTGGTTATAGTCAACATTCTAGCATGTTTAGCACTTTATCTGGGTAGCCAGAGAGTAGAGCATTGCAGTAGTCTAATCTTTAAATAACAAAAGCATGGATTAGCTTTTCTGCATAATTTTTTACAAAAGGTTTCAGATTTTTGAAATGTTACGGAGTTCGAAAAAAGCTGTCCTTGAAATATTCTTGATATGTTCGTCAAATAAGCACGGGCCAAAGGAACATCGAGGTCCTTCACAGTTTCACATTTGAGATGATTGTACAACCATCAAGATTAATTGTCAGATCCAACAGAAGATCTCTTTGTGTCTTGGGACCTAGAACTAGCAACTCTGTTTTGTCTGAGTTTAAAAGAACATTTGCTACCATTCACTTCCTTATGTCTGAAACACAGGCTTCCAGGGAGGGCAATTTTGGGGCATCACCATGTTTCATCAAAATGTACAACTGTGTGTCGTCCACATAGCAGTGAAAGTTGACAGTGTGTTTCCGAATGACATCACCAAGAGGTAGAATATATAGTGAAAAAAATTCTGGTCCTAAAATGGAACCTTGTGGAACACAGAATTACAATTGATTTGTCAGAGGACAAACCCTCCACAGAGATGAACAGATTTTTTCCCAGACAGATAAGATCTAAAACCAGGCAAGAACTTGTCCGTGTAGAACAATTAGGGTTTCCAATCTCTCCAAAAGAATGTGGTGATCGATGGTGTTAAAAGCAGCACTCTAGGAGCTCGAGGACAGATGCAAAACCTTGGTTTGATGCCAATAAAAGGTAATTTACCACCTTCACGAGTGCAGCCTCAATGCTATGAAGGGGTCTAAAACCAGACTGAAGCGTTTCATATACATTATTTGTCTTCAGGAAGGCAGTGAGTTGCTGCGCAACAACTTTTTCAAAAATGTTTGAGAGGAATGGGAGATTCTATATAAGCCGTTAGTTTTTACGGGTCAAGGTTTGGCTTTTTTAACAGAGGCTTTATTACTGCCACTTTTAGTGAGTTTGGTACACATCCGGTGGATAGGGAGCCATTTATTATGTTCAACATAGGAGGGCCAAGCACAGCAAGTAGCTCTTACAGTAGTTTAGTTGGAATAGGGTCCAGTATGCAACTTGAAGTTTTAGAGGACATCATGAATGTGTCAAGAGATACAGGATAAAAAACTTGAGTCTCAATTGATCCTAGGTTCTGGCAGTTCTGTGCAGACTCAGGACAACTGAGCTTTGGAGAAATGCACAGATTCAAAGAGGAGTCTGTAGTTTTCTTTCTAAAGATCAAGATCTTTTTGTCGAAGAAGTTCATGAATTCATCACTGCTGAAGTGAAAGCCATCCTCTTTTGGGGAATGCTGCTTCATAGTTAGCTTTGTGAAAGTATCAAAACATTTTGGGGGATTGTTCTTATTCTCCTTTATTAGGTTGGAAAAAGGGGATGATTGAGTAGCAGTGAGGGCTCTTCGATATTGCACGTTACTGTCTTTCCAAGCTCCAGTTTGGTGGAGCGTCATTTCAGTTCCAATTTTCAGGAAGACTGCTTGCTTCAGGGCTCGGGTATTTTATGTATACCAGGGAGCTAATTTCTTGTGACATGCTTTTTGTTTTGTGGGACCTTATATAGAGTGTGTGCTTTTCCAAATCATGTCCAATCAATTGAATTTACCACTGGTGGACAAGGATAAGCAATGGAAAAAGGATGCATTGAGCTCAATTTCGAGTCTCATAGCAATTGGTCTGAATACTTATGTAAATAAGGTATTTCTGTTTTAAATGTTTTATACATTTGCAGAAATTAACCTGCTTTTGCTTTGTCATTATGGGGTGTAGATTGATGAGTAAAATAATGTATTTTAATACATTTTAGACTGTCACGTAATAAAATGTGGAAAAAGTCATAGGGTCTGAATACTTTCCGAATGCACTGTAGCTAGCTGCACACACAAAAGTCAAATTCCCTTTGTGTACAATTCTCATATGACCTAAATGTCTGTGGCATATTGGTTATGTGCATGTCCAACATATAGTTTGTGGTATTTCATAACTTTTTCTTACCTATCAAAGAGTTGCAATGGCACTTTAGTGAGCTGTATGCAGGAGAGGTAGCTGTCTAACGCAACAGCATTCGCAGATCTCATGAGCATAATGCCTGCATGCTATGGTAAGATCAAAGAACTGGTCACATGACATCCCGAGACCACACTGCCTGTGATACACTGGACTGCTAATTTACTAAGGGTTACACAAGCATGATAGTTGTACTTTATGGTTGACGCAGCTTGTTGGCCAGTAGCCAATGGCCATTTCTCAACGGGTTCAAAGCATGTGAATGCATCCAACTGATATTTATGTCTTCACAACTGGTCATTTCCATCTTACCACTTGGGTTATAAATGCAGCATTAGTGTGTGTGCTACGGCAGAAGATTATGTTCACCTTTCATACAAAGATTATTTAATATTGGGTTTTTCAACAATTATTTTGGACAATGAACGATTCACTTTGCCATTGTAGTAGTTGGGATTCGGTGAATCGAATAATGTGAATCAACAGAATAATTTGTGAATTTTTTTTAACAGCTGTAGCCTTCATTTTGGATTATGTGGCTGCAAAAGTATCTACTTGTTTTGTCTATACTTCAAGCATTCAATTTATGGGACAATGAACCTCAATATATGCTAGTCAGCCTGCAAAGTAAACACTTAAATGGAAGACAAATATGACAGCTAGAAAAGGTACATTTACTGAAGAAAATGTGTGTGCCTGCTTCAGCTGTCTAAAACGATTTGAATGGAAGTGGAAGATGTGGTTCACATAGAATTCAAGCTGAATAGAACCTTAAGCAGTTAATTACAGTAAGAATAGGTCTGACTTCAGCAGACTGCTGTATATTTCAGCTAGCACATCAATTGTTAAAAGGGAGCGGCTCCTGATCCGTGACCAGATCTTTTAATTATGAGGCTCTGTATCTGTGAGTGCGCAGATTCTCAAAGAATCTTGAGGGAACACTTGAACTTTATTTTCAGAACCTGGACCTAGTGAATTGCATAGATAAGTGCCTAAAAGAAGAAATCAGCAATGTCAGTGTTCAAAAACCCAACAAACCAGGCAAAAACAACCAGCACAAATGTCAAAAAACATTATTTACTTTACTTGTACTTCCCCATGACTAGCAACAGCTCTCATTGTCATTAGCAAGCTACCTACATCATTAGTGATGCTAGCTAGCTATGTAGTTAGCGACGCTAGCGAATTAACATAGTCCATATAGGAGAACGTTAGCTAGCTAGTAGTATAGCAAACTTAATTTGTCACACCCTGATCTGTTTCACCTGTCTATGTGCTTGTCTCCACCCCCCTCCAGGTGTTGCCCATTTTACCCATTATCCCCTTTGTATTTATACCTGTGTTCTCTGTTTGTCTGTTGCCAGTTCATCTTGTCAAGCCTACCAGTCGTTTTCCCCTTGCGCCTGTCTTTTTCTAGTTCCTGTTTTTCCAGTTTTGACCATTCTGCCTGCCCTGAGCCTGCCTGCCGTTCTGTATCTTGTCACACCACCCTGGATTATTGACCTCTGCCTGCCCTGCCCTGACCCTGAGACTGCCTGCCGTTCTGTACCTTATGGACTCTGATCTGGATTACTGACTACTGCCTGCCCTTGACCTGTCATTTTGCCTGCCCCCTGTTCTAGTAATACACTTTTGTTACTTCGACACTGTCTGCATCTGGGTCTTCTCCTGAAATGTGATATCACTTAACGTCATTAAAACAAAGGAGCTGATCATGGACTTCGGGAAACAGTAGAGGGAGCACCCCCCTATCCACATCGATGGGACTGAAGTGGAGAAGGTGGAAAGCTTCAAGTTCCTGGGCGTATACATCACGGACAAACTGAAATGGTCCACCCACACAGACAGTGTGGTGAAGAAGGCACCTAAAACCACCACAAACTTCTACAGATACACAATTGAGAGCATCCTGTCAGGCTGTATCACCGCCTGGTACGGCAACTGCACCGCCCGCAACCGCAGGGCTCTCCAAAGGCACATCACCGAGGGCAAACTACCTGCCCTCCAGGACACTTACAGCACCCGATGTCACAGGAAGGCCAAAAAGATCAAGGACAACAACCACACAAGCCACTGCCTGTTCACCCCGCTATCATCCAGAAGGCGAGGTCAGTATAGGTGCATCAAAGCTGGGACCGAGAGTATGAAAAACAGCTTCTATCTCAAGGCCATCAGACTGTTAAATAGCCATCACTAACACATTAGAGGCTGCTTGAAATCACTGGCCACTTTACTAATGTTTACATATTTTGTATTACTCATCTCATATGTACATACTTTATTCTATTCTACTGTATCTTAGTCTATGCCGCTCTGACATTGCTTGTCCATATATATCCAGGCTGTATCACATCTGCCTGTGATTGGGAGTCCGCTAGAGTGGCGAACAATTGGTCCAGCATCGTCCGGGTTTGGCCGGGGTAGGCCGTCATTGTAAATGACTTGCCTATTTAAATAATGGTTAAATAAATATATTCTTAATTCCATTCCTTTACTTAGATTTGTGTGTATTGTTGTTAGATATTACTGCACTTTTGGAGCTAGAAACACAAGCATTTCGCTACACCCTCAATAATATCTGCTTAGCACACGTATGTGACCAATAAAATTAGATTTGAGGTAATATTATGGATTCAGTTGAACTAAGCTCATGAGGCATTTCTAAGTTGTATTCAAGAATAAATGGGTACATATCATTAAATGGATTTAGCCATATGTTGTTGAATGTTGCCAATAGAAATGACATGAATAGAGCTGACACTATATAACATGCACGTGATGCATCGTTTTCAAGGAAGTAACTTTGTTGCTTTTAAACTTTAGTAGGCTTTTTGAATGTTATTCAATGGACAATGTAGCACAATTGATCTTCAGCGCAACAACTTCATAAAACGCATCTGGCAGAACTAAATTCATCCACAAATATAATTGTATATATCTTAAATAACTGTGTTTTCACGAATTTGATGACATGTGACCCTGTTCAGGAAACTAGGCGAATGTCACAAGTCACGACTTCACAGGAGAGTCGTTTCAACGTAAACCATTTTCTTTTTAGCAAAATGCATTTTTGGGCAGAAATGCCTTCTCGAACATGTGCACTTTCATGTGCCTTAATAACAAACTTGTATGCCATCTGTAAATACGAATACAATTGTTAAATTACGATCCTTGTTGATTAAGCCACAGAAAAAGTCAGCAACCGTTCCACTAGCCATGATTGGCTGAGATAATGAGTGGGCTGGACATGCCGAGAGAGGAGTTCGGATTGGTCTGCCATATTGAAGGCTTATGTCTATTTGAGCTCGTCAGTCTGTGTTGGTAATCCTGTTAAACGCGGCTTTTTTAAAATGTATTGTGTATTGGAGCTGCATAAATTCTGGAGGATCAAGTTTTGAAATCAGTGGAATTAGAGTATGATAAATAAAGAGATGGAGAAAACACCTGCCTCTGGATTACATCTTCAAACTAAGGGAAACCGTGGTATGGGATTCCTGACAGGGAGACGCATCCATCATAATTTTGACAATTGGTTTCATTTCAAGCTAAAGTGTACTGTTAGCTAGCTAGCCAGCTAACGTTAGCTGGCTGGCTCCCTAGCTGACGTTATTATCTGTTTCCCAGAGCCGTTTGCTTTTCTATGTAGAGCCTCAAAGGCGATTTTCTCAAAAGTGAGTTTACAGGTTTCAAAGCAGAATTACTTTCCCATTATTCTTCAAATGCAGTGTATGATATACCATTTTGTAGCTCTGAGTCTCTACTTTTATCCAATGTAAGAAACACCTTTATACATCTTGCTACATAATACCGAATCCAGGTGGTGAGTCACATATACCATATGTCAGAAAGACATGTTTGCTACAGTATTTATATCTTAACTTCTTAGGGAGCGGCGGGTGAGGTGACGGTTTTGGAGAGTCTGGCGTGCCCAAAGCAAAATGCCTGCCACTCAGGCTCAGAAAATAGGATATGCACATAATTAGTACTATTGGACAGGAAACACTCTGAAGTTTCTAAAAGTGTTAACATCATGTCTGTGAGTATAGCAGAACTCATTTAGCAGGCAAAAACCAGAGGAAAAAAAACATCCGGAAATCAGTTTCTGGTGACCTTTGGCTCTCTTAGACCCTATTGAATCCATTTGTTACCAGGACTGAGACTGCAGTACCTATGGCTTCCACTAGGTGTCAACAGTCTATATATAAAGCCTCAGAGATTGGAGTAAGCAGGAAGAATAGGTACAGGAAATTGCATTGGGACCTCAAATGTCAACAAGTTTTCTCGTGCGCGAGTCTGGCTGGCGCGCCCCACTTTATTTTACTTATAGGTGACCATCCGAGTGAAATATTATCGCAAATATTCATAAAAGGATAGCTAAGGATGCATTTTAACTGGTATTTGATTTGTTTAGGAAAAGTGTATAGGTATATTTGAACGCGTTCTCTTCACATTTCAATGGGCGATTCGACATTGGATTTTCTGAACGTAACGCACCAACCAAACAGAGATTTATGGATATAATAAATGACTTTTTCTAACAAAAGACCATGGATTGGCTAGTGCCCCACTGCTCCCTAAGTAGTTAAAAAGCATTCTTTAGAATGTAATTACATCTCACCGTATTTGTCCATGTGTAAAGTCGCTTGAGATACTTCTCCTGCCGTAGACTCGTAACTGAGACAGAGTAAGAAGGATGAGTTAATTTCGGGCGTGAGTTTATGGCCCCACCCCACCATCCCCGGGAAGATAGGCATATGACCCCCCCTACACACCTAATTGTCTGGACACTATCAGCCGTCCCGTTTCATCCTCTCGATATTGCCATGATGTCTGGGCCCCCTAGCGCCCCACCACTCCCTAAGTAGTTAACATTCCAAACCTTTGCATCTTGCTGACTGCGCCCTGTTTTAGTGATGTATCATCCATAAAAAATTCTTAATATTTAACATTCTTCAATATACAAGTGTTGCATAGCCATCAAAAGCTCTGCTTCTTGGCAATATCACTGCGTTGTCAGATTTCAAAAAGGCTTCACGGCGAAAGCACTACATTTGTTTGTTTGAGGGTAGCACCTCACATATTTTCAACATTAGCATCAATTCATATCCAGCTCGGTTCTCAAAATGTCCATATCACAGCTAATATAAATCACTTACCTTTCAAAGAACTTCTGCTGAGGGCTTCCCAAGTGTCCAAACAAGAGAATCCATGGTTCTTTTGTTAGAAAAAGTAATTTATTATATCCATAAATCTCAGTTTGGTTGTCACGTTATGTTCAGCTACTCCACCAAGCATTGTCAGTCTACTCGCCCGTTGTACAGTGAAGAGAACGCGTTCAAGTTATACCTTTCATCTTTTCACAAACAAATCAAATATCATTAATAATGCATCCTTATGTATCCTTTTATGAATAATAGCGATCATATTATACACGGATGGTAACTGAAACGTTATAAGAGGAAAAGAAAGCTGGGCGCGTTCACGTTCTCGTGAACGGGCACGGTTGTTTACCTTTTTCCCTTCCTGTAGTCTGTCTGTCTTCTATAAGGATCTCCTCAGGGCTTTTTCCTCCAGACACTTTCCAGAGACTGTTGACATCCAGTGGAAGCCATAGGTACTGCAACCTGTGTCCTATCTCCCATTGACTTATATGTCCAGGCATTCAAAGTGAGAGGAGGGCAAAAGAAAAAGGATTTCCGGACAGAAATTTCTCAGGTTTTTGCCTGCTATATCTGTTCTGTTATACCCACAGACTATATCTTAATGGTTTCAGAAACTTCAGAGTGTTTCCTATCCAATAGTACTAATTATGTGCATATCCTAGTTTCTGGTCCTGAGTGGCGGGCATGTCAGACAGGTGAACATTTGGAAAATGGGACCCTACCCCTAAGAGGTTAAGGATCCACACCTGTGTGGAAGCACATGCTTACTTAGTGTCTCATTTACCCAAGTGTTCCCACTATATCCCTTAAAAAATTGTCTTTATAGCAACATCATGACTTGTGAAGTTTAGCTTGCTAGTGATACAAGTAAAATGTGTTTCGTGAGAGAATAACATTTCATTTAACCAAGTTGGCAAGCCTTTTACAGTCAAGAGCATGGCTGACTATTCAAAATCCAACCAAGCACTTTGAAAATTTCACAACCTCAACATTTTTATCCCATTTAATTTAGATAGCTATATTACCATTAGCTAGCTAGCCACTGAGGTAAATTTGCGTCTTTTTCCCAACGCCGTTAAGCCAAAACCACGCCCTGTTATTCAGAGGGTTGTTCTACAACGCTTTGAGCGCTCTTCAAGTCCAGAAGTGAATATCACGTAAACGCGAAATTCCAGTCACTGATTAATAACATTTGTGCTTGTATTTCAAGATTGAAAATATAATAACATAATGTTGTGGACTGAGCTAGCCATTAACGTCCCTTAACGCTCAAAGACCGATTCAATGGCTGTAGCATAGCATATTCGACTGAATGATTAGCTAATAAATATTTGAGAAATTATGATTAATATGCACATGCTTTTACCTGATAAGACTACTAATGATAATATAACTTCAAATACCGAGCTAGTAACGTTAATTAGCCTAGGTGAACTTAGTTGACCTTCAATTGAGGGAATTCAGTTCTGAAACATTTTTACAACTCATTGAAACTCTGAAAATGAATACATGTTACCAAACATGATAATAATAGGCCTGCATTATGGTAGGCAGCTAATTGCGTTTAACTGTTAAAATACACTTTCCAACCTTACCTTGGAAGGTCACTGTCTCTGCACTGAGACAACATTAGCTAGCCAATGGGAGCGTAGTAGAATGCCCCTATGAATTATGGGCGTGGTTTCGGATTAACTGCTTTGGGAAAAAGACGCTGTAAATTTTGATAGCTAGCTTAACGTTAGCTTTCTACCTACTGTAGCTAAAGTTACAGTTTACGTATCAGCAGAATCAGTGTCACAAGGTCAGTGTCACAACAGAATGTTTTGTAAAAGATAAGATATTGCTGATGGATGCAGAGAGAATTGGGATACTGGTGCATGGCACATCAACAATGAAAAACAGATGCTAAGTCTACCCAGCCAGAGTCATGGCCATGAGTGGCCAGTTCACAATATGACATTTTCAATTTTATTGTAAACTCCATGAACACTTTTCTTCAAGTTAGCTAGCTAGCTATATTAACCTAGCCAATGTTAGCTAACCTACTAGCATTTGCAGTTCTTTTGGTTGTCATATGGTTATGTTTTGCCCAATAGGAACTGAATGGTGAATGATGACTGGAGTAACGTTAATTAATTGTATTTCTAAATGTGTGGATAACATGTTTCTGAACCCTTCTAAATTAACCCTGATAATGCCATGATTAAGAAAAGAAAATAGCCTTTTATAAACACATTTCATGCAAATCTACATAATTTCATATGACAAGCAGAATCTTTTTTTAATACCTTTAGGGATAGGAGTCCCGCTAGCGGGATAACTTCAGGTGAAACTGGAAGGCGCACAATTCAAATAAATAATCATAAATATTATGGATTTTAAACATTTATGTACATATAAGTGTCTTATATCGGCTGACAGTTTACATTCTTGTTAATCTAACGGCACTGTCCGATTTACAGTAGCTATTACAGCGAAAACATGCCATGCGATTGTTTGAGGACGGAACCCACATCAAAATATGTTTCCACCGGCACAGGTTTCATACATTCACAAATAACGATTAAATATTCACTTACTTTTTGAAAATCTTCCTTTGATTTCTCATCCAAAGGGTCCCAGCTATAACATGTAGTATCGTTTTGTTAGATAAAATCCTTTTTTATATCCCAAAAAGTCAGTTTAGTTGGCGCCATCGATTTGAGTAATCCACTCGTTCAACATGCAGAGAAAGGAATCCGAAAATCTACCCCTAAACTTTGTTTCAACAAGTCAAAATATGTTTCTATTTACTCCTCAGATACCCTAAAATGTAATCAAACTATAATATTTCTTAGGGAAAGAAGTATGTTCAATAGGAAACCGATTTTAGCAGGTGTGTGATGTCTTCATGTGCGCGCATTTCCTTGAACATAGACTGCTGACAACCTGTGGAAGCCATGGGAATTGCATCCAGGGAGCTAATTGTCAATATGACCTTACTATTGCATTTCAAAGAGGATGGTCTCGCCCCCCAAAAAACCTCTGGTTGGTTTTTCTTTGGATTTTCTCCTACATTATTTTAACATTTATATAAACTTCAAAGTGATTTCTTTCCAATGGTACCAATTATATGCATCTCTTGGCTTCAGGCAGTTAACTTTGGACATGTCATTCAGACAGGAAGTGGAGAAAAAAGGGGCCTAGCCCTAAGAGGTTTTAATACCACAACAGAGCATGACAACAAATTGCAGCACTGGAGACGTTTTGATTTCTATACAGGCTATTGTTAAAAAATAAGTCTTAAGTTTGGAACAGTGCTAAAGTTGTCTATCAACTGTAAAAATTAAGCAACTACAGAACCAGCTACAACTGAAGTATCTGATCATCAATGAATTAGAGAAAAAGCCATTTTGTTTTTTAACACAGCAGCCGCCAATCGTCATGTAGGGCTCATTTGGGATACTCATTTTCTAATCTATTCTATTTTATTATATTATATTGTTACAAAATAGAGTTGTGTTGACTGTGATTAGATCATGCAAATATAAGAGCATCTGCTAGGCTAAATTAACAAACCAGGCATGCATAGCTCACTGCATGATCCTCAAATTGGCCAGTGTTTCTAAAAGTGATTTTAAAGGCAATGTAGAATGACTGTATAGCCTAATAAGGAATATTATGTAATTTATTTTATACAGCCAAAATGCATGTTGTTGATGTGGTGTTGAAATGCTGAACGCTCCTGCCAGAATGTAGCATGTCACAAGTGCTTCACAATGCCTTGAAATAATACTAATATAGCCTAAATAATACATTTTCGTTCATTCTTAGACTACCTTGCTTGCTCCTGACTGATTTAGAGTTAGTATGTTGTTTAATAGCCTGTTGAAATGCTGTGTGTCAATTGAAAGTGACAGAATCACACATTACTTCCCAAGCAAAGAACATGTTTGGCTTCTTGGCTATAGAAGGTTGTAGCGCAGCCTCTTAATGTCATAGAGACAAACAAAAGATTACCCATATGCTTTGGAATCACGGCTTTCCACTGCATTTTACAGCTGTTTCTAGCATGAAGTATTGCGGACTAAAGCGTTGTTATATATCACTTTATAGGGGTAGGCTTATGCTTTCAGCCATTTTCTTTAACACAAGCCACAATACTACCCCTTCAATGTGAGCCCTGGTTTTAACTAAACACCAGAAGCCCTTCACTGACGCTGGTTTATGCATGGTGACTGAAGTAGACTATCATTTTGTCTGTCAAACAGGTAGGCCTACCTCTTATTCCTCGAATAGGACGAAATAGGCCCCAACACAAAGCCCTCATTGTTAGTAGCCCAAAGTTAAATTAAAATGAAGTCTGTTTAAATGAATTAGGCCTACTTTCAGCCCCTATGCGGTGTACATCTCCGTGGCTGTCGATCTCCATGTGTACAAGTGTGTAGACTGCATGTCTTATCATGTGTATGTGTGTCTGTGCCTGTGTCTCTTCACAGTCCCCACTGTTCCATAAGGTGTATTTTAATATTTTTTTATCTGTTTCTACTGTTTGCATCAGTTACCTGATGTGGCATAGAGTTCCACGCAGCCATGGCTCTATGTTGTACTGTGCGCCTCCCCATAGTATGTTCTTGACTTTGGAATTGTGAAGAGACTTTTGGTGGCATATCTTGTGGTGTTTGCGTGGGTGTCCGAGCTGTGTGCTAGTTGTTTAAACAGACACCTCAGTGCATTCAGCATGTCAACACTTCTTACAAAAACAAGTAGTGATGTAGTCAATGAGCGATGAGAGATTTACATTTACATGCACACATCCACCTGGATTCGGTCTTATGTAGCAACATTTTAAGTTCTGTTTTTTACATTAGGTAAAAGTAGACTCAGAGCTACAAAATAGTATATCATAAACTGCATTTGAGGAAACAAAGGGAAAGTAATTCTCCTTTTAAAGTTGATCAACTTAGTCCTCAAAAGTGAGTTTACGTCTTTCAATGTTTTGTTACTACTATTGGAGAGCCCTTCGTCTACACCCATTCAGCATTTTTCAAACCCTCTTAAGCCTTAGCCCCACCCAACCCATCTCTTTAAGGGTTGATCCAACTGTTCTGTACTAACTTGCCAGCTACTACCAGACATCTAAGAGAGAGAGAGAACAGCTCACTGAACATTACTCCCCCTATCTGTGATTTCCCGTTCAGAGTGCACACTGGACGCTCTGGCCAATAAGTAGGATTGTTCCGAAAGCTCTGACCTCACAACTACAGTCAAGCACCAAAGCTAACTGGCTAACATTGGTTAGCTACTTCCAGACACATAATGAGAGAATACCACACTCTGACCATTTTACTCGCCCTAGCGGGGCTGGTTAGGCTGTTTCATGTTATCCAGAGCGTTGGTGACTGTAACTGTGCTGCTGGCAACAATTGAATTACGCTTTGTTGCCGTTTACTGACAACGGACATATCCAAAGGGTGTTGAGCGTTCAAAAATCCATCAGTTATTCTGCGCTCTGGCACACTAAGACGGGAGTCTTTTGTTAAGAAATGTAGCTAGATAGCTAACAAAGGCTAACCCTATTCTGTACAAATGTGCGCAACCGCAACATTCAAACGAGGCTGCAAAGAAAACTAATGGGACTGTAGCGACTGTGCTGGGGTGTGGGGTGTGAACTATGTTTCTATTCAAGCGTTGATTGACATGGTAATGGCTCTATAGTATTGGAGAAAAGTAAAAAAAGACGGACCCCTCTGACCCTGTACGTTACATCGTGACGTGTCATGGCGTCACGTACTTCACGCATAAAGCAACAAATTCTGTCTTATTGCCTCTCTCCACCAGGTGTAGCACTTATCTCAAAGTTTAAAAAACAGAAAGGGACAGGGGCAGGGTAAGGGGGGGATACCTAGTCATTTTTTGCGTCATCACTGCAAGCTATCATGACTCTCAAAAGACGCTGTTTACTTCTGAAGATCACTTTAGCACCGCCCTTAAAACCCGATTCAAATTCGACACAAACCTTCAAATAGCTATGTAATTACACATTATATAAACTCTTTATAGTGTTTTATTAACATTTTAGAGGCGATAAGGTGGACAGATCGAGTGAAAAAAGCAGTTTCCCCACACAACATCTCTCCTTCTCACTGTCACGCAATAGGATTAGCTTCCCCACCCGCCATTTTTAAAAAGACCCGACGGAGCTCTCATTGCCTTCTTGAATCATGCAGAGATGGGCATCATGAAGGTCTCGTCATTGATTTTGTTGGAAAGGGGAGAAATTGCGCTTTACATTGGTATTGATATTACAGTTGATCTGGAAGTATTACGTTTTTTGGCCGCAAAAATAAGGCCAGCGCGATGTACAAAAGTGAGTGAGTTTACATTAGCTAGGTAAACAATGAATCCAACGTAATTAGAGCAGTAAAAATAAATATTTTGTCATACCCGTGGTCTGATATAGCACGGCTGTCAGCCAATCAGCATTCAAGGCTCGACCCCACCCAGTTTGTAATCATGTACCACTGAATCAACAAAGGTATTATCTAAGTGAGTTTCAGAGATTGTCAGAAAAGGAATGTTATCTTTTACTAGCAAATTATTGATTTCATGAACCTTGTTTCTGTTAGGGTTGCGTAACTCGTGGAACAGAAGTCAGGCGCAGGAGAGCAATGCTAACAGTATAACTCTGGTTCATAGGCACATGATTACTGCATAGAATAGATGTAGGATCAGCAGAATCATTCAAGGCAGTTAGAGGAACATACATTAGGTTACTTACATTGTGTCTTCCAACGCCCCTGGGATAATGTACATTTGCTGAAGCATGTTAGGGGTAACTGCAGGTCGATATTTGCAAACTATTTTGCATAGACGTCACCCAGAATTTGCTACATGTCACCCAGAATTTCCCTTGTGAAATGGCTAATTCTGGTTATGAATGTAAGGATTTGGCATGGGTCCTCAGATCCTCAAAAGGTTCTACCGCTGCACCATCAAGAGCATCCTGACTGGTTGCATCACTGCCTGGTATGTCAACTGGGGCCAAGCTTCCTGCCATCCAGGACCTCTATACCAGGCAGTGTCCGAGGAAGGCCCTAAAAATTGTCAAAGACACCAGCCACCCTAGTTATAGACTGTTCTCTCTGCTACCGCACTGCAAGCGGTACCAGAGCACCA
Source organism: Brachymystax lenok tsinlingensis (assembly GCA_030435695.1). Lineage (NCBI taxonomy): Eukaryota > Metazoa > Chordata > Actinopteri > Salmoniformes > Salmonidae > Brachymystax > Brachymystax lenok. Next base: position 997,244 of record CM059786.1, read on the forward strand.
AGTCTAGGTCCAAGAGGCTTCTAAACAGCTTCTACCCCCAAGCCATAAGAATCCTGAACACCTAATCAAATGGCTACCCAGACTATTTGCATTGCCTCTCCCCCTCTTTTATACCTCTGCTACACTCTATTATCATCTATGCATAGTCACTTTAATAACTACCTAGGACACCACTGGTTAGGGAGGGGAAACTGGTTATAGATACCACTGTTTAAATATTAATGGATAATTCTTCGTTTTTATAATTCATGCAAGAATAGCATTATCTTTTTTTACAGTTGTTGCCAGTTATTTTGACTGGTTACAGAACACTGTCACACCATTTATTAAGGTTGCTTCATAGCTTTAGTATTCTCATCATAATGTTCCGATCACATCATGCGTGAAACACCTACATTTAAATATGTTTACCATGTCCAAATTCTCTTTCCTCACGCTAAATTCAAATGCCAGTATGCATTCTAAAATTGTCTGAATAGGCAAAATATGTATGTCGTCGCGGGTCAGCCGTTTGAACGTAAACATAATGTGCCTTAACAACAAACTTGTATACCATCTGTAAATACGAATAAAATTGTTACATTACCACCCTAGTTGGTTTAGCCACATAAAAGGTTTGCAACCTTCCCGCTAGCTATGATTGGCTGAGAAAATGAGTAGGCTGGACATGCCGAGAGATGCGTTGGGATTGGACATATAGCACGCTTCTGTCTATTTGAGCTGGTCAGTATGTCTAGGCATTCCTGTCTAGTGCGGCTTTTTTATGTATTGTGTATTAAAACTGCATAAGTGTTGCTCTCCACTTTCTGGACGACTGCATAAGTGTTGCTCTCCACTTTCTGGACGACTGAGTTTTGAAATCAGTGGAATTAGAGTACGATAGCTAAGGAGATTGAGAAAACACATGTCTCCAGATTACATCTTCAAACTAAGTGCAACTATGGCATCCGCCAGGGGCGCATGCATCAATATACAAGTGTTGCATAGTCATCAAAAGCTCTGCTTCTTGGCAATATCACAGCGTTGTCAGATTTCAAAAAGGCTTTACGGCGAAAGCACTACATTTGATTGTTTGAGGGTAGCACCTTCAATATTTTTTCCATTACCATCCATTGAAACGTGAAGAGAACTCATTCAACTTATACCTATAAACTTGTCCAAGAACAATCAAACATAATTGTAAATGTATCCTTAGGAACACTTATGTGTATATATAGTATAATATTTCAACCGGAATATAAACTGGGCGAAAAGAAAGGAAAAAACCACAGAGCGCGCCAGCTGGGAACGCGCATTTTCTTCTATTGACATCTGTGTGGCCACTTCCTTATTCGTCTTCTTCTACAATCTAAAAGCAGCTAAAAAGAATCAAAACACTTTCTCGAGACTGTTGACATCCAGAGGAAGCAATAGGTACTGCATTCATATGCCCTTATATGGGCATTTTCATAAGGGAGGGGTTCCAAATGAGGCAATGTGTCAAAACCACTTTTTCCAGGACAGAAATCCCTCGGGTTTTTGCCTGCCATATCTGTTCTGTTATACTCACAGACAAAATGTTAACACTTTTAGAAACTTCAGAGTGTTTCCTATCCAATGGTGCTAAATATGTGCATATCCTATTTTCTGGGCCTGAATGGGAGGCATTTTACTTTGGGCACGCCAGGCTCTCCAAAACAGTCACCTCATGCGCTGCTCCCAAAGAAGTTAGAGGTGGGTGGGACTAAAGCTTAAGAGGGTTTGAACGACACAATGGGTGTAGACAAAGAAGGGCTCTCCAATAGTAGTACCAAAACATTCAAAATCCTTTTTCTCAAAACTTTCAAAGCAAAATCACTTTCCCATTGTTCCTCAACTGTGGTGTATGATATACCATTTTGTAGCTCTGAGTCTCTACTTTTATCCAATGTAAAAAACGCAATTTCAAATGTTGCTACCTTAGTCCGATTTTAGCCGGTTGGCCACATATAATAACACTGATGGCAGTAGCTAACTACTGGCAAGCAACGCTAAAGGAATTGCAAACGGGTTAGCATAACTCTAGCCAAACCAAAAACAGTTTTTCTAAATATTAGCTAGCTGGCTAGCAAACATGTTCCTCACACACTAGGAACTTATTTCCTCCAACGTTACAATGAAAATGTGATCTCTGAATTCTGAAATCTGAAGTTGCATGTGAGTGTCAAGCATAGACACGGTTAGCTGACAATGTCACAAATGATGTGCGCGCTTCCATGGAGCAGAAGTCAGTGTGCTGTTGTGATTCTGGATGGCCAGATTGCTTGCAAAAACGACAAGAAACTGGCATGACAGAAATCATAAGTGGCTCGTTTCATCTTCTTATCGATACCATGTCTTGTTTTGAGGTGTTTTTACTGATTTCATGTCAATACAAAAAATGTGCTAAGTAGATAACCAACAACTTTAACAATGTATTTGAGAGACAAGTGCTCATTGTGCAAATGTATTTATGTTTTCAATAAACATTAGAAATGAAATATAGGTTACATGTTGTCTATCCAGGCAGGTCAGTTGAAACAAATGTCTTGATGTTGCCCTGATTGAGTTAATGATTGCTATGTGTCTTGTTTCTGCTATTTGGCACACTTTTATTACAAGGCAATGTTGGAATGGCTTGAAACCATTCTGTCCATCACAATTATGGGAAGATGCGGAAATGCGTTGCAAAAAGGTGATTGGAGCTTATACTTTGGAATCCTTCTATTTATGGGTGATTAACAGTGACAAATTGTTGGCTGACATACTTAGTTTACCTAGCTGAGTGAAGAGCAGTATATTTGTTTACATTACTGATTTGTTTTTGTTCATTTTTATTTTACTAGGCAAGTCAGTTAGAACAAATTCTTAATTTGAATGACTGCCTAGGAACAGTGGGTTAACTGCCTTGTTCAGTGGCAGAACAACAGATTTCAACCTTGTCAGCTCGGGGATTCAATCTTGCAACCTTTCGGTTACTAGTCCAACGCTCTAACCACTAGGCTACCTGCTAGATCGCCTCTGTGATTCACTCCAACAGATGAAGGGTTTACGTTGCAGCTGTACTGAATCCAATGGCAAATCAGTGAATTTGGAAGCTCTGCTTCAGTCACAGGCAAGGAATCCCTAGTATGTCAATATAGGAGTTGATCATTTACATTGTACATGATCAAACTAACAATTGCAGTCCCAAATGTGCCACGATCTCATCCCACTTTGTGATAAGTGCCATGGGATATTTAGTGCCTCATTATTCAGTAAACTTGTCTCTGCCGTCGTCTTCGCAGGTCAACAGATTTTAAGCTTTTCCATGTAGAAATGCCATAGAGAAGTCCCGAATGTACAGTATAGAAATGTGCGTCTTTACACTTTTGAAATATGTGTTTTGCGATAACTCTTGGACAGTGAAGAGAGTGAAGAGGCGACTCTGGGTTGCTGGCCTTCTAGGCAGAGTTCCTCTGTCCAGTGTCTGTTCCTTTGCCCATCTTAATATTTCATTTTTATTTGCAACTCTGCCTAGAAGGCCAGCATCCCGGAGTCGCCTCTTCACTGTTGACGTTGAGACTGGTGTTTTGCGGGTACTATTTAATGAAGCTGCCAGTTTAGGACTTGTGAGGCATCTAGACACTCTAATGTACTTGTCCTCTTGCTCAGTAGTGCACTGGGGCCTTCCACTCTTTATATTCTGGTTAGAGCCAGTTTGCGCTGTTCTGTGAAGGGGAGTAGTACACAGCGTTGTACGAGATCTTCAGTTTCTTGGCATTTTCTCGCATGGAATAGCCTTCATTTCTCAGAACAAGAATAGACTGATGAGTTTCAGAAGAAAGGTCTTTGTTTCTGGCCATTTTGAGCCTGTAATCGAACCTACAAATTCTGATGCTCTAGATACTCAACATATTTGAAAAATGGTTTTCTTATGATCAATTAGCCTCTTAAAATGATAAACTTGGATTAGATAACACAACGTAACATTGGAACACAGGTGTGATGGTTGCTGATAATGGCCCTCCGCACGCCTATGTAGATATTCCATAAAAAATCAGCCGTTTCCAGCTACAATAGTCATTTACAACATTAATAATGTCTACACTGTATTTCTGATCAATTTAATGTTATTTTAATGGACAAAACATTTGCTTATCTTTCAAAAACAAGGACATTTCTAAATGACAACATTTTGAACGGTAGTGTATATAATATAACAGATATTGCGCATATAACGTGTTAATCCTCACCATGTTGGCAAGGCCCTTTTACCATATCTCTGTGGGTTTCATTTGTATTATGTATTATGGAAGTACACACTGGTTCATCTCTCTGGGGAAAGAATGTTCATTTGCATGCTGTCATACTTTCTCCTCAGAGAAAAAAAACTAACTGCAATGAAAGAGGTGAAATGACAGTACTTTTCTACAGCCTGTTTTGACAGTGAACATGGTTTCACTTCAAACATGTGTGCTGACATGGCCAGGCTCTTACGGTACTACCTAATTGGTATCTGTTGTGCCCCACCCTTTAACCAGCATTCCATTTGTGCTCTGAGGGAAGTGGGGCCCTCTCAGCCAACAGGATGTAGAAGAACCAGAGCCATGCTACAAAAATGCCAATGTCACAGAGAGATTGGTGCGATCCAGACTTTCATAGACATTTTACTATTAGTCAATGTTCTAATAATGTTCCTTTCCAGCCAGTGTTGCCAATTTAGCAATTTTTACACTATATTTTGTGAAGTTTTAGACCCCTCCAGCTACTTTTATAGTTTTGACACATACGATGTCTATGGTTTTGATCGCATTTAGCAACTTTTCCTACTGAATTTTGCCACTAACGAGTGTGGGAGAAGCTGTCTGTGCAACAGAAGTCACAGCAACAGCGCACACACAGGCAGAGATGCACAAGGGGAGAGTGGCCGAAGATGCACAAGGGGCAGTGGGAGAGTGGCCGAAAATGTGACATTCATGGAGCATTTGGAGGTAAGTGGTCATCTTTTTTCTTTGACTGATTATTACCATAATCATATCTGATTGTGCCTCTGGGCCAATGACCTATGAGACTAGGGGTAATCAAGACACATGGATATTTATACTTCTGAGGAGGGGGGAAAGTTCCAGCATTAGGGTACAGCACTCATAGTAGACGAATGAAGTTGTAAATCTACATTACATTACAAGCCTTTTGACTCTAATTATAAGTATTTGTGAAACAGATACTGGGGCATTATTTTCATGGGGGTTGCTTAGCAACATGTGATTTGGTTTTGGGCTCCAGGAGAAAAACAGGGCTTAACTTCTTAGGGAGCGGCTGCATAGGTGACGGTTTTGGAGAGTCTGGCGTGCCCAAAGTAAAATGCCTGCCACTCAGGCCCAGAAAATAGGAGATAATAATTACACATAATTAGTACTATTGGATAGGAAACAATCTGAAGTTTCTAAGAGTGTTAACATAATGTGAGTATAACAGAACTGATAGCAGGCGAAAACCTATCCAGATTTGCAGTTTTTTTTGTAGATGACGTTCTTCTCCAAGTTGCCTATTGCATACAATGTTATGTAGGACTGAGACTGCAGTACCTATGGCTTCCACTAGATGTCAAGTCTTTATACAAAGACTGGAAGTTCTAGGAGTAAGCAGAACGGATAGGAAGAGGAAATAGTCAGGGGACCACTTTTGTAAACATGGTTTGACGCGCGCGAGATTGTGAGCGCGCCCCATTTTATTTTTCTTTCCTATCGTTCACGTTATTGTCCGGTTGAAATATTACAGTAAATATACATAAAAGGATACCTAAGGATACATTAAAAATGCTGTTTGATTTGTTTGTAGAAAATGTATAGGTATAATTTGAACGTGTTCTCTTCACGGTTCAATGGGCGACTCAACGGTGGATTTTATGATCATAACGCGCCAACCAAACGGAGATTTATGGCTATAATAAATGACTTTTTCTAACAAAAGAACGGATGTCTTCGTTGGACACTTGGGAAGCCCTCAGCAGAAGTTATTTGAAAGGTAAGGGATTTGTGTTTTGTAAGGGATTTGTGATATGTGTTTTGTGTGACCTGCGCTGGTTTATGAATTTATGCTAATGCATAAATATTAGAGGTGCTATCCTCAAACAATCAAATGTTGTGCTTTCGCCGTAAAGCCTTTTTTAAATCTGACAACACTGTGATATTGCCAAGAAGCCGAGCTTTTGATGGCTATGCAACACTTGTATATTGATGAATGTTTAATAATTCAACTTTTGGATTTTGAATTAGTTTAGGAACTAAAATCTAAGGTGCTAACCATATAATTAGTCATTTGAATACTGGAATGGACATGAACGTTTTTATGATGGGACAAAAGGTCAGCCATTTTGGTCAGGGAGTACACCAGCCATGTTAGGGCAGTGCTGTGCACCCAGGTGTACTTCACTAAGAAATAAGGAGGCGAAAATGACTGGGATCACCTTTCATGTGTTAGTACAGCTAGAGTAGCAACAGTGTTGATCCTATATCAATTCTGAAGTGGGATTATTGTGTAAAATAATCAATTTGTAGCCAAGTGAAGGTAGCTAGGAAGGTAGCTAGGAAGGTAGCTACAGTGGTTCCTCCTTTAAAAGTTTCGAGGTAACCAGCGTCCATCACGGCTTCATTTCTCCAGACCACCACAAGGGGGAGTTAGAGCACTCCTTATGCATTTGGGTCCTAAGGTTTTTATCTGACCAATCATATCGAGTGGTTCCAATGACGAATTTGACGCGAGCCACCCGTCCCTGGTGACTTTCTTCAGCAAATATGGCTGACAAAACATTACAGGAGAAGCAAATGTAAGTAGTTATAATGTCTTAACGAGTCAAGCTAAAAATGTACAGTTGAGAGGAACATGTTAATGTAGAGACAAACGATTGTGCATATGTTTTTGTCATAAAGTTAATTTACAAAAATCACTATTTAGCAAGTTAGCTGACTACCTAACATTAGCCAGCTAGATAGCTGGTGTAATGACATGAGTATGGCATTGTAATCCGTGTTGGTTAATGTTTTAGGGACTGCTGAGAGAACCATTTGCCTTTACTGCAAATTGAATGTACAGTTGTGTTAGCTTGCCTTGCTGTGAAATGCAGCTGAAGTAACATAGCTAGCTAACTATTTACTTGCTTATTGTGTAGTGGAGGATACAAATAACTGTATGCCTATGGATGTGTAGCTAGCTACAGTATGTAGCCGATCTGTGTATGGACCCTAAAACGTTTGGTATGAACCTCAGCTATCATAGTTGTTGTATCAACTTCAAGTCTGAATGGCATTAATGAAGACTATGGATAGAGTAATATAATAACTATATTGTGCCAAGGATGCAAGTCCTATATACATTTACTGTAGTTATTACCACGCATGAGATTCCAACATTGTAGCCTGTACATTGAATATATTCAGTGATCATGCACACTTCCTTGGCAAATAAAGGTGTGGTTCAGGTTCAATCTTTGTGAGACATTCGTTTTCAGTCATTCCCAATACCAGGTGTAGAAAACTCCATTCTTCGAATGAGGCTGTGTCTGCATATACAGTTGAAGTCGGAAGTTTAAATACACTTAGTTTGGAGTCATTAAAACTCATTTTTCAAACACTCCACAAATGTCTTGATAACAAACTATAGTTTTAGCAAGTCGGTTAGGACATCTACTTTGTGCATGACACAAGTCATTTTTCCAAAAATTGTTTACAGACAGATTATTTCACTTATAATTCACTGTGTCACAAGTCACAATTCCAGTGGGTCAGAAGTTTAAATACACTGAGTTGACTGTGCCTTTCAACAGCTTGGAAAATTCCAGAAAATTGTCATGGCTTTAGAAGCTTCTGATAGGCTAATTGACATCATTTGAGTCAATTGGAGGTGTACCTGTGGATATATTTCAAGGCCTACGTTCAAACTCTGTTTGAATCTGTACCTCTGTTTCCCCCCATGTTTGTGTGCGTGATTGTTTATGTTCTGGCATTTCGGGACGGCTGGTTTTGTTTTTGGGTTTTGTTATATTTACGCCCGTAGTGTTTTTTTGTGACAGGTATTTTTCCCGCACCCGGATAGATTGTATTTTTGGTACTGGTGCGTCTCTATTAAAATACCTTGTACACGCATTTCTGCTCTCCTGCGCCTGACTCCTTTCACCAGTCACACTTAGCCTGACAGGTATGTATGTATCTATGCAATTTGGTACAAAGTTATGAACAGACACTAAATTGTAGGAGCTAACTACTAGCTATGTAAAAGTTGGAAGGAAAAACACCCAGTGCTGCTTACCTTCGTAGGTGTCCACTATGACTTCATTCGTGTCGGAAAGAAAGGCTGAACAGTATTGTTTGTAGCCAAACTGACACTCAAAAAATTGCCAAAATGGAGGGTGGTTGATAGCGACAATTATTTGAGTTTTGCGCTCTATTACAAAATATTTGATTGCAAAATAATATTTATTTTTTTGATTAAAAATAAAGTTTTGCTCTCGACAAAAATACATACATTTGTTGCAAGTTGGGGAGGGGGGCTAATAGCTGAACAATATACTATTCAACCTTTACTAAAGAATAGTCTAATAGGCGAGATAGGTGTGCTCATCTATGTAATAAATAATGACTATTCAAATAAGTTACCTTACACGTTATCTTGGCTGATAATTTGTTAGCTACGCTGTCCTTACGAACCACATAGCATATCATTACAGCAGTATGTACCGGTATGTTAGCTATCTACCTAATGTTAGTAGTCATACATCAAACTTGACAGTATATTAACTATAGGCTAACTCCATACCCAACGTTTGACTTGATTATTCCCGTCATTCTTAGCTTAGCTAAATGGTATAGTCTTTGTGCGTTCTCAATGGACATTCGGGTGCTTTCGTAAATTTGCTCTGGCTAATTCGCTCTGGCTGTCTACACCGATTTCAGAGCACTCTCGTTTTGAGTACCAGAGCGCAGAATAATGAATATACGAGCACGCAACACCTGTTGAATATGGCCGGTGTCAGTAAACATCGGCAAAAAAGCATAATTAAATTGTTTCCAGCAGCACAGTTACTGTAACCAACGCTCTGGTTAACACAGAAACTGCCTAACCAGCTCTGCTAGCTGTCAAGTAAAATGGTCAGAGTGGTCTCATTTGTGTCTGGAAGTAGCTAGCAAGCTAGCCAACGTTCGCTTGGGTGCTTGACTGCCATTGTAAAGCCATAACGCTCAAATCAACCCTACAACGTGAGAGTGGAACGGTAAGAATTTACAAACTGACAATGCTCTGAATTTATGAGCATTGTCAGTTTGACAGCGCCATATTTTCCGTACCATCCTAACAGACACCCAGAGGGTTTTTAGTTTTTCATAGTTTTTTTTAACTAGGCAAGGCAGTGAAGAACTAATTCTTATTTACAAGGACAGCCTACTCCTTCTTCCCCGTTGGTCTCCCGCGTACCCTCCCCGTCTCTGGTAATGCCAATATGGAAGACTATCAAATGCTTCTCAAAGATGCCCTCTGGTGGTCAAACTAGCACTAACTTGCAGTAACAGATAAAATGGCTGACAATTAAATGACGTGCTGCGGCAGCACGCAAGGTGTGCCGCAACTTTTAAAGGAGGAATCACTAACAGTAATCAATGTAGTTCCATTCATTTTTGAAATAACGAGCAAACAAGCTAACGTTAGCCACACAGCTAGCCAATGTTGGTTTTAATCTTGCAATTAAATCTGCAAATTGTAGCTACAGAAAAATGTTGGGTCGAAAATATAGATAGTATGATACAAGTTACTCCAAATATCAGAAATTAGCCAACTTTAAGTTAGCTCAACTGTCATGCAAGCTAGCCAGCTAACGGTAAAGTTAGATAATGTTAATTTAGCAGTTAACGTTAGCTAGTAAAGTAGCTATCTAGCCAATGTAAAAAAATATATATTTAACTAGGCAATCAGGTAAGAACAAATTCTTATTTACAATGATGGCCTAGTGGGTTAACTGCCTTGTTCAGAGGCAGAACGACAGAATTTGACCTTGTCAGCTGGAGGATTCAATCCAGCAACCTTTCGGTTACTGGCCCAAAGCTCTAACCACTAGGCTACCTTCTGCCCGTTAGCTTGACAGCTAAAACTTAGCCACATAGCTAACTAGATTACTGATAACTAATGTTAGCTAGTCATAGCTAGGAAGCTTGCAAAGCTAGGTATAGTTAATCAAACTCCTGTTATCGAAATAAGTAAGCCTGCATGACCGACATGCAGCATTGCTTATCCCTGATTAAACACTTCACTTGTTAACAAACTTACTATAATTTGACTTGAGACTGTTGATAGATACAACTGGATATACATTTCTGTAATTTCAAGACGGATACAGCATAGTTAGAAAGAACACATGATATACCGGTCTCTCCCTGTCTGCTGCTCCACAATGTGCACATTTTTTGACATCAGCTATTTATAGCATGTTGGCTCCCCCTCCCATTCTGTAAAGAAACCAATAAAAGTCATGCACTCAACGTCCAGCCAAGCACAGTGGCTGTAATGAGTTGAATCAGGTTGCACAATGCACACATGATATAAGTCAATGTGTATAAGTACTGGCATTGTGTAACAATGTAGCATCATAGATTTCCCAAAAATCGAACCTTGAGACAAAAAGTCCAGTGTTGGTGATCGCGTGCCCATTGGAGCCGCTTCTTCTTGTTTTTAGCTGATAGGAGTGGAACCCAGTGTGACCGGCTGCAATAGCCCATCTGTGATAAGCGCGTATAAGGTAGTTGTTGTGAATTTGTTAGATTACTTGTTAGATACTACTGCATGGTCGGGAACTAGAAGCACAAGCATTTCGCTACACTCGCATTAACATCTGCTAACCATGTGTATGTGACAAATAAAATTTGATTTGAGTTCTGCACACCACTGTTGTACTTTGCCGTTTGTGGCCCACCTGTTAGCTTGCATGATTCTTGCCATTCTCCTTTAACCTCTCATCAAAGAGGTGTTTTGCCCACAGGATTGCCACTGACTGGATGTTTTTTGTTTCATAATTATAGAGTTTGGTTTGGAATCTACATCTTCCAGAAGCCCAGACATATTTCATTTGGATAAGTGTTCTTTCCATCTTGACTCCACCTTCTTTTTTTCATTGCCTTTTGAAAAATAAATGTATACAACATGGTTTTCCTCCGTCAACAAACATAAGATATTGTGTAAGAGGTTGGAATACTTAAACAAAACAGTGAGCCGTTTGGAGGACTACAAACAAGGGCCTTAAGCATTGGAGCCTTTGCATGTAAACAGACTGCATAACCATCATCTTCAGAAGCAGTAGCAGCCTCTGTTCAGAAAATACAGGGCCAGTCAGTCATAAATAACCTTTTTCCTCCACTACTCTGAATCAGTGGCGTTCAGGCCGTTTAAGATTAGGGAGGAGAATATTGGATGACTGTCATTCATATTCCAATCACCCAGCTCAATGTAACATTGATTGTTGTCGTATACTACACACTAAAAACAAATGCCTGCACAAAAAGAGCTGTGAGCAAACCACGCCCCTAAAATATTAAAATGAGCCCTACATTTTAATTATCATCACCCCCAAAGAACCCTTTTTGTGTGTACATGATACTCGAAATTGACCTATACCCATCATGAGGTTTCTACAACCTAGCCTACAAATGAAAGTTTATAACTTAGGGGCACAGGTCGAGAGGCAAATTTGAGTAATCTAAGTGACAGACAGTGACACATTGAATACCACCTTGCACAATCTTGCCTGCATCTAGCTGATCTGAGGTGTAATCATTAGTCCAAACAGTTGCAAAATGAGAGTTTCTATTGGACATATTCAGGTAGGTCCAATCCCGTTTCGTTCTGTTTGGTTTCGTTTAAGAAACGTTTTGCAAAAGAATCGGAAGAGTGAATAAAGCCCTGATCACCTTCACACACAGCCACATACAGTATCATCACTTTGTTCTTTGTATAATTCCTCCTTTCACCTTCTCCCTTCACTTCTGGACTTCAGTGCACAACACAACAGCTGTCTTGTGACCAGCCAAACCTTCCAACCATAACTGCCAATCATTGTCACCATAGAAATAAGAATAAATAGAACGGGCGCCCCCATTCAAGGCAATTATGGCATAACTGGTTTACTAGTGGCTATTGTGAGTGTACTCATAGGAACAAAGCAGGAAATATAAGCAGGAAGTGTACCCATCAATCTGTGCTGTGATTTGTTGAATCAACATTACACAAAAGGAACAGTCTATATTACCCTGGAAATTATTACTTCACAATACCAGGAAGCCATTGCGAGTGTACCCATGAGTTTACCAGTCAAATTGCCAGGGTTAGTGGTTCCAAAACCATTCTATTAACCTTTTCACACGCACCAACACACGGGTGTGATCAATCTACAGTGGTCCCAGTAGCGTATGATCAAACCGGTGTGATTAGAACACATATTTAGAACGTCCAGTTTCGAATGATGCAACAATCATCATTTGAGCTGGCCACAGTTTTTTCTGAAACATTTTGCACAAACACAATCCTTACAAAGTTATGTCCAGAATGTGAGAAGTTTATTTTTGGATGCAATGTTCAGACATTCACAGAAGTAGCTACAGCATAACACAATCATCCAACCCGGAAAAATGTAGGCTACATTTGTCGTAGCACTAACTGAGGAAAGATTGACATAACACAAGCAGTCATATTTTTATAACTCTCGGCTGACAGAAACTACAATATGAATTAGCTAATAGCAATTAATTATAAATAGTAATCACATCACGGGTGAGCTCCCCAAGTAATCCGAAGATGGGTAGTTTGTGCGTGCTTGTTTTATTCCGCATCAACCAAAGATAGTAAGAGGAGACAAGATGAGTTTGGTCTGTCTTAGTATGCATGTTGAAGGGGGTGTGTCTACGATCATCCACTTCCCTTCATTCACTTCCAGAAGTTTACCCGAAAGATGAGTGAACAATTTTTTCACCTCTATGGTCTGACAGATTACGTGACACCCAGAATGCACTGTATAATGTCAACAAACATAGGTGGCAAATAGCTTAGCTCATTATAATCAGTACAACCTTCAAAATTTTACACACATCATAGGTGTCCATTACAATATATGCAATAATCGGATATTTGTCACCAGTAATTGAAAACGTGAATAAAACTGTAAATACATTATGCTCCATACATACTTGTATGTGCTTACAGTAGAAACGACAACACGATATAGGGAACTTAGTTTGATAGGAACGCACATATGTCCAAAGTTATTATGTGTAAGGAAAACAACAAGGAATGCAAGAAGATGTTCCAATTCTTGCAAGACTGCGCAAATATATGCATACTTGATCTGCGCAAACATGAGTGAAGTGCGGTGGGTTCTCCTGGAAGAGAGTTCTCCTGGAAGTTTATCCGGCTCAGTAAAGCCGCAAACATAAATTGTCCGCAACACTGAAATGGACTACTTCTATGTTAATTAATGAGGAGGCGGAACACACCTCAGTTCAAACTGTTAGAAAAAAATTTGAAATTGACAAGATGAAGCCTATAGATAATTAGCAGGCAGCGTGTGTTAACTGTCCTGTTGCGTAATAATCACATTTTGGAGCAGTGAGTGCATTCTGCGGCGACCGTTAGAGATATTTGGAACTCACGTGTTAAAAGGTTAATTCTTATTTCTATGGTTGTCACCATAGAGATCCTATGCTTTTACATATGCAGGACAATAATAGTATGGCATGTGATATATCAGAAATGTAATGGATTCATAATCAGCCTAAAGGGTTTTTATATAATTATCAATACAGTTTATACGGGTTTTATACACATTTTCTGTATAAATAGCCTCTAAAATATATGTAAATAGACCATAAATGTCTCAGATTTAGTTTTCTTGGAAAGCTGTGAGTGTTATTATATGATACAATTTCATTACTTGTAACGTCTGCTTCCAACTCACACCCTCAAACACGTAGATCCCCTGAACGCAGCTCACTTTCCAGCCCTCTTTCCAGCTCACACTCTCAAACACCTAGATACCCTGAATGCAGCTCACGCTCCAGATCCCAATCACCTGAATTCGAATCACCTGTTCACACACCTGTATGTTGTTATCACACCCTATTTAGTTTAGTTCTTTGCACCCAATCACTGTGATTGTTTTGTGACGCGTCTTTCGGAGCGCTGGTTTCCCCGTGAATTATAGTTTTTGCCTGCCTCAATAACGACGCCTTTTGCCTATTCCCTGCCTGTACTTTAGATTTCCTGTTATCTACCTATTGCCTGATCTCCTGGACTACGTTACTAGCCTTTTCAGTGCCTGTACTGTTGCACCTTTTGGACCCCCTGTGTATGACCTTCTGTCTGCCCCTGGAACTTGCTACCTCCCTCTTCCTGTGGTCCTTTGCAATAAACACCTGCTGCGCCCTGCGCTTGAAACCAGCTCTCTGTCTCCCCTCGTGTTCATTACACTTGTTGCATTTACAACTCGTCTAAGACCTATCATCAACTGATTCCAGCCAGTGTATGGCTGTGGATTGAATGCATTGTTTGAATGTATTTTTGGCATATTGGCAGTTAACTTGAGAAATGTATGGAATCATTCCTCTGAAACTGTCTGGCTAGCTAGCTAACGCATACAGTGCAGATACATTTTTCACATTCATTGATTTACACTCTTATTTCAGCACTGGCAAACCATGGTTGACCAACTCCCTGACAAGCATGGCTGACCTTTGGACCATCATAAGAAGGTTCATGTTCATTCTAATGTTTTAATTCCTTATTCTACGGTTAGCTGATATCATAGTCAACATATGTACTAGAACTAACCCGTTAGTAAACCCACAATCCACTTCATGTGTACAGAAAGCAGTTTAGCAGTTACACGGGTGGCCCTGGTCGCCATAGCCGTGGGAATTAGGGTGCTCCAGTATCCCGATAAATACTTATCATCAGAGCGGAGAAAAATACTCCTCAGCACCCCTTCCCCCTTGGTTAAGTAAGTGAAAGGTAAACTAAGAATATACAATGGAAATATAGCTAGCTCTATCTGTCTCGCTGCTGCTTCTCAAAACTGTTCAACTGTAATCTTTCTCTCTCTTTGAGTAACTACTCACCATACTTTATGCACTGCAGGGCTAGATAGCTGTAGTCTATGCTTTCAGTACTAGATTCATTCTCTGATCCTTTGATTGCATGGACATGTCAGTTCATGCTCCAAGAGCTCTAATAGATTGGAGAACGTCCTCCGGATTTCATCATGTGAATATATTTAGTATAGTTTTTTAATGTTTCATTATTTTTATGAAAATCACTGAGTAGGATGGTCATCCCCTTCCTCCTCTGAAGAGCCTCCAGTGCTCTG
This sequence comes from Brachymystax lenok tsinlingensis, assembly GCA_030435695.1. Lineage (NCBI taxonomy): Eukaryota > Metazoa > Chordata > Actinopteri > Salmoniformes > Salmonidae > Brachymystax > Brachymystax lenok. The sequence continues at coordinate 1,012,617 of CM059786.1, forward strand.
AATACATCACAGCATGTACACGGATGTTCGAAGTGCTGATCCAAGGTCAGCTTTGCCATTCAACTCCTGTGGGATACGGTTGGGATTAGGGTGCTAATAGAAATGATCTCTGTGGCATTAAGTCTAAAACAATAAAGCAAATACCGTGTTTTTAATGAAGAAATTAGTGTTACGACACGTGTTACCCTGCAATCCATTTAAAACCAAGTTTTGTAAAGGTGAGGAGATCATCTTATCTGAGTAGTACACAGTACATTTGAAGTGTTAAATGTAACACTGTCAGAGTACATATGGTCCCACTCTACACAGAGTAAAACGTACACTGATCAAAGTGTTAATTTAACACTGAGGAGGGCAAAAAGTTAACACTGCACTACACTGGCCGGTGTTGATAAAATGTAACAGAGGTAATCAACACTGAGTGTTATAGTGACACTCACTAGTGTTGATTTAGAGTAAAAATGTGTTTACTCTATTCAGCGTTAATTTACTCATCCCCCATTTAAATCGAAATGATAAACACAATAAACTCAAGCAAAGCTGTTTCAACATTCAAATATGTTTATTATGACCAAACCATAAGTCCCAGCCCTGGCTTGAACTGTTATCAAGTGAGAGTAGAATGTAGTCAAAAGAATCCCTTGTGCCATATGACATAAGCAAATCAATAGGTTTGTTGGAAAATGCTGACATTTACATTACAAACAAATATGTTTCTCACAACCTAACCATAAGTCCCAGCCCTGGCTTAAACTGTTATCAAGTGAGAGTAGAATGTAGTCAAAAGAATCCCTTGCTCCATATGACATGAACAAATCAAAATGCTGACATTTACATTAACAACAAACGCTTCTCACAACCTAACCATAAGTATCAGCCCTGGCTTAATTAAACTGTTATCAAGTGACAGTAGGGGACAATGTAGTCAAAACAATCCCTTGCTCCATATGACATGAGCAGATCATAAGGTTTCTGATACATGATGTCATTTACATGAAATACCTTGCATGGTACCTTGCATTTGCTTCAAAACAACTTTAAATGCATTCAAAGGATCATCAAAACATAAGGTTTCAAGAGCTGACCCAACCAAAAAACATGTTCCCCTTTCAGAACAATAGCCTTAATTTTGTAAAATACTGGCATTTCAATGACTACTTCACCACATATGACCAAATCAAGACGATATTCTGTACCATGGTGCTTTACCCATTTAACTGACAAAACATTTGTGTGCACTGAGACATTCAACTTGGCAGCAGTCTCATGGCTTTCTTTCACATCATTGAGCCTTGACATCTTTCCTGGACCTAAAGCTAGTCTATCCTGGCTGAACGTTTCCCAATTATATGCCATGTAATGTTGGTGTATCTTGGCTAAGGTCATAGTGACATTCTTAAAACGATTCAGTTGCTTTTTAAAGAGATTCTGTTTTCCCTTGTAGTGCATACACCACGAATGAAGAATGGGCCCGATATTCCTTAAACAACGAGGATAATGTATCATGAAGTGGTGTTTCGGTAACAGATTTCTATCAGGAAACAAATACATGAAAAGCCTATGATGTTCAGCAATTAAGTGGTTCAGATAGATAGTCATGCCCTCTGTTAGTATAGGAGAAAACACAATATTTACAATTTGTAGTAGTAACAGAAGCAGCTGCCAGTATATATCTTTTTGTACCAGATCACCAAATGTCAATGGCAAATTACGGAGAAGACACCAAGACTGAATAGTATTTAGACCCAATTTATTGCTCCAATCATCCAATTTGAGTGCAGGTGGACGATTCCTCCTCTCTGTGTAGCTATAGTTAAATGAATGAACTCTACCGTACACATCTTTAGCAGTCAAAGTTGGCTTGTATATATTGTAACGCAAGTTACATGCTAGCTATCTAGAAAAGACTTGCAAAAAGTGAAACACAAGTAACTCTAACATTAGCTGCACACACACAATCAAAACTGTTAGACTGTTTGTTACACTGCAGTCTGACAACCATGTATCAAGTATTTAAATTAAAATGGCTAAATAATATCAGTGAAATAATTGTTTAAAACTCACCTTTGCGTGGAACAAATTGGGATTTTGTTGATCCAACAATGTCTTCGAGAAAAGAGGAAACTTGAACTGAATTTATGGGCGGGGTTGTGATGTTTACACTTACTGAGTAAAAGTCTACACTAATAGAGTAATTTTTTTTGCAATTAACACCAGTTATCAGCACTGACGCTAGGGGTCATTTGGCACTGCCAGTTGCTAAAACAACTCTTTGGGAGTCTATCACTTTTGACACAGTGAATTTAACACTGGTGATTTTACTGCGTATTAAGTATGTGTCGTGTCTTTATCAGGTTGGATATTTGCCAAAATCACGTCTAGACAATAGCTTGATGATTATCTTTCTCTCAAACTCACCTGATATGTGTTCTACTTTATTTACGTTATCATGTGCATGCTGCTGCCTACTTAACCAACCAATTTTGTCGCCCACCACGTGGGTGACAAAATTCCTAAACTAACCATAATTCAGTTTGACCCTTAAGTCCCTAATCTTTAAATACCCCTTCCTGCTAATTAAGTGTTCCTAATTTCATAAGTAAACAGAAATCCAAGTCATTATAGCTGCCGTAGATTAGGTGGTCAATATCTGTCCAGTTGTGAAAAATAAACACTTAAATCTCTTGTCTAATCTCTCCAAGTTTACTGCCCCTTCTCGGAGGTACCTGACCTGCCATTTCAACATGTGCTCCATCATTGTGTCGAGCAGCCCTGTTTTGTTTTTACGGCAATGGCGATGGATGGTGGATGCTGGTAGGTCATTACCAATGGGTAACAAGTTTTCCTGTCTGAATGTTTGAGAAGGAAAAAGTTCCTTGGTCTTTCAGAGTGGAATTCCATCAGTCTCTAAACAAAATAAATAACTTGTTTTAAGCTTTGCACAAGAATTGGAATAAAGTTTGCGCTGTGCCATTCCTTTTCTTTGAAACTCAAGGAACCCAGAGTGAAACAAAGCATCCAACAGAAGTCATGTGAGTCCTTATCAAACTGTCAAACAATGGCCTGTCATTGCACCATCAAACTTTCAAGCCTTTGTACACTACACTCTTAGAACCTAAAAGGGTTCTTTGGCTGTCCCGATAAGGAGAACAATCTTTTTGGTTCCAGGTAGAAAGAACCCTTTCCACAGAGGGTTCTACATGGAACCAAAAATATTTATCCTATGGGGACAGCTGAAGAAAATCTCTTGGAACCCTTTTCTAAGAGTGTACTATTTATCAAGTCAAAGAGGAAGTCAAAGGCTTCTCTCCAAGATGGATTGGCCCTAGACGTTTCTACATCCTCTGATAGGAAGGAGTATGCTATCTTAGAATGACTGGTATTGGCAATAGCCTGAAGAGTGGTTTGCCCTGGCTCAAGGAATGCAAAAGAATCACCTCAAAACAACTATTTTCGAGCTTCTCTTTCTTCTCTCAATGTTGTCAGACAATGATAAGGGGAGGTCATACCTTCAGCTACCACAGGTATTATCCTGGATGACCCACTGACTATAGGGTCGTCGCAACCTCAAGGCGTCAAAAGGTAGGCCCATACATCGGTTCCCTCATCCAATCAAATAGAAGGGGTCGATTGCCCAAACATGACTCCGAGGACACCTTTCTGAGATAAGGGTAATGGATCGGCCCTGTGAGCAGCCAATCTGTTTGCACAAGTGAAGGGGACCTGCGTCTTCTCTTGAGTATATGACGGCTCTACTGACCTCCTAGGCCCCATAATCAGGTCCTTGGCAGGGGGCTTTGATCTCCTTGGGGCTCCCTTGACTACTGCCTGTTGGGAAATGTGGATATATGGGCAAGGGGGCCTGGTTAAGAACAAACATGGGTGAAAAGGATAGAAGATAGACAGACAAGCAGGGGTGACAAGGGTTTAGTGGTGTGGAGCTTGCTGAGTGGTGGGGGTGGAAAGTGCACAAAGGTTAAAAGTGCACAGAGGTGAGGGTGCTTGGTCGAAGAAGTCAACTCCCAATATTTCACTTGTAAAAACAGCCAGCATGGGAGTGTGTGCATGCATTTGTCTATTTGTCTGTCTGTGTTTGCTCAAGAGAGTCATGAAGAAATTAGTTAGGAAGAGTGTGAGCAGTTGATTGTAGGTGTGGCTGCAAAGCCATTCACTACCACTCAAAAATAAAAATAAATGTTAAACTGATAAATGCTCCCCCCAAATTAGCTTCTTATGTACATGGTTCAACATTACAGCTACTATATATGATGCGAGGTGCATGGGGACCAATGGAACAAATTGCTCTGCATCTTTTGTCAAATAAGTAGGATGAGCAAAGAGAGAACATTTTTGAAAATGTCTATAAGGGTAATATGGGTACCATCAAATGGTGAAATTGAGCAAGCCAAAGAATTATGCAGTTCCCAAAAAATTGTGCAGTCAGAATGTAATGTGTGGTGAATTATAACAATTCCGTCACTCAACAACACCCCGTTTTGAGCGCACAGACACACAAACACTCCCCTATCTGTGTCTTTTGACACATGCAAATCAATCATTTCCTTCATTGTCAACAGGCTTGATCATTGAAGTGCCGAGAGTTTAAACATGAAGAAAAACAAAGAGCGACATGAGGAATAGCCTCTTTGTCCACTTACATAATCAGTCATACTCCAAGTGCTCAACTCTGGCTCTTGAGGGCCAACCCTTGGAGTGCCCTTTTCAACTGCAACCATATACAAGGTGATATGGTGATACAAGGTGATATTTACAGAGCTTCCCTCAGGCCCAGGCCATGTTGAGGGATACGTTTGGAGGTGCTTAATACTTTCCTGCTCATGTTATGCATAATGGGACATACAGGTCCAGAGATGGAGGGGGGGGGGTGTAGAAAAGCGCTACAACTAGCACAATCTCTCACTCCCTGAGACTCACACACACTAATAGCTCTTCTGTTGTTTATATCTGGATTTAAAAACCCAGCCCACTGACCAAGTGTTCCGTGAAGCAAGTTTCCCAATCCAGAAGCAAATGTTTTAGTTTAAAGAAAACCGCCCAAATTAGGGGAATCAGTCAAAGCGTAATTTGGGCCTGTTAATGTTGGGTAACTGTGTACTAAGAAAAGGCTCTCCTTTTTGGTTGGTTACATCCTGTGGTGAGTAATGGCATGTTTGGTGAGGAGAGTCCAGTCCCACTGAAATATGTATGCTCAGAGCGTTGACTTCGAACAAAATGCCTGACAATTATGGTGAGTTGATTGCAGTCAGGGATGCTGCCAAGAAGGAATTTTCATTGTTAATAACCAAAAGAAAAACATTTATGTCTGATGCCTAAATCTATTTAGCTTGTAGCCACAGTGGCCCTTACCCATGCGTGGTATTTCATTATAATTAGCTGGAAAAACATAACATGACCACAGTCATCAAAGTGGAACAGTTTGGTGAACCCGTGCCATATTATTTCAATTAGCTAACCATCCTCAGTTTGGCTGGGAAAACAGGCGTAACTACTGTCGTGCTACATTTTAGAATGCTAAATTGATGCAAAATGATTTTTAGAGAACTATTACTCTGCAATGCTCGCTTCTAGATAACAAGCCAATGTAAACACGACATTTGAAATGTGAAACATTTTAAGATAAGGGTTATATATCACAGCGAGGGAGAAGGGGACTGGCAACAGCCTAGCTATGCAATTGGATTGTTTAGACATTCAAACATTACATCTCAGACTGGATTGGAATAAAATGGAGCACTGTGGCCAAACCCATTTTCATCTCTTTTGAACATATTATAAACCTAAAAGTAAAACTGAGAAAGAGCTGTCCATTAGCATGTAAACATTGGTTAACATTAATATTTTCAAATCAAATGTTATTGGTCACATACACATGGTTAGCAGATGTTAATGTGAGTGTAGCGAAATGCTTGTGCTTCTATTTCCGACAGTGCAGTAATATCTAACAAGTTCACAACAACTTCCTAATACACACAAATGTAAAGGGATGGAATAAGAATATGTACATATAAATATATGGCCGAGCAGCATAGGCAAGATGCAATAGATGGTATAAAAATACAGTACTGTACATATGAGATGAGTAATGTAAGATATGTAAACATTGTTAAAGTGGCATTTTAAGTGACTAGTGATCCATTTATTAAAGTGGCTAATGATTTGAGTCTGTATGTAGGCAGCAGCCTCTCAGTGTTAGTGATGGCTGTTTAACAGTCTGATGGTCTTGAGATAGAAGCTGTTTTTTAGTCTCTCGGTCCCTCCTTTGATGCACCTGTGCTGACCTCGTCTCCTGGATGGTAGCGGGGTGAACAGGCAGTGGTTGTTGTCATTGATGTGGTAGAGGGCGGAGCAGTTTCCGTACCAGGCGGTGATACAGCCTGACAGGATGCTCTCAATTGTGCATCTGTAAAAGTGTGTGGGTTTTAGGTGACAAGACAAATTTCTTCAGCCTCCTGAGGTTAAAGAGGTGCTGTTGCGCCTTCTTCACCACACTGTCTGTGTGGGTGGACCATTTCAGTTTGTCCGTGATGTGTACGCCGAGGAACTTTCCACCTTCTCCACAATTGTCCCGTGGATGTGGATAGGGGGGTGCTTCCTTTGTTGTTTCCTGAAGGCCACGATCATCTCCTTTGTTTTGTTGACGTTGAGTGAGAGGTTGTTTTCCTGACACCACACTCAGAGTACTCTCACCTCCTCCCTGTAGGCTGTCTTGTCGTTGTTTTTATTAGAAATCAGTAGTCCCAAATGTATTTATATTCAAGGATACCTGGAGGTAATCAGACCTCTTTGAAATGAAAATGGATGGCCCTCCCCCTGAGGCAAATGTATTTTTACCTGGCCCTCCCCAAGCGTAAAAAAAAAAAAACGTAACCCTCTGTCACGTCTACTCCTGCTCCCCCTCTCCGACGCTGAACGTCGCCGGTCTACTAACCACCGGTCCTGGCAACCCATGATTATGCAGACCTGGCAAACCTCATTACGCGCCCCATCATGAGGCACACCTGGACTCCATCACTACCCTGATTACTCCCCCATTATCTAGCACTCCCTAGTGTCACTCTTCAGGCAGTATTGGTTATGTTTCCTTGTCAGACAGTTCTCTTGTTTTGCATTTTTCTATGTTCATTATTATTAAACTCACTAACAGGATCAGCTTCCTGACTCCGTGTCGACGCTACACCCTCCCCCTTGAAAATCATCCTTAAAACAAAATAGCAGGGAATATGACATCCCTTTTTAGTAGGCTATCAATGTTGAAGTTGTGATTTCTATCAAATCAACCCCTGGTTGAGAACCACTGCTGTATTCAGTCCATATTCATGTTATTCGCTAGAGGGCGACATTTACCAATCTAAGTGTTAAGGGCCATTCACACCAAGGACGATAACTATAACGATAAATAACTATAAAACATTGGCGAGCATCCACACTAGAAGAAAGTATCATTCTACAGTAGCCTTCACCTGTCAATCAAATGATCCTACTGCACGCTGTAGGCCTAATATTAAGGTGGTAACACAGATCTTCATCAGTGCTTCAGGGTGTGTTGATTGTCCTAATGACAACTGCAAATAATACTTCAATCTAGGCTACATGTAGCCTAATGAAAAAAATAATATAGAAACTCGTATTTAAATTAAATGTAGAAATTCAACAAAAAATAAGGTTTAGCCTGCACATCTTTTACATCATGTCATTGCTTGCCTCGTTGCTCAAGTGGTTTGTGAGTGATACCATTTTGCGAAAGGATTTTATTTCATTTGGATATTTTTATTCACTGTGCTTATCACTGTCTGTCCTGTGCATCCATTTAATACGCTAGATCAGTGAAACAATGTTATCATCACTGGCCAGTGATGCACTCTACTCTCTCTCTCTCCAACTTTCCCTGACAGTTCATTTGATCTATTTTACATTCAGCAATTAGCAAGAGCAAGTCTGCTTCTCTCCACAAAAAAACCTACTAGGCCTAGTATAACACATTAAAAAAATGTATCTCCTATAGCTTTTGTAGCCGATAGCTTTTCTTGGGATTTCACAAGAAGAGGAATAGCGTAGAGGCTTGCATCCAAAGCCTATAGCCTATTGCGCACAGGAACAGCAGGATGAGAGAGGCTAGAGTTGTGTAGCAGAGGAAGCTAAATATTAGCTAGATATTAGGCCACTCGTTAATAAAATATTAGGGCTATAAATATTTACCTGTCAAAGTGCAAAAAAAAAAAAGATTATGGCAGATCTGTGCGCTACGCAAAGTTCCGAAAACAACTGGTTTAGACTTTACAGTGAAATGCTTGCTTACGAGCCTTTCCCAACGATGTAGAGTAGTAACACAAAATATTAAAACAAGAAATTATTATTTCACATATAACTCACAGTATCACAATTCCAGTCAGTCTGAAGTTTACATACACTAAGTTGACTGTGCTTTTAAACAGCTTGGAAAATTACAGAAAATTATGTAATGGCTTTAGAAGCTTCTGATAGGCTTAATTTGAGTCAATTGGAGGAGTACCTGTGGATGTATTTCAAGGCCTACCTTCAAACTCAGCGTCTCTTTGCTTGACATCATGGGAAAATCAAAAGAAATCAGCCAAGACCTCAGACAAACAATTGTAGACCTTGGGAGCAATTTCCAAACGCCTGAAGGTACCACGTTCATCTGTACAAACAATAGTACGCAAGTATAAACACCATGGGACCACGCAGCCGTCATACTGCCCACTCAGGAAGAAAACGTGTTCAGTCTCTTAGAGATGAATGTACTTTGGTGCGAAAAGTGCAAATCATTCCCAGAACAACAGCAAAGGACCTTGAGGACACAGGAACAAAAGTATCTATATCCACAGTAAAACGAGTCTTATATTGACATAACCTGAAAGGCCACACAGAAAGGAAGAAGCCACTGCTCTAAAACAGACATAAAAAAGCCAGACTACGGTTTTCAACTTCACATGGGGACGAAGATCGTACTTTTTGGAGAAATGTCCTCTGGTCTGATGAAACAAAAATAGAACTGTTGGGCCATAATGGAGGAAAAAGGGGGAGGCTTGCAAGCCGAAGACCACCATCCCAACCGTGAAGCACGGGGGTGGCAGCATCATGTTGTGGGGTTGCTTTGCTGCAGGAGGGACTGCTGCATTTCACAAAATAAATGGCATCATGAGGAGGAAAATTATGTGGATATATTGAAGCAACATCTCAAGACATCAGTCAGGTAGTTAAAGCTTTGTCGCAAATGGGTCTTCCAAATGGACAATCACGCCAAGCATTCTTCCAAAGTTGTGGCAAAATGGCTTAAGGACAACAAAGTCAATGTATTGGAGTGGCCATCACAAAGCCCTGACCTCAATCCTATAGAACATTTGTGGGCCAAACTGAAGGCATGTGCGAGCAAGGATGCCTACAAACCTGACTCAGTTACACCAGCTCTGTCAGGAGGAATGGCCCAAAATTCACCCAACTTATCGTGGGAAGCTTGTGGAAGGCTACCCAAAATATTTGACCCAAGTTAAACAATTTAAAGGCAATGCTACCAAATACTAATTGAGTTTATGTAAACTTCTGACCCACTGGGAATGTGATGAAAGAAATAAAAGCTGAAATAAATCATTCTCTCTGCTGTTATTCTGACATTTCACATTATTAAAATAAAGTGGTGATCTTAACTAACCTAAGACAGGGAATTTTTACTAGGATTAAATGTCAGGAATTGTGAAAAACTGAGTTTAAATATATTTGGCTAAGGTGTATGTAAACTTTCGACTTCAACTGTATATATATTGATATTGACCTCATCCCGTCAGTAGAGGATGCCTGGTCGTTCTTAAAAGCAATTTCCTCACCATCTTAAATAAGCATGCCCCTTTAAAAAAATGTAGAACTAAGAACAAATACAGCCCTTGGTTCACTCCAGACCTGACTGCCCTTGACCAGCACAAAACCATCCTGTGGCGGACTGCAATAGCTTTGAATAGTCCCTGTGATATGCAACTGTTCAGGGAAGTCAGGAACCAATACACGCAGTCAGTCAGGAAAGCAAAGGCTAGCTTTTTCAAACATAAATTTGCATCCTGCAGCTCTAACTCCAAAAAGTTTTGGGACACTGTCAAGTCCATGGAGAACAAGAGCACCTCCTCCCAGCTGCCCACTGCACTGAGGCTAGGTAACATGTTCACCACCGATAAATCCATGATAATTGAACATTTTAGTAAGCATTTCTCTACGGCTGGCCATGCTTTCCTCCTGGCTACCCCAACCCCCGCCAACAGCTCCGCCTCCCCCACAGCTACTTTCCCGAACCTCCGCAGCGTCTCCTTCACCCAAATCAGGATAGCAGATGTTCTGAAAGAGCTGCAAAGCCTGGACCAGTACAAATCAGCTGGGCTTGACACTCTGGACCCTCTCTTTCTAAACCTATCTGCCGCCATTGTTGCAAACCCTATTACCAGTCTGTTCAACCTCTCTTTTGTATCGCCCGAGATCCCTAAAGATTGGAAAGCTGCCTTGGTCATCCCCCTCTTCAAAGGGGGTGACACTCTAGACCCTAACTGCTATAGACTTATATCCATCCTGCCCTGCCTCTATAAAGTCTTCGAAAGCCAAGTTACTAAACAGATCACTGACCATTTCGAATCCCACCGTACCTTCTCCGCTGTGCAATTCGGTTTCCGAGCTGGTCACGGGTGCATCTCAGCCACGCTCAAGGTAATAAACAATATCATAACCGCCATCGATAAAAGACATTACTGTGCAGCAGTTGCTGACAGAGTTCAGTGTGTCAGATCGGAGGGCCTGCTGTCCGGACCTCTGGCAGTCTCTATGGGGGTACCACAGGGTTCAATTCTCTGGCCGACTCTTTTCTCTGTATACATCAATGATGTCGCTCTTGCTGCCGGTGATTCCCTGATCCACCTCTGTGCGGACGACACCATTCTGTATACAGTGAGGGGAAAAAAGTATTTGATCCCCTGCTGATTTTGTACGTTTGCCCACTGACAAATAAATTATCAGTCTATAATGTTAATGGTAGGTTTATTTGAACAGTGAGAGACAGAATAACAACAAAATAATCAGGAAAAACGCATGTGAAAAATGTTATGTAATGATTTGCATTTTAAATGAGGGAAATAAGTATTTGACCCCTCTGCAAAACATGACTTAGTACTTGGTGGTCAGACGTTTCTTGTAGTTGGCCACCAGGTTTGCACACATCTCAGGAGGGATTTTGTCCCACTCCTCTTTGCAAATCTTCTCCAAGTCATTAAGGTTTTGAGGCTGACGTTTGGCAACTCGAACCTTTAGCTCCCTCCACAGATTTTCTATGGGATTAAGGTCTGGAGACTGGCTAGGCCACTCCAGGACCTTAATGTGCTTCTTCTTGAGCCACTCCTTTGTTGCCTTGGCTGTGTGTTTTGGGTATTGTCATGCTGGAATACCCATCCACGACCCATTTTCAATGCTCTGGCTGAGGGAAGGAGGTTCTCACCCAAGATTTGACGATACATGGCCCTGTCCATCGTCCCTTTGATGCGGTGAAGTTGTCCTGTCACCTTAGCAGAAAAACACCCCCAAAGCATAATGTTTCCACCTCCATGTTTGACGGTGGTGATGGTGTTCTTGGGGTCATAGGCAGCATTCCTCCTCCTCCAAACACGGTGAGTTGAGTTGATGCCAAAGAGCTCCATTTTGGTCTCATCTGACCACAACACTTTCACCCAGTTGTCCTCTGAATCATTCAGATGTTCATCGGCAAACTTCAGACGAGCATGTATATGTGCTTTCTTGAGCAGGGGGACCTTGCGGGCGCTGCAGGATTTCAGTCCTTCACAGCATAGTGTGTTACCAATTGTTTGCTTGGTGACTATAGTCCCAGCTGCCTTGAGATCATTGACAAGATCCTCCCATGTAGTTATGGGCTGATTCCTCACCGTTCTCATGATCATTGCAACTCCACGAGGTGAGATCTTTCATGGAGCCCCAGGCCGAGGGAGATTGACAGTTCTTTTGTTTCTTCCATTTGCGAATAATCGCAACTGTTGTCACCTTCTCACCAAGCTGCTTGGCGATGGTCTTGTAGCCCATTCCAGCTTTGTGTAGGTCTACAATCTTGTTCCTGACATCCTTGGAGAGCTCTTTGGTCTTGACCATGGTGGAGAGATTGGAATCTGATTGATTGCTTCTGTGGACAGGTGTCTTTTATACAGGTCACAAACTGAGATTAGGAGCACTCCCTTTAAGAGTGTGCTCCTAATATCAGTCTGTTACCTGTATAAAAGACACCTGGGAGCCAGAAATCTTTCTGATTGAAAGGGGGTCCAATACTTATTTCCCTCATTAAAATGCAAATCAATTTATAACATTTCTCACGTGCGTTTTTCTGGATTCTTTTGTTGTTATTCTGTCTCTCACTGTTCAAATAAAACTACCATTAAAATTATAGACTGATCATTTCTTTGTCAGTGGGCAAACATACAAAATCAGCAGGGGATCAAATACATTTTTCCCTTAGTGTACTTCTGGCCCTTCTTTGGACACTGTGGCAACTAACCTCCAAACAAGCTTCAATGCCATACAGCACTCTTTCCGTGGCCTTCAACTGCTCCTAAACGCTAGTAAAACCAAATGCATGCTTTTCAACCGTTCGTTGCGACTAGCATAACTACCATGGACGGCTCTGACCTAGAAAATGTGGACAACTACAAATATCTAGGTGTCTGGTTAGACAGTAAACTCTCCTTTCAGACTCATCTTAAACATCTCCAATCCAAAATCAAATCTAGAATTGGCTTTATATTTCGCAACAAAGCCTCCTTCACTCATGCCGCCAAACTTACCCTAGTAAAACTGAGTATCCTACTGATCCTCGACTTCGGCGATGTCATCTACAAAATAGCTTCCAATACTCTACTCAGCAAACTGGATGCAGTCTATCACAGTGCCATCCGCTTCGTTACCAAAGCCCCTTATACCACCCACCACTGCGACCTGTATGCTCTAGTTGGATTGCCCTTGCTACATATCCGTCGCCAGACCCACTGGCTCCAGGTCATCTATAAGTCTATGCTAGGTAAAGCTCCGCCTTATCTCAGCTCACTGGTCACGATAACAACACCCACCCCTAGCACGTGCTCCAGCACTTACATCTCACTGGTCATCCCCAACGCCAACACCTCCTTTGGCCGCCTTTCCTTACAGTTCTCTGCTGCCAGAGACTGAAACTAATTGCAAAAATCGCTGAAGCTGGAGACTTATTTCCCTCACTAACTTTAAACACCAGTTATCTGAGCAGCTAACCGATCGCTGCAGCTGTACATAGTCCATCTGTAAACATTCCACCCAACTACCTCATCCCCATACTGTTTTTTATTTACTTTTCTGCTCTTTTGCACACCAGTATCTCTACTTGCACATCATCATCTGCTAAATTGTAATTTACCTCGCTACTATTGTGGCCTATTTATTGCCTACCTCCCCACGCCATTTGCACACACTGCATATAGACTTTCTTTTTTCTATTTGTGTTATTGACTGTACGCTTGTTTATTCCATGTGTAACTCTGTGTTGTTGTTTGTGTCGCACTGCTGTGCTTTTAAAGGTGAAATAAATAAATATATGATTTTGATTAAATGACAGGCAGGCAGCCTAGTATAAACATATCTCAAAAAAACGGAGGAGAACAACTCGTAGGCATAGAGATTAACTGTTGTCCTCCCAATTTGGTAGCAACTTGGATTTGGATTTAATCCATTCACATTTTTCTGCATTGGGGTACCCTTTTGGTTTCAAATGTAACTGTTTTCTAGACTCTCTTCAGCAGACAGACTGAAAAGAAATCTTTAACCTCTCAGGGATTGCTAGGGCGCTAGCGCCCCAATCCCGACACTACCAGGTGAAATGTAAGGCGCCAAATTCAAAATCCAAAAGTTGAATTATTAAACATCCACCAATATACAAGTGTTCCATACTCATCAAAAGCTCTGTTTCTTGGCAATATCACAGCCTTGTCAGATTTCAAAAAGGCTTTACGGCGAAAGCAGCACATTTGATTGTTTGAGGGTAGCACCTCACATATGTTTCCCATAGCCATGAATCCATTAGCCATCATGGCACACACATAACACATTTCACAGCGAAAACAAATCAATTACCTGTTGAAGAACTTCTGCTGAGGTCATCCTAAGTGTCCAACGAAGACAATCCATGGTTCTTTTGTTAGAAAAAGTAATGTATTTTATCCATAAATCCTCCATTTGGTTCGCGTTATCAGAAACGACAGCTTCCACTCCTCCATTGAAACGTGACGCAAACTCGTTCATCTTATACCTATAAACTTGTCCAAGAACAATCAAACATAGTTTTAAATGTATCCTTAGGAACACTTTTACGTATATTTACTATTATAAATCAACCGGAATATAAACTGATCGATAAAGACGGTAAAAAAGACACTGCGCGCCTTGTCGGGAACGCGCACTGGGGTACTGTTTACATAAAAAGGTCACTTCCTGGTTTGCTCTTATTCTCTGGTCTAATTCATCCAAATTGAAAATGTACACTGTCTCGAGACTGTTGACATCTAAAGGAAGCGATGGGTACTGCATTCATATGCCCTTATATGGTCATATTCATGAGGGAGGTTTGTTCCAAATGAGTGTCAAAATCACTTTTTCCAGGACAGAAAGTCCTCGGGGTTTCGCCTGCCATATGCGTTCTGTTTCACTCACAGACAAATGGTTAACACTTCTGGAAAATTCAGAGTGTTTCCTATCCAATGGTACTAAATATGTGCATATCCTATTTTCTGCGCCTGAATGGGAGGCATTTTACTTTGGGCACGCCAGGCTCTCCAAAACCGACCCCTCAGCTGCCACTCCCTAACAAGTTAAATTATTGTGAAAACTTTTTGCACAAGCTTTGGACCTAGTTGTGCGACACCATGCTTGTTGTTGTAATAAACAAGAGTTTGTTGGTGCTTTCAAGACAACAAAAAAACATGGTCAAATCATGACGTCAGGGATCTTCAGATGAATAAGTCGGAGCTCTAGAAAGATGCCAGCGTTTAAGACTTTGAATTCCTAGTTGGATGATTATTCAAAAAGATTTTCCCAGTCGGAGCTCTGAAGTCAAGTGACTTTTCAAGTTCCCAGTTGTTTTAAATTGCAGCATTTATACCAGTGTTCTTGTTGTGAGCTAGCTCCCTACGTCATCACCATAAGCGCTAATCGTCAGATACTCTACACGCCCACGTTCTGAATACAGCAAGTACAAAGAGGGACTGATCAAACAGCCAATGGAAAGGTACAAGTGAAATTCCCACCCAGCTGGGCTCAGTGAAGAGAATAAGAGAGAGAGAGAGGAGGGTTGTACACCAAAGTTGAATTCAATAAGTAAATTCCAAAATGCTGAAAAATATAAAACAAATGCTAAACCATCCCCCTGACTAAAATTGAAAAAGCATGACCCTCCCCCATTTCCCTCTGGGTAAAAATTGCATACATTTCAACCGCTCCCTTTGCCTGGGATACAAGCGGCTTGAGAACTAGCGAGGCATAGTCAAACACTGGGAAAGATGAATGAAGTGAATGCTTTGTGACATGTTTATTGAATGTTTAGGCCAGCGCCCAGTTACAGACCCTTTCATTTTGTCGTGCATGGAAATGTTTGAAGTAGTTTGTGTCTGATGGGGATTCACGCTTTGGCGACTCTGTGGTTATTTGATACCCACAGTGGGTTGGTGATGGTGGGATAACTAAAGGCCTCAGTAGTATGAATACATTATGTTACGCTGTGATACAGTTTGTTGTGGCCAACTTGCATTTGGAAAGTTGATATTGAATTCTATAGGTCAGGTTACCGCTTAGGATCAGCTCCTTCTCCCCCAAACCTAATCTAAATCCAATGGGAGGGAAAACTCAAAACTGAGCTTGCATTGACAGGCAACTTCATCCTACTCCATATATACGTCGCTTATACCTTAAGTGATCCAATGCTCTGTACCACGGCAGTGTTTGATAGGGCATGCAACAGAAAGTTTTAAAACAGAAAACAAAAATAATTGTTTCTTATTGGTCCAAGTAGTCCCTACCTGTTGTCAGTCCATTTCCTTCTGTTAGGCACTACTGGGTTGTGTTCATTAGGCACCTAACACTACTCCACTATCTGTGAATTGAGGTGTGGGATGATGTTCTCTACCTCCATTCGGAAAAAGGGTTTCGTTCAGAGGTCAGCGTGAGTGTCCGAGTCTTCTCCACCATCAATAACAAAAGCAGTCTCCCTGTCAGAAGAAGGACAAGGGCTGGTGCCATTAAACAACTGTAAACAGACTTTAATGGCGGATACAGAGTGGGCCCTCTATGTCTTTGGCTCCCAGCAGAAGCAGCCGGGAGGCTGGCTTCTATCACACCGACATGCCGAGAGCTTTTAAGTAAGCTGTAAAAAATAATTAATATCCCAAAGTGGCCGGCGCGGACCACAGAATGAGACAATATTGATTTCAAAACAAATACTCAAACGTCGAAGGCATTATTGGTAATTGCTTCATATCAAATGTTGACTAGAGGCCGGGGCTGTCAGCAGATTAGCCCGAAATCCTTCGGGCCATTTGGAGCTATTTTTGAGCCTGTCATCTCAATCCCAATAGCCACGTTTCCACCACCCACACTTAAGAGGATAGTGGTCACTCCTAGGCTGCCAAAATCCTCTGTGTCATGAGAGTCAGAAGAAGAAGAAACTCAATTAGGAGTTAGAACTTCACAACCGTGCCAGCTGTCCGGTTCAGCCAGCATTGAAAAATAGCTCACGTAACACAATACGTGAGCTACTCAATTGCATGAGCGGTAGACTATTCCCACAGAAATAATCCTGGCGGGAGGATTGGAGGAATAGACATGCTCACTGAGATCGGAAAGGTTGTCATTTTATTTGTCATATTTCATTTGCGTCTTTCTCCTCCTCTAGAAACATATACAAAACAACAAGGAAATGTATCTACTTCTCAGCGTCTTATTAGTCCCCATAATACTGTCTTTAGCTTTATTTGTCTACATCTTCTTTTTTCAATTGAGTTTTTTTTTTTTTTTTCTCCAACCATCTGGTGTATAATATTCAAATTGCCTCCAAATTACGTAATAATAATGATTGATAATTTTATGTCTTGCTATTAGGAGATGACCTTTTTGGGCACTCCCAATTTAAGCAATACAGATATAATAGGAAAGAAATACAAACAAACTCATTTTACATCAACATAGCAGAACATACAGATTAGAAAAAAGTCTTGACAGTTTCCCTTAGATCTATTACCATTACCAAACCAATTACACATGATTTGACATCCAACTGATGGATAAATGGCACAGGTCAAATCTGTTTCCTCAGACCTCTGTTCCCAAGGTAACAAGCGTCAAAAAGGTCAAGGGTTGTGCTGTGTCGTAGACCTTATGACAGAGAATATCCTACAATTATATGATTAGGCCCTAAACAGTTCTTGAGTTGTTATAATGTTTTTACTCTGGGCCTGGTACTCAACTCTGAGTTACCCCACCAACACCCATCATCGCAGTGATCGATACAATCCCCCACAATACAGAAAAGAAACCCTAGCAAGTACTGTAAATACTTTCAGGCCTTGGTGGGCAAATGATGTTGACCGTATCTCATAACTTTTCAATAAATAACACACAAGATACTGTACCAATTTGTCACAATTTAAGACGAATTGACCTCATGTACTCATTTTAATACACCACTAGGGCCCTCTAGGGTCTAACATGCTGACCACGTTACAAAATAAATGTACGCATACATGTTATTTAATAATTTCATCCAAACTGCTCGCACTTGTCAACGAGCGTCTGCGTAGCCAGGCGCTAAAATAGAACTTGGTTGTATTTTTGACGCTTGACGTGCTGCAAGTCTCACCTCTCCCATCTCCTCTTTGATTTTTAGGAGCATATACCCACGTGGGTGATTGAAAGCTGAACTGAGGTCCACACTCCAGTCCAGTCGGTGGTGGGAATGCCACATGAAGAAGAAGACTGAAGGAGGAGAGATTATTAGAAACAAACTAAGTTTCCCCTTATGTCTGTGGATTAATTGTCGGAGTGGAGGTCACACAATTTTGTGTAACTCAAAATCTGTCAAAATTCTACAAAGATCCAGGAAAGATAGGACCTTATGCATTTCAGGTAAAATAACAACCCAATGTTTATATTCCAGGACAAATTAGCTAGCAACAGCAAGCTAGCTAAATGTCCATGAATGTTTCATGTGTTTCGACCTGTCCCCTAATTAATATAATTGGTTCAGAGTTCGTTTTGACATTTCAACTTGTGTGTCCTAATGGTCTGGTGTGGATGGACAAAATCAACATGCGTGCAATAGCGCTTACTCAGCATGTAAGGAAGGGACCACAATGGCCTGAAAGTGTCAAAAAACCCAAGTCAAACAGTGACTTGATTTCCGGTGATTTCCGTTTGACAGACCTATCTATTTCTAGAATGTCCAGTTCTGCTGTGTTTACTCTTCCCCCAACCTCTCATATCACAGATTCTAATTTTATATTCTCCTTCTGGTAAACTGATGTCACACCTGTGTCACACCTGTCTTTGTGATTGTCTCCACCCCCCTCCAGGTACCGCCTATCTTCCCATTATCCCGTGTATTTATACTGGTTCTCTGTTTGTCTGTTGCCAGTTCGTCTTGTTTGTCAAATCAACAAGGGCTTTTTGTATCAGATCCTGCTTTTCCCCAGTGTCTCTTTTCTCGTCCTCCTGGTTTTGACCCTTGCCTGTCCTGACCCTGAGCCCGCCAGCCTTGCATTTCACCGGGTAGCGCCCCACCGCTCCCTAAGAAGTTAAGAAGGTTTTTTTACGTTGTGTTTTCCGGGAGAGAAGCTGCTCGGAAGTTAATCCAGCTTCGGCAGGACTCCTGCAGTGGATTTCCACACTTTGGCAGAGGAGAGTGCTTGGAACCAGGAAGCACTGTTCGATATGTTCCTTCACGGCATCTCGGAGGAGGTCAAGGACGAGCTTGCTGCTCGAGAGTTACCTACAAATCTCGATTCCCTTATCGCTTTGACCATCCGAATCGATGGGCGACTACGGGAACGACGGAGGGAGAGGAAATTTGACTTCGCTTGCACGTCCAGGGATTCCACCTTGCCTTAGAGTCATCCTGGAAGTCCCCGACGATCCCGTTGCCGAGAGAACCCGAGGCTTCCCGACCTTCCCCGAGAGTCGCCGAAGACTGCTGAGTCACCGCTTCCTGAGCCTTTGCAACTAGGTAGAGCTGGGCAATTGCCGGCAGAACGGCAATACAGGATCTACACAAAGACTTGTCTGTATTGCGGGACTCTTCGTCATTTATTGTCCTCTTGTCCTTTTGATTTATTTAACCTTTATTTAACCAAGTAGGCTAGTTGAGAACAAGTTCTCATTTACAATTGCGAACTGGCCAAAATAAAGCACAGCAGTTTGATAAATACAACAACAAAGAGTTACACATGGAATACACAGACATACAGCCAATAATACAGTAGAAAAATGAAATAAATAGTCTATATACAATGAGTATAAGGGAGGTAGGGCAACAAATAGGCCATGGTGGCGAGGTAATTACAATTAGCAAATTAAACACTGGGATGGTAGATGTGCAGAAGATAAATGTGCAAGTTACTGGGGTGCAAAGGAGCAAGATAAATAAATAAATACAGTATGGGGTTGAGGTAGTAGGATGGGCTGTTTACAGATGGGCTATGTGCAGGTGCAGAGATCTGTGAGCTGCACTGACAGCTGGTGCTTAAAGCTAGTGAGGGAGATATGAGTCTCCAGCTTCAGTGATTTCTCTAGTTCGTTCCAGTCATTGGCAGAAGAGAACTGGACGGAAAGGCGGCCAAAGGAGGAATTGGCTTTTTGGGTGACCAGTGAGATATACCGGCTGGAGCGCGTGCTGCGGATGGGTGCTGCTATGGTGACCAGTGAGCTGAGATAAGGCGGGGCTTTACCTATCATAGACTTGTAGATGACCTGGAGCCAGTGGGATTGGCGAAGAGTGAAGCGAGGGCCAGCCAATGAGAGTGTACAGGTCGCAGTGGTGAGTAGTATATGGGGATTTGGTGACAAAGCGGATGGCACTGTGATAGACTGCATCCAATTTGTTGAGTAGAGTGTTGGTGGCTATTTTATAAATTACATCGCCGAAGTCGAGGATCGATAGGATGGTCAGTTTTATGAGGGTATGTTTGGAAGCATGAGTGAAGGATGCTTTGTTGCGAAATAGGAAGCCGATTCTGTATTTAATTTTGGATTGGAGATATTTAATGTGAGTCTGGAAGGAGAATTTACAGTCTAGCCAGACACCTAGGTATTTGTAGTTGTCCACATATTCTAAGTCAGCGCCGTCCAAAGTACTGATGCTGGACGGGCGGGCAGGTGCGGGCAGTGATCGGTTGAAAAGCATGCATTTAGTTTTACTTGCATTTAAGAGCAGTTGGAGGCCACGGAAGGAGAAGCTCGTTTGGAGGTTAGTTAACGTTACCTGATGAAATTGCTGTTTAATATGATCGTGTTGCCATCTGATGCACATTCAAATGTCATAAATCAGCACTGCAGAGCTCTCCCTGTCCTATGCCGTGCCTTGATTGTATTACTGTTGATGATATCTGGAAATGTGCATGTACACCCTGGCCCACCTACTGTTGCTAGTAGCAGTTCAGACTTGTGCTCTGATATCTGCTCTCGTAAAAGCCTGGGTTTTCTGCACGTTAACACTAGAAGCTTATTGCCTAAAATAGATCAATTAAAAGTGTGGGTTCACAGTTGGTCATTACTGAGATGTGGTTAAGGAAGAGTGTTTTGAACAGTGATGTTAACCTTTTTGGTTATAACCTTTTTTCGGCAGATCTTCCAATGGTGGGGGAGTGGCACTCTTTACCAAGGATCACCTTCAGTGCTCGTTTGTCTCTACCAAGTTTGTCCCCAAACAATTTGATGTGCTGGTTTTAAGCTGGGTGCTATCGTCCTCCATCAGCACCGGCCTGTACTCTAAGCTCTCTCCTGGCCCCTTACACTAAGTCTGAATTTATCCTGTTAGGTGACCTAAATTGGGACGTGCTTAAACCTCCTGACCAAGTCCTAAAGCAATGGGACTTCCTAAATCTTTCTCAGATTATCACCAATCCCACAAGGTATGACTCCAAACACCGAGAAAAGGCTACTCTCCTCGATGTTATCCTCACAAATAATCCTGATAGGTATCAATCTGGTGTTTTCTGTTTAGACCTTAGTGATCACTGTTTTACAGCCTGTGTTCGTAATGGCTGCTCAATGAAATGACCTGTCCTGATTTGTCATAGACGCTTAATAAAAACTTCAAACTTTCAAGCCTTCCTTCATGAACTGGCCTCTGTAAAATGGTATAGAATCAGCTTGATCCCCTCTGTCGAAGACACTTGGACCTTCTTTTTGGATATTTTCAGTGGTATTGTTAACAAACACATCCCCGTAAAGAAAATTAGAATTAAAAACAGGATCAGCCCCTGGTTCGACTGTGACCTTGCAGAGTTACTCCACCTCAAGAATTGCATTTGGCAAAAGGCTCAGCACACTCAGCCTGACTGGCTATCGTTCAGGCAAATAAGAAATAAGTGCACTCAGGCTATCCAGAAGGCAAAGTTAGTTACTTTAAGGAGCAGTTCTAACCCCAAGAAGTTCTGGAAAACGGTTAAAGACCTAGAGAATTAACCCTCCTCCTCACAGCTGCCCGTGTCTCTAAATGTTGATGTGGTTGTTACTGGCAAGAGGCACATGGCTGAGCTCTTTAATCACCACTTCATTAAGTCAGGATTCCTATTTGACGCCTCCTTGCCCATCCAACATTTCCTCATCTCCCACCCCTTCTAATGCGACTAACCCCGATGCTTCTCCCTCTTTTTCCCTTGCCCCGCTACAAAGTTTCTTCCTGCAGGCAGTCACTGAGTCTGAGGTGCTAAAGGAGCTCCTTAAACTTGACTCCCAAAAAACATCTGGGTCAGATGGTTTAGACCCTTTCTTCTTTAAGGTTGCTGCCCCTGTCATCTCTAAACTTGTTAACATGTATCTCCTTTCTGGGGAGGTTCCCATTGCTTGGAAGGCAGTCACAGTTCGTCCTTTATTTAAAAGGGGAGATCAAGCTGATCCTCACTTTTTTAGGCCTATTTCTATTTTGCCCTGTTTATCAGAAGTGTTGGAAAAACTAATAATCAATAATCAATAATCAGTCAATAATCAACTGACTGGCTTTCTTGATGTCTATAGTATTCTTTCTGGTATGCAATCTGGTTTCCGCTCAGGTTATGGATGTGTCACTGGAACCTTAAAGTTCTACAATGATGTTACCATTGCCCTTGATTCTAAGCAATATTGTGCTGCTATTTTTATTGACCATTCCATTCTTGTGGGCCATTCTATGGAGTTTTGGTGTCTCTGAGGGGGTCTTTGGCCTGGTTTGCTATGTTCGTTTAAATAAAAAAGCATGTATACTGGATGCCTCGCTGCGCCTTGGTCTGTCCCTTCCGAAGATCGTGACATCATGTTACAAATGGCACCCCATAAAGCCACGTTGCATATTCATGTTGTATGTGTTGGGTTACGTTTTGCTGTGTTATGTTTTGAGGCATAGGGGACATTCCTAGTGGCGGGCCTTTGGTCCTCAAATACAACCAGCTGGCCACTCCTGTTTGATAGCACAGCGGCTATCTTCCACGGGATCTGCCGCTTATTTATTTATTTATATGGAGTAATTCCAACAGGAGAGCCTTTCGGAGACGTCACTTTGGATTTTCTCTCGAGTCGAAGTACAGAGGAAAAATTGGATGCTTTTACTTGGTTGTTCTAGCTTCTGACAGACAGACTTGGAAGCAATTGTTGACAAGTAAAACAATGTATGGAGGAAAATGAGAGTGACATGATTTAAGTTGCTAACATTACAATGCTGTCGCAATTACAGTGTTAGTGCACAGGTTTAAGAGCAAGTTTTGTTCGAGGCTGCACAGAACACGCATAGGGACATGACTGGACTGGGTCAAGAGATGTGTTGAGAGTAGCAGAAGCTGTATTGTTTTTGCTGTTGCCAATGCCAATGCCATTCACTGCAAACCAACATCCATGTTCACTCAGTTGATGTACCAGAAATCACATGAGGCTGTTTGTTCATGACAACATTATGCAGTCATCGTGACAGAACATTCAAATAAAGTGTAACCGATTCACTTGTTGGAGTTACATATCAGCAAGTTCCAGATTCACGATGTGTGATAGTGTATATTTTTCAAGTTGTGCAACACAGTTACTAAGGCATGCCTTATACTTCCCTTGATGAAATTCATGGTTCTTCATATTTTTGTAAGAATGATTGCATAATTGAGTAAAATATAATGGGAGGTCACATTCATGGTGCTAGCAGACATTGTGATGAAAGGGAAAACTATAATACATGCAACTGTTTTCTTTTACTCCGACGAAACCCCCTTGAATTAGGTCCCAACGAATCAAGCTTGTTTACATGGTTCATTGCAGTGTGAACTTCCAGTGACATAAAACTGTGTTTCAGGAACTTGACAAGGTGAGTGTGCGGGGCACATTGGTGGGATCAGTAAACTGAATAAACATGCTTTGGTATAGTAGGAAATATTCTTATTGGCTCTCATCAACAATGGTTATGGGGGTTGCATTTTGAGAACATTGTTTGTAGTAACAGGTTATCTACTGAATAATGTGTTTTTTTTTATCATGAAATGCTAAACCACCTGTTTCTACTTACATTGCAAACAGGCTCTGCTCACCATCAATCCCAAAGTTAATTGTGTATCAAATCTGAGAAAAGGAAATACAGATGATGTTAATGACACTTATGTCGCTGTTTTGACGTACAGTAAACATATTACCATTTTGGAGAGGAATTGTAAATGCTTAGGTACTAACGATGCACTAAGTGGGATCTAACACTCTGAAAATGTAACCGGTTTGATTATTTAGTGTTTGATTAATCAAGGTTAAGCAATGAGAGGTGATATATTTTATCTGAATTACTGGAATGTTTTGAACTCTGATTTCTCATGTACAACCAAGCCCTTTGTATGTTGTTTATTTCATTATTTTATCTAACTAGCGCCCACTCAATCTGCTCACAAGTAATGTACACTATATATACAAAAGTATGGGGACACCCTTTCAAATTAGTGGATTCAGCCACACCCGTTGCTGACAGGTGTATACCTTTGAGAGCACAGCAATGCAATCTCCATAGTCAAACATCGGCAGTAGAATGGCACATGGTGACTTTCAACGTGACACCGTCATAGGATGCCACCTTTCCAACAAGTTGGTTCGTCAAATTTCTTCCCTTCTAGAGCGGCCCCGGTCAACTATAAGTGCTGTTATTGTGAAGTGGAAACGTCTAGGAGCAACAACGGCTCAGTCGCAAAATATCATCTGTCCTTGGTTTCAACACTCAAAATCGAGTTCCAAACTGCCTCTGGAAGCAACGTCAGCATAATAACTGTTCGTTGGGAGCTTCATGAAATGGGTTTAAATGGGCGAGCAGTCGAAACAAAAGCCTAAGATCACCATGCGCAATGCCAAGCGCAGGCTGGGGTGGTGTAAAGTTTGGTGGAGGAGGAATAATGGTCAGGGGCTGTTTTTAATGGTTTGGGCTAGGCCCTTTTGTTCCAGTGAAGGTAAATCTTAATGCTACAGCAGAGAATGACATTCTGTTTTTCCAACTTTGTGGCAACAGTTTAGGGAAGTCCCTTTCCTGTTTCAGCATGACAATCCCCCTGTGCACCAAGCGAGGTCCATGCAAAAATGGCTTGTTGAGATCAGTGTGGAAGAACTTGACTGGCTTGCACAGAGCCCTGACCTCAATCCCATCAAACACCTTTGGGATGAATTGGAACGGCAACTGCGAGCCAGGCCTAATCGCCAAACATCCTTGCCCAACTTCACAAATGCTCGTGGCTGAATGGAAGCAAGTCTCCGCAGCAATGTTCCAACATCGAGTGGAGGCTGTTATAGCAGCATAGACCAACTCTATATTAATGCCCATGATTTTGGAATAAGATGATTGATGAGCAGTTGTCCACATACTTTTGGTCATGTAGTGTAGTAGGTCTGAGCATATCTTTCAATACTATTCAATATATTTGATTGATCAGTACAAATCTCAGGCTTGTTATGTACTTTTTTTAAACTCTGAATGGGTTGAACACACTTGACCCCAACATTAACATTTGAATATCAAACAGTACTCGAATAAACAATAAGATTTTATCACAAAATAAATAGCATTAAATGCAAATTACCTGAATTTGAGTTCAGCACAGCTGAACTTCTAACTGTAATGGTTTGAAGGTTACAATTGTAGGAGTTCAAGTCTAGTTGAGACCCATTTGGGGATGCTGAGCGATTAGTGCTTTTTGTGGTCGGCTCGGTTTCGTTCTGATTTTTGTTAATCACGGTTTTCAATTACAATTATTTTTTTATGCACTTTGCATTATGTGGGTTGAATTCTGTAACTCGGAATAAAACAATTAATAAAAGTCCCATCATGGTAGTGTCTGCCCATTACTGCTTATCACTTATTAACCATAATTTATTCACATTTACTTTCCTTTAATAAAACATTTCAGTTGTGTATATTATCTTTCTTTTATTTGATTACTTTATTATTTCATTCCAAGTCATCATCTCATCCCCATCCCTATAGAGCGGCTGCCAATGCTGTCTGATGAAATCCCTATTTTAGTAATTCTTCAGAGTAAACAAGGCATACTTTTATGACTGCTGAATACCAACTATCAATCATTTCGATAATGTATTTTCAGGTAGAGATACCTCGTGAAGCAACTTCTCTCTATCCCTCTCGATTAGCATTCTTCTGTCACTAACATAGTAGGCGTAAATGAAACACAGACCGGACAAGTAGGCGCGCAATGGATTATGGTCATTGTAGTTAATTACCATGTTTTCTGAGCAAACTATATATAATATTGGTCTCCTTACTACATCGCACAGTTTGGGCTTGATCTGATTTATCTCTAGAGAAACTGTGCAATGTGCGCATTGAGCTCACAGAATAAAACGAACAAAATGGAATTCAATTAATTTAACCAACATTGGTCAACTTCAGTTAATTGCTACGCACTTATAGTACACCTCCTTTTATTTATTCTGCTTGAATCCCCATGAGCTCTCCTGTCCTTTACGACAATAGAAGCACAAAGGAGAACAGTTTGTGTGAACCTGTTTATAGTCTGTCTGTGTAATCTCTGACTGTGGCCTCTGACCAAGTCGGGTATTGCTAGGCTGTCCCTTGGGAATCATAAATTGAGGCCCTGGATCTGCAGTGAAGTTTGGCCAACAGAGATGTAAAACAATCCGTACCCTCAATCACAATAGCCCCAGTAAAATCCCTGGAGTGAGGCTTCTGGGTTGTGCCGCAGCAAGCAACTGCTTATTTGACCATCTAATTAGCCACCCAGAAACGAGCTGGTGAAGTTAGAGGTAGAGCTTGAGAGACAAATCACAAGGAGTCTCTTTTGACAATGTTGATGACAAATTTGCCACAGCTCCCATAAACAAGAATTCTGTATGTGCCACTCAAGCCATTGTAAACGCCACAAACAGGGGAGCAATTTGGATTCTCTTGTGCGTGCAATGAGACAGATCGGTTTAGTAGGCCTAGATTGAGGATGGGGAAAGCAATTTCAGTCCAAATCTTGATATACAGTATGTGTGTACTGTATACAGAAAGTACACAGAGTGCTCCTCAACCACATTCAAAGAAGATTGCTCAGAAGTGTATGGCACATAAAAGACGATGTCAAGATAATCTAAATAAATCAACTGTTTTCTAATTACAAAGCACCATGTCAAATAAAAGAAGGAAATGCCTAGGGAACGCTTTATTTGGATAGTCCCAAATAGATGATCTACAGATGGTCATACTATCTGTTGATAAGCAACTGCTTGCTAAGGTTATGAGGGCTAGGTTTAGAATAAGGGTTAGGGTAAGGGTTTGTTTAGGGTTAGGACAAGTGTTGAACATCTACAAACCATCTACTTGGCGCTATCCAAATAAAGTGTTACCAAAAACACATTTTATAAGTTTAACTTTACAGTGGCATTCCTGTTGCATGATCACAATCCTCTGTGTAAAATGGTCCTCTAGCCTGCACTGTTTGATGGTGATGTATTGTCCCTGGCAGGTCATCCCTGCGTCATTGAAGACGCTGAGGTTTCTGACCAAACTCGAATCAAAGAGCCAAGGAGCTGCAGCTCGTTTTCCATGGTGGTTTTTGTTAATTTTTTTTGGCCTTTCTGACTCAGCTACTGTTGATCGTTGGCAACATAATTTCTGCCAAAGCATCTGAACTATCAGGCTGGTTTCAGAACAAAGAACTTTGTGGACAATGGCACTTTCACAGTATCCATATTAGGACAGCCTCAAAGTCAATGACATCAATTCCTGTGTGACTGACAAGTCAGAGTGTTATTGACAAACTCCTTGGGACTCTGAGGCTGTCCTAATATGGACACCATACAGTTTGATGTTATTTAGTAGTGGCTTATGCAAAGCAAGATGGGACACACAGATGTGTTTATTTGCTCGGGAAAAGATGGCTTTGGAGTTTCAAGCTCTGTTTGGAGCACATTTCAAAACAGCACACACAGATCTGAAAATATCACATTTGCTTACGCTCCCAGTTTGGAAGAACTGACATTTCTTTTATGTTTTTTTCTCTCTGCAGATCAATTCCTCGTTTTGGTTTTATTTTCACTGTTCAACTGCACGTTTAAAGATTAATTACACGTCTGGATGAGCTTACATACACTGACATGCTATGCTTGTAGTGGTCACTGCCACTGGGAATTTGCTGGCTATTGAATGAAAACTCAGTAATTTCCTTTATTTTCTGATTTAACTTACAGTATGTACTTGTCATCGTTATTAGTTATATAAATAAACAGATTCCTGAAAGTGCCTCTGCCAGCACTCCAGAGTTGTCTTCTGCACGTTTCCATCACGGAGGTCCCTGTTTTGCTCAGAACATCACCAACACACCACTACCTCCATCTCCTTACCACTCATCTCTATCCTCAGCTAGTCTGCAGATAAGCCGATTAGAAGTTCCTTCCACAGGAGCTGTTTCTGGAGTTCCAGAGCTATCGGACCAGAGAACTAGGAGGGATTTTTCTTGTCTGGGATTCAGCCACCAGAGCAGTCTTTTTCCTAAACAGGCCTTTCAACGCAGTAAGGATTTACATCAGGGCCCATGTCATGATTTAGGAACGGGGGAGCTCATGCAATGCTCTCCTGTGCTTTACTGCCGGGATGCAAAGAGAAATTCCTCCTTAATATTCCAGTTTACTTTCTCCTCCATCCTTTAAATGGCGTGAGGGTGCAGTTGGGGGAGAGGAGAGTATGTGTGAAAATAACCATCCCCCACATTGCGCATAAATCTTCCACATAAATTCAGATCCGAGAGAGGATACTCACGAGTGTGAGAGGATCCCTCTCAGGAATGTCTGCAACAATAACAAATGAAGTACTGTTGGCTACTCCAAGAGGTTAGAGCAGGGAAAGCTTCATATCCTCTGGCTGGAGCAGATGTTCCTTCCTTTCATGTTGACCATCAAAAGAATAAACAAATGAGCAAACTCTTAAACGCTATACTAGTATTTAAACTGTATACTTGCCCACTGATTGGTAACAGAGGTAGTTTAATGAACCACACGTGTGACGAGTAATCCTGCCTGGAATCTAAACACTTAGCTCCCTGAGCTAATGCTTAATTATTAGCTCAACAGGTTAACACAGTCTTGTAGTGCCAACCCAGACTCAAACCAAGACAGTCACATTGGTGTTGTCACTGATTCGATCAATTGATGCCTGTCAGCTGCTGGGGTCTTTGGTTGAGGAGTAAGTCAAAAGGGGTGACATTCTATGGGCTTGGTGAACCATGCTCTTTTATGAATAACCTTATGAGTCCTGGAGACTTGTGTTAGCTCCCTGGGCTAATGCTTAGGCTCAGCAGGCTAACACAGTCTTGTGGCATGCATATGTCCCAGGTTCACCATGGTGGTCACACTTACTCAGAAAGCATAAAAATGAATTGATCATGCATGGTGTGATGTCCCACAAAGAATCATTGGCCTGCTTCTGGGACTCAAGGAAAAAT
This sequence comes from Brachymystax lenok tsinlingensis, assembly GCA_030435695.1. Classification (NCBI taxonomy): domain Eukaryota; kingdom Metazoa; phylum Chordata; class Actinopteri; order Salmoniformes; family Salmonidae; genus Brachymystax; species Brachymystax lenok. Next base: position 1,041,851 of record CM059786.1, read on the forward strand.
CAGTGTAAACACAAACAGGGAGTGACAGACTTAGTTTCTCAGAATTACAGCTGTGCATCTTCAGAGCTGCTGCATTATGGATTATTTGACAAACAATTACTAGTACGTTTTTCTGAAGACAGGGTAAAACTTCACATTAAGTTTCTCTTATTACTGTGTAGTAATGCTGTAATTAGTGTGGTAACAACATTGTCGTTAAATACTGGTTTATTTCTATGCTATGATCTGGCTCAAAGGCTATAACGGATGTAAGTAAGATAACGGATGTGTAATGTAAGAACAATGTAGTTACATAGGCTATACATGTAATTATCATGTACCTACCTAGGAGCAAGCAACTTAATGTAAAATGAAACCTGCGCATACATTTGTTCTTATTCTTTGCTAGCAAGTGAGTTATTAGCCCAGTTGTAGCCCAATTTCTAGTCAGCAATGGGGGAGTGGTTGCTTCCTACAAGAGCACAAATCGTGTGCATTTCTAGCCACCTTTGAAAAGCAAGTCAGTCTTAAAGGGGCAGTGTTGTGTTTTGAGACCGGCTTGAATAAGCTAAGTAGCCAATAGGCAGAGGGTAGCATAATTTGTCTGATTCCCTGTACAATGGAATTGGAATAATAATAAATGATTTTGTAAAGTGGTTTCTTGCATCAAACAACACAACATTTTCAGTCACCTTGTCTGAAGGACAAGTGGATAAACAGATTAATGTCAATCCCTACTGTTTGTTTCAAAAGTCTGATGGAATGTTGGCCTACATTGAACACAACACATTGGCTGCTACTATAGACTGAATAGCTATTTCCATGTTAAAATGTTGCCGCGACCGGGAGACCCAAGTGGCCCAGCGTCGTCCGGGTTAGGGGGAGGGTTTGGCCGGCCCGGGTTATCCTTGTCCCATCGCGCTCTAGCAACTCAACTCCTGTGGCGGGCCGGGCACAATGCACGCTGACACCACCGCCAGGTGTACGGTGTTTCCTCCGACACATTGGTGTGGCTGGCTTCCGGGTTAAGCGAGCATGGTGTCAAGAAACAGTGCAGCTTTGCGGGGTCGTGTTTCGGAGGACGCGCGGCTCTCGACCTTCGCCTCTCCTGAGTCCGTACTGTGACAAGACTGTAACTACCAATTGGATTTCACGAAATTGGGGAGAAAAAGGGGGTAATAATACAATTTATGTAATGGGATGCATTTTCTCCATTGTTTTTTTATGTTAGGCCACTCTGATAGGCCTACGTTATGATCAAATATCCACAGTAGCTTACTTGGCCACTGTTATAACTAACTTAAAGCGGGTACAGTCTGTGTTCACAGTAAACGCGTGCCAGAAGTTGCACAGAACTTTCACAACGTTCAAGACCTTAAATGTGATCAGTGGTAATATGAAAAACAGCTCAACTCCATTAGCACAGGTATAAGCTTAAGTTAATATAAACTGTAATATTATACTACTTTAAATGAGACTGTATTACCAGACTTGCATTATTGTCTCACTTTCCCTCAAACTCTGGGAAAGGATGCCCTCAACTGGTGACAGAATGAGCCCAGGCATTTTATTAGATAGTCTTTGACACAAGGATGATGCCAAAGTGACTGAAAAGCTTGCATTGAGCTGCAAAACATGCCACTTAAAGAACAGTATATTAAAACTATATTATAAAGTATATTAGGGGATTCTACTGAGTCACCATATACTCAAAACCATAACTGGTGGAACACCAGTTGCTATAGTACAAGTTCACTTTGACACCCAGACAGACCCACAAAATGGACCTGCTGTTTTTGGCTCAGGCTAAATGTTTGCATCAATCAATTTATTCAGTGCACATAGATACATGATGACGTTCTCTTTTGGCACTCCCAGGACTGTGGCGTACCCACTTGAGAGCCATTACACGCTACATTTGGAGGCCATTCACACCGCAGAGACGTTTCACAAACCCCTGTTCAGGGCAGCCACATTAAAAAGAGATACTCATTAAATGGCCATTACGAGTACAACCAGAAGCCTACGACGTGCCAGAAAAAGGCCCCGGGTTGCGTGCATTAAGAGTGTTGTGGGAAGCTTCTGTACATAAATACCAAGGATAATATGGCAGCAGAGCTCAAGCCAGACTGTGCCGTCGAATATATTGTGCTGTGTAATTGCTTGGGCATGGGGCATGTACCTCTTAAACCTGGCTGGCATCGTATACTGACGTAGCCTACTGTATGCGTAGTTGTTACCTTGACTTGTCCACTGCTAGTTGCTAGGCGGAGGGAATGAACACTTGATGTTGAGTAAAATTGTAGTTGCCATTGACTTTTCATAATTTAAAAAGGTGCATTATGCAACAATTCCACCTGCAAATAGCCAAAAATGACAATAATATATCTGTGGTAGTAAATAAACGTCATTTTATCAATTTTAATTCATTTATTCAATACATTAGCTGTTTTTCATGAATTAAACTTAAAACTTCTCACATGGAATCCGATACCCCAACCCCAACCCTGCATGTCCTTGAGTCCTCACAGACTCGTAACGCATCTGCACTCAAGCTGCTGTCCTTTCAAAAAGGAGGAAAGAAAATAATTAGGGCCCAGTTATTTAAGTCACTTCATGTGCCCATGAGGGGCATACACTATCAAAACACAGCTGTGGCCTCAGAGTCCTGTGGAAGGGCAGTCTCTACCGTGGGGACCCGAGCATCCGTCTGTTTGAGAGGGCCAAATTCCTCCACCACGTCGTCTTGACTCAGACAGTTTGTTTTATTTACTCTCCGATCACATGCCGTTCAGCCTCCATGACTTTGGGAGATACAATTAACTCCCCAATATCCCTTCTAAGTCCCTTCTATCTGCAGATGTGAGGGAGTTTATTTGTATTAGGTGGGCCTTGTTTTCCCCAGTTGCATGGAAGCAGTGTTTCTCAACTGCAGTCACGTGGCCCATGTCATGCGTTTTTTGTTCATGTCATGCGGTGTGACAGCTCACTCCTTTGGCTCAGCTCATCAAATGTGCTCACCCCTGTTCTTTTTATGCCCTGAACTACTGGTGCAACGTTCAGTCCCCACACTCAGGTTTGAACAATAATACAAATGTAGAGATTCTATAGCAGCATTAACCTCTTAGCGCGCCGATCCCTTTAGCGGGATCGTTTTCAGAGCAAACATAACGCGCCAAATTCAAAATACATATTCGTAATACATATTCGTAATATTTAACCTCGATATACAAGTGTTGCATAGTGTTGCATAGCCATCAAAAGCTCTGCTTCTTGGCAATATCACTGCGTTGTCAGATTTTAAAAAGGCTTTACGGCGAAAGCACTACATTTGATTGTTTGAGGCTAGTACCTCACATATTTTCCACATTAGCATAAATTCATATCCAGCTCGGTTCTCAAAATATCCATATCACAGCTAATATAAATCGCTTACCTTTCAAATAACTTCTTCTGAGGTCTTCCCAAGTGTCCAAACAAGATAATCCATGGTTCTTTTGTTAGAAAAAGTAAATAATTATATCCATAAATATCCGTTGTTTTTGGCACGTTACGTTCAGCTACTCCACCAAGCATTGTCAGTCTACTCGCCCGTTTTACAGTGAAGGGATCGCGTTCAAATTATACCTCTCATCTTTTCACAAACAAATCAAATATCATTAATAATGCATCCTTATGTATTCTTTTATGAATAATAGCGATCATATTTTACAAGAACGGTAAGTGAAGCGTTAAAAGCGAAAAGAAAGTTGGTCGCTGGCGCGTTCACGTTCTCGTGAGCGTGCACGTCTGTTTACCTTTTTCCCTACCCGTAGTAATTCTCTCTCTCTAAGGATCTGGTCAGAGCTTTTCCTCCATACCCTTTCCAGAGACTGTTGACATCTAGTGGAAGCCATAAGTACTGCAACCTCGGTCCTATTCCCCATAGAAAAATATTACATGGGCTTCAAAATGAGAGGAGAGCAACAGAAAAATAAATTCGGACAGAAATCTCTCTGGTTTTGCCTGCTAAATCTGTTCTGGAATAGCCACAGACTATATCTTAATGGTTTTATAAACTTCAGAGTGTTTCCTATCCAATAGTACTAAATATGTAAATATCCTAGTTTCTGGCCATGAGTGGTAGGCATTTAACTTTGGGCACGTCAGACAGGCGAAAATTTGGAAAATGGGACCCTAGCTGGAAGAGGTTAAGTAAGCTAGTTGAGTCTAAGGCTGTTAGTTTTGAGCATGGTGAACGCAACAATGATAGTCGTCTGTCTTTCCTGCATTGGCCACATTCACTTAACAACATGATGTTCAGTGTAAGTCAATTTGGATTTTCTGCTAGTTTCTGCTAAATGACAATATTGTGTATTATGTTTTAAACTTCTTTGTGTGCCAAGGATTCGCCCAGTCAATACCAAATCTCAACGTAAACCAACAGTAGTTTTGAAATATGCATGTCTGGTGCCACTAGCATGCTAGTCCATCTTCAAAGAGAGACTCGAGTAGATTCCACTGTTTGATGACTAGATGCAGGGAGGCGTGCCTGACAGAGTAGATCCACAAACATTAAGTCTTCACCCCCAATCCCCCCTCCCCTTTGCCTCCAAGGACCCCCGTGTCACTTGCTCCTGGGAACTGGAAGTAATACAATCCCTTCGAGTTTACCCACCTGTCTCTTGGCCTCTGTTGTGCGCCCCGTGCGTTTGACCGAGACGAGACAGAGACCATGGCAAGGTGGCCACGCTACGTTGATGTTGATTCAGCTTCCTCTTGTCCTAGCGCTCCCTCTGGAAGTTTTTGTAACGGGAGGGTGGAAGTGAAAGGGGGGAAATGGTTGTTTGGAGGGGTGGGGAGCTGGGGTTGTCTTTTGCTGGTCAGGGTCGTGTTCAGTAGGCTCAGATTATAGGGAAACGGTCTGAAGAGACTTTCAGTTGCACATTTTGAAAAGTTTTGTGTGTTTTAATGAACATAACCCTGGAGTTCTTAGCAATCCTGGGTCTTTAGGAACACGAATCTACCACAATGGCCATCTGCTCATTTCACTGAGGCATCAATGGAGGAGAAGAGCGAGAACAGGAGCAGCTGAAATCATACACACATATGTTCAAACGGTAATAGTACGATTATGCTGCAGAGAGCAAGGCTTAAGAAAACATACACAGACACCCTTTGATGTCCACTGGGAGCTTGCCGATGTGTGGCCCCAAGTGCATATACAAAAATGTTGGGTCAGTCTAAACAAATAATCATGAAGGTGGTAGTCATACAACCTGAGAACCAACAATGATTTTTTTTTCTTCATGTAAGTGAGTTAAATCCTTTGATAGAAAGACGTATCTGGTTCTTCTCAAGGTTTCTTCTTTCTAGTGAGTTGCTCTGCCACTGAGCTGCTGCTTTCTTTTGGGGGGTCTAGGCCAGGAAACTATAAAGCTTCTGTTCCCATAGGTATAAATGAAGTTACATAAAAGTACTGTAGTATGGCTGCGTTTTGACAGGCAGCACAATTCTGATCTTTTTTTCATTCATTGTTCTTTTGACCAATAAGATCAACTCTGAAAAAGATCTGAAAAGATGTGACTGTCAAAAGAACAATGTGGAAGTCAGCTGAGTGAACTAAAACACTTCAATGCCATGGCCAGACTTAACAGAAAATGCAAGAGAACATAATTATCATCAACAACTTCATTAAATTGTTTATGCTGTCACCAGTGCTGGTGCCTAAGTCCTGGTGCACTTCAAACTGCTGCCATCATCATGATGGATGCATTGTTTGTGCAGTGTTTCACATTGTGCAGAGTCGTGAACAAGTGGTAACCCTACCGGCTTCAGCATTTGTCACATAACCAGAGTTCGATGATTCCTACTCCCTTAAAACCTTTCTGGGTCGTACCACAAATATATTACATTTTGCGTAGTGTAACTTGGTAAAAAATAACAAAAAATGTCACCTACTTCTAACATCATAAAGAGCACGTAACAGGATTTTCGTCTTAAACAGCCATGAATCCCCTTGTGACAGGGGGAATGGAAGATTGTTGTGTGCAACAGGGAAAGGCAATTGAATGCAAGCTTCACAAAAAACATTACAATTATTAAAACATTTCTAGCTCATCTATTTATGGGTAAAAGGGTTGACATGTTATGCTCAACCGGCTCAGTTTTCACCCACAAAACACCAGAAAATTGTCAAAAAGAGCAGAATAAGCTCATCTGCTTTTACACTATGATTTGACTTATATGTTCAATGTTTCTGTAGAATATTTTTTTTCACCATATTAAAACAAGTGTTCAGTTAACGTAACAGGGTTGACCTTAATCTTAAAGTAAGGGACGGATGTAAATGAATCACTGTTCAAATGAAATAAATAATAATTTCAAGAACATAACTAGGGCTTTACAATGATGTTAAACACTTGTAGAAATATTTGGGTTAAGTGGGTTACAATCTTCTAATAAGTTGAAAAACATGACGAGGGACAGGTCAAAATGCTGATTTCTGGAACTTAAACAGGTCTTTATTCATATAAAAAATTCTGATTTATTGAATTTTTCATATGGTCTATATTAAAGGGCACTTGATTTAAAATAACAGGCTTTTAAAATGCAATATTGGTGTACAATTTCTATTTAAAATATCAAAGGGATGGCAAATGTACCCTCCTTCTGTTTCTCCCACTCAGCTATCTCCCACTCGGATTCTACTACAATGTTAAAGCTTCAAAATGTGAAAAAATCTATACAATAGACAAATACATACTTTCTCATGTTCTTGCAAATGCACAGTTTACACAAAAGCCAAATCAGAGCCATTCATCTGCTTCATATCAATTAATTAGATGCCCGATGCCGCATTTTACACTGTGAAGGCCTATATTACCCATCAATCCAGACAACAAAACTACACCTGTGATGTCTCTGTGCCTGTAGTAGCAACAAACACTACTGCTATGACCTGGCTATGACAGGTAGGTAATAAGGTGTGAAGAGTAACATTTGGGTCTTGTTTATAACAAGTGTGAACAAACCCATTATAACCTCATGGTGGTTGGTAAACAGAGTTTCTTTCAACACGCTAAACAGCAGTCCCCGCTTTTGGACTGAGAGAGCAGCCGCTGTTTCCAATCAGGGCTCCAATTTCACGCACAACTCGACGGGACAGGCCTCTGACGAGAGATGGGTCTGGCTCCCAAATATGTCTTCAGACTGGGCTGATTGAGCATGACATGGCCTCCGATGCCTCATTTGGAAATGCATTCGCTGATAACGCACGAGGGAAGTTCTTGGTTAATGTGCCTGCTCTGACTGACCTCAAGGAAAAAACTGTATCCTCGCGGTCCTGCCACATGGTTTCAATAATTCATCACTGATATAGGTCCATCTAATAACACTGGCTCACTGAAATACACTGAGTGTACAAAACATTATGATCCCCCTCTTTTGCCTTCAGAACAGCCTCAACATGTCGGGGAATGGTGTCGAAGGTGTTCCACGGGGATGCTGGCCCATGTTAACTCCAATGCTTTCCACAGTTGTGCCAAGTTGGCAGTTGGATGACCTTTGGGTGGTGGACCATTCTTGATACACAAACCCAGCAGCGTTGCAGTTCTTGACACACTCAAACCGGTGCGACTGGCACCTACTACCATACTCCGTTCAAAGGCACTTCAATCTTTTGTCTTGCCCAGTCACCCTTTGAATGGCACACATACAAAATCCATGTCTCAAATGTCTGAAGGCTTAAACATCCTTATTTAATATGTCTCCTCCCCTTCATCTATGAATGAAGTGGATTTAACAGGTGACATCAATAAGGGATCATAGCTTTCACCTGGATTTAGCTGGTCAGTCTGTCATTGAAATATTGAGTCATTCAGACGTATCAGAACAACTTTGAATAAAACAAATTTGACTATATAGAGAAAAAAAAACCTGACATTTTCCCCAACCTTTTATTTAGAGGTCACATGTTGAGTCCCATGATAATGTAATAAAAAAATATATATAAGTCAATACATCTTGTAGTAGTGTTGTGTTCAAGACCACCTAAAGTGAGACCGATTCCAGACAAAGACCAGAGAAAATAATCGAGTATGATTCAAGGGGGACAAATCGCCACAATAATAAGAGTTCAAAATGTCCAGTATTTCTGTGTTCATCTTTCAGAACAACATATGGATTCTTTAGACTTTCAGAATGGTGAAAAAAAAAAAATATAATAATCATGCTGAGGATAAATAGAGAGCCACTCTACAAATTATCATTAACCCATACAGGTCTATAAAAGATAAAAAGACAAAATATTCCCCCAGTCTCACTTTACTAATAGTGAGAGTGCAACTTTCAAACAATGCCCTCCACTCTTCCCTACCAGTGAATCAAGGAAATTCTGACGAGCGAGTTTGAGGAGAATTTTCAATGAAAGTAAAAGGACAGTAATGTTACGAGTAAAGTAGGAAGCCCAGGTTTCAATAGGCGACAAGATATTGTGTCATGAAAGGAGTGTGGATAGTTGGCCTGGAGAAGCGGTTATATGGGCTGACAATTATGATTTCTTTCACTCTGCTGGTCTCGGCAATAAATTACGAGTCCTCGTTATCCGAGACCGAGTCAAGGCCAAGTAAAAATGTATCCAACACAAGACCAAGATCATTATCGTTTTGGTAATTCAGGTGTTTTGTTATAAGTTAAGGGAGATGGATATAAGTTATGGAAATTGACCATGCCAAAATCATGGTTTGTCATTTAAACAGAGGGAGAAAAAACAAGATTTCCGATCCCCAAATAATCTAAATGAACAGAAACTGTTTGTATTATGTATACAGAAAAAGTTTTTTTGCTATGCAGGAACTTTTTCGGACTGTACAATGTTTGCCTTCCTACTACCTACATTTTCATGGCCCTTCATCTCAGTGTTACTGTATTCCATCAGATGCGTGACTACAAATGCCTGGCTTGGAAATCTGTCAAACAATGTAGTAACTGGTGTACCCCTCCTCTCAGCTATTGAGACCTCCTTCTAAGAATCAGATAGGCCTTATCTGTTCCAATTTACGTTAGTGGGGCCCTATAATGATGCCGTTCTGCATGAATGCCTGCCTGAGAAAACGGAGACAAGTCAGTTGCCTTCGGTGTGAACTACCAAGGAGCCAGGTGGCATAATTGCAGCTTAACCGTTGCGTTTGAGTGACTCAACATTTTCAAGGGTGCACGCTAGAGTCAAGGGGGGAAAAACTGCTTGAAATATCAGCCGATCTCCACAAAGTCTGCAAGCATTTAAAAAAAGTGGCTCTTTTTTAATTTAGCAATTATGCTGATTTTATTTTTTCGAAGGCCGCGAAATTGCATTTACCTAAAATAACGTCGGTGTGGGATGGTCTTTGTTCTCTTGTCGTTTTTCTCAGGTCGGCCGAGCACTTTGTTTCCCTCGCAGGCTGCCAAGAAAATGAGGAATATTCGTGCTTAGGACTAAAGCAGCGTGTAATGCTACGGGTGTCTAAGCCAGTAGAGCAAACCCCAAAATGTATCTAGCTGTTTCATTTCCACACACATGCTGTCTTTCCATAATGTTTTATGGAAATTTAAATAGCTGGCACACACAACTATTTGGCACTGAGTGTACAGAACATTAGGAACACCTGCTCTTTCCATGACATAGACTGACCAGGTGAATCCAGCTATGATCCCTAATTGAAGTAACTTGTTAAATCCACTTCAATAAGGGGAGGAGACAGGTTAAAGAAAGATTGGAGACATGTATTGTGTATGTCTGCCATTCAGAGGGTGAATGGCAAGACAAAAGATTTAAGTGCCTTTGAACGGGGTATGGTAGTAGGTGCCAGGCGCACCGGTTTGAGTGTGTCAAGAACTGCAACGGTGCTGGGTTTTTCCCGCTCAACAGTTTCCCGTTTGCATCAAGAATGGTCCACCACCCAAAGGACATCCAGTCAACTTGACAAAACTGTGGGAAGCATTGTAGTCCATGCCCTGACAAATTGAGGCTGTTATGAGGTCGAAAGGGGGTGCATCTCAATATTAGGAATGTGTTCTTAATGTTTGGTACACTCAGTACGACTCGCTTTGTAAAGGTGCAACATTGCAGTCGGTTATTAATGGTGTTTTCCCTTGTGTACCTGTGTTTACTTGGTGCAATGTTTGATGTTAGCTCTTGGTTACATATTAACATGCCTCATATTCAGACTTGATGCATTACTACATTCACAACTCATGCCACTGGCATCTGGCTGGGAGCAGAATTATGTATAGGCATTTTACAGATGATATTACCTTGTGTGAAAATGTATATTAAACTTTCAAAATAAGAGACACTATTGCAGAATAAAACAGTGACAGGCCAGCGTGCTGTGCCATGTGCTGCTTAAAGTCCCCAGGACATTTACAGTATTAGGCAAGACTGCCTTCTCGTCTTGTGCACCAGACACATGGAATAGTCTACAATCCATGCTTCATCTAGATATGTTAGTGCCACTGAATGAATTTAAAATATTGATGGGAGACTCTGTTACAGATGCTTTTTTTAGGCTGGATCATGTTGTTGTATTGTAGTATGTTTTAATTCTGTAATGTATTGATTGTTGCTGCCTTCTTGGCCAGCTATTCCTTGAAAAAGAGACTCTGGGTCTCAATGGGCTTTTCCTGTTGGAATTTCTGACTTGGAGCTTAGAATATGAGAAATATAGGAATCATCTTTGTCGTTTAACTTCAAGGTTCAGGGTGAGGGCAGTGGCCTTAAATCATCCAGCACTAGCACTAGTGATGTCAACAGAATTTGGCAGTAACACAATCAATGAGACTTTCCACCTCTTTGCTTGCCATAACTCAGTTTTTCCATCTTTTTGTGGTGCGTCCTATCTTATCTATCATTACATGAGCAGGCTTAGCCACGGCTGGCAAAACAACAAAAATTGACATTCAACATTTTGTACTGGCATCCTGTCCATGTTGAAGTAGCTATTTTATTTTGTCCATATTTCAAGGTAGAAATTAGTCATAGAGAAGTGTGATTGATACGATGGCTCCCATATTTGTCACGTCCAGGCCTGAAAAGACAGGCTGGCGTGTTTTGTTTTGGTTTTGGTGTAGGGTTTTTATGTTCTAGGTCTTCTATTTCTATGTTGGGGTAATGGTTCCCAATTAGAGGCAGCTGTGTGTCGTTGTCTCTAATTGGGAACCATATATATGTTTGGGGTTTTCATTTAGGTTTGTGGGTTATTGTTTATGCAAGTCTATGTTAAGTTACGATCTTTGTTTGTTTGTTGTTTTGCCCAGTTACGTGTGTTTTAATAAACATGTATACTGGAGTCCTCGCTGCGCCTTGGTCTGTCCTTCCTGAAGATCGTGACAGAATAACCCAAAACAAAAGGACCAAGCAGCGAGAGAGCCAGGATTTCTGGACCTGGGAGGAAATCCTGGCTGGAAAGGGGCCTTGGAGGAAGACGACGGAGCATCGTCACCCCAAGAAGAGGATGGAAGCGGCTAAGACTGAGCGAGGCAGTTACGAGGATATATATGGAGCATGCGATCCAGAGCGAGAAAAGTTTATTGGAACGCGCCTGGCACGGAAGCCCGAAAGGCAGCCCCAAAAAACTTTTTTTGGGGGGGCACATGAGGAGGTTGGCCTGCGCCGGCTCAGCGCTCCTGGTCTCCGGTGCGCCTCCTAGGACCAAGATATCCTGCACCGGTTCTGCGTGCAGTGTCTCCGCTACGTGTCCACAGCCCAGTGCGAGAGATCCCAGCGCCACTCGTATGTCAGGCCAAGGTCAGTGTGCAGCCTGGTAGAGTGGTGCCAGCTCTGCGAGCTAGGTCTCCAGTGCGTCTCCTAGGACCAAGATATCCTGCGCCGGTCCTACGGGCAGAATCTCCGGTTCGCATCCACAGCCCAGTACGTCCTGTCCCTGCTCCACGCTCCAGGATTCCGGTACCCGTCGGGAACCCAGTACGGCCGGTTCCTGCTCCCCGCACCAGAGTGCGCGTCACGAGCCCAGTAAGGCCGGTTCCAGCTCCCCGCACCAGAGGGCCAGTGAGGGTCCCCAGTCCTGAGCCGCCAGTGAGGGTCCCCAGTCCTGAGCCGCCAGTGAGGGTCCCCAGTCCTGCAAATGGCCCAGGGCCTCCGGTGCGTGACCTCGGACCAGCACGGCCGGCACCGGAGCCGCCACCTGGGACTAAGAAACCCACCTCAAGACCCCCCATGGACTTTTGGCGCGGTCGGAGTCCGGCGCGCTGAAGAGTACTATCACGTCCAGGCCTGAAAAGACAGGCTGGCGTGTTTTGTTTTGGTGTAGGGTTTTTATGTTCTAGGTCTTCTATTTCTATGTTGGGGTAATGGTTCCCAATTAGAGGCAGCTGAGTGTCGTTGTCTCTAATTGGGAACCATATATATGTTTGGGGTTTTCATTTAGGTTTTGTGGGTTATTGTTTATGCATAGCGTTGTTGGTTTATGTAAGTCTATGTTAAGTTACGATTTTGCCCAGTTACGTGTGTTTCGTTCGTTTTATTAAACATGTATACTGGATGCCTCGCTGCGCCTTGGTCTGTCTATCCGGAAGGTCGTGACAATATTGGCTGTAAACGTATTCCGCCACAGAGCTGTAGCTTCTCAAGTGCAATTTAGGAGGCTTGGCGTGAAGTTCAGACTGAGCCACAGATGACCTTTCACCCCAGGCTGTTCCCCTCTCACATACCCTGATGTTGTGCCCACTCCTACTCAAGTCTCTTCTCTTGGCACAGGATGTGGATGTAAATCAGGACTTAGTTGGTGGTAGAACTGTCACTGAAATGTTCTATGGTCATTTTTAACAGAAATGCCTTCAAATTCCACTGTCTTCTAACCTAAGGTGGCGGATGACCCTGTTGTGTAAATTTCACTACAGATTAATAACTGTTTTAGCAAGGTCAGAACTCAATTTGATTCATGGTGAATAATTAGTTCACCTAACTCCCTATGACCACTGAGACTAACAATAAACATGTATCAGGAGTCAAGAAACACACAAAATGACAAAGACAAACTCTCCCAAATTGTGTAACGGGAATAGGGAGGGCAAAGGTCAGCACTTGTCATGAGTTGATGCAGGTTGAGCATCTGTCTTGGGCCCTGGAAGACCTTCACACACAAACAATTCTGGAGTTTGTCACCAATCTGTGTCCCTTCCAACTGGCTCACAAACAAAGTGCTGGGGGAGATAGACACTTTGGTGATAATCTATTTCTTTATGGGTGTTGGGATCTGCATATTATTGTTTGTATGACCAATGAAGGAATAGTTCAGCAATGACTGCACGCTTTAGGAAGGCTTCGCTGTAAATGAAATCACTTTCGTTTGAGGGTTTCTATTCCAGTACCTGGATTGTCTTTTGAATGTGTTTATTTTTTTTATCCACCATCGGTCAATCATACATTTTCCTGGATTCAAAATAAAGCTCTATAAATTCAGATCTTAAAAGAAGAATAACTCTAAACATTCGTTCTTATGAACTTGTCTATTTAGGCTGTTAATCACAGCATTAGTATACTTTGGCTAAGCCTCCCTGATAAAAGAAAAGTTGGAGATATCACAAATTTCTTCAAGATCGAAATGGTGGTGAAACCAAGCTGTGAGTGATTTTGGAATTACGATTTTGTGTTCCTGAGAAGTTTATTGGAAGAGCACTGGGAAAGAGGAGCTTCATCCACTGAAAGCAAGGAAAATCTGGAGCACCACGATGGATACAACAGAGTAATGAAACCACTTTGATGGCACTGTTTATGCATTTCCACTATGTGCAACTTTACTCCATTACTAATATAAGCCACAATATATTATTTCAGCAAGTCTGAGGATCCTGGAAACAGTGTTTCATTTGCACAGCAGCATGTGCTCAGTGGAGTATTGACGCTTGACTGGGAGGCAGGAAGAGATGAAGGGCAGTTGCAATTGAGGTATGGTGATGGATTTAGGGAGTTACAGATATGAATGGATGAAGGGAGGTTGGAGGGACGGATATAAAGATAAAGCGAGGTTAGATAGGTGGATAAATATATGTATGAATGTAGGTAAAAAGGTATGATAGATGAATTACGTTTGGGTGGATAGAGGGGAGGTTGAAGGGGTGGATGGTTGGATGTAGAGAGCTTATATGATGCAGTGGCAGCTTATTTGGAAAAACTATTTCTAATCAAGCTGTTAGGTGCCGTATTGTTATTTAGCGCAATTCCTATGTGTATTTGTTTACATCTCGCATCAGCAAGCCACACGTAAATAACGCCAGATTACAAGCTCATGTGTGCACAGCAGCACCACAATAAAACAACAAGTTCTTATCTATCTGTCGTTATTTGTACAACTCTGGGCTGGATTTGCCAAAAGCATCGAAACACTATCATCTTTTGTCCATTTAGTTTCAATGGAATTAAGATGATCTTAGTGCTACGATGCTTTTGGAAACAGGCCTGTCCTGTCCTCCTTATACGTAGCTGAGTATGACTTGACAGGCAGTTAAACACCCTCTCTCGTCATCAAGACTCAGGAGACAGGATATCCGTTTGTCCTGCGGTTTATTAACTAGAAAAGGGTGAAACTGAGACAAGACAATAATCACTCAAATTGACACAAAATAACATGTGAATGTATCAATAACCATCCACAACCTCAGGTAAGTAGTTAAAGAATGTGTTACGTACCAACAATGCTATCAAAAGGCATAAGACTTGTAGACTGATGGAGATAACAAAAGGTACCATGCAGAATATTCTTCCATTGGAGAAACAAACTTCCTGTTTACTGTGGTCACATGACAGGTAAGGTCAAAGTCACTGCAGGGAAAAATACTGCTTATAGAAAACCCACAGCAGGGGGAGACTAACACACCCAATTGGAAATTAATACTCATGTAACAGAACAAACTCCACTGTGAAATGTGCCTGCTATAGGATCCTTACTAGCCTTAAACATTTCAATCCATTCTTGACTAATGAAAAATCTCCCTATTTTATGCCTAAACCAGTATGTGAGTTCATTCAATCTTTCATTGAATGGAAAAGCCATCAATTGCTACAGCAAGAGATTATCTGTTCATTCTCCCCTGGGCTATGTTATATATAGGTTTTCTATGGAGGGCTTTTTTTACCAGAGGTAAAAACTGAGGTCAATGGAGCTAGATTTACACTCCCCTTGGGTTTCAATCAGAACGAGGAAAGCATTAAACACAAGACATTTGCCTCACCTGTGTTCTTTGAAAACATCACCTACATTGAGGATTTTCCAAGAGTTCAACACACAGAATAATATTATCTATGAGAGAACTCATAAATATTTCTCTACCTCTAATCAATGGCAAATAGAACAGACCTCTACTTTAAGCTCTGAATACCAAGTACAGTTAGACTCATTCTAAAATGTATTTAAAAAAAAACAACTGTCCAATCTACACACAATACCCCATAATGACAAAGCAAAAACAGGTTTTTAGAAATGTTGTCAAATGTATAAAAAAATACCAAAATTAAATATTATATTTACATAAGTATTCAGACCCTTTACTCAGTACTTTGTTGAAGCACCTTTGGCAGCGATTACAGCCTCGAGTCCTCTTGGGTATGACGCTACAAGCTTGGCACACCTGTATTTGGGGAGTTTCTCCTATTCTTCTCTGCAAATCTTCTCAGCTCTGTCAGGTTAGGTGGGGACAGATATTTTTCAGGTCTCTCCAGAGATGTTAGATCGGGTTCAAGTACGGGCTCTGGCTGGGCCACTCAAGGACATTCAGAGCCTTGTCCCGAAGCCACTCCTGTGTTGTCTTGGCTATGTGCTTAGGTCGTTGTACTGTTGGAAGGTGAAACTTCACCCCAGTCTGAGGTCCTGAGCGCTCTGAAACATGTTTTCATCAAGGATCTCTCTGTACTTTGCTCTTTTCATCTTTCCCTCAATCCTGATTAGTCTCCCAGTCCCTGCCGCTGAAAAACATCTCCACAGCATTATGCTGCAACCACCATGGTTCACTGTAGGGATGGTGCCAGGTTTCCTCCAGACGTGATGCTTGCCATTCAGGCCAAATAGTTCAAGCTTGGTTTCATCAGACCAGACAATCTAGTTTCTCATGGTTTGAAAGTTCTTTGGGTGCCTTTTGGCAAACTCCAAGCGGGCTGTTATGCGCCTTTTACTGAAGAGTGGCTTCCGTCTGGCCACTCTACCATAAAGGCCTGATTGGTGGAGTGCTGCAGAGATGGTTGTCCTTCTGCAAGGTTCTCTCATCTTCACAGAGGAACTCTGGAACTCTTTCAGTGACCATCGGGTTCTTGGTCACCTCCCTGACCAAGGCCTTTCTTCCCGATTGCTCAGTTTGGCCGGGCGGCCAGCTCTAGGAAGAGTGTTGGTGGTTCCAAACTTCTTCCATTTAAGAATGATGGAGGTCACTGTGTTTTTATGGACCTTAAATGCTGCAGAAATGTTTTGGCACCCTTCCCCAGATCTGTGCCTCGACACAATCCTGTCTCTGAGCTCTACGGACAATTCCTTCAACCTCATAGCTTGGTTTTTGCTCTGACATGCATTGTCAACTATGGGACCTTATATAGACAGGTGTCTATATATCATGTCCAATTAATTGAAATTACCACAGGTGGACTCCAAATCAGGCTATAAAAACCTCTCAAGGATGATCAATCGAAACAGGATGCACCTGAGCTCAATTTCGAGTTTCATAGCAAAGGGTCTGAACACTTGTGTAAATAAGGTATTTCCCTTTTTTTTTTTTTTTACTGTTTTCAGTTTGTCATTATGGGGTATTGTGTGAAGATGTATGAGGAAAACATTATTTAATTAATTTTAGAATAAGCCTGTAACGTAACAAAATATGGAAAAATGGAAGGGGTCTGAATACTTTCCGAATGCACTGTATGTGAGTGATTGTGAGAAACCCAACACAAAAGGAGGTACAATTTTGTGATAAATATACACACAATGTGTGTGATGTCCTCTCTTTTTTTGACTACACTACACTATGAAATGATTGTAATAACTCAACACGCCCACAGTTTACCACACATTTGGCAAGTTATTTTTTCAAATAAAGTATACAAAACCTTGAGACCCCAACTTTGGGGAAATGTCCTGAGAAGTAACAATAAACATGAAATCCTGTGAGTATTGACTCAGACTTGTTTTTTCCGTAAAGATCACTCAACAAATCTCAAGAGATTTATTTGTTCAGGAGCTATCTTCACAGTTATCATGTTTAAGTGCCATTTTTCTCACATGTATCATGCTGTTCTTTGACAATATCACATATTGAGGGTCTTCCAGAACCTCACTTCTGTCTTCATGACATCCATCCAGAGCACTAAAGTTTTGTTCCAATTGATCTTTTTGTTCCTTATACAAGTTAAGTGTGGTTTTATTAGATATGCCTAAAACTCAAAGCCCACTGGCAACATTACCAGTGACTGACTGATGACTGAAAGCTTTTCCATCTCAAAAGCCCATTCTTGGCAGTCATTTTATGTTTCTCCTGCAACACATAAGGAAGCCTCAGAAATGCAACAAGGAACTACGGGGTGTATTTAAAATGGTTCTGTGCGAATAAAGCCTTGAAGTGGTCCAGCCAGACATCTGCGATGCATCAAAAGCAAGAGATTCCCCTAGAAAAGACCGGTCCGCTTGGCTCCAGAGAGTCTTGCTGCTTGTTGCCGACTAGAATATGGACATAATGTTGGTCTCCTCTGTCCAAAGCCAGTTGGAAAAAGCTGAGTATGTGTTTTATGACAGTGGAACATCCAAAGTTGTGTTGAGTCACTGGAAAGCACCACCACCCTATCCTTTCAACCCGTTGCAGGTGTGGTCAGTGTTGTCCGTAGTGATTCCAGACTGGGATGGTTTACTCACAAGTGTGACCGGTTCTGATTGCACTGGGAAACACTCTACGATTCAGTGGACGGTTTGATTGAAACTGGACCCCGGGTCTTCTAACTCATGCCATGTACCTGGTGGAGTCAGAAGTTTCCTGATAGACTTCCTCTGAACCTGCCGATGTGAGCATGCTACAGGTTTACAGCTACTAGGACCAACTTAGGTCTCTCTGACCAACTAGTACAGTAATGCTAACTAAGCCTTTATATACCCTTTATAAGGTCTATTTAGATGTTTATGAAATAATTGATGAGAAAGTACATCAGGGATGGCGCAAGGGTTTTTGCCACATTTGGCAAAGTACAAGACAAAAGGGCAGGTGTTATTAACCTTTATAACATTTGCTCATAAATGAGATGCTTTATAAAGGGTTTATGAAGACCTGATAAAAATGTGACCCACTTCTCATTAATCAATTGTGCTTATAATGCCTCTGTCCCACCAGCACATTACCCTGAGTGGAAAAGGCTGTCATTGCTGAAGGTTGGCGATTCAAGCATTTGTCATTTTACTTACTATAAAAGGTCTCTCCATGGAACCCAGTAACGTGCTTTAGCTTTGCGTATAATGACTCTGGAAAGAGTTGGGGCAATTATTCAACCAAACAAAATTAATCTTCATTGAAATGACCGGTTGAGGGAAAATACAGGGCTGAATTTAAGCAAGACATATTTATTGTACTTAGTTCTTTCTTGGGGGAAGCGAAAAGCACTCAGCTGAGGTGAAATGCACACATCGCCCAGTGATGTAGTCTGATTTTATTTGGAGTGCTTTGTCACCAAACAATATGATTAATGGTGATATTTGGAACTAAATGGGGTAGCACTCATCTTGAAATACACCATTTGTGTTATGACAGACATCAGTATTTTTTACCCCATTCATTTACCAGGTTTCTGGGTTAACGTGTTGACTTATGCATTTCCATGGGTGAGGCATATTTCAGATGCATGTGGAACTTCCACAAGCCCAAATCATGAATTCTTCGTAATTCAGCAAGTTTATTCACCTTGCGGGCCCGCTTGTTTGGTTTGGAGTCTTAAGAATTTGTTCATGGCAATGCTCAAAGTCTTGTTCCCTCGCCAGTTCCCTGTTGCATTATTAACTTTTGGAACTAAACGATAGGGTCCTTCAGATCACCTCAAAATGCTCCATCATGACATTTTATTGGAAGGCGCAAAAGTATCACCCAGCAAAGAGTAGACAATAGACACCCATGTGAGGGAACTTAAGATAAAGAAATAAATTAGTACTCTGAAGGGGGGAAATCAGATCCATTAACAGAAATGTGTGGTCACAGTTACTGTATATTAAATTGACTACAATGGTATTAAACAGGTTGGGATTAATTATATAATTTCATTGCAAGTCTATTCAGGAGATGAATTGAAAGCCCCGTTGGTAACATCTACATTATGGTGCCCTTAAGCCCATGTAAATACCCAGTAATAACTGTAGTAACAGCCTTGTATTCACACGTAGTAACTGTTTTGTAATTACATGGTAATAGAGTATGTTAGTTGAAATTAAATTGACCCAAACCAAGATCTCATGTAAATTCCATTGCCTCTCTGATCTCCCTCCCTCCCTCAGCCCCCAATCCTCCAGCTGCAGATGGGGGGCTAACTCCTGGGCCTCCCTGTCATCCAAACAGCCAAGAGCCCCTTAGATTAAACTGCCCATGTTTATTATGAGACGAGGGGGAGAGAAAGGGGGCCGGGTCATGTCTGCTCTGCTTGGCTAGCAGGTGGCTCTCCCAAACATGGCATAGCAACCAAATGAGGGAGGAGAGGGGAGCAGTAGAGGAATGAGAAATACAGTATCCACACACGAAAAGGATGCAGAGTGTATGTGTGTGAGAGAGAGTGAGAGATGCTTTCAAAAGTAGGATCCCTGACAAGATAGTCACTGATTAGATCAGAGTGAAGTACTTTATTATCCTCTGGGGAACTTCTGGTCTGAGGGTACTATGCACACACACACACACTGGACTCTACCCACAGACTCACACTGACACCCCAACACACACACACACTACATATGCCCACACACACACACACACACATACTTTGACACTCACCACATAAGCTGCTTCTACTGTCTATTATCTATCCTGTTGTTTAGTAACTTTACCCCTATTATATGTACATAGCTAGTTAATTACCATGTACGCCTGCACATCGACTCGGTACTGGTACTCCCTGTATATACTCCATGTTATTTTTACTCGTTATTGATATTTGTTATTCACCGTGTATTTATTCCTCGTTTCACTATTTCTATTTTTTATTGTAATTTCTTTGTCTTTAACTCTACAATATTGGAAAAGGGCCCGTAAGTAAGTATTTCACTTATAGTCTACACCTGTTAAATACAATTTGGTTTGATTTATGCATTATGGGTAAGTGCAGACTAAGTACTGTAAGTAAAACATAAAAAAGATAAGGGTGTGTGGTGTGGTTTCAGTTTGACACTACACAAGGGCATACACACTCCAAACTGATCCATGTTGGATCAAACTGGATCTGTGGGTGATTGGAAAATAAAAAAACATGATTCCCCCATTACTTGAACCAAGCCAAACAGATAAGTTCCTGTTCGGTTACGATTGCAAACCTGGCTGAGAAGCCATTTAGTATGTGCAACTAGGACAGGCAATTTCTAAATCAACTCTCTAGCTCAATCCGGGACATGCTGCAGTGCAAATAAAATGCACCTCTAACAGCGCACTTTGGAATACTGAAAGACCACTATCTGCATGACTGCAACTGATTGAATACCGACGTTACCTCATCACAAGAACACATCGTCTTAGCTTGCCTACTGTACTAGGACAGGGAGCTGATTTTTCCCCTACTCTGGTAGCAGTACGTTGAGGTAAGGTCACAAATCAGGATCCCTCTCTTACTGTATACCAGAGTATCCTGGGAAACGTACTAACTGCTCTATAAATTTTGTTCTCACTCCATCATTCATTAAAATGTAAACAATTAAGCAATATGCACACCAGGTCATTACCACAATGACTTAAATTGAAACCACAGTAAGTGAAAGAAAATAAATACAACATCCCATTTCATCTTAAAAACAAGAGTGAAAACTGGACCCTTTCCTTGTATGTAAAGTGAACCAGCACGGCCTGATGGTATATCGTCTATCAAATATACCCAGTGCTGAAAAAACAGGAGATGTTGACCTTGGAGAAGTGGAGTGTGGCAGAATCACAGGTGTACTATTACTTCAAGTCAACTCATCTCAAGCAAAAGTAGTGCATGCACTGGTCAGTGTATGGGAGTATTACAGTCATGCACTCTTCTCTCACTCACTCGCCCGCACAGAAATGTAAAGAAAATACATGTCCATAAAAACTACCCTGGAACAAGGTTTCACCATTTACATTTTTGCATTAGAACCGCAGATGAACCACTGTCTAAAGGCTGGTTTATACTCCGTCTAACGACACTCTGTAGACAATTATCGCTGGTCCAAACATTACATTTAGACTCCAGTGGAATGTCTATAGAATGTCGGTTTCCTTGTCACAGGGACATGAATAAAGTTTGTGTCTTTATTTATGAACCAAAACGTTATTTTGGAGATAAGGAGTAAGGAGATTGGTTGACCAACCGACTGCTACTCACAATGACGACACCACTGCACTGTCTGCCATAGCCTAGCAACCAGTCAGAGAGCGTTCACTCACCTTCCCCAAAGTTATTTTTTGGCGGAAAGGGGAGAAAAAGCAAACCTGGGCCCAGTCTTTCAAAAATGTCAGCTATCGGATAGAATTAATAGAACAGGAGTCTCCATTCAAGTCAATGATTTGTCTATTCTATTCAAAACATTTCTATGGATTTAATCCTATAGTTAACTTTTGAAAAACTGGTTATTACAGATGGTGAAAGGTGTTAGGCTGCCTTGCCAACCATTCAGTCTCTGGGCAATTATGACAATGATTTAAAAAATGGTACGACTAGGGATCTGCTGCTGAGAAAAAGTTAAACATGTAATTCATGGCTGCTCCTGTGGTCAGCGGTGCCAAGAAAGACAAGCGGGGAGAAGGTAAACACGGTTAGGCAAAGCACCGCTGAGGGGGAGAGCTGAAGGAGGTTAAGTGTCCTCCTCCATCCATCCATATTCCATATCTCCCTTATTGTTGCACGCCATGATGAATGGCTTGGTGAATTATAATGGGACTCACTCTGTAAGCAACAGTTTGGATTTGTACTCTCCCATGCTCTCACACAGTACATACACTCGCTCTTTCCCCTCGATTTGTTTCCATATAAACCTGATTAACATCAGAACCAGAAGTGACCATGAAGGTCAGGGTGTTAGTGCGGAAACTGGCTACCACACTTCAGTCGGGTCCCCACTTCCTCCTCATACGGTGCTGTGTGGCAAGGATGTGGTGGTGGTGTGTGCCTGTTTAGTACACTCTTAGAAAAAAAGGGTTCTGCGGCTGTCTCCTAAGTAGAACCCTTTTGAGTTCCATGCAGAGCCCTCTGTGGAAAGGGTTCTACTTGGAACCAAAAATGATTATTTAAAGGGTTTCCCTATAGGGACAGCTGAATAACCCTTTTAAGTCCTAGAAAGATAATTTTTTTCTAAGAGTAGTGATGTGCAGTTTGCCAACTAATCGTTTTTAACTCTTTTTAGTGACTCGAGAGTCATGATTCGTTTTTCTGAGTGACTCGTTTACTTTAGTTGTTTGTTTGCACTGCTGGCCGCAATGAGTCGTACAACAGGATTAATGAGCGCTCCTCTGGCTCAGTGGCACCAGAGACGTGCTCCGACCAAAAACTGTCATATATGCGCGCATAAAAATAGATCATTCAGCAGGCAACAGAGAACAAAAATACATGTTTAGAACTGATAATTGATTGCATAGTGCAAGAATGAATGCAATTAATTGATTATTGAATGTTATGGTGGACACGGCTTTGTAGAAGCACACTTTTACACAAATGATACCTCCAATAAACTCCCTATGCTATGGTGAATGAGATGAGAGGCTTGTAGAATCATTACTATTTCGATATTTCAGTTCATCGTTCGCCAGTAGTGGGTCCTGCATGCTCTGGGCATTACTGACTCAAAAGAACGAAATTAGTCGAAAGATTTGTTCTTTTGACTGAACGACACGAAGTCAGTAATAAGAGCTGAACTTCCCATCACTACTGTCTAGTGTGTGGTTGCATGTGTGTGTGTGTGTGTCTGTGTGCCTTGCGAGGGGGTTTGGGTTGTTCTACACCCCAGCCAGAACCCGTTGCCCTACCGACACTTTAGAATCAGCCCAACCGCAATCAGTCATCCCAAAATAGTGCAGAGTACAGGAACATGCCCATTGTTAAGTTGTTTACATATCCAGAGAACGACTGGGTAGGGGGGTAATAAGCACTAATAGATGAGGCAAGAGGGAGAGATTTGGGCAGCGCCGTTAGCTCCTGATATAGCACAGGCTGACAGTACATTCCCCATGATGGATTAGCCCGCTAGGCCAATTACGACTCCCTAATTGTGCCTTGCACTGTGCCTTGCAATGTATCGTTCTCACTTTCATCCAAAACAAGGC
This sequence comes from Brachymystax lenok tsinlingensis, assembly GCA_030435695.1. Lineage (NCBI taxonomy): Eukaryota > Metazoa > Chordata > Actinopteri > Salmoniformes > Salmonidae > Brachymystax > Brachymystax lenok. Next base: position 1,065,293 of record CM059786.1, read on the forward strand.
ACAGTGCAAATGCTTGATGTAAAGGCCACTTGAGACACAGAGAGCCACTTGAGCCCATACAGCAGGGATCATCAACTAGATTCAGCCACAGGCCAATTTTTTGTTGAGCAATTGGTTGGGGGGCCGGAACATAATTACAAATAATTTGTAGATGGCAAATTGACCTCAAGAAGCCCAAACAGATATGTTTGACTAAAACATAATTTCAAACCTTGCCTACATTTGTAAATGACACATTTCTCAATTATGCGTGGGAATACTTGGGAACAGATTTCATATATTAAAATAACTTGGAGCTGATTACAGTCTTTTATGCCCCCCCCAAAAAAATTATATGTGTCACATAAATAAAAAAAATGAGGTTAAGAAAGCCGCGTACAAACATGGTCTCATTTTTGCTTTCTTAAGTAAGGCAGCTCCAAAATGCAGGTGTTTCAGCCTAGCTCAGTGCTTTCTGTGGTGGTGGGGCTGCCAGCGGAAAATATGGAGTGTAGGGGTTAATAATGTTCTGTAGTTGCGCCGTGATTGGCTCAGTGTTCTGTCACTCATGGGGACACTATGTCACCTCAAAATCTACAGGGGAAGCTTGACAATTTCAGCCACTTGGGTGCTGCCATAGAGTTACTGTAGAAGTGCCCATCGAAGAAGGCTCAAGGTCATTGGCCACAGATAAAATTACGTCAAATCACGTTTATCTAAAGTAGCTTTGATTGGACGGATCATGTCAACATCATACTTTCAAAATCTTAGTTGCAAGCTAGCAGTCATCATCATGAATCAAGTCGACAATCTACTGGCAAATCCTTTTCAATCCTTGTCTTATGAAGAGAAATTATAAATAAAATGTGCCATTGGATATGACCAGTACACAACAAGTTGGAAATCGCAATTTCAACAATGAGTGGTTTGGAAGGAATTAGTGGTTAACTGCAAGCATTGCAAAGCAATCACTAGGCTGCTATTCAGTGTAGTGGATGTGTGGTCCAAGTCTGGGTTTAAGGGTCTCTTTTCCAAGCTTAAAAGGATAAACATTCAACATTGGCCATGCTGTCAATCCAGCATGACTTCGTCCGCGTTCAAAACAACTGGAAAATCTCAGACTTCAGTGAGTTCAAGACAACTGGGAACTTGGAAAAAAACTAGGTCAGACTGGGAAAATACATTTTGAACGGTCATCCAACTCGGAATTCCAAGTCAGGAACTCGGGCCTCTTTCTAGAGCTCCGACCTGATAATCACTAACGTTGAAATTGTTTTTTCCCCCCAGAGTTCCCAGTTGTCTTGAAAGCACCATACATCCAGAGAATGCCAGACTGATGACAAAATTTGCCCACGAAGGTTCGCCGCGCCACCTTCCTGTTCCAAAATGTCTTGTCTGCTGCTGCATAAATTATGTAATATGCCAGGCAGATATGTATACTGTAGCTAAGAAAGTAAAACTAAGGGTATGTTGTGTGGTAAGCTGTTAGTAGCTCATGTGCCTCACCCTAATAATTTGGTCCCTTTTCCCCTTTATAATTTAGCCTACTGTTCTGACTTGGTTTTGCACATGTAGCCTATAGCCTGTCATCAACAAATATTGTAAGAGCTTTCATTGTCGGCTTATTTGCCCCCTGTATTTATCCTACGGTTCTGACTTGGTGTACAGGGAGAACACTAAGAATGGCCCATGTTCTGAATTCTATCGCTGTACATTTCAAAAGTGCTGAACAAATAGTTATATTGACTACATCCATCCAAGCTCGCTCATTAATGTCTTAATCGAAATTACAGATTGCCTCATCCGCTCGTCGTCCCCTTATGCCATAGTTTGTACATCTCAATTGTCAGAAGAAACCACATTTGTTTAAGCAAGTCAGCCATATCAGCAATGTTTTTCTGAAAGGCAGTAAATGAGGCTGAATCAACTGTAGGCTACTAACAACAGCAGCTGCATTGTTTAGCCTACTATGCACCCTCTCTCTCTGGCCAGGGTAAACAAAGCGGTAATGTTGTGTATTTGTTTTTGACAAAATGTCAATGGGATCAAATGTAGTTTATATTCAGACTAGGCTAATTAAGCTAACTTTGTAAATACAAAATTATTAATTAGAATTAATCAATAAACACAATGAGTTCATGGTATGACCACACAATGCAAACCTGAGTTTTGTCCAGTGACGTTGTTTTCTCTGTGTATAAACAGACTAGGCACCTTTTTTCTCAATTTCCGCCTAAATGACGTGCCCAAAGTAAACTGCCTGTTGCTCAGGCCCTGAAGCCAGGATATGCATATAATTGGTACCATTGGGAAGAAAACACTTTGAAGTTTGTAGAAATGTTAAAATAATGTAGGAGGATATAACACAATAGATATGGTAGGAGAAAATCCAAAGAAAAACCAACCGGATGTATCTTTTTTTTGTGAGACCATCCTCATATGGCACACCACCACTTTTGGAGGGAATCAGGTGTAGGATCGTGTGAGGTGTATAGGCCAAAATTCTAACTACTGCTGGATGCAACTGGGAAGTGATTGAACCTGAAACCCATTTTCATATTAGTGTAATAACCATTATGGAAAAAGGAAGATAATTAGCCAATGGCGTTGCGAGTTGGTCCATCTTGCCAAAGCTTGGTTTCACTGCAGTGCACAAGCTGGAAACTGATAAGAGTATCTGACTTGCAATGAAATAATTCCTGTAGTTTTCAGCAACCTGTTGATTTATTTCACAACTTTCCCGAAAGTTTCTTATACCATTACACTAGCTTTTGCCACATCAATAGAGCACATAATTGTCATTGTCACACACTGAAGGTGCTACACTTTACCTAATGACTAGGTCTAGGTCACACAGAGAGTAAGATCAATTGAATTACTCTTTCTTGGTGAGACCTACTGTCAGGGCTCTAAATGAACAACTTTCATTGGTAGCACTGGTGGTCCCAACTTAAAAAACATAGGAGCACCAGAAAATAAAATGTTTTAATTGATTGAAATACGGCCTATATGAAATTCTATCTACAAGCAAATGTTGTCCCCGAGAAACTAACATGTAACCTGTACAAATATTTCACGTTTTTTTTGTGTGTTCCAAACTCAAATCAAGCACATTGTGCTGTTGTGGAAATTCTCACAATATGAATCATAGTTTTTTGTCAGTTCCAACCAACTCAGTGTAGAGAGTATAGGGATATTGTTATCCACGTCGGCACCAACGATGTTAGAATGAAACAGTCAGAGGTCACCAAGCGCAACATAGCTTCAGCGTGTAAATCAGCTAGAAAAATGTGTTGGCATCGAGTAATTGTCTCTGGCCCCTTCCCAGTTAGGGGGAGTGATGAGCTCTACAGCAGAGTCTCACAACTCAATCGCTGGTTGAAAACTGTTTTCTGGCCCTCCCAAAAGATAGAATCTGTAGATAATTGGCCCTCTTTCTGGGACTCAACCACAAACAGGACCAAGCCTGGCCTGTTGAGGAGTGACGGAATCCATCCTAGCTGGAGGGGTGCTCTCATCTTATCTACGAACATAGACAGGCCTCTAACTCCCCTAGCTCCACAATGAGATAGGGTGCAGGCCAGGCAGCAGGCTGTTAGCCAGCCTGCCAGCTTAGTGGAGTCTGCCACTAGCACAGTGTAGTCAGCTCAGCTATCCCCATTGAGACCGTGTCTGTGCCTAGACCTAGGTTGGCCAAAACTAAACATGGTGGTGTTCGCCTTAGCAATCTCACTGGAATAAAGACCTCCTCCATTCTTGCCATTATTGAAAGAGATTGTGATACCTCACATCTCAAAATAGGGCTACTTAATTAGTAGAAAGAGGAGGAAAGGAAGCGCTACTAAGGTATCCAATAGTAAATGTTGGTAGCCAGAAGGTGCTCTTTGGTAAATGGGGTGAATTGGTCATCAAAAAAGAAAGGACCAAGGCACTCTTCATATAGTTAATGTCACGTCCAGGCCTGAGAAGACAGGCTGGCGTGTTTAGTTTCGTTTTGGTGTAGGTTTTTTTTGTTCTAGGTGTTGTATATCTATGTTGGGGTAATAGTTCCCAATTAGAGGCAGCTGTGTGTCGTTGTCTCTAATTGGGAACCATATATATGTTTGGGGTTTTTCTATAGGATTTTGTGGGTTATTGTTTGAGCATAGCTTGTTTTGTTCAACTTCACGATCTTCGTTAACGTTTACCTTCTGTTGTTTACCCAGTTACGTTCGAAATAAATATGTATACTGGAAGCATCGCTGCATCTTGGTCTGTCCCGTTTGAAGATCGTGACAGAATAACCCACCACAAAAAGACCAAGCAGCGATGTCAAAAGGAGTCCTGGACATGGGAGGAGATATTAGCTGGGAAGGAGCCTTGGGGGAAGACGACAGAGCATCGTTACCCCAAGAAGAGGATGGAAGCGGCGAAGACTGAGCGAGGGAGCTACGAGGATATATATGGAGCGTGGAACCCGGAGAGGGAGAGATATGTTGGGACTCGCCTGGCGCGGAAACCCGAGAGGCAGCCCCAAAAAATGTTTTTTGGGGGGCACACGGGGGAGTTTGGCCGGTTCAGGATGGACTCCTGAGCCAACTCCTCGTACTCTCTGGAGGAAGCGTTTGGGGAGAGCGTCGCACTGAGCAGACACCATGCTATGCAGTTTTGCGCACGGTGTCTCCAGTGCGCATGCATAGGCCGGTGCGCGAAATTCCAGCGCCACTCATCTGTCGGGCTAGGGTGAGTGTGCAGCCTGGTAGAGTGGTGCCGGCTTTGTGAGCGAGGTCCCCAGTACACCTTCTGGGACCGAGATATCCTGCACTGGTTCTGCGTGTGGGGTCTCCGGTTCGCATCCACAGCCCAGTGTGTGACATTCCAGCTCCCATCATCCATGAGGCAAGGGTGAGTGAACAGCCGGGGAGAGAAGTACCGGCTCCACACACCAGGTCCCCTGTACGCTTAGATAGCCCAGTACATCCAGTCCCTGCTCCGCGCACCAGGCCCCCTGTGCGCCTAGAGAGTCCAGCTCGTCCTGTCCCTGCTCCAGGATCCCTGTGCCCTTTGTGGACCCAGCACGTCCTGTCCCTGCTCCGCGCACCAGGCCCCCCGTGCGCTTAGAGAGTCCAGCACGTCCTGTTCCAGCTCCGCGCACCAGGCCCCCTGTGCGCTTAGAGAGTCCAGCACGTCCTGTTCCGGCTCCGCGCACCAGGCCCCCTGTGCCCGTCGTGGACCCAGCACGTCCTGTCCCTGCTCCACGCTTCAGGATCCCTGTCTCCGTCGTGAACCTAGCACGTCCTGTCCCTGCTCCACGCTCCAGGATTCCTGTGCCCGTCGTGGACCCAGCACGTCCTGTCCCTGTTCGAGAGTGCCAGTGCGCATCATGAGCCCAGTACGGCCGGCTCCTGCTTCTCGCACCAGAGTCCCAGTGAGCATTGTGAGCTCAATACGGCTGGTTCCTGCTCCTCGCACCAGAGTCCCAGTGAGCATCGTGAGCTCAATACGGCCGGTTCCTGCTCCTCGCACCAGAGTCCCAGTGCACATTTGGGAGTCCAGTACGGCCGGTTCCTGCTCCCCACACCAGAGTTCCAGTGCTCGGAATGAGCCCATCACGGCCGGTTCCTGCTCCTCGCACCAGAGTCCCAGTGAGCATCGTGAGCTCAATACGGCCGGTTCCTGCTCCTCGCACCAGAGTCCCAGTGCGCTTTGGGAGTCCAGTACGGCCGGTTCCTGCTCCCCACACCAGAGTTCCAGTGCTCGGAATGAGCCCATCACGGCCGGTTCCTGCTCCTCGCACCTGAGTTCCGGCTAATAGCCCAGGGCCTACGGTGCGGGACATCGAGCCAGCACGGCCGGCACCGAGCCGCCACCTGGGACAGGAAGGCCCATGAAGACCCCCAATGGACTTTTGGCGCGGTCGGAGTCCGCGCTTTGGGGGTACTGTCACGTCCAGGCCTGAGAAGACAGGCTGGAGTGTTTAGTTTTTTTTTTTCTGTTCTAGGTTATATATTTCTATGTTGGGGTAATGGTTCCCAATTAGAGGCAGCTGAGTGTCGTTGTCTCTAATTGGGAACCATATATATGTTTGTAGTTTTCACTTGGGGTTTGTGGGTTGTTGTATGTTTAGTTGTGTTCAGCGTCTCGATCTTCATGTTCATTTTGTTATTTTTACCCAGTTACGTTTGAAATAAATATGTATACTCGAAGCATCGCTGCATCTTCGTCTGTCCGTTCAGAAGATCGTGACAGTTAATTAAAATGCCTTTATTAGTATGGCATGTTCAATAGAAACAAAGTTTTTTAAAAACCGACTCGTTTTGGCTGCATGGCCTTCGTCAGGGAGTACAAAGAAATAATACAATGTCCTCTTTTAAAACAGCTTTTCCAATTAGCCCTAATTTGAAGAGGGAGTGGTTACAAAATTGATTGGACACACCTAGTAAGCAATACTATGCACATTGAATAGTGAAATACTGTAGCTATGTTATCAAAAAATACAACTCCAAGCTGGGAGTATCAGAACGCCTAGAACGGTAGTTCTAACCTTAAATATGACTGGGAGGAGTGTCAAGAAAAAGAAAGCAATATATACCAAAGTACACTAGAAAACAACAACAGTCCAAACATAGCTGAAGGTAATTGAGCAAAATGTCCACTAGATGACAGCAAATGGACCTATCAACAACACTACAGGAAGGGTGAGAAATCCATAAATTCATGAACTTCTTTGAGGAAAAGGTCATTAGAAAGCAAATTACGGACTCTTCTTTAAATCGGTGTATTCCGCCAAAGCTCAGTTGTCCTGAGTCTGCACAACTCTGCCAGGATCTAGGATAAAAAAAAAGTTGTTGCACAGCAACTCACTGCCTTCCTGAAGACAAACAATGTCTACGAAATGCTTCAGTCTGGTTTTAGACCCCATCATAGCACTTGAAGGTGGTTAATTACCTTTTAATGGCGTCAGACCGAGGCTCTGCATCTGTCCTTGTGCTCCTAGACCTTAGTGCTGCTTTTGATATCATCGATCATCACATTCTTTTGGAGAGATTGGAAACCCAAATTGGTCTACATGGACAAGTTCTGGCCTGGTTTAGATCTTATCTGTCGGAAAGATATCGGTTTGTCCTCTGACAAATCAACTGTACATTTTGGTGTTCCTCAAGGCTCCGTTTTAGGACCACTATTGTTTTCACTGTATATTTACCTCTTGGTGATGTCATTCGGAAACATAATGTTAACTTCCACTGCTATGCGGATGACACACAGCTGTACATTTCGATGAAACATGGTGAAGCCCCAAAATTGCCCTCCCTGGAAGCCTGTGTTTCAGACATAAGGAAGTGGATGGCAGCAAATGTTCTACTTTTAAACTTGGACAAAACAGAGATGCTTGTTCTAGGTCCCAAGAAACGAAGAGATCTTCTGTTGAATCTGACAATTAATCTTGATGGTTGTACAGTCGCCTGAAATAAAACTGCGAAGAAAATCGGCGTTACTCTGGACCCTGATCTCTCTTTTGTCGAACATATCAAGACTGTTTCAAAGACAGCTTTTTTCTGTCTACGTAACATTGCAAAAAATCTGAAACTTTCTGTCTAAAAACGATGCAGAAAAATTCATCCATGCTTTTGTCACTTCTAGGTTAGACTACTGCAATTCTCTACATTCCGGCTACCAAGATAAAGCACTAAACTTCATTTACTGCTAAACACGGCTGCTAGAATCTGTGATCATATTACTCCAGTGCTAGCCTCTCTACACTGGCTTCCTGTTAAGGCAAGGGCTGAGTTCAAGGTTTTACTGCTAAGCTACAAAGCATTACATGGGCTTGCTCCTACCTATCTTTCCGACTTGGTCCTGCCGTACATACATACGCTACAGTCACAAGACGCAGGCCTCCTTACTGTTCCTAGACTTTCTAACAGCTGGAGGCAGGGCTTTCTCCTATAGAGCTTAATTTTTAATGGAATGGTCTGCCTATCCATGTGAGAGACGCGGACTCAGTCTCAACCTTTAAGTCTTTATTGAAGACTCATCTCTTCAGTAGGTCCTATGATTGAGTGTAGTCTGGCCCAGGAGTGTGAAGGTTAACGGAAAGGCACTGGAGCAACGAACCACCCTTGCTGTCTCTGCCTGGCCGGTTGCCCTCTCCACTGGGATTCTCTGCCTCTAAACCTATTACAAGGGCTGAGTCACTGGCTTACTGGTGCTCTTCCATTCTGTCCCTGGGGGGGTCGCTTGAGTGGGTTGAGTCACTGATGTGATCTTCCTGTCCGGGTTGGCGCCCCCCCCTTGGGTTGTGCCGTGGCGGAGATCTTTGTGGGCTATACTCGGCCTTGTCTCAGGATGGTAAGTTGGTGGTTGGAGATATCCCTCTAGTGGTGTGGGGGCTGTGCTTCGGCAGAGTGGATGGAGTTATATCCTGCCTGTTTGGCTCTGTCCGGGGGTATCGTCAGACGGGGCCACAGTGTCTCCGGACCCCTCCTGTCTCAGCCTCCAGTATTTATGCTGCAGTAGTTTGTGTGTTATAACTGGAGTATTTCTCCTCTCTTATCCGGTTTCCTGTGTGAATTTAGGTATGCTCTCTCTAATTCTCTTTTTCGGAGTACCTGAGTCCTAGGACCATTCCTCAGGACTATCTGGCCTGATGACTTCTTGCTGGCCCGAGTCCACCTGGCCGTGCTGCTGTTCCAGTTTAAACTGTTCTGCCTGCGGCTATGGAACCCTGACCTGTTCACCAGACGTGCTACCTGTCCCAGACCTGCTGTTTTCAACTCTCTAGAGATGGCAGGAGTGGTAGAGATACTCTGAATGATCGGCTATGAAAAGCCAACTGACATTTACTCCTGAGGTGCTGACCTATTGCACCCTCGACATCCACTGTGATTATTATTATTTGATCCTGCTGGTCATCTAGGAACATTGTAAAATCTTGGCCATGTTCTGTTATAATCTCCACCCGGCACAGCCAGAAGAGGACTGGCCAACCCTCATAGCCTGGTTCCTCTCTAGGTTTCTTCCTAGGGAGTTTTTTCTAGCCACCGTGCTTCTACACCTGCATTGCTTGCTGTTTGGGGTTTCAGGCTGGGTTTCTGTACAGCACTCTGTGACATCAGCTGATGTAAATAGGGCTTTATAAATACATTTGATTGATTGAATGCACCATAGTACACATGTCAATCAGGAGCTCTCCTTGGACAGTCCCATTAGTTGTCTTATATAAGTTATATTTGCATTGTTTAGCATAATTAATTAATAATTACCATTTTGTTTCATTCATGTGACCGACCAATACCTCACGAGGCTTGAAACTGATATATTTCGTTCTCGTTCTCAAAACAAGGTCTGGGGGTACTGCTAAATTGCAGCTACTGATAGTGAGAATTCATTCAGTCAGCCACTTCATGATCACAGAAATTTGTTAGAAGAAAAGCACAAACATTCAAATTCCCATTACAGTACCCTCAAATATTTGGACAATGTCTATGTTCCTCGGGCCCTGTTTGTTCAACCTGTGTTCCCTCAGCCCTATGATCATTGATCTCCTGAAGAAGCTATGCCTTTACAATTCTTTCTGTGCCCCCAAATGTTAGCTAGCTAATGTGGTAACGTCACTGAACATGGTATTAATGGCCCGCAAAATGGTTTAGGAGTGTAAAATGTGGCCTGCCAATGGAAAGACGTCCAGATCATAGAGGTTGATGGAGGAAGGACTCTAGTGGCCAAAAGCTTGTTTTAGCATGGGCAGCGCCATTGAGGACTCCCCTTTTTGAAGTAGTAAACTGGGTGGGACTTCCTATGGGTAAGGAAGGATCACATAATACCATCCAGGTCATCAGGAGAGATCACCCAATTAATTATACTTGTGAGCAACTGCAGGTGGCAAACAATACACTCCAGGTGGCAGTATGCACCCTTTGTTTGTTTGCCAAATCATAGTAGTAGTAGAAGAACAAAATAGACTACTTCAAAATGGAGAGGGTCGCAATGGTACTGCCCATGCTCTCACAGATGCCAACATGGGACAGATACCATGATTCTGTGTATAAGTCTAAGCCAGCTGCATCTGGAAAAAACGTAGTGCCGGTAATATGGTCACAACTTTTGAACGGTTTGGGGTAGGGATAAGCGGTTCTCCCTGTAGTAATGGTGCAACCACCACAGTGGTTTATCAAGGGCACTCGGACACAGCGGTACAGCGAAGCCTAATCATTTCAACAATAGTTGCACTGGTGCTCCCAAATTAAAATGACAGGTTGCACAGCAAAATATTTAGGACCATAATGGTTGCACTTTAGAGCCCTGCCTACTGCTATATGTTTGCTTCTTGTTTTTGCTCAGTAACACCTAGGCGGTCGAGATGACGACGATTGAAGCTCCCTTCAATGTCCAAGCTAGGTCACTCACACACACAACAGCCCAATTAGCTACAAACACGCGCACACACACAGAGCATACTTTTAAACTTGTAAAATGAAACCTGAAGCAAAACGTTATGCGCTGAAACCAGAGCCATCTGAACCAAGGCACTAGGCGGTCCGTCGGAGTGCCAGTTGACATATCGCATTGGTCACAGGGGTGCGAGGAGATGGACAGATGTTTGCCCTGTAATGTCTTAGCAACGTCTCCGCAACCAAGTGTTAACATCCAGAGTGGAGACAGGCCTATCAATATTCCCAAGCCTCCACGCCCCAACATCGGCATCCATTAATCACAGCCGAGCCTTGGCCAGTGCTAGTGACACACCGGGACTAGAGTTATCATCCAGACAATACATTATGTCAGTTAAAGCTGTTTTTATTAATGGCATGACTGATGGATTTTTAATTGTTACATTTTCTCTTGTTTCTGCTCATGTGGGAACAGTTTGGATGAATCGTGGGAAATTGCTGGATTTAAAGGCCGTTGCAAAGGTCAGCATGGAGACCCTGGAGAAGAGAGAAGTGAGCTGCCTTTTATTGCCGTTAATTTGTTTTAATTGAACATTTTATATTCATTTCTTTAGTTTGGCTTTATTCAGGGGGATGATATCACAGCCAGGTGCCTCGATTGAAGTGTCCTTATGACATTTCGACTTGGACTGGGTCTCAGTTGATCATCTGACCCATATCTTTAATATTAAAAAAAAATCAGGGTTTTGGCCAACTCTCCTCCAAGGTAGGCGTATTGATAAAACATCTGCCGTCAGTGTTTTGCACTCTGGCAACAATGTTTGTGGGTGAACGTTTGGATGAAGTGTCACCTGGTGACGAAGAGTTTCCTTTTTTCCTTATGTTTGCTGTGTTCACATGTTTTTTTAAATACGTTTGCTGTGCCAACCTATTCACGAGTGCTGTGTGTTCAATAATAGAAGTGTGAAATCTCATGTGCTACCAATAACGCCTGTCCTAAATTCTCACACGTGCTACCAAATCAAATCAAATGTTATTTGTCACGTACACATGGTTAGCAGATGTTAATGCGAGTGTAGCGAAATGCTTGTGCTTCTAGTTCCGACCATGCAGTAGCATCTAACAAGTAATCTAACAAATTCACAACAACTACCTTATACACACACAAGAGTAAAGGAATGAATACGAGTATGTACATATAAATATATGGATGAGCGATGGCTGACCGGCATAGGCAAGATGCAGTAGATGGTATGGAGTACAGAATATACACACATATATATATATGAGATGAGTAATGTAGGATATGTAAACATTATATAAATGGCATTGTTTAAAGTGGCTAGTGATACATTATTTCATCCAATTATAATTATTAAAGTGGCTAGAGATTTGGGTCGATGGCCGAACGGCATAGGCAAGATTCAGTAGATGGTTTAGAGAACAGTGTATACATTTGATATGAGTATGTCGGATATGTAAACATTATATACAAAATTGTTTAAAGTGGCTAGTGATACATTGTTACATCCAATTCCTATGTTTAAAGTGGCTCAATGTTAGTGATGGCTGTTTAACAGTCTGATGGCCGTGAGGTAGAAGCTGTTTTTCAGTCTCTCGCTTTCTAATGATCATGATATTTTCCTCAAAGAAGTTCATGAATTTATCACTGCTAAAGTGAAAGGCATCCTCTCTTGGGGAATGCTGCTTTTTTAATTAGCTTTGCGACAGTATCAAAAATACATTTTGGATTGTTCTTATTTTCCTCAATTAACTTAGGATGATCGAGCAGCAGTGAGGGCTCTTTGATACTGCATGGTACTGTCTTTCCAAGCTAGTCGGAAGACTTCCAGTTTGGTGTAGCGCCATTTCCGTTCTGATTTTCTGGAAGCTTGCTTCAGAGCTCGGGTATTTTCTGTATACCAGGGAGCTAGTTTTTTATGGCAAATGTTTTTGTTTTTAGGGGTGCGACTGCATCTAGGGTATTGTGCAAGGTTACATTGAGTTCCTCAGTTAGGTGGTTAACTGATTTTTGTACTCTGACATCCTTGGGTAGGTGGAGGGATTCTGGAAGGGCATCTAGGAATCTTTGGGTTGTCCGAGTATGTACATATAAATATATGGATGAGCGATGGCTGACCGGCATAGGCAAGATGCAGTAGATGGTATGGAGTACAGAATATACACACATATATACATGTGAGATGAGTAATGTAGGATATGTAAACATTATATAAATGGCATCGTTTAAAGTGGCTAGTGATACATTTATTTCATCAAATTTTTAATTATTAAAGTGGCTAGAGATTTGAGTCGATGGCCGAACGGCATAGGCAAGATTCAATAGATGGTTTAGAGTAAAGTGTATACATTTGATATGAGTAATGTCAGATATGTAAACATTATATACACAATTGTTTAAAGTGGCTAGTGATACATGTTACATCCAATTCCTATTATTTAAAGTGGCTAGAGATTTAAGTCAGTATGTTGGCAGCAGCCACTCAATGTTGGCTGTTTAACAGTCTGATGGCCTTGAGATAGAAGCTGTTTTTCAGTCTCTCGGTCCCAGCTTTGATGCACCTGTACTGACCTCGCCTTCTGGATGATAGCGGGGTGAACAGGCAGTGGCTCGGGTGGTTGTTGTCCTTGATGATCTTTGGCCTTCCTGTGACATCGGGTGGTGTAGGTGTCCTGGAGGGCAGGTAGTTTACCCCCGGTGATGCGTTGTGCAGTCCTCATTACCCTCGGGAGAGCCTTACAGTTGTGGACGGAGCAGTTGCCGTACCAGGCGGTGATACAGCCCGACAGGATGCTCTCGATTGTGCATCTGTAGAAGTTTGTGAGTGATTTTGGTGACAAGCCGAATTTCTTCAGCCTCCTGAGGTTGAAGAGGCGCTGTTGCGCCTTCTTCACCACGCTGTCTGTGTGGGTGGACCATTTCAGTTTGTCCGTGATGTGTACGCCGAGGAACTTAAAACTTTCCACCTTCTCCACTACTGTCCCCTCGAATGTGGATGGGGGGTGCTCCCTCTGCTGTTTCCTGAAGTCCACGATCATCTCCTTTTGTTGATGTTGAGTGAGAGGTAATTTTCTTGACACCACACTCCGAGGGCCCTCACCTCCTCCCTATAGGCCGTCTCGTTGTTGTTGGTAGTCAAGCCTACCACTGTAGTGTCGTCAGAAAACTTGATGATTGAGTTGGATGCGTGCTTGGCCACGCAGTCATGGGTAAACAGGGAGTACAGGAGAGGGCTGAGAACGCACCCTTGTGGGGCCCCAGTGTTGAGGATCAGCGGGGCGGAGATGTTGTTACCTACTCTCACCACCTGGGGCCGGCAGGAAGTCCAGGACCCAGTTTCACAGGGCTGGGTTGAGACCTAGGGTCTCGAGCGTAATGACGAGCTTGGAGGGTACTATGGTCTTAAATGCTAAGCTGTAGTCGATGAACAGCATTCTTACATAATTATTCCTCTTGTCCAGATGGGTTAGGGCAGTATGCAGTGTGATTGCAATTGCGTCGTCTGTGGACCTATTGGGACGGTAAGCAAATTGGAGTGGGTCCAGGGTGTCTGGCAGGATGGAGGTGATATGATCCTTGACAAGTCTCTCAAAGCACTTCATGATGACGGAAGTGAGTGCTGCGGGGCGATAGTCATTTTGCTCAGTTACCTTGTTCCTGGGAACAGGAACAATGGTGGCCCTCTTGAAGCATGTGGGAACAGCAGACTGGGATAAGGATTGATTGAATATGTCCGTAAACACACCAGCCAGCTGATCTGCGCATGCTCTGAGGACACGGCCAGGGATGCCATCTGGGCCAGCAGACACATTTAAATGTTTTACTCACGTTGGCTGCGGTGAAGGTGAGCCCGCAGGTTTTGGTAGCGGGCCATGTCGGTGGCACTGTATTGTCCTTAAAGCGAGCAAAGAAGTTGTTTAGTTTGTCTGGGAGCAGGACGTCGTGGTCCGCGACGGGGCTGGTTTTCTTTTTGTAGTCCGTGATTGACTGTAGACCCTGCCACATTCCTCTCGTGTCTGAGCCGTTGAATTGTGACTCTACTTTGTCTCTATATTGACGCTTAGCTTGTTTGATTGCCTTGCGGAGGGAATAGCTACACTGTTTGTATTCAGTCATGTTTCCGGTCGCCTTACCCTGGTTAAAAGCAAAAGGTTTTGCTCGAATGCTGCCATCAATCCACGGTTTCTGGTTGGGGAAGATTTTAATTGTTGCCCATATGCATGTCCTGAAATCTCACGCATGCTACCCATTAAGCTTGTTTGCCAAGCGCACAGCCAGTGAGTGAGCCGCTCTCCCTGCATCCAAGGGTGAGGACACAAAGCTTTCCAGTGGCTGCGTGAGCGTAGATGCACAGAGCCTGTATCCACGCCTGTCTGAACACTCGTTGTTCCCAACACAAATTGACCAACGTTAAGTGCTGTTTTCCTATCATCCTCGCAGTTATCTACAGATTAAAGTCACTTCTGTAATGTGTGCACTTTGATTATGCAGGATATGAGCCAACATTGTGCTGAAGATAGACATTCCTTACTTGTCTTTTGAAGGAAAAAAGAACCAAATGTGTTATATCTATTCCAAGCTCTTTTCTAATTTCGATGAAAGAAGGGAATATGACCTGTCATTTTTATTTGTCGCCAGATCACAAATTATACACTTAAACTTTCCAAAATGATTAGAGAAAACAATCATGAGAGAATGGTGAATGTCAATAATTTATTGAATTATCTTAGTCCGTATTAGTGCATCTTTATGTTTGTCAATCCAACTTAGACAGGGCATGTCCAAATATCTCTTTCTAATGTGCCTATAAATTACCTTTTTTTTAATAGGCCTTCAATTGGAAATGCTACTACATGTGGGCTGCATCACATCCAATCTGAGAAAGTCTTGACTTCAAATTTTTAAGAGCGCTCTGTTTGAAGCAAACATCACTGCATTCTATTGACATCAGTCAGAGCTGAGATCGACCCAATACGAATAACGCCTGAGTGGCGCAGCGGTCTGAGGCACTAAATCTCAGTGCAAGAGGTGTCACTGCAGTCCCTGGTTTGAATCCAGGCTGCATCACATCCGGCTGTGATTGGGAGTCCCATAGGGTGGTGCACAATTGGCCCGGGGTAGGCCATCATTGTAAATAAGAATTTGTTCTTAACTGACTTGCCTAGTTAAATAAAGGTTACATTTTTAAATAAATACAAGCAAAGATTTTTCCTCTGCAGGCTCAGTTGCAAGTAAAATAAACGTCAAGTGCATGGGTGGTGTTATACCAGGAAAGCAAATCAAGACGTGCTGACAGAAATTGCCTCTATTTTCATGTAAGTGATCCCCAGGTGATGGGATGCCATGACATCATAACTCTTATGGGCCCAAGAAAGTGTAGCCAGCCTCCTGCAGTTCGAATGCCAGGGACAGTGAGTGTATACCATAGAGACAGAGAGTGAATAGTGTGTTAGACACTTTTTTCTAACATCTACCAGATGTTTAAAGCTTACTATCAATTTATTGCTGCCGGGGAGATCCAATCCTGAAAGGACACCATATCAAGAGACCCTGTCCACCTCAGCAATGTCTCCAGTACTAACGGTGGAAGTGATAGTGAAGACCTGGGAATATGTTGTACTTGGCCACCTAGGGCCTCTCAAATGTTTGGTTTATTTTCTTAAGAACTTGGAGTGAAGAAAAAAAAAGGTGGTAATTGTTTAATTAAAGGAAAACTGAGTGTTGTAAGAGAGGAACATATCTACAATGTCTGGGCTGGAGCATAAGGCTACAAGCTGCCTTCTACAGAGAGGGTTAGGGTGAACTGCAGTCGGAACAAACACACTGCTGTCATGTAGCTTATGGCCCTGATGATCTAGACCCGTGCCTATCACAATTAGCTGCAGAAATCATTGCTCTCCCCTTCACATGCATCTTCAACCTCACCTTAGAATTGAATAAAATTACCAAACTATGGAAATCAACATTTGTCCTGCCTCTAGTGAACAACTATAGACCCATATCTAAATTGTCTGTTTTGGCAAAAGTATTGGAGTCCCTAGTCAATAAACAGCTTAAAGGGATACTTCGGGATTTGGGCAATAACGACCTTTATCTACTTCCCCAGAGTCAAAATAACTTGTGGATACCATTTTTATGTCTGTGTCCAGCATGAAGGAAGTTGGAGGTAGTGTCGAGAGCCAATGCTAACAAGCGTTACCCCTAGACTTCCAGTCATTGCTAGCATGTAGATACCGTAGACTTCCAGCCTTCCAGGAAGACAACATTTTGAGTGGTAGCAACCTTGAAGGTTTTGAATAATATTCACTGTGCCCTGGATAAGAAGTTGACACTGTGGGCCAAGGTTATTATAGTAAACTGAAACTAAAATGAAAACTAATCATGAACTATTTAGTAAACTAAAATAATTACAAACCTGTGTTAGACTATCTTTGACTCCAAAACAAACTACAAGCAACTACAAATGATGTTCAGTTTTAGTTTTTTCCCTATTAACTGTCGGCAAAAATCGAATGGAGTTTTTCAAATAACTGAATCTGGTGAGTAAATGTGGCCAGGAGATGGCAATGTTTCAAATAGGCCTGGCTTGTGCATCACTATCACCAGAGAGGACGCTAGAAGATTACCTCCGCCCAAAATCTGTCCCCTCAAGATAAGCAGACTTTTGCATAACTTATAAGAATGTAAATTACGTGAGTAAATATAGAAAAAAAAACTGGGGAAACCCCAGTGCTCCGGAAAAGTGTGTCTCAAAACAAACAATACCTCAGTGATGGGGTACAAGGAACTGAACTAAATAGTGTGGGATGATGACATGCAGGTGTGTGAACAGGTGATTAGAATTCCGGTGATTGGGATCTGGAGAGTGAGCTGGAAAGTGGACTGCGTTCCGGGGATCTAAGTGTTTGGGAGTGTGAGTTGGACGCAGACGCTACATACCTGTCCAACATTGTAATCAGTAACGTAACTTTAGATTACCAAGAATCAGTAATGCATTAGAAGAAGACAAAAATGTTACCAATTGAATGACATCTATTGCAGGATAAATCAATGTTAAAGTTTACATAGCTGACAATATATGGATGTTAAATTTTACTTTATGGGTTGGTTATGTAGGCTTCTTCTAACCCATCACGTTCTACTTCATATAATAATACGATAAAATGTTATCTTTACATCAAAAAAACTAAGTCTAAGAATTCAAATAAATGTTTTACCCATTGATCTTCAAGAATAGGACTTGGAAATATATAGATTTGCCAAATTGTTTTACCTATGCATAACCCCAAAACTAAGGACTAGCCAGCCCTACTCAACTGTTTATTATTTTGTTGTCATGGAGGACTGATTGGGCTCATTGATTCAAGTTGAAAAATAAATGCTGCGCTCATGGAATGGCATGCTTTGAGCACTACTGAAAAGTGCTATTTACATGTGAAAAATTAATGCCATATGCTACATTTGCTATAGGCCTATTGTTTACCTTTTTGTTGGTGACACTTTGATATCTTGATAATATGCAGCTGTTTAAAGGGCAAATCCACAGATGAAATAATAATAAAACCGACACCCCGCCTCTGTTTTGGTAAAAAGCTGAGGGGATGGGCCTGTAGAAATGTAACCACTCTCAGATTAATAGACAGAGCTATGGGTGCAAGGACTGACCATCAATGATATCAACATTATTGTTTTGACCATGTTATGAGGCATTTACAAACATTGGAGAAAAACAAGCTTAAATTTTGGGTTCTCATGGAGTGGGACGGTTGAACTAAACTCACGAGGCATTTATAAGTTATATTCTTCAAGAATCAATGGATATATAATTGTATGTCCAAAAATGGATGTAGCAACTACATATTGCCCCTTTAAATCTATCAAAAGTGTATGAGTTAGTTTTTTTTCATCAGCATGAATTAGATTGAGCAATAAAATCCACAACAATCCGTAAGGAGCAAATAGCTAAATGAGAGAGCAGCAGTGTGATTCCCATCAATGCGCTATGTAGTTATCAATGATAAGTTATATCTGTGTCTCCGTAGACTACACCACTGCTATCATCCTTACCTCTGAGCGTTTATTCAAGTTGGATAACCTTTGGAGGCCGACAGCAGTCGCACCATTGGAAGACATAGCTTGGACTGTAGCCTACAAAAGCCTATTCCTGCTCTTTTCCCGTGATCCATCAAACACATTTGGTGTTTCATCGTAGTGGTCTCTGACTTGTGGTCAGACTCACTCAGGTGGAACAAACTTAAACTTGTCTTTTTTCAATGCTGAACCTCTGAGGAATCTATATAAAGAACAGAGGGAAGTACAGCTCCATCAGGTGTGGTACACCTCTGATGTATCCATCCTAACGAACACTCCGAGACAAAGAAGCCTACAACTAAGTACATTGTGACCTCTGATGGACAACCAGAGACTTACATCGAACTTCTCTCCGTAGACGGATATAGTGGTTTTAACAGAGAGACGACAAAGACATCTACGCATAAATATATGTAGCACTTCTAATCCAAATGAGCAGTTGTTCGGGTGCTAAATATTCATATTTACAGTGAGCGTAGTTTCCAAGTGTATGTCCGATAAGTCCATTCTCTTTGTCCCTCCCACTTTTTACCCCCACCCCCTCCCCCTTTCCATTGTGTAACAAGCCGTCAAATCAGGTTAGTCCACTATGGACTTTTCATATGCATTATGTTTGTAATCGATGACATATACAGTGTTGTGTGTGTGTTTATGTATTTCTGTGTGATTAGTTAGTAAATTATTATTTAAGCCAATTTGTGTATCACTGATTCATCACTTAGGTTAGGGTTCTTCCGGATTAAGATATTTGCGATGTTCAGAATGAGACTGAAGAGGTAATAATTAATAATTGAATGGATTGATGTAAGAGATATCTATGTATCTTTAGAGTTTAAGTCGGGAGATAGTCACTCTTTAAACAACTTTTCCCGTGGTGTCCCAAGTTCCTAATGAGTTAATTATTACATTAATAATTTAATAGAGTAATAATCAAACAGAGTAGATAATTATTTGATAAATAGCAGTAATCACATTAATATATATTTCCTCATAAAATTGTACAATCTGTCTAAAATTGGAAACTATTTACTAGACTGAAATAAAATAATTAAGGAAAACAATCGAAAAACTAAAACTATACTGAAACTAATATCTTTGACTGCAAAACTAACAAAAATCTAATAAACATAAATGTATGTTCAGTTTTATACTTTGGTCAAAAATAAAATGGGGTTTTCAATCTTTTTTTCGAAAGTTTTTTTTGAGATTCTGAAGGGTAAATGCACCCAGTAGATGACAATGTTACACATAGGCCTAGCTTGTGCATCACTATCACTAGCTATCACCAGAGCAGACCTTTTTGCATGGAGGTCTATGAGGCTAATTTGATCAATCAAAAAATTATAAAGTTACACAAAATAAAAATATATACAGTTGAAATCGAAAGTTTACATGCCCTTTTGCCAAATACATTTAAACTCAGTTTTTCACAATTCCTGACACTTAATCCAAGTAAAAATGCCCTGTCTCAGATCAGTTAGGATCACCAATATATTTTAAGAATGTGAAATGTCAGAATAATAGTAGAGAGAATTGTTCATTTCAGGTTTTATTTCTTTCATCACATTCCCAGTGGGTCAGAAGTTTACATACACTCAATTAGTATTTGGTAGCATTGCCTTTAAATTGTTTAACTTGGGTCAAACGTTTTGGGTAGCCTTCCACAAGCTTCCCACAATAAGCGGTGAATTTTGGCCCATTCCCATAGCTGGTGTAACTGAGTCAGGTTTGTAGGCATCCATGCTTGCACACGCTTTTTCAGTTCTGCCCACAAATGTTTTATAGGATTGAGGTCAGGACTTTGTGATGGCCACTCCAATACTTTGACTTTGTTTTCCTTAAGCCATTTTGGTACAACTTTGGAGGTATGCTTGTAGTCATTGTCCATTTGGAAGACCCATTTGCGACCAAGCTTTAACTTCTTGACTGATGTCTTGAGATGTTGCTTCAATATATCCACATCATTTTCCTTCTCATGATGCCATCTATTTTGTGAAGTGCACCAATCCCTCCTGCAGCAAAGCACACCCACAACATGATGCTGCCACCCCCGTGCTTCACGGTTGGGATGGTGTTCTTCGGCTTGCAAGCCTCCCCCTTTTTCCTCCAAACATAATGATGGTCATTATGGCCCAACAGTTCTATTTTTGTTTCATCAGACCAGAAGACATTTCTCCAAAAAGTACCATCTTTGTCCCCATGTGCAGTTGCAAACCCTAGTCTAGCTTTTTTATTGCGGTTTTGGAGCAGTGGCTTCATCCTTGCTGAGCGGCCTTTCAGGTTATGTTGATATAGGACTCGTTTAACTGTGGATATAGATACTCTTGTACCTGTTTCCTCCAGCATCTTCACAAGGTCCTTTGCTGTTGTTCTGGGGTTGATTTGCACTTTTCGCACCAAAGTATGTTCATCTCTAGGAGACAGAACCTGAGCGGTATGGTCCCATGGTGTTTATACTTGCGTACTGTTGTTTGTACAGATGAAAGTGATGTCAATTAGCCTATCAGAAGCTTCTAAAGCCATGACATAATTTTCTGGAATTTTCCAAGCTGTTTAAAGGCACAGTCAACTTAATGTATGTAAACGACTGGAATTGTGATACAGTGAGTTATAAGTGAAATAATCTGTCTGTAAACAATTGTTGGAAAAATTACTTGTGTCATGCACAAAGTAGAAGTCCTAATCGACTTGCCAAAACTATAGTTTGTTATTAACAAGACATTTGAGGAGTGGTTGAAAAACTAGTTGCATGGTTGTACCATGTACTGATATAAGTGGGCGTACTGGGCATTCGGCAACTTTGAGAAAAACAACTTAGTTGTGCCTGTTATTCACACGCGTATCTGCCCTCTCATTGGCTAGAATGGTCCCACCTGTTCTCTTCTCCTCCCGCCTGCCTTCCATCTTTGAGGATGTATTTTCATTGTTAGACCGGTTACTTGAACATCGTGTCAATATAATAGATATTTTCTATCACTAGCTAACAACAGGGAAGAAATCCGAGGCAGAGACGGTAGAGAAAGTGAGACACTCATATTTTCTGATTGGGACGGGGCCACTGTTTATTGCCCCCGCCCCACTGAGGGGGGTGCCCCAGAGCGAAACATGTCACTGGCATTTTCTTTCTGGTCGGGGGCAATAAGCAGACCAGAGTGGCCAGTGAGATGTTTCGCTCTGGGGCACCCCGTCCGTGGGGCGGGGACTATAAGCAGACAATGGTTGCATGCCACATCATCGACTGACAGATTGCTATAACATATGATGTGGTTAGCTGATACTTAGATCTTGCAACGCCTGGATAGGTATTGCAAGATCTGTCAGGCACCAGCAACGTCTGAGCAGAGAAACACGCCCCATGTCACATATAGGGTGAGGGACGCAAAAAACAATGTTTGCGTGCCGCATCATCGACTGACAAATTGCTATGACATATGATGGTTAGCTAATACTTAAAATACCTATCCAGGCGTTGTAAGATCTGTCAGGCTTCAGCAACATCTAAGCTCTGGAACGCAGCCTAAGATTGATTTATAATTTAAACCTAACCAAACCTATGACCATTACCTTAGAATTGCCTCCCAGTGGCATCCCCCAAAAACACAAACTATATTCCTACAACACATAAGACTCCCAGCATCCCACACATAGACTACCTTTCTGTACCTAACACAAACTAAATTGAAACTAAATAATCTCACTAAATAAAATGTTTATCAAATTTAATCTAAATAAAAACCAGTAAATCAAAAAACTGAAACTAATTTGAATTTGAAATTCAAAACTATAATAACCTTGGTCTCTTCATTGGCCTGGGCTATTGTTTTCCATTCAAGACCAGGTCTTTTTATTGTTCTCAGTTTATCAGTGTAGCCACTCATTTTGGTCATTTGTGTGGTATTAAAAGCAGATTCTGCTCATGTCTTCTGTCAAGTAAATTAAGAAGAATTGCATGAAATTTGTTCAAATGCATGTATAATAATTTTGGGGGAACCTCTTAAAAAAATATTCTGCATGTGTGCACACAAACTACCTGTCAAATCGAACAAGGCAGATGGTTGTAAGTCAGGCACCATAGAGCTGCGCTCGGGTGTGCCTCAAGGATCAAATGTAAGTCCCGTGTTTATTATCTATATTAACAACATTGGGAGAAATTGATGCGGATGACACGGTTCTCTACTCGACACTAATCTGTACAATCTGAAGCTTGTTCTAAATTCCCCAAACAAAATGCATGGTATTTTCCTATACTAAACACTCTGAAAACCATGTCATTACTACCTTGGAAGGAGTTTCCATAGAGCAAATCAAGACGTATAAATATCTGAAGTTGCTCTTCACTACCCATGTAGACAACATTTTCAGTAAAATGAAGATGCGTATTGGGTTTTAGTATGGGCACAAAGTTTATTTTTCCTCTGCCGCCAGAAAGGAGTTGATTCGTTGTACTTTTCTCTCTGTGTTGGTGAAACTATTTATGTGCAAGCCTCAAGCTCTACACTGAAGGTTCTCTGACCTCCTCCCTAGAGGCTGTCTCATCGTTGTCGGTGATCAGGCCTACCACCGTTGTGTCCTCAGCAAACTTAATGATGGTGTTGGAATCGTGCTTGGCCACGCAGTCGTAGGTGAACAGGGAGTACAGGAGGGCACACACCCCGGAGGAGCCCCCGTGTTGAGGATCTGCATGGCAGATGTCTTGTTGCCTACCCTTACAATCTGGGGGAGGCCGGTCAGGAAGTCCAGGATACAGTTGCAGAGGGAGATGTTTCGTCCCAGGGTCCTTAGTTTAGTGATGAGCTTTTTTGGGCACTATCGTGTTGAAAGCTGAGCTGTAATCAATGAACAGCATTCTCACATAGGTGTTTCTTTTGTCCTACCACCATTGCGTCGTCAGCAAACTTGATAATCGTGTTGGAGTCGTGCGCGGCCACGCAGTCAAGGGTGTAAAGGGAGTACAGGACGGGGGTAAGCACACAGCCTGAGGGGCCCTTGTGTTGATGGTAAACGTGGCGGATGTGTTCTTGCTTACCCTCACCACCTGGGGCGGCCCGTTCGGAAGTCCAAAGTCCAGTTGGAGAGGGAGGTGTTCAGTCCCAGGTAGGGCTGTTGCGGTGACCATATACTGCCACACCAGCAGTCATGATTCATGACCGCAGTAAAATTCCATGCGACCGTTGCATCACGGTAATCTCTTCTTATGCACTCTGGACATGCTTTGGTAGTACCCGACTTGCTAATGACCATCAGGTCCTAATGGTCTGGTAAAACAGTATGCTTTTAAAACTCACCTCACTGTGATGATCCATTTGAAGAAAGAAGTTCAACAGGCACCCCCACACCATAACACCTCCTCTTGCTTGTGTTACTTGGCCCAAGCCAGTCTCCTCTTATTATTGGTGTCCTTTAGTAGTGGTTTCGTTGCAGCAATTCAACGGCTTGATTCACACAGTCTCCTCTGAACAGTTGATGTTGAGATGTGTCTGTTACTTGAACTCTGTGAAGCATTTATTTGGGCAATTTCTGAGGCTGGTAACTTGACTGAACTTATCCTCTGCAGCAGAGGTAACTCTGGGTAACTCCATTCCTGTGGCGGTCCTCATGAGAGCCAGTTTCATAATAGCACTTGATGGTTTTTGCGACTGCAATTGAATAAACTTTCAAAGTTCTTGAAATGTTCCGTATTGACTGACCTTCATGTCTTATAGTAATGATGGACTGTCATTTCTCTTTGCTTATTTGAGCTGTTCTTGCCATAATATGGACTTGGTATTTTACCAAATAGGGCTATCTTCTGTATAACCTTGTCACAACACAACTGATTGGCTCAAATCCATTAAGAAGGAAAGAAATTCCATAAATTAACTTTTAAGAAGGCACTCATGTTAATTGAAATAATTTCCAGGTGACTACCTCATGAAGCTGGTCGAGAGAATGCCAAGTGTGTGCAAAGCTGTCATCAAGGCAAAGGGTGGCTATTTGAAGAATCTCAAATATAACATTTATTTTGATTTGTTTAACACTGTTATTTCATACAATGTAGAAAATAGTAAAACTAAAGAAAATCCCTTGAATGAGTAGGTGTTAATAAACTTTTGACCGGTAGTGTAAAGTTGCCAAATAACTCAATCTAGCATTTTGGATCTGTTTTTAATTATAACTTTTACGGTCAACATAGCCACTTCACTCTCTCTGTAATGTGAAAAATATCCTTTCAATTTGATCCTTTAAGTTCAATTATATTCTTCTTACTATAAAATCATATAAAATAAAATAACGGCACGGGACTTATAAGCATATCTTGTCAGTTAAATGAACATAGGCCTACAGTAGGCCAACTCATATTCTGTTCTTCTGAAATACATTTTCTTCATATCATAATGTATCATAATATGCACCTGACTAAAATAAAGAATGGATTCATTGTGGTGGTGTATATTAAAATTATTTATTAGACTTTTTTAAATGTAGATGTTCCAAAAGTGCGCATCAGCGGCTTGTATGCGTAGAGGCTTTGTGATGCTAAACGTGTTTATGTTTACTGATGGTCAATTACCGTGATACCGGCAGTCTTTTGCAATGCAACCGGCTGAACATTTTTTGCGATCACCAAAGCCCAGGGTCCTGAGCTATGGTGTTGAATACTGAGCTGTAGTCAATGAATAGCATTCTCACATAGGTGTTAATTTTGTCCAGGTGGGTGAGGGCAGTGTGGAGTGCAATGGAGATTGCGTCATCTGTTGGTGCGTGAATTGGAGTGGGTCCAGGGTGTCTGGGATGATGGCGTTAATATGAGCCATGACCAGCCTTTCAAAGCATTTCATGGCTATAGATGTGAGTGCTACGGTCGGTAGTCATTTAGGCAGGTTACCTTGGCGTTCTTGGTCACGGGGACTATGGTGGTCCACTTGAAACAAGTTGGTATTATAGACCGGGTCAGGGACAGGTGGAAAATGTAAGTGAAGAACACACTTGCTAGCTGGTCAGTGTGGCCACCAGCTGCATTAAGTACTGCAGTGCATCTCCTCCTCATGGACTGCACCAGATTTGCCAGTTCTTGCTGTGAGATGTTACCCCACTCTTCCACCAAGACACCTGCATGTTCTGGGAGAAATGTCCCTCCCGCCCCTCCAATCCAACAGGTCCCAGACGTGCTCAATGGGATTGAGATCCGGGCTCTTCGCTGGCCATGGCAGAACACTGACATTCCTGTCTTGCAGGAAATCACGCACAGAATGAGCAGTATGGCTGATGGCATTGTCATGCTGGAGGGTCATGTCAGGATGAGCCTACAGGAAGGGTACCACATGTTAAGATTGCCTGCAATGACAACAAGCTCATTTCGATGATGCTGTGACACACCGCCCCAGACCATGATGGACCATCCACCTCCATATTGATCCCGCTGCAATTCTCTATGTACCATTTCGGTTTTTCATTTTTTTTACCCACTCTTTCTCCCGAATTTCTAACTTGTCTCATCGCTGCAACTCCCCAATGGGCTCGGGAGGCGAAGGTCGAGTCATGTGTCCTCTGAAACATGACCTGCCAAACCGTGATTCTTAACACCCACCTGCTTAACCCGGAAGCCAGCCGCACCACTGTGTCTGAGGAAACACTGTTCGCCTGATGCCCGAGGTCAGCCTGCAGGCGCCCAGCCTTCCACATGGAGTCGCTAGAGCGCGATGAGCCAAGTAAAGCCCCCCCGGCCAAACCCTCCCCTAACCCGGACGATGCTGGGACAATTGTGCACCGCCCTATGGGACTCCCGATCACTGCCGGTTGTGATACAGCCCGGGATTGAACCCGGGTCTGTAGTGATGCCTGTAGCACTGCGATGCTGCGCCACTCGGTAGGCCAGCAACATTAATTCTAGTGACAAATTGACGACAAATTGTAAATAGGATAATTTTGGTCATAAAGTCAGTCTCGTCCAAAACTAAGTTTTGTAAGTGAGTTTGTCACAACTTACTGGAGGGTTGAGTATGTATTATTTAGATTACCACTTTTGCCAATGATGGCCAGTTGCCCAGAGACAACATGTTGTAGTTCAGTAATGTTACAACTCGAACTGGCTAGCTAATGTTAGCTAGCTAGCCAACCAACTTCCAATCGGACAAAGATATAACTAACCTGGATTTGCAAGTTAGGTAACTAGCTAGCGTTTGGGGGCTTTGCCTGCTTAGCCTGTTCTTATAAAAGTTGATTGTGTATTTTCTAGGGCAAAAATAAATGAAGGATGGTACTTGTCTACTACAAATATAGCTATGGCAGCAAAATGTGTCAGCAAGCATTCAGCAACATAGACAGCTGTTTCCATAGTAACGGCGTTAGCGTAACCGGCCTGAAGTTACAGTCCCTTTATTAGCATATACATTACATGCAAACTAGTGAAGGTTATTTTTCCTCGCTAAGTTTATTGAGTGATGATATTTAATTTAATTCACAGGCTACGTACAAAACCTGGTGGATTTGTTGTTCAGCAGAGTTGTGGACTTGAGTCACATGACTTGACTTGAGTCTGACTCAAGTCACAAATTTAAAATAACTTGTGACTTGACTTGGACTTAGAGCCTCAAGACTCGACTTGAGACTGATGACTTGAAATTTTCTCGCTAGGTTTTGTAATGGTTTGTCACTCATTTTGTGGCACAGTCTACGTGGATTAATCTACACGCAGCCAGAGACAGTAGCCGCAGCATCGCGGTTACTGGCTAGTGAAACACACACTCGGCACTCTGATTGGACCCGCAAACTGTCAATCAACACAGGTCAGTGAGCTAGCAAACAGATTGTTGATTTGTTGTACAGCTATAGGATCAGGTGCAGCGCAGACATCAAATTGTAGGGAGAGAGAATTGCCTAAATAAATAAATAAATATGCAGCTCCAAAAATTGTTTGGGGATCACGGATATTAACTGTTTACTTTGCAAGCTCACCAGCAATTGAGCAACAATTACTAGCATATTTCTGCTGGTCTTTTGGTATGTAACAATTGCTGAAAATTGACAATTTACTTATGACGCTTGCATTTGGAATTTGTTGTTATAATCAAATATTACTGTGGTGAAGACGCCCCATAGGCACCGCTTTACACTTGCGCTCTCCAAACTCCTGCAAGTGGAGAGTGCTTTTTTTCTCATTGAAGTATTTGCTGTTGCTTTCACACATTTAAATGCATAGGCCATATGTGGTAAATCTATATTACAATCTAAAACTACAATAATTGCTAGTGTTTCATCATTCCATTACCTAATTGTTTATTGCAACACATAGACATTTCTGTTTCATGTTTGATAGGCCTGCGATACATTTTCATTTTATAGCCAATAATTTCTTACCATACTCTGAGTGAGCGTGATGTTTATAGTGCACATGAACATTAGCAAGACTCATGAGGTAAAAGTTCAGTTTATTTAACCTCTCCGGGCTAGGCGGCAGTTTTCGGAAGTTCGAAAAGTCTGGTGTGCCCAAAGTAAAATGCCTGTTACTCAGGCCCAGAAGCTAGGATGTGCATATAATTTGTTGTATTTGATAGAAAACACTTTGAAGTTTCTAAAACTGTTAAAATAATGTCTGAGTATAACAGAACTGATATGGCGAAAACCAGAGTAAAATCCATCCGGAAAAATGTATTTTTTGAGCGCCCATGCAATTGGTATGGTTTCCTATTGCACAATGAAAAGAATAGCTCCCAGTCTAGACAAGGTTTCAGGCTTGTTCTTTGAAAAATGAACAAGTAGCTGTAGTTTATCATTGGGTTCCTCCTTGGGTCTGTAGTCTTGTGGCGCATGTGACTGAGGGCGTGCTCTTTATTTTGTTATCTCCGGTATTGAGCATACTACATTCCGTCTTAAATTTGATTGTTTATTTACATATTAGGGTACCTGAGGATTGATTAGAAATGTTGTTTGACTTGTTTGGACGAAGTTTACCGATTCTTTTGTCTGTATGTTGAACGAGTTGAACGGGTGGATTACTGAGCAAAACGCTCCAACCAAACATATTTTTGGGGATATGAAGAGGGACTTTATCAAACAAAATGACCATTTATTGTGTAGCTGGGACCCTTGGGATTGCAAACAGAGGAAGATCTTCAAAGGTAAATGATTTATTGCGGGCGCTGTCCTCAGATAATCAAATGCTATGCTTTCGCCGCAAAGCCAATTGTAAATCAGACAAAGCGGTTCGATTACCAAGATTCTAAGCTAAAGAATGGTGTATGACACTTGTATTTTCATGAATGTTTAATATTACGATTTTTATATTTTGAATTTCGCGCTCTGCAATTTCACCGGATGTTGTCGAGGTGGCACGCTAGTGGGACACTGTTCCGTAAGTTAATTAAATGTATGGTTTTCTTTGTTCATATTTTCCCGGTTATGTCAGAGTTATGAGTGCATGTGACACATGTCTCTGTCATTTTTATTGTGGGTAATAGGAGAGCCCGCCTTAGTGTGCATAGAAATAGGCTACATGGCCTGCGCTCCACGCTTTGGAGTCAGAATGTTGAATAAGAGAAAGTGATTGTTCCATGTATGCATGGTGTTGGAATATCCTTAAGTCTGATCAAGACGAATGTACCAATGTAACAATTGATGTGGAAATTGATTTTTACATTATAAAACCAGTAAAAATATGTTAGGTGCTACCCTCAAACAATCAAATGTGGTGCTTTCGCCGTAAAGCCTTTTTGAAATCTGTCAATGCTGTGATATTGCCAAGAAGCAGAGCTTTTGATGACTATGAAACACTTGTATATTGATGCATGTTTAATAATTCAACGTTTGGATTTTGAACTTGTTTTTCTGGGGTCAAGTTTAAGGAGCTCCTTCAGCACCTCAGACTCAGTGACTGCCTGCAGGGAGATACTATGTAGCGGGGCAGGGGAAAAAGAAGGAGAAGCATCGGGGATAGTCGCATTAGAAGGGGTGGGAGATTAGGAAATGTTGGACGGGCAAGGAGGCATGGCAGAGTCTTGACTTAATGGTGATTAAAGAGCTCAGCCATGTGCTTCTTGTCAGTAACAATCACATCAACAACATTAAGGGGCATGGGCAGCTGTGAAGAGGAAGGTTTATTCTCCAGGTCTTTAACCGTTTGATCAGTTACCTGATGTGGAATAGAGTTCCATGTAGTCATGGCTCTATGTACAACTGCGCACCTCCCATAGTCTGTTCTGGTGGCATGTGTTGTGGGGTATGCATTGTTGCCTGTGCTGTGTGCTAGTAGTTTAAACAGACAGCGTGGTGCATTCAGCTTGTCAAAACTTCTTACAAAAACAAGTAGTGATGAAGTCAATCTCTCCTCCAGTTAGAACCATAAAACGAGGGCCTGTAGGACCTGCCTTGTTGATACTGTTGTTAAAAAGGAAGAGCAGCGCTTTGTTATGGACAGACTTCTCCCCATCTTAGCTACTGTTATATCAATATGTTTTGACCATGACAGTTTACAATCCAGGGTTACTCCAAGCAGTTTAGTCACCTCAACTTGTTCAATTTCCACATTATTCATTGCAAGATGTAGTTGAGGTTAAGTGAATAATTTGTCCCAAATACAATGCTTTTAGTTTTAGACATTTTTAGGACTAACTTCTTCCTTGCCACCCATTCTGAAACTAACTGCAGCTCTTTGTTAAGTGTTGAAGTAATTTCAGTCGCTGTAGTAGCTGACGTGTAAAGGGTGAGTCATCCACATGCAGTTGAAGTCGGAAATGTACATATACCTTAGCCAAATACATTTAAAATCAGTTTTTCACAATTCCTGACATTTAATCTTAGTAAAACTTCCCTGTCTTAGGTCAGTTAGGATACCCACTTTATTTTAAGAATGTGAAATGTCAGAATAATAGTAGAGATAAAGATTTATTTCAGCTTTTATTTCTTTCATCACATTCCCAGTGGGTCAGAAGTTTACATACACTCAATTTGTATTTGGTAGCATTGCCTTTAAATTGTTTAACTTGGGTCAAACGTTTTGGGTAGTCTTCCACAAGCTTCCCACAATAAGTTTGGTGAATTTTGGCCCATTCATCCTGACAGAGCTACAGTAACTGAATCAGGTCAAAGTCAAAGTCACCATTATTAGTCAGTTGTACAACCAAATGCCTTCAACTGAAATGTGTCTTCCGCATTTAACCCAACCCCTCTGAATCAGAGAGGTGCGGGGGGGCTGCCTTTAATCGACATCCACGTCTTCGGCGCCCGGGGGAACAGTGGGTTAACTGCCTTGTTCAGGGGCAGAACGACAGATTTTTACCTTGTCAGCTCAGGGATTCGAACTTGCAACCCTTACAAGTCCAATGCTCTAACCACTAGGCTACCTGCCGCCCTAGGCAGGTAGGTTTGGTTTGTAGGTTTGTAGGCCTCATTGCTCGCACATGCTTTTTCAGTTCTGCCCACACATTTTCTATAGGCTTGAAGTCAGGGCTTTGTGATGGCCACTCCAATACCTTGACTTTGTTGGCCTTAAGCCATTTTGCCACAGTTTTGGATGTATGCTTGGGGTCATTGTCCATTTGGAAAAACCATTTGCGACCAAGCTTTAACTTCCTGACTGATGTCTTGAGATGTTTCTTCAATATATTTCCTCATGATGCCATCTATTTTGAGAAGTGCACCAGTCCCTCCTGCAGCAAAGCACCGCCA
Source organism: Brachymystax lenok tsinlingensis (assembly GCA_030435695.1). Classification (NCBI taxonomy): domain Eukaryota; kingdom Metazoa; phylum Chordata; class Actinopteri; order Salmoniformes; family Salmonidae; genus Brachymystax; species Brachymystax lenok. The sequence goes on from CM059786.1 coordinate 1,096,397, forward strand.
CAACATGATGCTGCCACCCCCGTGCTTCACGGTTGGGATGGTGTTCTTCGGCTTGCAAGCCTTCACCTTTTTCCTCCAAACATAACGATGGTCATTATGGCTTTTTTTTGTTTCATCAGACCAGAGGACATTTCTACAAAAAGTACGGTCTTTGTCCCCATGTGCAATTGCAAACCATAGTCTGGCTTTTTTATGGCGGTTTTGGAGCAGTGGCTTCGTCCTTGCAGAGCAGCCTTTCAGGTTATGTCGATATAGGACTCTTTTTACTGTGGATATAGATACTTTTGTACCTGTTTCCTCCAGCATATTCACAAGGTCCTTTGTTGTTGTTCTGGGATTGATTTGAACTTTTCGCACCAAAGTACGTTCATCTCTAGGAGACAGAACGCGTCTCCTTCCTGAGTGGTATGACGGCTGCGTGGTCCCATGGTGTTTATACTTGCGTACTATTATTTGTACAGATGAATTTGGTACCTTCAGGTGTTGGGAAATTGCTCCCAAGGATGAACCATGTGGAGGTCTACCATTTTTTTTCTGTGGTCTTGGCTGATTTTCTTTTATTTTCCCATGATGTCAAGCAAAGGCACTGAGTTTGAATGTAGGCCTTGAAATACATCCACAGGTACACGTCCAATTGACTCAAATGATGTTAATTAGCCTTTCCGAAGCTTCTAAAGCCATGACATCGTTTTCTGGAATTTTCCAAGCTGTTTATAGGCACAGTGAACTTCGTGTATGTAAACGTCTGACCCACTGGAATTGATATACAGTGAATTATAAGTGAAATAATCTGTCTGTAAGCAACTGTTGTAAAAATTACTTGTGTCATGCACAAAGTAGATGTCCTAACCGACTTGCCAAAACTACAGTTTGTTTACAAGAAATTTGTGGAGTGGTTGAAAAACTAGTTTTAATGACTCCAAACTAAGTGTATGTAAACTTCTGACTTCAACTGCATACCAAATGTTTGGGTCCATACACAGATCGGCTAGATAGCTAGCTACACATCCATAGGCTTACAGGTATTTTTATCCTCCACTGCACAATGAGCAAGAACATAGCTAGCTTCATCTATCTGCATTGCATGGCAAATATCAGCAAGGAAAGCTTACAAAATTGTACATTCAATTTGCAGTAAATGCTTTAGCTAGCTAGATTCTTTACATCCACTGTTTCACAAGACGACAGCCTGGTTTGCTGTTTTTTTCAGGAGTTATAAAACATTAAACAACCAGAATGACAATTTCATACTCATGTCACAACACCCATGAAGCTAGTTAGCTAGCTTGCTAAATCGCAATTTTCGTAAATTAACTTATGATAAAAAAAATGCATAATCATTTGTTTCTACATTAACTAACATATTACTGTAAACTGTACATGTTTTGCATGATTTGTTATGACGTTATAATCACTTACATTTGCTTCCATCCCAGTATTTTTGTCAGCCATCTTTGCTGAAGAAAGTCTCCAGCCTTGGGTCGCATAGCGTCAAATTCGTCATGGGAACCCCTCGATACGACTGGTCATCGCCCAGCGGTCACCGCTGGTGATTTGCATAAAGTTGGGAAAAGTTTGTTTTTCACGCCTCCCACGCCCCCTTCGCACCGCCCAATGGTCCCACGCCTTCTCCGCTTCTCACCGCTTACCTTCCATTGAAATGAATGGGAAGCGGTGTTTCACCGCTCGGAATCCTGTGCTAGTGTATCATGCCTGTGACTCTCCACAAATGCTGCCTGACTCTCCGCTAATGAGGAGTGACTCTCTGCCAATACCGCCTGGCTCTTGACCAATGCATCAGCTGTCACCCGTATCTCTGCCCTCAGAGAAGATTTCTCTTTCTGATGGTCTTCTTTCAATGACTTGATCTCCCCCATTGATTACAGTGGCCCTTGATAGAAACGGTAGATTAACTAAGAATTAAAAGTGACACATGCTGCGTACACATTTTAAGAATCTAGTGAAACAAAACGCTTTCTGGGTGCGGCCCGCTGTCCAGCCCTTTGTCCACTGATCTCCACGGATGGTTGTCAGTTTGGTTGTAAGCTCTGCAAAAGCACATTCACGTTTTTTGTGCACAATTATCGATTACACAGTATGCCTTTTTTTTTTTGAAAATGCACTGAAACCAAAATACCTTTAGTTTTGGTGATCCTCTCAGCTCCGCCTCATTTTCAAGTCTTCCGGTGGTTCCATTTCTGACCAGTTGCAATTGTAAGTAGGCCTAATAAAAATAATCATACTTCTATTAGGCTGTTAACCTAACTGGCTGAGGTAGGCTATGAGACTTATGTTATATTGGTCTAGAAATAAACTACAATTAAGCCCTCTTGTTGTTTGTAAAGTCAAATTAAAATGAAGATTATTGTTGAAATGAATTGCTCGACTGGTGTAGGCTTTCTCCATCTGTTGGTGTGCAACACTTGCATAACAAGTTAACTATATTTTCAGTACCAGCCACTGTTCACCTCCTATTGATTGCGCTGCGGTTGCCGCAAGTTGTTTTTTAAATTGAACCTTTATTTAACTAGGCAAGTCAGGTAAGAACAAATTCTTAGATACAATCACGGCCTACGCCGGCCAAACCTAGCTCGGCTATTAGACAATTCCTTAGTAAAGGTTGAATAGTCTATTGTTTAGCTAATAGCCCATCCTTGAAACGTTGTTAGCAGAATTCACAGCCTGCTACGCTTGTGAAAAACGAATAATAATACTTTTTCCCCCTTTCCAAAGATTCCAATTGTTGAAGTGTTTTTAGCCAAAATCAGCTCCAAACCCAATTAATACATTTGGGCACAGTCGATAGCGTGCTGGACATCGGGCTAGAATGTTGAGGGTTCGAAACCTGCTCCCTGCTTGTTTCATTACATTATTATGCCGGTCTCAGAGCAAATAGCCTAGATTGTTACTCCCATCTCGTTCCTCGCCCTCTTCTACGCGTCATTCTCTGCCTGAGTGGCTCGCTTGTGGGCATGCTGGCAGGATATGGAAGCACCTTCGGTTGTGCGTCAAGAATTCAGCATAGCAAGTTTGTATGAAGGTCTGGTTATTCACAGGCAAATAGTAATAGGCTCTAAACCGCTCTGGTGACAAACAACTTTGCTGCCCTGTTTTCAATCGTCCACATGGCTGGGAGAACCTCCTCAGATTAATGCAGATGAAGGGAGTTAGATATGCATAGGAAGTGTAGTGTCCATTTTTTTCTGTATATATATGAATTACATATCGCCTTTACTTAAATCATGTTTCTAGTCTATTGCATAGTTACAATGTGTAATCATTGATGTACCAGGGGCAGGAGTGGGAAACACCTTTGAAGTCTATAATTGTAATACATACATGCAGACACAGCATCATTCAAAGAAAGGAGTTTGATACACCTGGTATTGGATTTGACGCTAAATATCGATTTTTATAAATTACAAAAGAATATGCAAAATTGTTTGTCTCTACATTAATTAACATATTCCTCTCAATTGTTATGACGTTATAATTACTTACATTTGCTTCCACCGTAATGTTTTTGTCAGACATCTTTGCTGAAGAAAGTCACCAGCAATGGGTGGCATAATGTCAAATTCGTCATTGGAACCACTCGATATGATTGGTCATATAAAAACCTTGGGACCCAAATGCATAATGAGTGCTCTAATTCCCTCCTGCGGTGGTCTGGAGCAATGAAGCCATGACACTGTGTCCCGCGCCGTAAGATCACAAGTTTTAAAGGAGGAACCACTGTATTCCCCCTTAGGAGACTGAAAAGATTTTGCATGGGTCCTAAGATCCTCAAAGTTCTACAGCTGTCACGACTTCCACCGAAGTCGGTCCCTCTTCTTGTTCGGGCGGTGTTCGACGTCACCGGTTTTCTGACCATCATTGCTCCCCTTAGTTGTTTAGGTATTTGTCTAATTGTCGCACCTGTTGTTAATTTCTCCCAATCACACACCTGTATATATTCCTTCCTTCCCTTCTTCCCATTGTGCAATTGTTTTGATGTTACCGTTTGTTCTCTGTGTTACGTTCCTTGTTCGTTCACTAACGGATATTGTATTTTGGTTCCTGTATGTACCGGTTTGCTTGTTGCGCCCGGTTTGTTTTGTAAGTCGTGTGAGTGTTATTGTTTGGACTGGTGACACTATTAAAAGATCCTCACACAGGAAATTCCTCCTGCGCCTGATTCCTTTTTTTCATACGGAACCACGACCGTAACAACAGCTGCACCATTGAGAGCATCCTGACTGGTTGCATCACCCCCTGGTATGGCAACTGCTCAACCTCTGACCGCAAGGGTAGTGCATCACTGGAGCCAAGCTTCCTGCCATCCAGGACCTCTATTCCAGGCAGTGTCAGAGGAAGGACCTAAACATTACCACCCTAGTCATAGACTGTTCTCTCTGCTACCAAGTCTAGGTCCAAAAGGCTTCTTAACAGCTTCTAACCTGTTTTAATAGAACCAAAGTAATGATATTTTAAAGTCATCCACATTCCCAAAGTAAAACAAGAAACTGCATTCAAAGATTCTTTAATTTCATACTAATTCTAAGAAAGCCTGAAAGAAAAACACCAACACTCAAAATATTTTCATTGCATTTGTATATATTTTGAAACAAACTAATATTATATTTACAAATTTATAATAACAGTTCAGATTTGTACTTCAATTATGTAACTACTAAACAAGCATAGATCTGCTTGAGTTGTTGTTTAAGTTGTTATGGTGTGTGTGTGCGTGCATGCTTACGTGCGTCATAGTGTGTTGGTATGTGTGAAGCTGCTGAATTATTTTCAGAGTCAGTCAGACTCCTCCCAGGCTTAGGGACTGATGGGAAAGGGGTGGTGATGTCCTTCCACTCTTCAGTGGTGAACGGCCTTATCTCATCATAGAGATACCCAGTCCTTTTGGAAGATCACTGAAGGCATTTGTCTCACAGGTGGCTCTTCATCTTTAAGCACACTTTGCTGTGTGAAATTATTATATATATATATATATATATATGCATATTTTTTATCCCTACCACTTTCCTGAAGAAAATGCTGAGGAATGTTGTCCAGTCATATGTTGGAACGACTACTTCCCCTTTTTCTGTTTCACAGACTTGGGCCAGGTTCACTTGGGAAGACTCCTCAACCTGCGACATTCCACCTTGTCTTCCTGAACAGGCATTTCACCAAGCCAAAGTACCAGTCACAACTGTACTTGGTGTGACGTGTCATGAGGAAGGGAAGGATGATGCTCTGATGCCGCCCTGTCAACACATGCCACATCAAGTACCACATCATGGCTACGTTTTTGTTTTGCCCACTGCAATTGACTGCATGCGACTCTCCCACACCATAGTGCTCACAAAAGAAATGGAACATTGAGATGTCCTCGGACACTTAAAGTACACAGGCCCAGGCTGAAGAGGGTCTGAAGAAAATGCACTTGCTGTGCGAAGTCAAAGCTATAGTGCATTTTTCCTTCATAGCTGCAGGTGGGGTGAGGCCCGATGAGGATGTCTGGAGGCATCTCTTCCTTTACCTCTCTGCAAAACTCCTAGTAGATGGACCGTTCTATACTGGCTTTCTCAAGGTGCTCTTCCATTGCTTCTTGTTCTGTGGGTGGGTCACAGCACAGGCTAGTTTTGCCATTCCTGATTGGCAGTACCAGCAAATGGCACCAACTACTGCCACAACTTGCGGAATGATCTGAGTGAGACCTTGCAGATGCCGACTATGTTTACAGCAATGCAGTATTGCTCATAAACCTTCTTCTCGTTAGAGTTGGTCGGCAAAGGTTTCACATTGGTTTTCTACGGCCAAGGTGTACATCCTGGAAGCATAATAGCATTGGCTTCAGCATAGTTCAAAACGAAGTCCACCACTGCTCTTGTGTCCTCTAACTTCAGAGCATGTGAGGGAAGCCTCTTTTTCAGGTTGTGGACTCTTGCCTCCACCCAAGCCACTTTGTAGGGCTAGATAAGGGAATTCAGTTTGTCCTGACCAATGCAATGTAGATATTTAAACATCCCTGCAGATATTTGCATCCATGGTAATAGTAGTCCATCCACTGTGCTTTTCCCTCATGTTGCTCTCACTTCCTAGATCTTGCCGTTGTTGCAGAGAGGTGCATCCCACAAGAGAGTTTGGAGAGGATGGCAATGTCCAGTTCTTCACATGACATCCTTAGGAACTGCTGAAGGACATCAAGGAGTTCCTCTTTCCTGAACTTTGTGTGGCAAGGTTTGCCATCGTTCAGTTTTTAGCAACAATATTCTTTCATTCTTTCACATCTCCATGGACAGGAGGAACAGTGTTAACAGCCAGATGTTTGATTGTTTCATGCTGACATTCAGTGACGATAAAAATATTTAAAACAGACATTCACTTTTATATAGCTAAGCACACTACAGGCAGATTCATTCATGTTTATGACTTGATAATAATAACATTTGAATAGCATTTCATTTATTTTTCATGTATTGATTTATTCACATTTTCATACAATTGATTGATTGTATTTGAAGTAAAATGTCATGGTGTATTAACTGTAATTATAGTAACATACTAATAATAATGTATTTGTTTATGACTTGGGGTAGGCTACAAGTCTCAGGCAGAGATATGCCTAGTACTGTACAAATATTACACTAACCGATCACAGCCAAGGGTGCAGTGATCCGTGAGATGGGCTAGCCTACACACTAGCTAGTTTACACTAAATCACTGCAATAACATTCCCCTAGGCTGCTGATGTTCCTCTGGTCGGTTCACCTGGCATCATCTACCAGCTCTGTTCATGACTGATCATCATCATCATCCGTCTTATTGTTCTCTTCATCTGAATTGGTCAAACAACGTTTTTGGGAAGAAGGACCATCACTGTCACTGCTGTCACTTTGACTTCCTCTCTCATCATCATATTCAGCAGCAGCAGGACCACTAGCTAAATAATAATTGATCAATTCTGCCAAATCAGAAACATTTCTCAAAATGTATTTGATCTAATTCATTTAAACAACAAACTTTACTATGTGAAAGGCAGTTTCTCTGCGATTGCTTTCATTTAAAAGATTCTAGTTTAACTGAAATAAAGGATAGCATATAATCCACTGCCTATGCTTTGATCATTGGGAGGAAGGAGACAAATGCAGGAAAATGGGAGTGAATTAGGACAGGATGACCTGTCTCTCACTTCAAATGTTTTAAGAATAGGGTAGCCTATTGTTTAACATGAAGTAAGGTACGAAATACACATCACCGTTTGTCTTTTGACCACTGTCCGTCAACTCCATAGCCTATCATTTCATTTTGGATTTAGGTTTCAGTTAGGCTTGGAAAGCAATCGCGGATAAGCAACTCCCCACATCCGCATCAACGTTATGAGATGGCAAATTTGAATCAATCTGCTAGCCTAGTAGTACTACAAATAATCAGTATTTTAACACTAGTTATTGCAAGGAACTGGCAATTGTTTCTGTAATAGCTTTATATCTTCCTTTCATGTGTGTGAATAATACATTTTGCAGCTTGGGCTGCAGAGACTCGCAGCTGAGCTGGCTGTAGAGGCGACGCACAATTGGCCCAGCGTGGTCCGGGTTAGGGGAGGGTTTGGCCGTCATATGCATGCTGACACGGTCGCTAGTTGGACCGGTCTCCAGTTGGACAGTGTTTCCTCCAACACATTGGTGTGGCTGGCTTCCAGGTTAAGTAAGCAGTGTGCCAAGAAGCGGTGCGGCTTGGCAGGGTCATGTTTCGGAGGATGCATGGCTCTCGAGTCTGTACGGGAGTTACAGAAATGGGACAAGACTGTAACTACTAATTGGATACCACGAAATTGGTGAGAAAAATGTGTAATAAAATAAAAGTGAGCTATCGTATTGCAATGGAAAAACTATTCTCTCTGATTTGTCGATAGCCTACAATAGTACCACAAGTTATATTGCTAGAAAGGGGCAATTATCTTATTAATTTCTGAATCAGCTTTATTTCACCCTGTAGCGTAACCTACTAGCCTAAGCCAACACAACACAGGAGCTGTCAGTTGGCTAGCCAGACACCGAAAGTGAATAGTTTCACTTTCCCTAGCATGTAAAAAAAAAAACTTATATTGACCAATTTAGTACTTGAAAACACATGCTGTTTATACACCACAGGAAAGTAAAGGGTTCAAAGTATCTGATTCCTTGCATCTCAATTTCCCAAACAAAGTAATTTACATTCCCACATTTTGCCAACCACGAGCGGCAGCGACATCCGACGGGTTCTCGCCACACATGTGCACCACGTCATTGCGCTCTCTCTCACTCTGCTGTGTGTGCATCATGTGCATTTTCCTAGCTGTCACTCATATGGTGAGGGGCTGAAGCTCATTGGTTGAACTTGAATTGCTAGCCCTGGCCCACGTGGGGGGAAATGACAAGGCACAGCTTCCTGAAAAACAGTTGCTTTCAAACTACGGATTCCGTGGCTGATTTGAGATAAGACAGTAATTCTGCTCATAGATTACACATGTATGAATTACACATTGACACCTCCAGTCCAAAGGTTTAAAAAATACTTAGTCGCAAAAGTTCCAGAGCATGTCTTTAACACATTGGCTCAAATCTAGCTTGTGCCTTTAGATTTCGAGATACTTAACAACTAAGACATTTTTCACTTCTCCCATTGACTGCTCAAACCCCAAACCCTGGTCTAGTCTGCTGAGTCTGCTTTGCAAGCGTTCCCAGAAGTCTTGCAATGTAAGGCCTCTGGGTTTAGAAACTCTGACACTAGCCCTTACACACTAGGGCACTACTGTACACTCTTAGAGAAATAGTTGGTATCTAGAACCTGAAAGGGTACTTCAGCTGTCCCCATAGGTTAACCCTTTGAAGAACTCTTTTTGGTTATAGTTAGGACCCTTTTTGGTCACATGTAGAACCATTTCCAGAGAGGGTTCTGCATGGAACACAAAAGGCTTCTTTCTACCTGGAACCAAAAAGGGTTATCCTATGGGAAATTCAAAAAACCCTCTAAGAGAGTGTATGTCATCTGTCAAATCTGGGGCTTATTGCACATGCACTCATGTCATAAATAGCTAACTAACTGTACCTACAGTGGTTCCTCCGTGGGACTTTGGAGGTACCCAGCATCACGGCTTCATTGCTCCAGACCACCACAAGGGGGAGTTAGAGCACTCATTATGCATTTGGGTCCCAATGTTTTTATATGACCAATCATTTCAAGTGGTTCCAATGACGAATTTGACTCGAGCTGCCCGTCCCTGGTGACTTTCTTCAGCAAAGATGGCTGACAAAAACATTACGGTGGAAGCAAATGTAAGTAACTATAACGTCATAACGAGTCAAGTAAAAAATTTACAATTGAGAGGAATATGTTAATGTAGAGACAAACAATTGTGCATATTTTTTTGTCATAAAGTTAATTACGAAAATCGCTATTTAGAAAGTTAGCTGACTAGTGTTATGACATGAGTATGACATTGTAATTCATGTTGTTTAATGTTTTAGGGACTCCTGAGAAAACCATCAAACCAGGCTGTCATCTTGTGAAACAGTGGATGTAAAGAATCTAGATAACTAAAGAATTTACTGCAAATTGAATGTACATTTGTGTAAGCTTGCCTTGCTTATATTCGCCATGCAATGCAGCTGAAGTAACATAGCTAGCTAACTATTTACTTGCTTATTGTGTAGTGGAGGATAAAAATTACTGTATGTCTATGGATGTGTAGCTAGCTACAGTATGTAGCTGTAAGGCCTAACCAGCAGAGGGGAGCCATCTCCTGAGTACTGACTGTGCTCCACTTCCCCTGGCTTCCTCTGCACCAATTTCCTGTTTGGTTGACTATTTAACCTGTAAACTATGCATGGACTCTTTGCGAAGTATTGCCAGTTACCCTGCCTTACGGAGCGTTCTGATCACCTGTTTGACTAATGTTTATGTTATGATCTCTTGCCTGCCTACTGACCTATGCCTATTGGATTACCCCTTTGGATGACGACAGATCTGACTGCTTCTCTGGTTTTGACCCTCTGCCTGCCTTCTCGTATATGCTCCCGCAACCTGCCCTGAATAAACTTCCGCACATGGATTCTAACTCTGCCTCAGCGTATTCGTTACAGAATACTTTGCCTACCATGAATCCAGCGGAAATCCAGAACATGCAAGCAGCATTCGCTTTACCAAAACGAAGTGTTGAAGGGTTACCAAGAACAACTAACCAAGCTTCAATCAGTCAACGACCATCTCACGAACTACATCCAATCACTCCCACCACCTACACCTAAAACGGTGAGCTTTGCCCTTCCGGATAAGTTTGATGGTAATGCTGAACAATGTAAAGGTTTCATTCGTCAGATTCAGCTTTACGTTAGTCATCAAGGGGATAAATTAGAATCAGAGGAAAATAAATGTGCTTTCTTAATGACGCTGCTAACGGGGAGAGCGATTGAATGGGCTGCCGCTGTATGGGACTCTGATTCACGATTACGTTATTCCATGGATTATTTCATCCAACAACTGCGTGAGGTGTTTGAATACCCTGCCGGAGGCCAGGACGTATCCACACGTATCATGAACATTACGCAAGGTGACCGCACAGCTGCGGATTATGCTATAGAATTTAGAACACTGGCGGCACAGAGTGGTTGGAATGATATAGCTTTAAAGGCCATGTTTCACCGTAGTCTCAGCGCGGAATTGCAAACCGAACTAGCTTGTAAGGGAGAGGATTTCTCTTTTTCAGAATTTGTCAACCTGGCCATTAAGATTGATAACCTTATGAGTCAAGCTCCTAAACGCAAGAGCAGCTGGGGTAATCTGAGTAAGTCACCAATCCCAGTCCCTATCCAGACACGCCCTCACGAGGAACCCATGCAACTCAACGTCTCACTGTTGTATTCGGCGCATGTGACAAATTAACTTTGATTTGATTTGAATTAGCACTATCACTGTGATTATCAGTACATTGAGAAGTTTTGTGATCAGCCTAATTCTTATGTACAAAACTATGACTAGTAAGCCAGTATGAACATACTTTAATTGGCCTAAGCACATATGTGTATCAGTCATGCCAAATTATCATGTTTTAATTAACTGTAATTCATGCCTCTTTTGATGAATACAGGGTAATGCAACGTTTGTGATATGTAGCCTAATATTTCAATGATCGGTTTGAGTAGTTTCGAACCTGTGATGCACTGACTGAAGCTACATGATTTCCTTGCATATCATTGTTGTTTTGCAGTCTCCATTTCAAACTGCTCTGTGCTTGATGGTAGTGATGGGCCAAGCCAAATAACTTCCACAAAGCTTTGGCACAATGTAGCCTTTCCTCTCACTTTAGGTCAACCAACAATTACAATGTCTATGCAATTCAAGCCTATTGACCAATTGGTTCGCACACACAAATGAGAGAGAGATTTTTTTTTTTAAATGGTTTATTTTAAATGCTTTTTTACAGCAGGCAGGGGGGAAATTACAGTGAATTCAGTGTGCAGCAACTTCAGTGTGTTCGTTTTCTGTTAGTATATAGTTATCCATTGACCTTTTTCAGAAATGGAAAAGTCTCAACCTTTCTCAGGGATGAGTTCATATTGGATTGTTTTCCTGTGCAGAATTACAAAGGTCCATAATTGTCTGTTTCATAATTGAATAATGCTTATGGACTGGCTTCATTTACAGACTCACTTTGGAGAGAAATGGTTCCTAAATCGCCGTAATTTTAGAGGTCAGTTAGGCCCTAATCAGCCATGCTAGTTGTATTCAGTATATTATAATGCACAGTAATTACTCAGGAATGTTTTCTCTTCATATTAACGGTAGATTAACCGCTTCTTTCCAATTGAAATGGTAGCAAGACCCCCAGATTTATAATGCACTTCCCACCTGCAACTTCCATTAGGGTCATTTTCTGGATCATTTAGAGGGATCCCCGACAAGCCTGAAAACAACTCAGATCTAAGTGTATAGCGGAGTTTATCCGATCCATCTTTCTCGCCAAGAAAAGGAGGTCTCAGGGCATTTCTCATGGAAGCTGAAGCTTGTTTGTTTAACAAATAAAGATTTCTACTGATTTTGTAACATAATGCCCTTAATGAGGCAGACCGCATTGGTGCCACATAAGTGGAGGTAATCTATGCTGCCAAGTGTTGCAATGACTTGTTGTGTGATTTACAGTTCATGCTTTGTGTAAGCATTAACATTATTAGGCTACAGGCATTTTAGTTACTTAATCCCACTGATATTGAATAACTACCATTGTTTCTGTCTCACTACATAATTTTTTTTTTTTATTCAGTCATGAATTTATGCTGGACGTGGCCCCTAAAATGAAAATAATGCTATCTACTATATTGCCTTGCTCGCTTGTTGTACACAAAGTGAAAGCAGTTGGAAATCGGACTGCCTGTCAGATTTGAGACAACATTTCTGGGGGATAGGGTTTTATTGACCTAGCCTAGTGTAACCGGTAGGAGGGAGTCTGCTTTGACAAAGCAGCTACTGTCACGCCCTGGCCATAGAGAGCCCTCTAGGTTTCTCTATGGTGTGTTGGGTCAGTGCGTGACTAGGTTATTCTAGGGAACTCTATGTTGTGTTTTGAGTTGGTTCCCAATTAGAGGCAGCTGGTTGTCGTTGCCTCTAATTGGGAATCCTATTTAAGTTGGTTCCCTTCCCCACCTGCCTGGTGTGTTATTGAATGTTTGATTGTTGTTTTGTACGTGTTAGTTAGTGCCGGTGTGCTCCCCCAGAGATACGTGCAGTGTGCTCCCCCAGTCCGGTGCGTCCTGTACCAGCTTCCTGCACTCCCCCAGAGGTGCGTGAGACCAGTCCGGCGAGACCTACGCCAGCTCCACGCACAAGGTGTCCAGTGCGCATCCCCAGCTCGGTGCGTCCAGTGCCAGCTCCACGCACCAGATGTCCAGTGCGCATCCCCAGCTCGGTGCGTCCAGTGCCAGCTCCCCGCACTCGCCCAGAGGTGCGTGAGACCACCCCGGTACGTCCAGTGCCAGCTCCAGGTGTCCAGTGCGCATCCCCAGCTTGGTGCGTCCAGTCCCAGCTCCCCCCCGTACTCGCCCAGAGGTGCGTGAGACCAGCCCGGTACGTCCAGTTCCTGCTCCACGCACCAGGCCTCTAGGGTACAAACCCATAGTTTCATCAGCAGTCCGGGTGGCAGGTCTCAGATGATCCTGCAGGTGAAGAAGATGGATTTGGAGGTCCTGGGCTAGCGTGGTTACACATGGTCTGCGGTTGTTATGCCGATAGGATGTACTGCCAAATTCTCTAAAACGTTGGTAGAGAAATTAACATTAAATTCTTTGGCAACAGATCTGGTGGACATTCATGCAGTCAGCATGCAAATCCCCTCCTCACTTCGACCCCTCGAAGGTGCAAGTGTTGGTTCCTGAACCAACACTTGCACCTGACTACCCCTTTCTAGCAGACTTTTCTGATAACTACTTTATTGAGGAAAAGTGTTGTGCCTGTGATATGTGGTTGTCCCACCTAGCTATCTTAAGATGAATGCACTAACTGTAAGTCACTCTGTATAAGAGTGTCTGCTAAATGACTAAAATATAAATCTAAATTGTAACTGCAAGCTCCCTCAACTTGAGACATCTGTAGCATTGTGTTGTGACAAAACTGCTAATTGTAGAGTGGCCTCTTATTGTCCCCAGCACAAGGTGCACCTGTGTAATGATCATGCTATTTTTCCACACCTATCAGATATGCCACACATATGGAACATATTTTATTTCCGCTCAAGAAACATAGGACATATACGTTAGACCGTCTCGATTCGGTCTTATGTAGCAACATTTGAAATTGTGTTCTTTACATTGGATAAAAGTAGAGACTCAGAGCTAGAAAATGCTGTCATACACTACACTTGAGGAACAATGGGAAAGTAATTCTGCTTAAAAATTTGATCAATTTGTAACCCCACTGAGAAAATGGCCCTTGAATATTTCATACACCTACTGGAGAGCCCTTTGTCTACACCAATTCAGCATCGTTCACTCGTTTAAGCCTTAGCCCCACCCATCTCTTTAAGGATTCACATGTGAGGCCATGTGCTAAACAGGGTGAGTAAGGTAGAGTACTAAACAACCAAAGATTAAGACTAAAGGCTGGTTTATACTACATCTATCGACATGTCGCATTGACATCAAGAACATTCTATTGTAGTCCGACATCGAACTTGTCAGTGTCGTTATGAAAAAGTATAAAAACACAAACGGCAGGCTGCATGACATATCAAATTGTATTGGTCATATACACATATTTAGCAGATGTTATTGCAGGTGTAGCAAAATGCTTGTGTTCCTAACTCCAACAGTGCAGTAGTATCTAACAATTCACAACAATACACACACATCTAAAAGTAAAAGAATGGAATTAAGAAATATGTAAATATTAGAGCAATGTCAGAGTGGCAGTGACTAAAATACAGTATATACATATGCGTAAAGCAGTATTTAAACATTATTAAAGTGCCCAGTGATTCCAAGTCTATGTATATAGGGCAGCAGCCTCTAAGGTGCAGGGTTGTGTAACCGGGTGGAAGCAGGCTAGTGATGGCTATTTAAGTCTGATGGCCTTGAGATATAAGCTGTTTTCAGTCTCTCTTTCCCAGCTTTGAAGCACCTGTACTGACCTCGCCTTCTGAATGATAGCGGGGTGAACATGCTGTGGCTTGGGTTGATGTCATTGATGATCTTTTTGGCCTTCCTGTGACATCGGGTGCTGTAGGTGTCCTGGAGGGCAGGTAGTTTGCCCCCGGTGATGAGTTGGGCAGACCGCACCACCCTCTGGAGAGCCCTGCGGTTGCGGGCGGTGCAGTTGCCGTACCAGGCAGTGATACATACCGACAGGATGCTCTCAATTGTGTATCTGTAAAAGTGCTCCCTCTGCTGTTTCCTGAAGTCCACGATCAGCTCCTTTGTTTTGTTGACGTTGAGTGAGAGGTTATTTTCCTGGCACCACTCTCTCAGGGCCCTCACCTCCTCCCTGTAGGCGGCCTACTACTGTTGTGTCATTCTCAAACTTGATGATTGAGTTGGAGGCGTGCGTGGCCACGCAGTCATGGGTGAACAGGGAGTACAGGAAGGGCCCCACCATTGTGTGTTGAGGATCAGCGAAGTGGAGGTGTTGTTTCCTACCTTCACCTCCTGGGGGTGGCACATCAGGAAGTCCAGGACCCAGTTGCACAGGGTGGGGTTCAGACCCAGGGCCGCGAGCTTAATGAAGAGCTTCGAGGGTACTATGGTGTTGAATGCTGAGCGATAGTCAATGAACAGCATTCTTACATAGGTATTCCTCTTGTCCAGATGGGATAGGGCAGTGAGCAGTGCGATGGTGATTGCATCATCTGTGGATCTATTGGGACGGTATGCAAATTGAAGTGGGTTTAGGGTGTCAGGTGAGGTGATATGATCCTTAACTAGCCTTTCAAAGGACTTCATGATGACAGAAGTGAGTGCCAAGGGGCGATAGTCGTTTAGTTCAGTTACCTTTGCTTTCTTGGGTACAGGAACAATGGTGGACGTCTTGAAGCAAGTGGGGACAGCAGACAGGGAGAGATTGAATATGTCCGTAAACACTCCAGCCAGCATGCTCTGAGGACGCGGCTAGGGATGCCGTCTGGGCCGGCAGCCTTGAGGGTTAACACGCTTAAATGTCTTACACACGTTGGCCACGGAGAAGAAGTGCACAGTCCTTGGTAGTGGGCCGCGTAGGTGGCACTGTGTTATCCTCAAAGCAGGTCAAGAATGCGTTTAGCTTGTCTAGAAGCAAGACGTCGGTGTCCGCGTCGTGGCTGGTTTTCCCTTTGTAGTCCATTATTGTCTGTAGACCCTTCTACATACGTGTCGTGTCTGAGCTGTTTAATTGCAACTTCACTTTGTCTCTGTACTGACGTTTTGCCTGTTTAATTGCCTTGCTGAGGGAATAACTACACTGTTTGTATTCGGAACACATCCCAGTCCGCGTGATCAAAACAATCTTGAAGCATGGATTCCGATTGGTCAGACCAGTGTTGAATAGAACTGGTAGTTCCTGTTTGAGTTTCTGCCTATAGGTAGGGAGGAACAAAATGAAGTCGTGATCAGATTTACCGAAAGGAGGGCGGGAGGGCCTTGTAGGCATTTCAAAAAGTTGAGTAGCATTGGTCCAATGTTTTTTCCAGCGCGCAAACTACATTCAATGTGTTGGTAGAACTTCGGTAGCATTTTCCTCCAATTTGCTTTGTTAAAATCCCCAGCTACAATAAATCCATTCTGAGGATATGTCTTTTCCAGTTTGCATAAAGTCCAGTGTCGTTCTTTGAGGGCCGTTGTGGTATTGGCTTGAGGGGGAATATACACGGCTGTGACTGTAACCAAAGGTAATTCTCTTTGGAGGTAGGTAATACGGTCGGCATTTGATTGTGAGGTATTCTACGTCGGGTGAACAAAAAGTTGTTTATGTATGTTATCACAATCACACCATGAGTAGTTAATCATAAAACATACACCCCCGCCTTTCTTATTCCTGGAGAGTTCCTTATTCCTGTCTGCGTGATGTACTGTGAACCCAACTGGGTGTATGGACAGGGACAGTATATCCCGAGAGAGCCATGTTTCCGTGAAACAGTATGTTGATAAAAAAAACGGACAGCAACTGGTCGAATGGTATGGCCAAACGATAAGCAAACAACTGCTTCAGTGAACGTGCCAAGAAAATCCATAGATTCCGAAAGCATCCCTGAGGTAGCCGGTGCTGTTCAGACATACGATTTGAAACACAATGAATTTTTCTCACAGTTTAAAGGCAAGTCTAAGGAAAAACACGCAGCCATCTTTTTACGTATGTCTTTTGCAACGTTATTCAATGATACAGGGGCTATTCACACGTATCTGTGAGTATGAGTGCACATTTTTCATGAGAAATGTGTCGATTTTCCTAAGTATGAAAGTCAAGCGTTGCCTAAATCAAACTGATAACTTGGGATGTACTCAGGAAAAGCAGACTTGGAACTGGAAGAGGTGCTATAGCAAAGTTGCACACCATTGGCACAGAGCGTCTGCATGTGGGTGCTTGATACAGCTAAGCATGCAATCAGTAGAGCATAATGAAAGCACTCTGCAATTATCTTGCAGTTGCAAACAAGTGTATAGAACCTTCTACCAATGTAGTTTTTTTCCCCCTCAATTATTAACTTCTACTAACATTTTACCCAAAGGACACAGCAAATACTTGTCATAAACAGCCACCGTTTACTGACAGTGTAGACAAGTAAATATGAATTCCTTTTGATTCAAAAAGGTGTTCCTCAGGGTTCAATTTTGGGTCCATTATTGTTCACTTTATATATTAACTTCTTAGGGAGCGGTGGGGTGCTCGGTGACACTACCCGGTGAAATGCAAGGCACCAAATTCAAAATCCAAAAGTTGAATTATTAAACATGCATCAATATACAAGTGTTGCATAGTCATCAAAAGCTCTGCTTCTTGGCAATATCACAGTATGTCAGATTTCAAAAAGGCTTTACGTCGAAAGCACCACATTTGATTGTTTGAGGATAGCACCTCACATATTTTTCCATTACCATAAATTCATTCACACAACACATTTCACAGCGAAAACAAATCAATTACCTTTTGAAGAACTTCTGCTGAGGGTTTCCCAAGTGTCCAACGAAGACAATCCATGGTTCTTTTGTTAGAAAAAGTTATGTATTATATCCATAAATCTCCGTTTGGTTGGCGCGTTATAATGAGAAAATACAGCGTTGACTCGTCCATTGATACGTGAAGAGAACTCATTCAACTTATACCTATAAACTTGTCCAAGAACAATCAAACATAATTGATAATGTATTCTTAAGAACACTTATGTATAAATATTATTTTAATATTTCAACCGGAATATAAACTAGGCAATAAAAAAGGAAAAAAACCACAGAGCGCGCCAGCCGGGAACGCACCTTTTCCTCTATTGACATTCTGTGTGACAACTTCCTAATTCTTCTTCTGCCATATAAAGCATCTAAACAGAATCAAAACACTTTCTCGAGACTGTTGACATCCAGAGGAAGCAATAGGTACTGCATTCATATGCCCTTATATGGGCATTTCCATAAGGGAGGGGTTCCAAATGAGGCAATGTGTCAATCACTTTTTTCAGGACAGACATTTCTCAGAGTGTTTCCTATCCAATGGTACTAAATATGTGCATATCCTATTTTCTGGGCCTGAATGGGAGGCATTTTACTTTGGGCACGCCAGGCCCTCCAAAACCGTCATTTCGTGCGCTGCTCCCAAAGAAGTTAATGACATAGGAACCCCTGTTAATACATTCATCTCTATGCATATGACACAGTTTTGTATTCCTGTGCCACCTCAGTGCAGCAGGCCATTCGTGAACTTCAGCATGACTTTGATTCAATTCAGAAAACTTACAGATCTTAAATTAGTGTTAAATACAAGTAAAACCAAGCTCATGGCGTTCTCTAGGTCATGAAATGTTGACCCTCAGGACGTGCGTATTTGCTCTATAAATGGAGCCCAAAATGAGCTTGTTTCTCAATATAAGTACCTAGGTGTCTGGATTTATGAAAAGTTGTCCTTCGTAACGCATATAAAAAAATCTGACTTAGAAGCTAAGATCCAAGATTTTTTATATCTAAATAAATCATGCCTGAGTAGGAGAAAAAATAGGAGAAAAATTGTTCAAACAAGGCTACTCCCTGTATTGGATTTTGGTGATATTGTTTACATGCATGCGACAACCACTGTTTTAAAATCCATGAACGCAGTCTACCATTCAGCAATACGTTTTGTCACAGGGGACAATTTTAGGACTCATGATTGTAGTCTGTGTAAAAATGTGGGATGGAACTCTGTAATACAATAGCTGCATTCTCATCTATTTATTTACAAAGCAATCTTACAGAAACTCCCTCTACTGTATATGTAACATCATTAATTAAGATAAGAATCATAAGTTACCAAACCAGTTCACAAGAATGGATAACACTATAGATCCCTCCAGTCTCCACAGATTTGGGAATATCTGTTTTGCCCCTAATTTGTGGAACAACCTGCAAAGTTTACTGCAGTTAGATGTGCTGGTGCCACTCAGGCAGGACCTCTATGTAGTTGGATGTGATTGCTTTTATTAAATGTTTATTTTTGATTATTGTGCTGAATTATATTGTTTTACGCACACGTGTATGTTTTAATATTCTGTTTTTATTGTAATGTGTACAAAGCTCAATGTGAATAAAGGTTAAGTAAAATACATTTAAAAAAAAACATTGCTGCTTGTGGGACTAAACGAGTGTCAATGAGGGGTATGTAGAGACCTCAATTGAAAAATGGAATGAAGGAAAAACCAAACAGCATTTTACAAGAAACATTCATCACCAACTCATTATGAACACAACATGCTTCAATTGTTTTTCAAATTTGAACCCTTGAGGGTAATTTTGGGGTGATTTACAAAATGGTAAAACACTTGTGTCAGATGGATTCTTGGAAAGTACATTAGTGTTCCAATCCCTCATTGGAGAATCTACACCAATACCCAATGACCTCCAACACAAACACTGCCACAATGAATAGAAAGAACAAAATTATCAAAAAGAGGGTCAAGAGGTCAAGGCTGCAGAAATGATTTGGGTTTTCGTTAGTAAGACCTCAAATGGTGACCATGCAAACACACAGGCTATAAAATGTAAAACCGAAGGCCTATTATTGACAAACTGTTAACACATTTCTTAAAATGATCCATAGACGTTCCACATTCCTTATACCATCTACATTCTATGCAGTATATTAAGGTTTTTCAAGGCTGACATACAGACCAGTATTGAATGACACCTGTTAGATCGAATCAGGTTGATTAATTAAGATAGTTAATGTATCGCTAGTTAAATCTACTGAAAGGCAACTAGACACGGCTTGAGCATGTCATTTACAGGCTAAACATCACATACAATAGCCCTCTGGCTTCTCTATGGTGTTTTGGTCAGGACGTGACCGGGGTGGAACTACCAACACGCTGCACCTTGGTCCACTCCTTCCAGCAATCGTGACAACTTTGTAGAGCTACCTTTTGCAGAAATTACAGCTGGAAGTATCTTGGGGTACGTCTCTATAAGCTTGGCACATCTAGCCACTGTGATTTTTGCCCATTCTTCAAGGCAAAACTGCTCCAGCTCCTTCAAGTTGGATGGGTTCCGCTGGTGTACAGCAATCTTTAAGTCGTACCACAGATTCTCAATTGGATTGAGGTTTGGACTTTGACTAGGCCATTCCAAGACATTTAAATGTTTCCCCTTAAACCACGAGTGTTGCTTTAGCAGTATGCTTAGGAACATTGTCCTGCTGGAAGGTGAACCTCTGTCCGAGTCTCAAATCTCTGGAAGATTGAAACAGGTTTCCCTCAAGATATTCCCTGCATTTAGCGCCATCCATCATTCCTTCAATTCTGACCAGTTTCCCAGTCCCTGCCAATTGGAAAAACATCCCCACGACATGATGCTGCCAACACCATGCTTCACTGTGGGGATAGGTGTTCTCGGGGTGATGAGGTGTTGGGTTTGCGCCAGACATAGCTTTTATCTTGATGGCCAAAAAGCTCGATTTTAGTCTCATCTGACCAGAGTACCTTTTTCCATATGTTTGGGGAGTCTCCAACATGCCTTTTGGCAAACACTTTAAGCAATGGCTTTTTTCTGGCAACTCTTCTGTAAAGCCCTGCTCTGTGGAGTGTACGGCTTAAAGTGGTCCCATGGTCTCCAATCTCCGTTGTGGAGCTTTGCAGCTCCTTCAGGGTTATCTTTGGTCTCTTTGTTGCCTCTGATTAATGCACTCCTTGCCTGGTCTGTGAGTTTTGGTGGGCGGTCCTCTCTTGGCAGGTTTATTGTGGTGCCATATTCTTTCCATTTTTTTAATAATGGATTTAATGGTGCTCTGTGGGATGTTCAAAGTTTCGGTTATTTTTTTATAACCCAACCCTGATCTGTACTTCTCCACAACTTTGTCCCTGACCTGTTTGGAAAGCTCCTTGGTCTTCATTGCACCACTTGCTTGGTGGTGCCCCTTGCTTAGTTGTGTTGCAGACTCTGGGGCCTTTCAGAACAGGGGTGTGTGTGTGTGTGTGTGTGTGTGTGTATGTATGTATATATACTGAGATCATGTGACAGATCATGTGACACTTAGATTGCACACAGGTGGACTTTATTAAACTAATTATGTGACTTCTGAAGGTAATTGGTTGCACCAGATCTTATTTAGGCGCTTCATAGCAAAGGGGATGAATACATTTGCACGCACCACTTTTCCATTTTTAAAGTTATTTTTGTCATTTCACTTCACCAATTTCGACTATTTTGTGTATGTCCATTACATGAAATCCAACAAAATAGAAAAAATGCCAAGGGGGATGAATACTTTTGCAAGGCACTGTACATGTTCAAAGAGCTTTTGTCCCTTACATAACATATTAATCTTATACTTGGGCTCAAGTAGACATTCATACCGGATAGTCCATAATCAACTGTCCGCATTTTAGTCAGCAAATGCAAACATACCTTAATTCCGCCCAGGGACCTCGCGCTACGCATGAAATTCAGATCCTTTCCATTGCCTTCCTGTAGTGCTGTAATTATTGTGACATGCAGGGTCAAAGTAGCTAATGACATGCTATTTGAGGCACTCGGTCTGGCAATGATAACTGCCAAGGGACCTACATTTGAGAGACCACTCCACCAGCTATTGCCTCTAACACGAAGCAGGCCCCTTCATCAAAACATTTGATGCTAGACATGATTGTTTCAGATATGAGTGCAGTCTGCAACCTAGTCCTTATGAAGGGTGATGAAAATATGTATGGAATGTGTGGACTGTAATGATTGCTTATTGTTGCAAACAATTGCATTACACAACAATCACTATAAAGAGAAACATAACCTTAAATATTGAGCAGCATTGCCAGAGGGCAGAGGTATGTTTGTGACAGTAGATAAACATAGTAAAAAAACGTACAGTATATAAAACAGAACAGCCCTGATATCCCACATTTCAATCTAATCTGGTACAGTTTGCTATGATTAGATGATAAATGAGATAATAAGACGCTGGTCTGACCTTCATTGAGACGGCCTTAAGAGAGTACAAATAACTTTTCCATGTAGCCGAGGTAGCATCATGTTGTCTTTCCCCATAAGTACAGTCTGTTGGTGTCTGCATTGTGTCAACTCTTACACCAAAATGTGCTATAGTAACTCCTTGCACAGTTCCGAGACCAAGCGTCCTGGGCCCAGTTTCCTAAAAGCGATGGAATTTAAGATTATGAGCAATGTTCCCTCTAAGCTGCACAATACTCCCGAGACTGCTGCACAGCTCCTCCGGGACAGCTCTGCAAAATAAATACTGTTTCAGCACACAGAGAGAAGAACTTCACTCAACTTTCTAGTTTTCCCTGTTATGTTAACTATCAACGTTTCCCTTTACTGTGGCAATTGTGATCAAATCAACGCAATAATACCCACTTTCAATGCAACATACAGATATTTTGTTGTAGGATCGGAGTAGGATTCTATTGCATTGACATACCTGACTCAGCCCATACTCTACACAGTCCTGTCCGGCATAACCAATCAGAGCTGCAGTAGGCCTATATGCAAATAGACCATTGATCTGGACTGTGTTTACAGCTGTGATCGTGAGTAGATGTGTTTGTTTTGAGATCAAAGCGAGAGCTGCATGTAGCCACGTGTGCACATTTTGTTCATATCCTTTGTTAGTTAGTGAGTTATTAATCCAATTATAGATCATTTGTAGTCAGCAATATGGGAGGGATTGCTTCATACAAGAGCACAAAACGTGTACATTTCTTTTTACCCCCTTTTTTGGGGCAGAAGGTAACCTAGTGGTTAGAGTGTTGGGCCAGTAACCGAAAGGTTGCTGGATTGAATCCCCGAGCTGACAATGTATAAATCTGTTGTTCTGCCCCTGAACAAGGCAGTTAATCCACTGTTCCCTGGTAGGCTATATGAATTTGTTCTTTACTTACTTGCCTAGTGAAATAAAGGTTACATGTATTTATATATTTATGTCTTAAAGGGGCAGTGTTGTATTTTGAGACAGGCTTGAATAAGCTAAGTAGCAATAGGCAGAGGGTACTTGGCCACTGTTAAAACTGTAACTTAAAGCTGGTACTGCCTCAGTGTTCACAGCCCTTTAAGTTGCACAGAATTTTCACAACGTTCAGATTTGCGCTCAGCAGACCTGAAATTTGCTCAGTGCCAAGAAAAATTTGAGGGAACATTGCTTACGAGTGTTTTAACGATGCATCGTAAAATGCGTTTCCCAAAACAGCACCTAGAGAGAACATTCACTAAGTGCGTCGTTGGAAAATGTGTCGATATTGATAGGATCTCAGATCAGCTTTCTCTATACAAATCTTAACTTAACATTACAATTGTTCCACAGTACTGACGACGGATCAGCTCCAAGAGAGATTTCACCTATGGCTGCAAATATTGAGGCAGCTCATTCTAATGCTACTCTATAATAATACACTAAATCACAGATTTGGCACATCATTGCACACGTTGTTACACAAAAATTATAGACAGTACCCTACAATTAGCAAAATAGAACTCAATTGACTCAAAGGATTTCAATATGATTTTATTATATAGGCCAATGTAGCCTACTGTATTTATCTTTTAATGCAGTCATATCGGTTTTCATTTGAAGCATCCTTTTATACTTCGCTTGTTTGTAACAATTACCAAGACATTGTCAACTGTGTAGCTTATTTGCATTCAACTTCGTTCTGAAGTTATCAGCGGTCACAGAAAGACAGATAAACATCTTTATTCTATGTTCAGTCGAGATCTTCTGTGTTTAAAGTAACTCGGAAGGGCAAAAAAAGCATGTAATGACCCACTTAGATGCTCTACGAGTGGCCTGGGACAGCTGTTAGATTATGGGCAGTCTGTAAATGGATTTTCAGTAACAATGGTTTTGGCAAACGGATCAGAGAATGATGTTTCTTACGAAGGTTCTATCAATGAACTTAGCCTTCAGCTGCTTTTGGAAAACCGGGCCCTGGTCTTTGTCGAAGGTAGAGAATTTCTGCCCGGTCTGTGCTCTCATTGAGTCCCCTGAGAAGCAGTGAAGTCTAATTGCCCTGTCTCTATGAGTGGTACTCCTTTTTTGCAAAGGGGTATGTCATAACAGCCAAAGAAGGTATTGGTGTATACAGTGCCTTCAGAAATTATTCACACACCTTGACGTGTTACAGACTGAATTTAAAATGAATTAAATTGATATTTTGTCACTGGCCTACACACAATACACCATAATGTTAAAGTGGAATATTGTTTTTAGAATTGGTTACAAAAAAATGTCAATAAGTGTTTAACACTCTTGTTATGACAAGCCTAAATAAAGTTCAGGAGTAACAATTTGCTTATTAACAAGTCACGTATTAAGTTGCATGGACTCTGTGCAATAATAGTGTTTAACATGATTTATTAATGACTACCCCATATCTGTACCTCACACATATAATTATCTGTAAGGTCCCTCAGTCGAGCAGTTAATTTAAAACACTGATTCAACCACAAAAAAACAAAGTGCATGGGTAAAAAACAACAACAACAAAAAACATGATGAAGTTATTAAATGGTTTATCAACTACACCCAGTCACTACAAAGATACAGGTGTCCTTTCTAACTACGTTGCCGGATAGGAAGGAATCCGCTCAGGGATTTCACCATGAGGCCAATGGTGACTTTAAAACAGTTACAGAGTTTAATGACTGTGATAGGAGAAAACTGAGGATGGATCAACAACATTGCAGTTACTCAACAATAATAACCTAATTGACAGAGTGAAAAGAAGGAAGCTTGTACAGAATACAATTATTCCAAAATATGCATCCTTTTCGCAACTAGGCACTTAAGTAAAACTGCAAAAGAATTTTGCAAAGCAATTAACTTGTTAGGGAGTGGCAGCTGAGGGGTCGGTTTTGGAGAGCCTGGCGTGCCCAAAGTAAAATGCCTCCCATTCAGGCCCAGAAAATAGGATATGCACATATGTAGTACCATTGGATAGGAAACACTCTGAATTTTCCAAAAGTGTTAACCATTTGTCTGTGAGTGAAACAGAACGCATATGGCAGGCGAAACCCGAGGAATTTCTGTCCTGGAAAAAGTGATTTTGACACATTGCTCATTTGGAACCCTCCCTCATGAAAATGACCATATAAGGGCATATGAATGCAGTACCCATCGCTTCCTTTAGATGTCAACAGTCTCGAGACAGTGTAAATTTTCATTTTGGATGAATTAGACCAGAGAAGAAGAGCAAACCAGGAAGTGTACTTTTTATGTCAACAGTACCCAGTGCGCGTTCCCGACAAGGCGCGCAGTGTCTTTTTTACCGTCTTTATTGATCAGTTTATATTCCGGTTGATTTATAATAGTAAATATACGTAAAAGTGTTCCTAATGATACATTTAAAACTATGTTTGATTGTTCTTGGATAAGTTTATAGGTATAAGATGAACGAGTTTGCGTCACGTTTCAATGGAGGAGTGGAAGCTGTCGTTTCTGATTATAACGCACGAACCAAATGGAGATTTATGGATAAAATACATTACTTTTTCTAACAAAAGAACCATGGATTGTCTTCGTTGGACACTTAGGATGACCTCAGCAGAAGTTCTTCAACAGATAATTGATTTGTTTTCGCTGTGAAATGTGTTATGTGTGTGCCGTGATGGCTAATCGATTCATGGCTATGGGAAAAATGTGAGGTGCTACCCTCAAACAATCAAATGTGCTGCTTTCGCCGTAAAGCCTTTTTTGAAATCTGACAACGCTGTGATATTGCCAAGAAACAGAGCTTTTGATGAGTATGGAACATTTGTATATTGGTGGATGTTTTTTTTTAACTTTTGGATTTTGAATTTGGCGCCTTACATTTCACCTGGTAGTGTCGGGATTGGGGCGCTAGCGCCCCAGCAATCCCTGAGAGGTTAACTTTTTGTCCTGAATACCAATTGTTATGTTTGTCGCGAACCCAGTCCAATACTATTACTGAGTACTCATTTTTCAAGCATAGTGGTGGCTTCATCATGTTATGGGTATGCATGTAATCTTTAAAGACAAGGGAGTTTTTCCTGGATAAAAAAATAAACTAAATGGAGCTAAGCAAAGGAAAAATTCTAGAGGAAAGCAAGGTTAAGTCTGCTTTCCACCAGACACTGGGAGATAAATTCACCTTTCAGCAGGATTATAAACTAAAAAACAACGCCAAATATTAACTTGAATTGCTTACCAAGAAGACAGTGAATGTTTAAGTGACCGAATAACCGCTTTTACTTAATTCTACTTGAAAATCTATGGCAAGACCTGAAAATGGTTGTCTAGCAATGAACAACAACCAATTTGAAAGAGCTTGTAGAATTTTGAAAAGAATAATGGGCAAATGTTGCACAATCCAGGTGTGGAAAGCTCTTAGAGACTTATCCAGAAAGACTGACAGCTGTAATCGCTGCCAAAGGGTCTTCTAAAAAGTATTGTCCCGGGTGAGAATACTTATATAAATGAGATATTTCTGTATTTAATTTTCAATACATTTGCAAAGAAATTCTACATGTGTGTAGATGGGTGAAATAAAACAAACTATTTAATCCATTGTGAATTCAAGCTGTAACACAATAACATTTGGAATAAGTCAAGGGGTATGAATACTTTCTGACGGCACTGTATGTTCTCTGAGGTTTATAGGACAAACACAGTGCATGTGCTCCCAGAGATCTATGAAGCTAGAACAGTGAATGAGTTACTTTTCTTAATATTCGCAAAAACAAGTCGTCAGCCACCGATTCCACAGAGAAGGAGGAGTACTCGCGGCGAACACTGTTCTCGGCGAACACTGTTTCCCACAAAGTCCTCCATGGCTGTACCACAACAAATGCGGAATAAGTCAGGGGGTATGAATACTTTCTGAAGGCACTGTAGTTGTTGTTAATTGTTTTCCCTCAATCTACACACAATATCCCATAATGATGAAGCGAAAACAGGTTTTCATCAAATGTATTTAAAAATCAAATGGAAGGGGTTTGGAACCACAAAGACTGTTCCTAGAGCTGGCCCGCCCGGCCAAACTGAACAATCGGGAGAGAAGGGCCTTGGTCAGGGGGGGTGACCAAGAATCTGATAGTCACTCTGACAGAGCTCCTTGGTGGAGATGGGAGAAACTTCCAGAAAGACAACCATCTCTGCAGCACTCCACCAATCAGGCCTTTATGGTAGAGTGGCTGGACTGAAGCCAGTCCTCAATAAAAGTCATATGACAGCCCGCTTGAAGTTTGCTAAAAGGCACCTAAAGGACTCTCAGACCATGAGAAAGAAGATTCTCTGGTCTGATGAAACCAAGATTGAACTCTTTGGCCTGAATGCCAAGCATCACGTCTGGATGAAACTTGGCACCATCCCTAAAGTGAAGTATGGCGGTGGCTGCATCATGCTGTGGGGATGTTTTTCAGCGGCAGGGACTGGAAGACTAGTCAGAATCATGGGAAAGATTAACGGAGAAATGTACATAGAGATCCTTGATAAACCTGCTCCAGAGCGTTCAGGACCTCAGACTGGGGCGAAGGTTCACCTTCCAACAGAACAACGATCACAAGCACACAGCCAAGACAACGCGGGAGTGGCTTCGGGACAAGTCTTTGAGTGTCCTTGAGTGGCCCAGCCAGAGCCCGGACCTGAACCCGATCGAACATCTCTGGAGAGACCTGAAAATAGCTGTGCAGCAACAGTCTCCATCTAACCTGACAGAGCTTAAGAGGATCTGCAGAGAAGAATGGGAGAAACTCCCTAAATGCAGGTGTGCCAAGCTTGTAGAGTCATGCTCAAGACTTGAGGCTGTAACCACTGCCAAAGGTGCTTCAACAAAGTACTGAGTCAAGGGTCTGAAGACTTATGTAAATGTGATATCAGTTTTCTTATACATTTGCAAAAGTTCTAAAAAAACAGTTTTTGCTTTGTCATTATGGGGTATTGGGTGTAGATTGATGAAGGAAAAAAAGTACAATTTAATACATTTTAGAATAAGGCTGTAACTTAACAAAATGTGGAAAAAGTCAAGGGGTCTGAATACTTTCCAAATCCACTGTATCTACCTCAATTACTTCGTACCTCTGCACATAAACTAGGTACTGGTATATAGCCAAGTTTATCGTTACTCATTGTGTATTTATTCCTTGTGTCATTATCTTTCTATTTTTTATCTTTATCTCTGCATTGTTGGGAAGGGCCCGTAAGTAAGCATTTCACTGTGTCTACACCTGTTGTTTACGAAGCATGTGACAAATAAAAATGCATTTGTTTTATACACACCTGGGCTAGAAATGTTGTTATTGATTAAAAGGAGAGGATGTGGACTCTTTCATACTATATCAATGCCTACATAAGTAAAGGAAAGAAGCAGTTGCTAATGTTAGTGTTACTGTCCTGTGCAAATACAGTGTGACTCAACTGAACTATCCTAATGTGTAAACGAACAGAACGTCTCGTGGCTTACTTTACTAAACCACATAATCAATAAAACAAAATCGGTGCCTGACATCGAGCATGTGGTCCAACGAGTTGGTTTCTTTACTGTGTGTTTCTGCTCTCGGCCAGGTTTACAACACGCTTAATTTCTCAACTGCTAAGTCACCCAGTGGGAACACAACTAGGTGACTTGGGGCAAAATTTGTGGCAGGCAAACTTTTTGCATTTCAAGAGCACTGATTGCTTGGGAGGTAACATCATAGTTCTTACAAAGGCAATAAGGTATTTTGTAAAAGCCTTATATTTCAGGTACCTCACACAAATGAGACGTCACTGCTTATGTCTAAGATGGGTAGGAATGTTACCCACCCGCTTGAGCATTCTGTCACGTGAACATTTATTTTTATTTCATTTAACCAGGTAGGCCAGTTGAGAACAAGTTCTAATTTACAACTGCGACCTGGCCAAGATAAAGCAAAGCAGTGCGACACAAACAACAACACAGAGTTACACATGGAATAGACAAACGTACAGTCAATAACACAATAGAAAAATCTATATACAGTGTGTGCAAATGAAGTAAGATTAGGGAGGTAAGGCAATAAATAGGCCATAGTGGCGAAATAATTACAATTTTGCAAATAAACACTGGAGTGATAGATGTGCAGAAGATGAATGTGCAAGTAGAGATACTGGGGTGCAAAGGAGCAAAAATAAAAAAATATGGCGATGAGGTAGTTGGATGGGCTATTTATAGATGGGCTATGTACAGGTGCAATGATCTGTAAGCTGCTCTGATAGCTGATGCTTAAAGTTAGTGAGGGAGATATGAGTCTCCAGCTTCAGTGATTTTTGCAATTCGTTCCAGTCATTGGGAGCAGAGAACTGGAAGGAATGGCGGCCGAAGGAGGAATTGGCTTTGGGGGTGACCAGTGAAATATACCTGCTGGGGCGCGTGCTACGGGTGGGTGCTGCTATGGTGACCAGTGAGCTGAGATAAGACGGGGCTTTACCTAGCAAAGACTTATAGATGACCTGGTGCCAGTGGGTTTGGCAACGAATATGAATCGAGGGTCTAGCCAACGACCATACAGGTCGCAGTGGTGGGTAGTATATGGGGCTTTGGTGACGAAACGGATGGCACTGTTGTAAATGACATTGCTGAAGTCAAGGATCGGTAGGATAGTCAGTTTTACGAGGGTATGTTTGGCAGCATGAGTGAAGGATGCTTTGTTGCGAAATAGGAAGCCGATTCTAGATTTAATTTTGGATTGGAGATGTTTAATATGAGTCTGGAAGGAGAGTTTATAGTCTAACCAGACACCTAGGTATTTGTAGTTGTCCACATATTCTAAGTCAGAACCGTCCAGAGTATTGATGCCAGGCAGGCGTGCAGGTGCGGGCAGCGATCGGTTGAAGAGCATGCATTTAGTTTTACTTGCATTTAAGAGCAGTTGGAGGCCACAGAAGGAGAGTTGTATTGCAGCTCGTCTTGGGGTTAGTTAACACAGTGTCCAAAGAAGGCCCAGAAGTATACAGAATGGTGTCGTCTGTGTAGAGGTGGATCAGAGAATCACCAGCCGCAAGAGCGACATCATTGATGTATATAGAGAAAAGAGTCGGATGAGACTTGAACCCTGTGGCACCCCCAGAGACTGCCAGAGGTCCGGACAACAGGCCCCCCGATTTGACACACTGAACGCTGTCTGAGAAGTTGTTGGTGAACCAGAAGAAGCAGTCATTTGAGAAACCAAGGCTGTTGAGTCTGCCGATTAAGAATGCGGTGATTGACAGAGTTGAAAGCCTTGGCCAGGGTGATGAATACGGCTGCACAGTATTGTCTTTTGTCGATGGCGGTTATGATATCGTTTAGGATCTTGAGCATGGCTGAGGTGCACCCATGACCAGCTCGGAAACCAGATTGCATAGCGGAGAAGGTATGGTGGGATTCGAAATGATCGGTGATCTGTTTGTTAACTTGGCTTTCAAAGACCTTAGAAAGGCAGAGTAGGATAGATATAGGTATGTAACAGTTTGGGTCTAGAGTGTCTCCACCTTTGAAGAGAGGGATGACCGCGGCAGCTTTCCAATCTTTGGGGATCTCAGGCGATATGAAAGAGAGGTTGAAAAGGCAACCTTGTTGCAACAATTGCAGCGGATATTTTAGAAAGACAGGGTCCAGATTGTCTAGCCCAGCTGATTTGTAGGAGTCCAGATATTGCAGCTCTTTCAGAACATCAGCTCTCTGGATTTGGGTGAAGGAGAAATGGGGAGGCTTGGGCAAGTTGCTGTGGGGGGTGCAGAGCTGTTGGCCAGGGTAGGGGTAGCCAGGTGGAAAGCATGGCCAGCCGTAGAAAAATGCTTATTGAAATTCTCGATTATCGTAGATTTTGCCAAGACAGCAGAAGACAAGGCATATTGACATTAGAGAGAGGCATAAAGCAATCACAGGTGTTGATCAGGAGAGCTAAGACAACAACAGGTCAATTGCGAAGAAAGGGCAGAGCGTGTCAGTTAGATACATACAGGACCTGAGTTCGAGGCTGGGGCCGACAGGTAAACAAAATGAGGTACCGTGTTATTGAAACAGTCCAGGGGGCATCAGCTGTGTAGCCGAGTGATCATAGGGTCAAAAGAGTAGCAATAGGAGAGTCAGGGTGCTGTACGATATTCACTACTACGCTGGCCGAGCAGGGGACACAGCATTCAGAAAAAGCTAACGGGCCGTGGCTAGATGGCTCTCGGTCCTGCTGTCAATGTAACCTGCCCGGCTTCCCTTTACACCATGATGCATGTGCCAGTTATTTATCTCTGTCTTTCAACATGTTTCCTATTACCGTCTGTCCGCAGGCCAAGCCTACCACAAGTAGAAGGAAAACAGCAGCGTTATTTTGCTTGGCCCGGGCTCTCCCGAACATCCACCACTGTACAGAGAGCTGCACACAGACCCCACTACTGAACTTTTCAACTTCACCCCATTTCCATAACTAATTATTCTATGCTGTCATATCTCAGTGGTTTATTGTGCCATTGTGATTTGTAATGATTACTAAAACGAGGTTTCAAGTGGAGTAATTGATGAGTGATAAGGCACATTCGGATCAGTGGGGATATACGTATGTAAAATACTCTGTCTACTGTTCCTTTTAAATGCTACGGCGGTGTAGTCTAAAGCTCAAATACAAGTTTATTGATGGCATTGTTGCACATATGGAACATTTAGCAATTAATCATAGTGTAGGACTCGGCAATGAAAACATCAACACAACAGAGTAAATTACCCATACTGTGTATATGTTCTCACTCATCTCATGTAAGTTCACTGAGTTGAATAAACATGTATGGATGTTGTGAAATGTAATTGCATTTATGGTGCCATTAACACAGGCTCTTATTATTAGGGCAGTGTCATGGTGTGACTTAAACATTGTTAGGTGTTTCGTGTCTACTGCAAGGCTAATGTTTTAAGACAATTTACATACTGTACCAGTTCAGTTCTTGTTTTTCTATATTGCCATAACATGGAGGCATGTTTGTTGCATAGTGTAGAAGAGCTAGATAGCCAGTTGGGCATCAGTAATCTTGCCTTTCCTTATTCGGAAGACATTACTTGACTCTTGAGCAATTGGACTCTTATCCTTTGCGGTGCATAATACTGATGAATCCAGGTTTAAATCTTAGGTGGAATCGACTCATGTTACGTTACTGCCGTGACCCCAATCAAACAGCTCACATGTATCACAGATTGGTAGGTGGAGGTCAAAGTAGTAGTAGTGTTGTGAAGCCAACTTGTCAGTTTGATGCTGTGTTACATTTCTAACACAATACAGTTTCTACAGTGGCACAGGTTAAGAGTCTCCTTGAAAGTGTCTGGCATAGTGGTTAGCACCCCAGATTCCGAACCACATATACCCCTGGCATACGAATCCTGTCTCAGTCCTTCCTCTCTGTCTCCCTCCGTATGTCTCCCCTCTACATTCCGACTATCACTGTCCAAATAAAACATTTAGTAACTAATATAAATAAACTGCCCTTTTTCAGGACCCTGTCTTTCAAAGACAATTCGTAAATATCAAAATAACTTCAAAGATCTTCATTGTAAAGTGTTTTAACACTGTTTTCCATGCTTAAATAATTAATGAACATGCACTGGTGGATCGGTCGTTAAGACACTAACAGCTTACAGACGGTAGGCAATTAAGGTCACAGTTATGAAAACTTAGAACACTAAAGAGGCCTTTCTACTGACTCTGAAAAACACAAAAAAGAAAGTTGCCCAGGTTCCCTGCTCATCTGCGTGAAAGTGCCTTAGGCATGTTGCAAGGACGCATGAGGACTGCAGATGTGGCCAGGGCAATAAATTGAAATGCCCGTACTGTGAGACGCATAAGACAGCGCTACAGGGAGACAGGATGGACAGCTGATCGTCCTCGCAGTGGCAGACCACGTGTAACAACACCTGCACAGGATCGGTACATCCGAACATCACACCTGCGGGACAGGTATAGGATGGCAACAACAACTGCAATAGGAACTAAGTTACTATTGCATGTTTTCTATGTTTGTTTATTCCATGTGTAACTCTGTTGTTGTTTGTGTCACACTGCTTTGCTTTATCTTGGCCAGGTCGCAGTTGTAAATGAGAACCTGTTCTCAATTAGCCTACCTGGTTAAATAAAGGTGAAATAAAAATAAAATCTATTTCTGTTAGTCACATGTCTGTTGTTGAATCTTATGTTCATAAGGATATTTACACGTTAAGTTTACTAAAAATAAACGCAATTGACAGTGAGAGGACATTTCTTTTTCTGCTGAGTTTATATATACAAAAAAATAACCTTGAATATTCTCTTTAATGTTCACACCAGTCACAATCATTTCCTACCTAGTTGGTCTTCATGGAATGAAATTTCCAATCTATGAACTGAGAGTCGTGTTTCAATGTAACGCAGACACTCGCAAGTAATGTGGATGACGTGATTGATTGACAGGTAGTCGTAAACACTCTTGCACACAACGCAGGTGATGTGGAGTCGGTGTAACTGCAAAAGCCTCAAAACTATCCTGAAGTGACAGTCTTATTTATAGTCGACATTACCACTGACATCCTTTCAATATGTTATGCTTTGACACCCTAAAGTATCTTTTGCAGTTAGTAATTATACTGTATTTGCTGGGTTTGTGAATTGCTTTGTGGGTCAGCAAAGTTTGGAGTTAGATGTGGTGAGTTAATTTGCGATAGTTTGTGAATGGCAGTTTGAGCTATTTGCAGTACGCTAGTTGAAGAGCGTTTCAGTCTATATAGCACAGAGCGCCATGTTCTAGTGAAAGAGGAGGGAGCGCTCGTTAATCATCTGGAAAAGTTTACTGTAAAGTAGCAAGAGAGTTCAAGAGGACCCTGGATGCTCTACACCAGAGCCCACCGCTTGGCCAGAGGGATTTCTTTGGTTTAACCAATCCAAACAGTCAGGAGAAGAAAGGCCCAGGGCCTCTCACTCGCCTGTCTACACTTGTCTCAGTCGTTTGCCGGACCGTACTTCACTCTCTCTCCTTCCTTTTTTCCCCTGTCAGAGATTCATATCTGTGTGACACCTCAATGCACCCTAAGGTCCTTATTCTAAACATGGCTTGACTTGACCATTCCATCCCATTTTGGCACAAATGCACAAGAAAATATCACAGCCAAGTTTGAACTCCACTGACTTTCTTCAAGGACCAGGCTGACAAATGCTCTTTCTACACCGCCCATAGCAATGTCCCATTCTCTATGATGGAACTCCGAGACAAATGGGGCGTCAGTAGGCCCTGGGCAGACTTTAATCTCTGTGCTCAAAGACAGAAGTGAAGGGGTTGTGTCACACTTGTGGGGTTTTTCCCCAGAGTGACGGCACAAAATGGACCGTGTCAGATAGTGACCCACCTGGTTCGAGATGTTATTTATAGTTAATATCAGAGAGACGTATCCTTCCACCGCGTCCCCAGTCTCGCAAAGAAAGCGTCTGCTCAATGTCACATCCCTGTGAGTTGTCAGTGCAAAGCCAGACCACAGTACATCATGGGTTGCCGTGTGGGAAAATTGCCTCCTTTTTTCCTCTGAAAGTTTCAGAGGTCTGTGGATTGTGTCCGCTGTCGTTCGCATTTAATGTTTTCCTCTTTTACGTGTAATCCACCGTATTTGCTATCAAGTAGTGTTATTGTGATTGGTGACCCTAGACATGGGGTATCGTCTCAGCAAATTAAACCCCATACTGAAAAAAAAGATTTCAATATATTTAAATGTCATGTAAAATGTGTTCCAGAGATGCATGTACATACATTTGCATCTTTCTCAAATGCGTGTAATACCTGACAATATTGCAGAAATCCATGGCTTTGACATCTAGTCCACAGGGTGGCCAAAGTGGTTCTTAAATCGGCTTCTTAAACTACTCTTCTTTACATGTTGATCAATGGAGACCATTTTTTGGGCCACCAAGCCACAAATATGTCAGTGAAATCATTTAAATTGCGATGGCAAGTAAAAAAACTACTTCTGATTTCAAAATTTTGACTTTCTGTCATATGTTCAACTTTATGACAAAACATATTTTCCCATCTCAAGAGTTTAAAAGACTATAGAAAGTGTCACTCTTCAGCTTAATTAAATAATGGAGAAAAAAGATTGTTTAAAATAATAAAATAAAAAGCCAAACTATACATTGTACAATGCTTCACAACATGTCAAAATGTAGGTCTACTGTAGGTCTTGTGCTTCCAATGAGTGGTATTAAACGGCTGGATGGTTAGCAGTGTTATGGTGCATTCTTAACCACATCTGGGAAAAATTCACTTGAACTGGTAATTTACTAGTTAAATCAGCCATGAATCCTTTTGTGACAGGGGGAATGGAAGCTTGTTGTGTGCTTCACAATTCTGTTTAAAATAATTTCTAGCTTGTCTATCAATGGCTAACAGGGTTGACGTTTTATGCTCGACCCGCTTTGTTTATCACCACAAAAAAACTGAAAATTGCTAAAAAGAGTAGAACCAACTCACCTGCTTTCACACTATGATTTGACTATTAGATGTTCAACATTTTTTTTTTATAAATATTTAAAAAGTAATAGTTTCACTATATTAAAACAAGAGTTCAGTTTACGTAAAAGGGTTGACCTTAAAATGAGGGACAGAAGTAAACAAATCACATTAAATAAATAATAATCTTAAGAAATAACTTTGTCAAAGCAATGAAATAACTAGGGCTTTACAATTGTGAAAATTTGGGAGTATTGTTGGAGGTTAGTGGGTTAAAATCTTCCTAGGAGTCACAGAGGGTGCATGGAGGGGCATATGAAAATGCTGAATTTTGGCACATTAGCAAGTCTTACATCCAATTGAAAATCAGATTTATTGAATTAATCATATGGTCTATATTTCATATACAGCACATTCGGAAAGTATTCAGAACCCTTCACTTTTTCCACATTTTGTTATGCCTTATTCTAAAATTGATAAAAATGTTTTTTTCCCCTCATCAATCCACACACGATACCCCATCATCACAAATCTAAAACAGGTTTATAGAAATTTTTGCAAATGTATAAAAAATATAAACAATGGAAATATCATATTTACATAAGTATTCAGACCCGTTACTCAGTACTTTGTTGAAGCACCTTTGGCAGCAATTACAGCCTTGAGTCTTCATGGGTATGAAGCTACAGTACAAGCTTGGCACAACTGTATTTGGGGAGTTTCTCCCATTCTCCTCTGCAGATCCTCTCAAGCTCTGTCAGATTGGATGAGGAGCGTCACTGCACAGCTATTTTCAGGTCTCTCCAGAGATGTTCAATTGGGTTCAAATCCGGACTCTGGCTGGGCCACTCAAGGACATTCAAAGACTTGTCCCGAATCCACCCCAGTGTTGTCTTGGCTGTGTTCTTATGTTCGTTGTCCTGTTGGAAGGTGAACCCTCGCCCCCAGTCTGAGGTCCTCCAGAGATGTTCAATCGGGTTCAAATCAGAACAGATCCTTCCCCAGATCTGTGCCTCGACACAATCCTGTCCTTTGACCTCATGGCTTGGTTTTTCCTCTGACATGCACTGTCAACTGTGGGACCTTATATACTGTAGACAGTTGTGTGCCTTTCCAAATCATGTCCAATCAATTGAATTTACCACAAGGTGGACTCCAATCAAGTTGTAGAAACATCTCACGGATAATCAATGGAAACAGGATGCACCAGAGCTCAATTTTGAGTCTCATAGCAAAGGGTCTGAATACTTATGGAAATAAGGGATTTCTGTTTTTTATTTTCATTTTGTCATTATGGGTTATTGTGTGTAGATTGATGATGGAAAAAAATGTATTTTGTCAATTTTAGAATAAGGCTGTAACGTAACAAAATGTGGATAAAGTCAAGGGGTCTGAATACTTTCCGACTGCACTGTAACATGCTTTTAACATTCATATATTGGTGCATCATTTCTATTTAACATATCCAAGGGATGCTAAAAGCATTCATTTTGTGGAACGACCCAGTACACGTTAAGTTCTGCACTTTGGGTATTGGTTGCAATGCTCTTGTCAATTTTCTTTATTTTTCTGTTATATACACATGAAAGACATGGAGTCACTACAATAAATGCTTTTTTACTAAATATATTGTAGCGGTGACAGCCTTTTAGAAGACTTGGAGGTGTGGCTTTGTCCTTCCATGAGACGGATTTGTTATGCCAGTTGATGTGTTCTGTTCTGTGATTAAAGGTTAAGCTTGAATACTGCCATTTCTACAGACAAATGATTGGTGTACGGTCGTGGCCAAAGTTTTGAGAATGACACATATTAATTTCCACAAAGTTTGCTGCTTCAGTGTCTTTAGATATTTTTGTCAGATGTTACTATGGAATACTGAAGTATAATTACAAGCATTTCATAAGTGTCAAAGGCTTTTACTGACAATTACATGAAGTTGATGCAAAGAGTCAACATTTGCAGTGTTGACCCTTCTTTTTCAAGACCTCTGCAATCCGCCCTGACATGCTGTCAATTGCCTTCTGGGCCACATCCTGACTGATGGCAGCCCATTCTTGCATAATCAATATTTGGAGTTTGTCAGAATGTGTGGGTTTTTGTTTGTCCACCCGCCTCTTGAGGATTGACCACAAGTTCTCAATGGGATTAAGGTCTGGGGAGTTTCCTGGCTATGGACCCAAAATATCGATGTTTTGTTCCCCGAGACACTTAGTTATCACTTTTGCCAAGGTTCTCCATCATGCTGGAAAAGGCATTGTTCGTCACCAAACTGTTCCTGGATGGTTGGGAGAAGTTGCTCTCGGAGGATGTGTTGGTACCATTCTTTATTCATGGCTGTGTTCTTAGGCAAAATTGTGAGTGAGCCCACTCCCTTAGCTGAGAAGCAACCCCACACATGAATGGTCTCAGGATGCTTTACTGTTGGCATGACACAGGTAGCGCTCACCTTGTCTTCTCCGGACAAACTTTTTTCCGGATGCCCCAAACAATCGGAAATGGGATTCATCAGAGAAAATGACTTTACCCCAGTCCTCAGCAGTCCAATTCCTCTACCTTTTGCAGAATATCAGTCTGTCCCTGATGTTTTTCCTGGAGGGAAGTGGCTTCTTTGCTGCCCTTCTTGACACCAGGTCATCCTCAAAAAGTATTTTCCTCACTGTGCGTGCAGATGCACTCACACCTGCCTGCTGCCATTCCTGAGCAAGCTCTGTACTGGTGGTGCCCCGATCCCTCAACTGAATCAACTTTCGGAGACGTCCTGGCGCTTGCTGGACTTTCTTGGGCGCCCTGAAGCCTTCTTCACAATTGAACCGCTCTCCTTGAAGTTCTTGATGATCCGATAAATGGTTGATTTAGGTGCAATATTACTAGCAGCAATATCCTTGCCTGTGAAGCCCTTTTTGTGCAAAGCAATGATCACTGCACGTGTTTCCTTGCAGGAAACCATGGTTGACAGAGGAAGAACAATGATTCCAAGCACCACCCTCCTTTTGAAGCTTCCAGTCTGTTATTCAAACTCAATCAGCATGACAGAGTGATCTCCAGCCTTGTCCTCATAAACACTCACACCTGTGTTAACGAGAGAATCACTGACATGATGTCAGCTGGTCCTTTTGTGGCAGGGCTGAAATGCAGTGGAAATGTTTTTGGGGGATTCAGTTCATTTGCATGGCAAAGAGGGACTTTGCAGTTAATTGCAGTTCATCTGATCACTCTTCATTAAATTCTGGAGTATATACAAATTGACATCATACAAACTGAGGCAGCAGACTTAGTGAAAATGTATATTTGTGTCATTCTCAAAACATTTGGCCACGACTGTATACTATATTAAATGTCTCTTTCCTGTAGTTTTTTGTCTTGTTATTGTAGTGGTGTGCATGGGGCTTCACACACAAAAAAATTATTCACTTGGTTGTGACAATTCTTGATACCATGCGGTCTCACAAAAACAATGTGGTTAGATTGTTAACGTAGCTAGAACGAGCTGTGGCTCAAAGCAGCCTCAAAACATTTTCAGTCAGGCAGTCACGCCTGCCATACGAGGTTGAAATATCTAGCGATTTGACCTTGGCTTTGGTTAAAGGCAAGTACAAACTCATACTAGTAGTAGTCATCGTTCCTGCTCGAGTCTACACATTCTGGGCAATGCGAAATAACATCATTATCTCATTGGCTACTGCTGATCACGTTCTCAAAACTTGTCGTTGCACATCTCAAACTACAGGAGCATTGCAGATTTTTTTATCGGTACAAAATCTGCAATGCTCCTGTAGTTTGAGATGTGCAACGACAAGTTTTGAGAACGTGATCAGCAGTAGCCAATGAGATAATGATGTTATTTCGCATTGCCCAGAATGTGTAGACTCAAACATGTTTGAAAATATTGGGACGTCTGGGACTACTCAAAGACGGGATTGGTAGACCTCAGACTAAGTCTCTGATCGGCTCACATTACATGAGCATCGGTGACGGCTGCGCACCCAGAGTAGGCAACGGCATGAGGATTTTGTCTCCGATCTCAAAAACTTGTCTGGGACATATAAATCGGGGACAAAATTGTGTAGTGTACACATGACTTTAATGAGACTGACATAAATGCATAAGATACTAAAGTTTAATTGTTAATAGATGGCTCTGACATTTTTAACAATTATGTTTATTAAATATCCCAATTGGCCCCTGCCAAGGCAGCAGCTACTCATCCTGGGGTCCAACAACATTAAGGCAGTTACAGTTGAAGTCGGAAGTTTAAAAACTAGTTTTTCAACCACTCCACATATTTCTTGTTAACAAACTATAGTTTTGGCAAGTCGGTTAGGATATCTACTTTGTGCATGACACAAGTACGTTTTCCAACAATTGCTTACAGACAGATTATTTCACTTATAATTCACTGCATCACAATTCCAGTGGGTCAGAAGTTTACATACACTAAGTTGACTGTGCCTTTAAACAGTTTGGAAAATTTCTGAAAATGAAGTCATGGCTTTATAAGCTTCTAATAGGCTAATTGACATCATTTGAGTCCATTGGATGTGTAACTGTGGATGTATTTCAAGGCCTTCCTTCAAACTCAGTGCCTCTTTGCTTGACATCATGGGAAAATCAAAAGATATCAGCCAAGACGTCAGAAAAAAAAAATTGGAGACCTCCACAAGTCTGGTTCACACTTTGTAGCAATTTCCAAATGACTGAAGGTACCACGTTCATCTGTACAAACAATAGTACGCAAGTATAAACACCATGGGTCCACGCAGCCGTCATACGCTTTCTGTCTCCTAGAGATTAAAGTACTTTGGTGCGAAAAGTGCAAATCAATCCCAGAACAACAGCAAAGGACCCTGTGAAGATGCTAGAGGAAACAGGTACAAAAGTATCTATTTCCACAGTAAAACAAGTCCTATATCGACATAACCTGAACGTCCGCTCAGCAAGGAAGAAGCCACTGCTCCAAAACCGCCATAAAAAAAGCCAGACTACGGTTTGCAATTGCACATGGGGACAAAGAGAACCAAGCCTTCTTCCAAAGTTGTTGCAAAATGGCTTTAGGGCAACAAAGTCAAGGTATTGGAGTGGCCATCACAAAGTCCTGACCTCAATCCTATAGAAAATGTGTGCGCAGAACTGAAAAAGCGTGTGCGAGAGAGGAGGCCTACAAACCTGACTCAGTTACAGCAGCTCTGTCAGGAGGAATGGGCCAAAATTCACCCAACTTATTGTGGGAAGCTTGTGGAAGGCTACCCGAAACGTTTGACACAATTTAAAGGCAATGCTACCAAATACTAATTGAGTGTATGTTAACTTCTGACTCACTGGGAATGTGATGAAAGAAATAAAAGCTGAAATAAATCACTCTACTATTATTCTGACATTTCACATTCTTAAAATAAAATGGTGATCTTAACACTTGGCTAAGGTATATGTAAACTTTCGACTTCAACTGTATTGTATAATAAAAATGTATCTAAAACTGTATGTTTTATGCATTCTGTGTGGGCCAAACAGAGTAAAGGACCAAGGTGTGGTGACATGAGAAATTCTTGATTATAGCTGTGGAATAGTGTCCTTCGTTGACGTGAGTGATTATCCCAGGGCAACAACTTCTACACAAAAGAAGACATTGGTGTGAGATGTTAGACATGTATAGTGACATTTCAGTGGAATAATGCATTGAGCAGTCAGTGAATCATAAAATGCCTAAAGATTGAGTTGAATCGTCGTGGCCAGAAATGTCTCGAGGCCGTAAGGGTCATTCGTCCATCAGCCATAGAAAGCGAGCACCCAGACTCAAACGCAATTAGGCAATCAGCCAGTTACCTTTATTAATAGAAGACCATTCAAATGATAGAACTACATGGAATCATTCATTTTAAATTTCATCGCTCACTTCATCCAGGAAGATTTACCCTGCTTACATTTGGTAAGTCTTATTACTTTGTGCAGCTGGATTTGATTTTGCTCAGCGCTACAATGCAGACCTGGGATCAAAAACTTTCCAAAATCTTTAAAGCACTTGGGAGTGTTTGCTCTAGCCTGCCTTTGGCACTATTCTATCGATCTGTTAGGCCAATCAAGCAAAGTTAAAGTATTTGCAATTATTTCAAATAGTATTTGAACACAGGTCTGCCACAGTGTTCTTGTGAAGTGTTGCACAGCAGAGTAGCACCACCTGCTGGTTAACTGGGGGACATAAAGGCAGAGGACCCGGTGACTGATGCCCCACGTTGCTGTACAGTAGTATGAACATCAGGGAGATTGGTCATGAACTGAAATCTATTTACCCTGCTTCAGCCTGACAAATGTAGACTCATGGCTCCCTCTGCTGTCTCGAGAGAAAAATGTATACTTACTAGATATGATGAGAGATATGCAGGGACAGGGAAGAGGGAGAGAGCGGGGTGCAGAGAGAGTGAGGGGGGCAGAGAGATC
The DNA here is from genome assembly GCA_030435695.1 of Brachymystax lenok tsinlingensis. Taxonomy (NCBI): domain Eukaryota; kingdom Metazoa; phylum Chordata; class Actinopteri; order Salmoniformes; family Salmonidae; genus Brachymystax; species Brachymystax lenok. Next base: position 1,138,397 of record CM059786.1, read on the forward strand.
CCACTGAGCCACAGCTGTCACAAAAGACCAAATCCCCTCTCCCAGCATTAAAATAGAGTGAGCATTGAGTTCGCAAGACACTAAGTAGCATGATGTTCTCATTCGTTGAACTATAGCTGCCATTAAACAAGTAACAAGTAACTAACTGCAGTAAACATGACTGTCAAGTTTCTACATAGACATTGGGCTACATGAAATCAAGTCTATTAACCAGAGTTAGCAGGCTAACTTTGGAGGTTCAGCCTTTAGCCAAATAACGCTGGCAATGAATGCTTAAATCAAAACTTATATCCAGTAGTTGTACAAGGCAAAACTTGCTGTTTTATATTACCCAGGAAATGTCTAGAGACTGGAGACTACAGTTGCTCTACATTTTGAACGAATAGAGCCTCATTTGCGTCGTTACGTTTGCTATTTTGTTTTCCTCCAATTCATCTAATCTTCTACATTTTAATGCCGCCTCCCAGCCCCATATCCCGGCACTCCACACACAAATTCCATTTAGTGCACTTTTGCCTCCCATAAAAGATAACTCTTACATCGATGGTCGGAGAGAGGCCACTAGTATCAGAGTTTTAAATCGGGCTGTGCGTTGGAGAAAAAAAAAAATGTGTTTACGATTTGTTCCCCAGAAGGAAGTGAATATAATATACACACGTTCTCAGGTTCTTCTTTAAACAGATAGGGATGGAGGAGCCTGAGATTTTCTATAGGATTGAGGTCAGGGCTTTGTGATGGCCACTCCAATACCTTGACTTTGTTGTCCTTAAACAATTTTGCCACAACTTTGGAAGTATGTTTGGGGTCATTGTCCATTTGGGCCAAACAGGTATATATTTTTTTTATCAGATCAGAGGACAATTCTCCAAAAAGTACGATCTTTGTCCCCATGTGCAGTTGCAAACCGTAGTCTGGCTTTTTTATGGCGGATTTGGAGCAGTGGCTTCTTCCTTGCTGAGCGGCCTTTCAGGTTATTTCAATATAGAACTTGTTTTACTGTGGATATAGATATTTTTGTACCAGTTTCCTTGTGCAAGTCCTCAACGTCAACAGTGAAGAGGCGACTCCGGGATGCTGGCCTTCTAGGCATTGGAACACAGGAGTGATGGTTGCTGATAATGGGCCTCTGTAAGCTTATTTAGATATTCCATAAAAAAGCAGTTTCCAGCTACAATAGTCATTTACAACATTAACAATATCTACACTGTATTTCTGATCAATTTGATGTTATTTTAATGGACATTTTTTTTTGCTTTTCTTTAAAAAACAAGGACATTTCTAAGTGACCCCAAGTACGATACCTGTTCGATTTTGGGAGCTTTCTGGGATGGCCTTTTGTATGTATTGTTGCTATGAGACCAATTTGGCTGGCATGCTCTGGATGTGGTGGTCAATTGGCTCCATTCTAATACAGAGCTATTGCTGTCTACAGCCATCAACAGCATCGAGCACTGCACAGTTTATGTGCTATCTCTTTGTTATCAGAATAAACCAAATCAACTGGGACCATTGGCGGGCATCTTTTCCTTTGGTACACAACGCAAGAGAGAGTGAAGATCACATCTGTTATACTAGTGAGTTGTAGTGGTGTAGGAATAGTGGTGGTGATGGTGGTAATGTAAGGATATGACACACACACACACACTAACAATATAGATGTACACTTTTCTGAAAGGATCTGTCTGAATTGCCAGTGTTAAGATAGATTTCCCTGTGGAAGGCCTGAGTTAAACATCTGAAACAAGCCTGCAGAGGTTTGAGAAGCCAGACGCTGGCATCCAGCAGAGATCCACGTAGGAAAGAAAAAGCACCCTCAAGCTAGGCCCCTGCAGCTGGCAATACATGGCAGAGGGAACAGAGCTGACCAGCTGGGCTTATTTATCCTTTCGCTTAGTCCTCTTTTCCAAGTGCTCTGTGTGAGGGACTTATGTGGACTATTAAGTGTGTAATCGTCATATCTCAAACCTAATAACCATTATGTCTAGTAATGTTATGGAAACACATGGGTGGGCATTCACTTTGAAGTGTGACTGAAATGGCTAATTAAGTTGTTACATCATGTAAATAGTATTTCCTGTCACATAATGATGGTAACTAGTCATACTACAATAGTCATTACCATCACAATTCTGAAAAGTTGTGTTCTACCAAGCAAGTCAGCTCTAAGTGTTAAAAAATAGGGACAAAGTAAAGGTGCATAATTATCAGGAGATAATTCATCCATGTGTTTCAGATGACTGAAAATCCGTCATTTCCATGTTGCTGTACCAATTTGTTGCTTCTGGTGTGGTGTTGAAGTCTCAAAACACTGCGTTCCTTGCTTTGAAAGAATGTTGTTTTTTCGTCTTTGATTCGCTCAAAACGGGATAGAAAACAGACTCTCCACAAGGACACATCTTAAAAATGAAACATTCCAACACCTCACTCATAAGTACTCGTGGTTTGCACAAGCACAGCTCACAGCAGGAAGTGTACAACTGGTTACATGGACCAGAGCACAGAGCATGACATGAGTTGAGCTTTTCTTTGTCCTCATCAGATTCCAACCTCATCTTTGATGTCACTTTTTCCCACTGTTGCACATGATGATGGCATACAAAACCATGAACCCATTTAATCCAATTGGTCACAATAGTGGGAAAAAAACGTGTGTACTTTACAAGCTGTAGAGAAGTTAAAGTTGTACTTCTTAACAAATAATAAATACATTATGCATTATTAATATCTTTAGTATTATTCAGAGAATTTTCATATGATTTCTCAAAAGCATAAATCTCCAAGGTGTACTTTTACAGAGGAATTTGTCACCAGAAGTCTGTATTCAACAGCTTTAAAAACAAATACATTGATGAAATTATAAATATTATATTTTTTTAATATATTTTTTAAAGGGTCTAGTTTACATTCAGTATGTGTCTTTTTCCCCAAAACATTGAATCCATGATGCTCGTGGTATATTTGTCACGACTTCCGCCTAAGTCGGTCCCTCTCCTTGTTTGGGCGGCGTTCGGCGGTCGACGTCACCGGCTTTCTAGCCATTGCCGATCCACTTTTCAGTTTCCATTTGATTTGTCTTAGTTTTTTTTCACACCTGGTTTCAATTCCCCAATTACATGTTCATTATTTAACCCTCTGTTTCACCCATGTTTGTGTGCGTGTTTGTTTGATTGTTCAGGCAGTTACTGACGGCTGGTTAATTTTGTGGCCGGGTTTTTGTATAACGCCCATTATTACGTGTGACCGGTATTTTCCCGCACCTCAGTATTATTGTTTGTACTGGTGCTTCGTTATTAAAATTCCTTGTCCACGCGTCTCTGCTCTCCTGCGCCTGACTCCTTTTCACCAGTTACCCACAGCCTGACAATATTAGCAGTCACATTTGTGACTAATGGGAAAATACAGTGGCTCTAAATTATTACATTTATTTAATCATAGCAGATTATTTATTTTTTCAATAGATTTCAATTGGGTTATGGATATACTTGATCAAGATGATCTTACAAGGGATTTTACCATTACACACTCGCCTTTACATACAGTACCAGTCAAAAGTTTGGACACACCTACTCATTCCAGGGTTTTATTTGTACTATTTTCTACATTGTACAATAATAGTGAAGACATCAAAACTATGAAATAACACATGGAATCATGTAGTAACCAAAATATATTTTATAGTAGAGATTCGTCAAAGTAGCCATATGTCTCTATGAGCTAGAGATACTGTAAGTGTTTTTTTTGCATGGGCTGCGTCTCAATCCAATGCATCCGCCGATATCGCCCTTCCGGCATCAGCGGTGAAAGGTGGCAAAGCTAGAGCTGTGTTTGTCAGACCATGAGATATCCCCAAACAACGTCTGTAGTGGTTTTACTCTCGGAGCCCACAAGCTTCACAAGACTTGTCTGAAGGTCCCCGGTACCATTTTTTGGGGACTATCTGTTGTTCAAGGCATTTTTATTGGCTAATAGCAGTAATTCCAAATTCAATGTTGGGTCGGATTTTCCTGGCAGATTTAGTATTGTGCACACTGAATGATGTAATGAAGGACGAGTTTGGCTCCTAACTCAATTTCTGTGAGGACAGATGCTGGGAGATGAGAAGCAAGTGCAGGGAGTGAATATTAATAACTAACAGACATGAAACAAAACACGGACAGCGTCTGGACAGGGGAAACATAACAATATTAATGCAGACCCGGGGATCAAACTGAGGAACAGACAGATATAGAGGAGGCAATCAAGAAAGTGAAGAAGACCAATGAAGCACTGACGCGCATAACGATGGTGTGCGTAATGATGGGCAACCTGGCACCCTCGAGCGCCAGATAGGGGGAGCGGGAGCAAGCACGACAGTTTCATGTATTTGGGCCAAAGGGGAGTCTTTGCTTTCACCCCCATATAGCTTACAGTAATGGCAGCTCCGCAATCACCCCAAAAAACAAAGAAATTGGGAACTTAGGAAAGCCAACAGAGAAAACATTTAAACTATAACCTTAAAGTCTGGGCCAAAATGGAAGTGAACCTTGGATTTGCGTTCACAAACTGGAGAGGGCTAGATAGCTCGATTGAAATCCAACAAAGACATCACTTTATATCTAGAAAGATATATTAGCTGTGTTGCTTTGGTTATTTAGTTGTAAATAAGTATGCAATTGTTATACATTACATAACAAAAAGTATGTGGACACCTGCTCGTTGAACATCTCATTCCAAAATCCTGGACATAAATGGAGTCGGTCCCTCCTTTGCTGCTATAACAGCCTCCACTCTTCTGGGAAGGCTTTCCACTAGATGTTGGGACTTTAGTGAGGTCGGGCATTGATGTTGGGCGATTAAGCCTGGCTAGCAATCGGTGTTCCAATTCATCCAAAGGTGTTTGAAGGGGTTGAGGTCAGGGCTCTGTGCAGGTAAATCAAGTTCTTCCACACCGATCTCAACAAACCATTTCTGTATGGACAATGCTTTGTGCACATGGGCATTGTCATGGTGAAAAAGGAAAGGGCCTTCCCCAAACTGTTGCCACACATTTGGTAGCACAGAATCATCTAGAATGTCATTGTATGCTGTAAAGATTCACTGGAATCTGTCAAACACAGATTTGTCCGTCGGACTGCAAAATGGTGAAACTTGATTTATCACTCCAGTGAATGTGTTTCCACTGCTGCAGAGTCCAATGGCGGTGAGCTTAACACCACGCCAGCCGACGATTGGCATTGCGCATGGTGATCTTAGGCTTGTGTGCGGCTGCTCTGCCATGAATACCCCATTTCATGAAGCTCCTGACGAACAGTTCATGTGCTGACACTGCTTCCAGAGGCCGTTTGGAACTCTGTAGTGAGTGTTGCAACCGAGGACAGACAAATGTTATGCGCCATGCGCTTCAGCACTTGGCGGTCTCGTTCTATGAGTTTGTGTAGCCTACCACTTCGCGGCTGAGCTGATGTTGCTCCTAGACGTTTCCACTTCACAGTAACATTACTTACAGTTGACCGGGGCAGCTCTAGTAGGGCAGAAATCTGATGAACTGACTTGTTAGAAAGGTGGCATCCTATGACTGTGCCAAGTTGAAGGTCACTGAGCTCTTCAGTAAGGCCATTCTACTGCCAATGTTTGTCTACACTTGTCAGCAAAGGCTGTGGCTGAAAAGCCGAATCCACTAATTTGAAGCGGTGTCCACATACATTTTTATATATACTTTATGTTGTTTTTGAAGAGTCTGAGGAAGCATGATGCTGTAATTTTAATGGGAATAATGTTCCCTGTTAGGGTAGAAGAGGTTACAGTAACTAGGAGCTGGGCTATGCAGCAGGTCTCCGATGTGGAGGCAGTGCAAATAGCGGAAGGAGCAATTGGAGATAAGATGAGAGTGATGCCCCATTCTCATCTAGACTTTGTTACGTTTATTGCACAAGTGATAAATTGCGCTGGACAAACAAAAAATATATATAAGAAACTAGAATTCATTGTGAAGGCACCAAAATGATATTGGGATCTTCAGGACTTCACAGCCGAAATGTTACAGGAAATACTGAATAAAACGGTTCCCCCCTCAGGCTCCTGAGAATTTGTATGGATATGCGAATACATTTGTATCCAATTGAAAGAAAAATGTTTTTTTTCACCCATCCCAGTTGGTGGCGGCATGCACCTCTAAGAGAGGTTGTGGAACATTGAGTAGTAACTCCAGGACATCATCATCAGAGATTGGATTATTCTACCAGTTGTTGTGTCGTTGGTACCATTAATGCGATGACAATTATTTTATCAAATCAAATAACTATGATTACTTATTACGATAATTAAATTACTCATGTAACAATTAACTCATTAGCAATCTTTGGTCACCATGGAAAAAGTTTGTTTAATGAGTTCCTGAACTCTACAGATATAAAATGTCCTCTCACTGTCCTACTGCGTTTATTTTCAGCAAACTTAACATGTGTAAATATTTGTATGAACATGATTCAACAACTGAGGCAAACTGAAGTTCCACAGACATGTGACTAACAGAAATGGAATAATGTGTCCCTGAACAAAGGGGGGTCTAAAGTAACAGTCAGTACCTCGTGTGGCCACCAGCTGCATTAAGTACTGCAGTGCATCTCCTCCTCATGGACTGTACCAGATTTGCCAGTTCTTGCTGTGAGATGTTACCCCACTCTTCCACCAAGGCACCTGCAAGTTCCTGGACATTTCTGGGGGGAATGGCCCTAGTCCTTACCCTCCAATCCAACAGGTCCCAGACGTGCTCAATGGGATTGAGATCCGGGCTCTTCGCTGGCCATGGCAGAACACTGACAATCCTGTCTTGCAGGAAATCATGCACAGAACGAGCAGTATGGCTGGTGGCATTGTCATGCTGGAGGGTCATGTCAGGATGAGCCTGCAGAAAGGGTACCACATGAAGGAGGAGGATGTCTTCCCTGCAACGCACAGCGTTGAAATTGCCTGCAATGACAACAAGCTCAGTCCGATGATGCTGTGACACACCGCCCCAGACCATGACGGACCCTCCACCTCACAATAGATCCCGCTCCAGAGTACAGGCCTCAGTGTAACGCTCATTCATTCGACAATAAACGTGAATCCGACCATCACCCCTGGTGAGACAAAACCGCGACTCATCTGTGAAGAGCACTTTTTGCCAGTCCTTTCTGGTCCAGCGACAGTGGGTTTGTGCCCATGGGCGACGTTGTGCGACGAAGTAAGTAAAATGCCTGCCACTCAGGCCCAGAAACTAGGATATGCACATAGTACTATTGGATAGAAAACACTCAAAATAATGTCTGTGAGTATAACAGAACTGATATAGCAGGCAAAAACCTGAGGAAAATTCATCCAGATTTTTTTTTTTTTTTTTTACCTTTTTCTCCTGGCTGCCTATAGGATTCAATGTAATGTAGAACTTAAACTGCAGTATGGCTTCCACCGGATGTCAACAGTCTTTAGACAGGGATTCATGACCTTAGGTTGAATAAGAACTTAGACGTGGACACCGGAACTCAATAGAATGACATGCGCATTCACGGTCTCGCACGCTCTGCTGTGTTTTCCTTTCCTATCGTTCAGGCTATAATCCGGTTGAAATATTATAGTAAATTTACATAAAAGGATACCCAAGGATACATAAAAAAATGATGTTTGATTTGTTTGGACAAAGTTGATAGGTTTAGTTTGAACGCGTTCTCTTCACGGGTCAATGGGCGACTCAACGGTGGATTTTCTGAACATAACGCGCCAACCAAACAGAGATTTATGGATATAATAAATGACTTTTTCTAACAAATGAACCATTGGATGTCTTCGTTGGACACTTGGGATGCCCTCAGCAGAGGTTCTTCGAAAGGTAAGTGATTTATTTTAGCTCTTATATGGGTTTTGTGTGACCCCGCGCTGGATAATAATTTTTGCTAATGTGGAAAATAGGAGAGGTGCTATCCTCAAACAATCAAATGTTGTGCTTTCGCCGTGAAAACTTTTTGAAATCTGACAACGCTGTGATATTGCCAAGAATCAGAGCTTTTGATGACTATGCAACACTTGTATATTGATGAAAAGTTTGAATTTGGCGCCTTACATTTCACCGGGTAGTGTCGGGAACGGGGCGCTAGCGCCCCAGCGCTCGTTAATTATCCCCAAGAGGTTAACTTGGGTCAAACGCTTCAGGTAGCCTTCCACAAGCTTCCCACAATAAGTTGGGTGAATTTTGGCCCATTCTTCCTGACAGAGCTGGTGTAACTGAGTCAGGTTTATAGGCCTCCTTGCTCGCAAACGCTTTTTCAGTTCTGCGCAAACATTTTCTATAGGATTGAGGTCAGGGCTTTGTGATGGCCACTCCAATAACTTGACTTTGTTGCCCTTAAGCCATTTTGCCACAACTTTGGAAGTATGCTTGGGGTCATTGTCCATTTGGAAGACCCAATTGCGTCCAAGCATTAACTTCCTGACTGATGTCTGGAGATGTTGCTTCAATATATCCACTATTTTGTGAAGTGCACCAGTCCCTCATGCAGCAAAGCACTCCCACAACATGATGCTGTCACCCCCGTGCTTCACAGTTGGGATGGTGTTCTTTGGCTTGCAAGCCTCCCCCTTTTTCCTCTAAACATAATGATGGTCATTATGACCAAACAGTTCTATTTTGATTTCATCAGACCAGAGGGCATTTCTCCAAAAAGTACGATCTTTGTCCCCATGTGCAGTTGCAAACTGTAGTCTGGCTTTTTTATGGCTGTTTTGGAGCAGTGGCTTCTTCCTTGCTGAGCAGTTTTTCAGGTTATGTCGATATAGGACTCGTTTTACTGTGGAAATATATACTTTTCTACCTGTTTTCTCTAGCATCTTCACGGGTCCTTTGCTGTTGTTCTGGGATTGATTTGAACTTTTCGCACCAAAGTACGTTCATCTCTAAGAGACAGAAAGCGTGTCCTTCCTGAGCAGTATGACGGCTGCGTGGACCCATGGTGTTTATACTTGCGTACTATTTTTTGTACAGATGAACATGGTACCTTCAGTCATTTGGAAATTGCTCCAAAGGATGAACCAGACATGTGGAGGTCTCCATTTTTATTTCTGACGTCTTGGCTGATTTCTTTTGATTTTTCCATGATGCCAAGCAAAGAGGCACTGAGCTTGAAGGTAGGCCTTGAAATACATCCACAGTTACACCTCCAATTTACTCAAATGATATCAATTAGCCAATAAAAAGCTTTAAAAGTCATTACATAATTTTCTGGAATTTTCCAAGTTGTTTAAAGGCACAGTCAACTTAGTGTATGTAAACTTCTGACCCACTGGAATTGTGATGCAGTGAATTATAAGTGAAATAATCTGTCTGTAAACAATTGTTGGAAAAATTACTTGTTTGTTAACAAGAAATTTGTGGAGTGGTTGAAAAACCAGTTTTAATGATTCCAAGCTAAGTGTATGTACATATTTACATGTGTATGTCTTTGCTGTTTCTCTGTTCAAATTGCCGGTCCGTCTGTGAAGAGTAATTCCTCAGAAGTCTCTGGTTGTGTATGTCTGTTTACAATGTAGTTTGTTGCTGTAGCTTCTCTGTCTCGGAGTGTCTGTTAGCCTCTTATGGATTGGATCCCTTTAACGGGATCGATTTGACAACATCCGGTGAAGCTGGAGAGCACCAAATTTCAAATGCAAATGTGGTATTATAAAACATTCATAAAAATACAAGTGTTGCGCACTCTTCAAAAGCTTAGACTCTTGGCAATCTCACAGCGTTGTCAGATTTCAAAATGGCTCTGTGTACCTACCCCATTAGCATAATAATAAAACCGGGTGTCACAAAACATATAAAAAGAGCTAAAATAAATATTTTACCTTTTGAAGATATTACTTCAGAAATTACTTCCTCACTCAACTTGGAAAAACATCCTGCATTCCTCTATAGTTTTCAAGGTAAACTCTTCAAACCTTTTTCTAAAGACGGTTGACATCTAGTGGAAGCCATGGGTACCTGGGTCCTGGATTAAGGCATGTCCTATAGCAACCCATTGGAATAGGAGGCATGTCACAAAATCAGATTTTCTAAGATTGATTTTGCTTGGGTTTTTGCCTGCCATATCAGTTCTGTTATACTCACAGACATTTTTTTAAGTTTTAGAAACTTCAGAGTGTTTTCTATTATGTGCATATCCTAGTTTCTGGGCTTGAGTACCAGGCATTTTACTTTGGGCACGCCAGACTCTCCAAAACTCTGAACACTGCCCCCTAGCCCGTAGAGGTTAGATCAGTTCTTAAAGAGGTCTACCCTGCATTGTTCAGCGGTCTCTGTTCCTTAAAATAGAGGTATCTATAGTGGTGAGAGTAAATTGTTCTTTGTCTTCGGTCGAGTTTAAAGTACTTAATCAGCTGCAGACTGAATGTTCCTGTGTAGTCTTCTTCTTCGAGAGAGTTTTTAACCATTTCTTACCTTTCAGCTCGCACTGTCAGTCACGCTGGTCTAAGTCTTACCATTTTACACATCCGGCTTATCGTCCATGTACTGGTCTAATCTTGTAGAATTGAACCTCTTAAATCCATTTTTAAATCCATCCAAATCTAACTACGTGTAGCTCAGGCCCTGAAGCAAGGATATACATATTCTTGGTACCATTTGAAAGGAATGTAGGATAATATAACAGAATAGATCTGGTAAAAGATAATGCAAAGAAAAAAACAACCGTTCTTTTGTAAACAATTTTAACCATCATCTTTGAAATGCAAGAGAAAGGCCATAATGTTTTATTCAAGCCCAGGTGCATTTTAGATTTTGTCCACTAGATGACAGCAGTGTATGTGCAAAGTTTTAGACTGATCCAATGAACCATTGCATTTCTGTTCAAAATGTATCAAGGCTGCCCAAATGTGCCTAATATGTTTAAAATTGGTATTGGTATTATTTCACTGTAATAGCTACTGTAAATTGGACAGCACAGTTAGATTAACAAGAATTTAAGCTTTCTGCCAATATCCGATATGTCTACATCCTGGGAAATTTTCTTGTTCTGCAAGGAATTTACGGCCAACTTCACCCCCTTTCCCCCCATCATCTCTGGTGGGAGAGAAGGGGGGGCTCTATTTGATCCTCACCCAGGAGGGAAGTCATGACATAGTGTTGAATGTCCAAACTGAAAAGTTGTTGCGTTGTTTGTTGCTGGAAAGTGATGTTATATCGCCGATATTAGAGGACACATTAACTAGCAAATCTATCTAATTAGCTAATGTTAGGTCACAGATAACTAACTAGCTAGCCAAGTTATGTTGCTGGCATGGTCCGTTTTCCCAAAAGCATCTTAAGGCTAAATTCATTGTTAGAACCTTTGTAGGAGCATCATTTGATCACCGAGCTGTTTCACGAAACCATTGTTACCAAAGTTTCTAGAACTTCAGAACGAATGTGACAGTACCTATGTTTCCATTAACTTGTCCAGTGATTTTTTTTGGTCGACATTTAGAAAGCTGGCATAGAAAATAGATCTGACAATTGCCTGCTAGGGTGCATTTCCAACTATTGTGTCAATAAAAAGCTGGATGTGATGACGTCACATCAAAATATATAGACTTTTTCCCTAAAACCTACTACTGTGTTGAATAAAAATGTAGTGGTTGAAGTGTTTCCATTACCAATTTAGGCAAATTGCGCATTAATAAATTGCCCGCCCACCTCTGTTTCATGTGTCAGGTTTCCCACGATTTATCTGCAATAATTGACAAATATTTGCCATATTCGAATAATTCTAATGTGCTAATGTATCGCCATGGATCTAGCGCCCATGGGCATGCACTATCGGCTACCTAGGCTAGTCCGTGCCATGGTGAAACTTGCACTCCTGTCGATCTGGAATAATTGGATGGTGAAACTTGCCAGCCAACCAGAAAAGCAAGGCGAAGCAATTCAGGCATTCTTGAAAGTCAGGACAATCCTTGTCCTGCAAAAAAAAAAATGTATATGATTGAAAGAAAAAGATTTTGCAAGCAGTAGTCATGTAGCAGTAAATCTAGAGTAGCGTTTTTAGTAACGTGATGACATCACGTGCCCCGGCGTATGTTCATAAGTATTTCGCAATCCTAATTTATTTGAAAAATCATTATTTGTCGCAATAAATAAAGTTAAACAAAAGAAAAATCCAGCCCTTTCGAATGGATAAAAAAAACTTGATCTTTAGAGAATTTCTCCTATAGCCGCCGTTTCCATTTACACATGCTGTACAGATTTTTGGGGTGACATTGCTTTTGTCAAATAAACCTGGGTCAATGGAAACATGCCTACAGACTACAAATACGGAGTTGCACATTTATTTGCAAGGATATGAAGACGCTTCAAATGAAAACCGAGATGACTATTGAAATAGTGTAGGCTACAAAGACATATATTTGAATGATATTAGTTATTTGTATGCTACTATCTAATTTTTGCAAGTTTATTAGGTACATCACATCGTTCATGAAAATGGTTCGCTCTGGCAGACAGTGAGTCACGTGGCCGTGGGTTGCTATATAAAGCAGGCAGACAGACATCGAAGCATTCACTACTGTTCGATGGAACGTTAGAATCAGGGTAGGCCGTCATTGTAAATAAGAATTTGTTCTTAACGGACTTGCCTAGTTAAATGGATGAGAGGTCGACGGAGAATGGCAAGAATCATGCAAGCTAATAGGCGGGCCATAAACAGGCAAATAACGACACAGTACAACGGTGGTGTGCAGAACGGCATCTCGGAACACACAACTTGTCGGTCCTTGTAACAGATCGGCTATTGCAGCAGACGACCACACAGGCTTCCACTCCTATCAGCTAAAAACAAGAATAAGCGGCTCAAGTGGGCACGCGATCACCAACACTGGACAATTGTGGAAAAACATTGCCTGGTCCATCGAATCCCAGATTCTGTTGCGTCATGCTGATGGCAGAGTCAGGATTTGGCGTAAGCAGCATGAGTCCATGGCCCCCACCCCGGGGGCCAGGGGGTACGCGCAATGCCGTTGGGGGAATCCCAAATCAAATTTGTATTCACATTTTCAAACAATCCATTTAGATGTTTTTTTCTCGCCTGAGTAGCCTCGTTTCACTGCCAAAAAGTAAAATTCAACCACCTAATGTTCAGCGAAATAACAAGACAATGTCAAACGCAGGTAGCCTAGTCAAATAACTAACATCCAATCACATTAACCGTTACTCTCTTGCGGGAATTCCACTAATGGTCCGTATGTAGCCAAACGTAGCTGCTGCTCATTCCATTTGCTCGAAAATGGATAAATGTTTAAAAAAAGGCCAGTGTCCATAGAGACACATACCAGCAGTACTACACCTGCACCTGTCGACAACACAAGTTGTTCTGCTTCCACGAGCACATCCAATGCTAGCATCAGTAATTCTACATTTGCTACTAGCCCAGCTAGCATGGACACTGACAGTTGTGAATCTGATGCAGCTGAAGAGCTATTGCCCCCTTACCCAGGAAAGCACCGAACAACAGACAGGGACGTTGGACCGTTGAAGAGGCGCAAATATGATGAGAACTACATGGATTTGGGTTTCACTTATATTGGGAGTAGTGCCTTTCCTCAGCCACTGTGTTATATGTGCAAAAGTACTATCTCACAACTCGATGAAACCTTCCCTCTTGCGCAGACATTTGGACATTTGAAAAATAAGCTACAGGAGTTTTTTGAGCGAGAATTAAGACAACTTTATAGTAAGACATGTATAAAAGCAACAGATACAATTAATAAGAAGGGGCTAGAATTGTCTTATATGGTGAGCTACCAAGGGGCTAGGACAGGCAAACCCCATACTATTGTGGAAGACTAAATTCTTCCTGTTGCCGCGGATATGGCTAGGACAATGCTGGGGAAAATGGCCCAAAAAACTAAACAGACAATGACTCCATCAAATAACACTGTTTCACGATGCATCAATGACATGGAAGGAGATGTTTTGAAACAATTACTGCTTCGCATACAAGCCAGTGAATTCTATAAGTTGCAGCTGGATGAGTCAACAGACGTGGCGGGCCTGGCACAGCTCCTGGTATATGTCCTTACGTTCATGGGGGGTCAATTAAGGAGACATCCTCTTCTGCAAACCACTGGAAACTACAAATATCCTCTCCTTTTGTCCTATAGTACTGGACAGCTTTGTGACATCAAATGGACTTTGGTGGTCAAGATGTGTTGGTATCTGTACTGATGGCGCAAAAGCCATGACAGGGAGACATAGTGGAGTAGTAACGCGCGTGCAAGCAGTTGCTCCAGACTCCACTTGGGTACACTGCAGCATCCACCGAGAGGCTCTTGCTGCCAAGGGAATGCCTGACAGTTTTGGACACTACAGTGAAAATGGTTAACTTTGTTAACTTCTTAGGGAGCGGCAGGTGAGGTGACGGTTTTGGAGAGTCTGGCATGCCCAAAGCAAAATGCCTGCCACTCAGGCTCAGAAAATAGGATATGCACGTAATTAGTACTATTGGATAGGAAACACTCTGAGGTTTCTAAACGTGTTCACATAATGTCTGTGAGTATAACAGAACTCATCTAGCAGGCAAAAACCAGAGAAAAAAACATCTGGAAATCAGTTTCTGGTGACCTTTGGCTCTGTTAGACACACTCCCTATTGAATCCATTTGTTACCAGGACTGAGATTGCAGTACCTATGGCTTCCACTAGATGTCAGCAGTCTATATACAAAGACTCAGAGAGATTGGAGTAAACGCAACGAATAGGTACAGGAAATGGCATGGGGACCTGAAATGTCAACAAGTTTTCTCGGGCGCGAGTCTGGCTGGAGCTCCCCACTTTATTTTATTTATATACGGTATAGGTGACCATCATCGCTAATATTCATAAAAGGATAGCTAAGGATGCATTTTATCTGGTATTTGATTTGTTTAGGAAAAGTTTGTAGGTATATTTGAACGCGTTCTCTTCACGTTTCAATGGGCGATTCGACGTTGGATTTTCTGAACACAACGCACCAACCAAACAGAGATTTATGGATATAATAAATGACTTTTTCTAACAAAAGAACTATTGGATGTCTTCGTTGGACACTTGGGAAGCTCTCAGCAGAAGTTCTTCAAAACTGTGAAATGTGTTTTGTGTGAACCGCGATGGTTTATGAATTTATGCTAATGAAAAAATATTGGAGGTGCTACCCTCAAACAATCAAATGTTGTGCTTTCGCCTTAAAGCCTTTTTGAAATCTGACAACGCTGTGATATTGCCAAGAAGCAGAGCTTTTGATGACTATGCAACACTTGAATATTGATGAATGTTTAATAATTAAACTTTTGGATTTTGAATTTGGCGCCTTGCATTTCACCGGGTAGTGTCGGGAGTGGGGCGACACTACTCCCTATTAAAGCAAGGCCCCTGAACTCTAGTGTATTTTCTGCATTATGCAATGATATGGGCAGGGACCTTGCAACGCTTTAACAACATACATAAGTGCGCTGATTATCAAGGGGCAAAGTATTGACACTTTTTAATTGAGAGACTAGCTTAAAGTTTTCTTTACTGACCATCATTTTCACTTGTCTGACCGCTTGCATGATGATGAGTTTCTCACACAACTGGCCTATATGGTAATGTTTTTTCTCGCCTGAATAATCTGAATTTAGGATTACAGGGACTCTCTGCAACTATATTCAATGTGCAGGACAAAATTCAGGCTATGATTAAGAAGTTGGAGCTCTTCTCTTTCTGCATTAACAAGGACAACACACAGGTCTTTCCATCATTGTATGATTTTTTGTGTGCAAATGAACTCAAGCTTACGGACAATGTCAAATGTGATATAGCGAAGCACCTGAGTGAGCTGGGTGCGCAATTACGCTGGTACTTTCCCGAAACGGACGACACAAACAACAGGATTCGTTATCCCTTTCATGCCCTGCCTCCAGTCCACTTACCGATATCTGAACAAGAGAGCCTCTTCGAAATTGCAACAAGCAGTTCTGTGAAAATTGAATTTAATCAGAAGTCACTGCCAGATTTCTGGATAGGGCTGTGCTTAGAGTATCCTGCTTTGGCAAATTGCGTTGTTAAGACACTGATGCCCTTTGCAACCACGTACCTATGTGATCGTGGATTCTCGGCCCTCACTAGCATGAAAACTAAATACTTTTTTTTGTGCATCCTTTCAAGCACACCCTTCTCATTTACCTGTGGTGAGTTATTCACAATTTTTGATGAACAAATAAGATGCAAGATGGCTAAATAAAGAACAAAATTATTGATTATTATTATTTGTGCCCTGGTTCTATTAAAGCTTTCTGTCACTTCCCACAAGCCAGGTTGTGACGAAAACTCACTCATTATTATGTTTAGTAAATGTATCGTATTGTGTATGGCAGGCTTACAATGACGAAATGGAGAAATGTAACCTGGCTATGGATGAAAGGACTGCTCATCCATGATATAAAAATTATAGTTTTAACCATGTTTTGAGGCTATATAGTTTGTTTAAATTCTTTGTTCTGCGTGGTGTTTTGTCGAGACGCACATTACATATTCGGCCATTGTAAAAAAGATGCGTCATTAAAACACTTCTAAGTTCCATCGCTATCGAGGACACCGGGTCCTGGCTAGCTACAGACTGGCGACCTTTGGTCTCTGCTTCGGTAACGCCACACCGTTAACCTCGTGCTAGAGGGCAGTGTTTGGAAGTTCGGAGAGTCTGGCGTGCCCAATGTAAAATGCCTGTTACTCAGGCCCAGAAGCTAGGATATGCATATAATTGGTAGTATTGGATAGAAATCTCACTGAAGTTTCTAAAACGGTTAAAGTAATGTCTGTGAGTATAACAGAACTGATATGGCAGGCGAAAACCTGAGGAAAATCCATCCAGAATTTTTGTTTTATTGACTAACCAGTCCATTCTTATCCTTTCCCTATTGAACAATGAAAGAAATAGCTCCCAGATTGCAGTACCTATGGCTTCCACTGGATGTCAACAGTCTTTAGACAAGGTTTCGTTTAAGGAAATCCAGGTGTACCTCATTCTGGCTGTAGACTTGTAGCGCGTGTGACTTAGAGCGCGCTCTTTGTTATTTATCTCCGGTATTGAACATTACAATTTAAGACAATGTATTTTGTTTATTTACATATTAGGGTATCTGAGGATCGATTAGAAACGTTGTTTGACTTGTTTGGACAAAGTTTGTAGGTAACTTTTTTAGGTTTTCTATGTCTGTATATTGAACTAGTGGAACGGGTGGATTACTGAACAAAACGTGCCAACCAAACTGAGTTTTTGGGATATAAAGAGGGACTTTATCGAACAAAATGACCATTCTTTGTGTTCCTGTGACCCGTGGGATTGCAACCAGAGGAAGATCTTCAAAGGTAAGTGATTTATTTTATCGCTATATTTGATTTTGTAATGCATGCGCTGGTTTGAAATATGTTTATATGCAGGAAGTATCCGAGGCGCTGTCCTCAGATAATCAAATGCTATCTTTTCGCCGTAAAGCCGATTGTAAATCGGACAATGCGGTTCGATTACCATGATTCTAAGCAAACTAATAGTGTACAACATTTGTATTTTCATGAATGTTTAACATGACTATTTTTGTAATTTGGCGCTCTGCATTTCACCGTAGGTGGGAAGCTAGTCCCCCCACCGACCCTAAGAAGTTAAAGGCTCCTTTGTCTTCTTCAACCTCATGTTGATTTTCAGGGTCGTGACTAATGTATCCCTAGCTGCAGTTTGTGGTCCTTCTAGTGTCCTATGTTAATTGGTATGTTAATTCTTAACTCAATCTTTTATACCCTCGGGTAAAAAGGGGCATTTTTGTCATGCTGACATGCTCTCTGGGCTCCCTGGGACGTGGCAAGTTACGAGGCAAAATTTAATCATCACTGTGATCTCGTTAGAAAACTAAATCACAATAACATTCCCTTCATCCTTTATTTTCTACACAACGTAAAGGAAGTAAACCTGATATAGAAGAGTACCGGCTCTTCAAGTTACAATGTTTTTGTTATAATGTCTTTATACCATTTTTAGTGACATCACAAAATAGACATTACCATATTCCATCTCTCATCATTCCCAACATTCGGATGTTGATGATTTTGGGCAGCAAAATATTCAGTAACAAAGAGACATTCCATTCACCCATACAAGAGACCAAAAGGAGTTGTCTGCTGCCTACAATTTTCAAGCTGCTGAATGGAGGGGAGGTCCGGGCTGTGGCTCGCCGTTCTGGACCTGTTGTCCAGGCTAGTGGATCTAGGCAGTAACTTAGGCAGATGTTAGCAACTAGTTTGTGGCTCTGTCACTTCTAAGTGTCAAAGCAAATGAAACAAAAATGAATAAAAACACCAACAAAGATATACAAAAGAGATGTGTGTCGCCACCTGGGTGTCAGAGGGGGGAAGGAGAGAAGTAGTTGAGTGTCATCTACATAGCAATGATAGGAGAGATCATGTGAGGATATGACGGAGTCGAGTGACTTGGTGAATAGAGAGAAGAGGAGAGGGCCAAGAACCGAGCTCTAGGGGACACCAGTAGTGAGAGTATTGTTGCAGACACAGATCCTCTCCACGTCACCTGGTAGAAGCGGCCTGCCTACAGACCTGGGTGTTCGAGCCCAGGCTGTGTGACAGCCGGCCGTGACCCGGAGTCCCATAGGGCATTACACAATTGGCCCAGCGTCGTCCGGGTTAGGGGAGAGTTTGGCCGGGGCCTTTTCTTGGCTCATCGCGCTCTAGTGACTATGTGGCGGGCCGGGCGCCTGCAAGCTGACTTCAGTTGACAGTTGAACGGCGTTTCCTCTGATACATTGGTGAAGCTGGCTTCCGGGTTAACCTGTTACGGATCCAATCCCGTGAACGGGATCGATTTTGACAACATCCGGTGAAATGCAGAGTGCCAAATTCAAATGACAAAAATACTAATTTCAAACATTCGAGAAAATACAAATGCTGCACACACTTCAAAAGTTTAGACTCTTGTTAACTTCTTAGGGAGCGGCAGCTAAAGTGTTGGTTTTGGAGAGTCTGGTGTGCCCAAAGTAGCCTGCCACTCAGGCCCAGAAACTAGGATATGCACGTAATTAGTACTATTGGATAGGAAACATTCTGAAGTTTCTAAGAGTGTGCAAATATTGTCTGTGAGTATAACAGAACTGATATAGCAGGCGAAAACCGAGGAATTTCTGTCCTGGAAAAAGTGTTTGACACATTGCCTCATTTTGAACCCCTCCCTATTGAAAACAGCCATATATGGGAGTAAGATTGCAGTACCTATTGCTTCCACTGGATGTCAACAGTCTCTAGACAGTGTTTCGTGATGTTAGGTTGCTCTGGATGGTAATAGAAGAAGAATTTCGAACTAGTCACCGGATGTAAACAGAAGAGGAGGCACGTTCACGGGCTCGCACGCGCTGTGGTTTTTTCCTTTGCTATCATCCAGTTTATAATCCGGTTTAAATATTATAGTAAATATACATAAGTGTTCCTAAGGATACATTATCAATGATGTTTGATTGTTCTTGGACAAGTGTATAGGTTGAACGTGTTCTCTTCACGGTTCAATGGGCGAGTGGACGCTGTATTTTCTGAACATAACGCCCCAACCAAACAGAGATTTATGGATATAATAAATGACTTTTTCTAACAAAAGAACCATTGGATGTCTTCGTTGGACTCTTGGGAAGCCCTCAGCAGAAGTTCTTCGAAAGGTAAGGGATTATATATTAGCGATTTTATGCGTTTTATGAGACCCGCATTGGTTATGGATTTATGCTAATGCATAAAATATGAGAGGGGCTATCCTCAAACAATCAAATGTTGTGCTTTCGCCGTGAAGCCTTTTTGAAATCTGACAACGCTGTGATATTGCCAAGAATCAGAGCTTTTGATGACTATGCAAGACTTGTATATTGATGAATGTTTAATAATTCAACTTTTGGATTGTGAATTTGGCACCTTACATTTTACCTGGTAGTGTCGGGAGTGCCCCACTGCTCCCTAAGTAGTTTTAATCTAACAGCATTGTCAGATTTCAAAGAGGCTTTACGGTGAAAGCAGAACATTTGATTGTCTGAGGACAGCGCCCCACTCAAACTCAATTAGCATAATAACATAACCAGCAGAGGTGTCACAAAACTCAAAAATAGCATAAAATATATTGCTTACCTTTGATGATCTTCCACTGATGGCATATCAAAGCGTCCAGGTTACACAATAAAAGGTCCTTTTGTTCAATAAAGTTCCTCTTCATATCCATTAACTCCGTTTGGTTGGCGCGTTTTGTTCAGTAATCCACCTGCCCAAAGGCTTTCATCCATGCAGACAAACGATATCCCAAAAGTACCCGTAAAGTTTGTCGAAAAAAGTCAAACAGTAACCAATACTCAGATACCCTAAAATGAATATACACTATAATATTTCAGACGGAATATAACCTGCTGAATAGAAGAGAAAAAGAACTGAGCGCGCATTCCCTGTTACGCGCAAAATCCAAAACAGTACACTTGACGTGAACTCAGGAACTAGTGGTCTTACTCCCTTGATTTTCATGATTGAACGTTCCAACCTTTTTCTAAAGATTGAATACCCTGCATTGAATAGCATGCCAATTGAAAACAGTGTGACATGACTCATTCAGACATCCCGGATGGATTTTGCTCGGGTTTTTGCCTGCCATATCAGTTCTGTTATACTCACATACATTATTTTAACAGTTTTAGAATCTTCAGAGTGTTTTCTATCCAAAGCTACTAATTAAATGCATATCCAAGCTTCTGGGCCTGAGTAACAAGAAGTTTACTTTGGGCATGTTTTTCATCCAAACTTCTAAATACTGCCCCCTAGCCCTAAGAAGTTAAGAGAGCAGGAGTTAAGAAGCAGCGCTGCTTGGCAGGTCATGTTTCGGAGGTTGTATGACTCGACCTTTGCCTCTCCCGAGCCTGTTGGGTAGTTGCAGCGATGAGACAAGATCGTAACTACCAATTGGATATCATGACATTTTTTTTAGAAAAAGGGGGTAAAATTACAAAAATAAATAGATAAAATAATTGGCCTGCTAGGTAGGATGCAATCCAAGAGTGTGCAGAGACTGAGAGGCCCAGCCCAGAGAGGGTGGAGAGGAGGATCTGATGGTTCACGGCTTTGAAGGCGGCGGATGGATCGAGGAGGATGAGAACAGAGTAGTGTCAGCTTTGGCAGTGCGGAGAGCCTCTGACACAGAAGTGTTTTGTAAAGAAAAGAAAGGGATACAGGTCTATAGTTTGACGTCAGATGAGTCTAGTGTTGGTTTGTTGTGGAGGGGAGCGACTCGGGCCATTTTGAAGTCAGAGGGGACACAGCCAGTGGTCAGGGATGAGTTGATGAGGAATGGGAGAAGGTCTCCAGAGATGATCTGGAGAAGGGGATGCGGTCGAGTGGGCAGGTTGATGGGCGGCCAGACCTCACTAGTCGCAGGATTTAAGAGAGCATCCTGTTAAGCTTGAGGAGATGGACAGGTGAGAGAGGAAGAAAATAGAACATCTTTAGTCAGGAGAAATGAGTAGCCCTGTAACAACACTGCGACGACCAGATGCTCTTGGACTAAGAGAGAAAATGTAGTCAGCTGAAGAGACAGCAGGGCAGGGCAAAAAAGTAAAGAGACTGAAGGGCAGTGTCACGATTCTCTTCCTTCGGGACAGACCAAGACGCAGCGATGTAGCCAGAATACATGATTTATTGAAAACACGGGACAGAACGAAAACAATAAACGAAGAAACAAGACGTGAGCCCTAACGCTAAATACTAAACTCAACACAAAGATCTAAACCTAACCACGACTGGCGAAACCTAACCTAACCACGAACGGAGAAACCTAACTAGACATGAATGGAAAAACATAACTAGACACGAAAGACAAGAACCCGACTGAACATGATGAACGTAACATAAACAATAACCCACGAAACTAAAGTGCAACTCCCAAATATATATATGGTTCCCAATTAGAGACAACGAGACTCAGCTGCCTCTAATTGGGAACCATTATCCCAACATAGAAATAGACACCCTAGAACACACAAACCCTACACCAAAACGAAACCAAAACACTCCAGCCTGTCATCTCGGGCCTGGGCGTTACAGTACCCCCAAAGCGCGGACTCGGACGCGCCAAAAATCTGTGGGGGGTCTTCGGTGGGTCCCTTTGTCCCAGGTGGGGCTCCGGTGCTGGCCGTGCTGGTCTGATGTCACGCACCGGAGGCCCTGGACCCTTTCTTGGAACTCTGGTGCGTGGAGCAGAAGCTGGGCGTACTGGACTCATGATGCTCACGGTAACTCTGGTGCGTGGGGCTGGAGCTGGCCGTACTGGACTCGCGATGCTCACTGGAACTCTGGTGCGTGGAGCAGGAACTGGTCGTACTGGACTCGTGATGCTCACTGGAACTCTGGTGCGTGGAGCAGGAACTGGCAGTACCGGACTCGTGATGCTCACTGGAACTCTGGTGCGTGGAGCAGGAACTGGTCGTACTGGACTCGTGATGCTCACTGGAACTCTGGTGCGTGGAGCAGGAACTGGCAGTACCGGGCTCGTGATGCTCACTGGAACTCTGGTGCGTGGAGCGGGAACAGGCCGAACTGGGCTCTCTAAGCGCACGGGGAGCTTGGTGCGCGGAACCGGAACAGGACGTGCAGGACTCTCTAAGCGCCGCGAGGGAGCTGGAGTGCGCGGAGCCGAACAGGACATGCTGGACTCTCTGAGCGCACGGGAGCTGGAGTGCGCTGAGCCGGAAAAGGACATGCTGGACTCTCTGAGCGCCGCGGGAGCTGGGTGCGCGGAGCCGAAAAGGACATGCTGGACTCTCTGAGCGCACGGGAGCTGGGTGCGCGGAGCCGAACAGGGCGTGCTGGACTCTCTGAGCGCACGGGGAGCTGGATGCGCGGAGCCGAACAGGACATGCTGGATTCTCTAGCGCACGGGGAGCTGGGTGCGCGAGCGGACATGCTGGACTCTCTGAGCGCCGCGAGGGAGCTGGGTGCGCGAGCCGAACAGGGGCGTGCTGGACTCTCTGAGCGCACGGGAGCTGGAGTGCGCGAGCCGAACAGGACGTGCTGGACTCTCTGAGCGCCGCGGGGAGCTGGGTGCGCCGGAGCCGAACAGGACGTGCTGGACTCTCTGAGCGCACGGGAGCTTGGTGCGCGGGCCGAACAGGACATGCTGGATTCTCTAGCGCTGCGGGAGCTGGAGTGCGCGGAGCCGGACATGCTGGACTCTCTGAGCGCACGGGAGCTGGGTGCGCGGAGCGAACAGGACGTGCTGGACTCTCTGAGCGCACGGGAGCTGGATGCGCGGGCGGAACAGGGCGTGCTGGACTCTCTGAGCGCACGGGAGCTGGAGTGCGTGGGCAGGAACAGGACGTGCTGGATTCTCTGCGCACGCACGGGAGCTTGGTGCGCGGAACCGGAACAGGATGTGCAGGACTCTCTGAGCGCACGGGGAGCTGGGTGCGCGGAGCCGGAACAGGACATGCTGGACTCTCTGAGCAAACGGGGAGCTGGGTGCGCGGAGCCGGAACAGGACATGCTGGACTCTGAAGATGCACTGGGGACCTGGCACGTGGAACAGGAACAGGACGTGTTGGAACCTCAACACGGACTGCGATCTCGGAACGTGGAACAGGGATCTTGGAGCGTGGAACAGGGATCTCGGAGCGTGGAACAGGGATCTCGGAGCGTGGAACAGGGGTCTCGGAGCGTGGAACAGGGACTGGACGTGTAGAAACCTCCACCCGGACCGGGACCTGATACGGAGAGCCGACATCATACCTCCAGCTAGCTCACTAACCCTGGCCTCACGGTTGAGTGGAGCTGGAATCTCTCGGACTGGGCTGTGGATTCGTACCGGAGATTCTGCCCGTAGGACCACAGGATAACTTGGTCCCAAAAGGCGCACTGGAGACCTGGCGCGCAGAGCTGGCACCACTCTACCAGGTAGCACACAGACCTCGGCCCGACCAATGAGTGGCGCTGGGATCTCTCGCACTGGGCTGTGGACACGTACCGGAGACACCGCACGCAGAACCGGGGCAGGATATCCGGGTCCCAGGAGGCGCACTGGAGACTTAGCGCGCAGAGATGGCACCACTCTTCCTGGCTGAACACTAAGTTTCGCCCGACTGATGAGTGGAGCGAGAATCTCTCGCACCGGCCTCTGAATCCCTATAGGGGAAACCGTGCGCAACACTGCATAGCACGCGGTGTCCCTTCGGCGACGCTCTCCCCAACGCTCTCTCCACAAGGCACGAGGAGTTGGCTCAGAGTCCCTCCTGAACCGGCCAACCTCCTCGTGTGCCCCCAAAAGTTTCTTGGGGCTGCCTTACGGGCTTCCTAGCCCGGTCTGAGAAACCTGCCTCTCACCGGATCCCATGCTCCCATCAGGTCCTCACACCTGCGCCGCTCAGCCTCCTCTCTGGGCCGACGATACTCTCCAGGCTGGTCCCAAGCACCTCCATAGAACAACTCCTCCTCCCAAGACCTAAGCTCCCGGGTCTCTCGCTGCTTGGTCTTTTTGTGGTGGGTTATTCTGTCACGATTCTCTTCCTTCGGGACAGACCAAGACGCAGCGATGTAGCCAGAATACATGATTTATTGAAAACACGGGACAGAACGAAAACAATAAACGAAGAAACAAGACGTGAGCCCTAACGCTAAATACTAAACTCAACACAAAGATCTAAACCTAACCACGACTGGCGAAACCTAGCCTAACCACGAACGGAGAAACCTTACTAGACATGAATGGAAAAACCTAACTAGACACGAAAGACAAGAACCCGACTGAACATGATGAACGTAACATAAACAATAACCCACGAAACTAAAGTGCAACTCCCAAATATATATATGGTTCCCAATTAGAGACAACGAGACTCAGCTGCCTCTAATTGGGAACCATTATCCCAACATAGAAATAGACACCCTAGAACACACAAACCCTACACCAAAACGAAACCAAAACACTCCAGCCTGTCATCTCGGGCCTGGGCGTTACAGGCAGCATAAGTTGAAATAAACTCTCTGTTCTTGTCCGCAGATCGGCAGTTCCAAATGCAGCCAGAGAGCCGGAATTCTACATGGGTTGTGCAAGCAGGGTACACTAAATTTGAATGGTTGCAGCCAAGGGGTGGGGAGCGTCTGTAAAGCCTACAGGGAGAGGAGTGAACAGGTATAGAAAACATACAGTTGCTAATGCTAGAAATTAGCAAATGAGATCAACAGAAAATAACTAGGTATGATACTCAAGTGAGAGAGTGGTGTAGAGCCTTCTTCTCTTTTTTTCCTCGAACAACTCGGCAGAACGATCTTTGTTGTTTCAGCGACGGTCTTAAAGGCGTTACATGGTCAAACCGACGTCTGCATTGGCCGTTCAGCATTTACGCCTCTGCAGAAGTCCGGGCATCCATACTTCTTGTGCTTCGGGGAGCAGCGCCGAGATTTTAAACAGGGCTGTTATGAAGGAAGTGAGTTTGTGTTTATAAAGGACCTCCCAGTCCCACCCACCATCAACCAATTGTGGAGCCCTCCGCATTGTTACAAAATTTGAGAGGCGCACAGCGATGCGGATCTGAATTTGGCCTCTGTGTGCCTCTGGAGGCTCCACAATTACATCACACCCTCCATACGGAGTCTCCGACCACATTTGTGGATCAAGCATAAGTTGGCGCTTAGTTTTGCAGACAAGACCGCCACTTACACGGCTGCCACTGAGAAACCAGGGAAGACTGAAGTACTAATGCAGATTTCCTAGCAGAGAGGAAGAGCACAGCTCCATGTACTAATTGCTGATTGCATAGGAGAGGAGAAATTAGAGGTGTTATGGTGACCATATTACCGCCACACCGGCGGTCATGAGTCACGGTAATTAGGCTTTCCAAGTTCTAATGCTGCTGATGGTCATTAGTAGCCTACCAAACTTGCTAACTGCCTGGTACTCCGCACTCTATTGTCCCTCTAATCATTCTGACATCAAAGCAAATGTATGTTGCACAACATTTCTATAGGCTATGCAAAAGAGAAAGGCTATGCAAAAGAGAAAACAGAGTGATGGCCTCTATTTAAAAGAGGATCCCATCAGCTTTCTATAGGCTAGGCCTACTATATTTGTTTCTCAACTTTCCTAATATTAAGATCATTGCTTTTCTTTACAACAGGAGTATAGCCTACCTGGATGGCATGAAAATGAACCACATAAAAAGCGTCCTCCATTCACTATTGAAGTGCATAGATTACCTTTTTTTCTGTTGTTTTTCAGCTTTTTCTGTCTTTTGAGACAGGTGCATGATAATGGTCCATTCTAAATCAAAATAAATTTCACATGTAAAGACAAGATTAAATTAAGAATAGTCTGATGGGTGACAATATTAGCGTGTGCAGACAATGCAAGAAATGCAATCCTTTTTTTGTGACTTTTTCAAATCATAGTAGCACACGTAGCCTAGCCCATAGGCCTATATGTTTTGATAAGGTTTGTATCAAAACTAAAGTGGCCAAATAACTTCTTAAAATCAAGCACACTAATAATTAGTGCTAGGCACCTTTTTTCTCCACTTCCTGCCTGAATGACGTGCCCAAAGTAAACTGCCTGTAGTTCAGGCCCTGAAGCCAGGATATGCATATAATTGGTATCATTGGAAAGAAAACACTTTGAAGTTTGTAGAAATGTAAAAATAATGTAGGAGAAAAAACAACCAGATTTTCTTTTTGAGAGAGAGACCATCCTCTTAGAAATGCAAGAGAAAGGTCATATTGAAAATTAGCTCCAATTCCTATGGCTTCCACAGGGTGTCAGCAGTCTACAGTGGGGCAAAAAAGTATTTAGTCAGCCACCAATTGTGCAAGTTCTCCAACTTAAAAAGATGAGAGAGGCCTGTAATTTTCATCATAGGTACACTTCAACTATGACAGACGAAATGAGAAAAAGAAATCCAGAAAATCACATTGTAGGATTTTTTATTTATTTATTTGCATCTAGCCGCACCCTTACCTGCCAATTTATAAATGACGTCTCCGTAATCTAGCATGGATAGGATGGTCATCTGAATCTGGGTTAGTTTGGCAGCTGGGGTGAAAGAGGAGCGATTACGATAGAAATGTAACTTTAGCCTGCAGCTTTGATATGTGCTGAGAGAAGGACAGTGCACCATCTAGCCATACTCCCAAGTACTTGTATGAGGTGGCTACCTCAAGCTCTAAACCCTCAGGAGGTAGTAATAACACCTGTGGGAAGAGAGGCATTCTTCTTACCAAACCACATTACTTTTGTTTTGGAGGTGTTCAGAACAAGGTTAAGGGTAGAGAAAGCTTGTTGGACACTAAGAAAGCTTTGTTGTAGAGTATTATGAACTAGTGTAGCCCACAGCCATACGGCATAGCCAGATCAGGGCCTAACGTAAGGACAACTCAAGAGTATGCTATTCTGTTCTTCTTAATAGACTACATTTTCTTCATATCATGTTTCATTAGACCTGTCTAAAATACATGGATTTATTAGACATTTTATAAAATGTAGATGTTCCAAAGGTCTGCATCAGTGGCATGTAGGCTATGCATGGAAGCTAGGAGATGCTAAATGTGTTTATGTTAATTAACGTTTACCATGAGACCGGAAGTTATTCGCTTGACAATTGCCGGCTGACAAAATTTCATTACCGCCACAGCCCTAGGAGAAAACACTGATTACCAAAACAAGTCACAAATTGTCCACACCCTTAATCCTGGTTGATATGTCAACTATCATTTGCAAGTTGTGAGCAGTCAGCAGTCAGCAGTTCACACACAAGTAGGCTACTGGGAAGACGGGCAGCACTTAAAGTACACTGAAAGACCCTGGTGAGGACAACGAGCATACAGAAGAGCTTTCCTGAGACGGTTTCTGACTTTGTGCAGAAATTCTTCAGTTGTACAAACCCACAGTTTCATCAGCTGTCTGGGTTGCTGGACTCAGACAATCCCGCAGGTGAAGAATCCGGATGTGGAGGTCCTGGGCTGGGGTGGTTACACGTGTCTCTGCGATTGTGAGGCCGGTTGGACGTACTGCCAAATTCTCTAAAACGACGTTGTAGAGAAATTAACATACAATTCTCTGGTAACATCTCTGGTGGACATTCCTGCAGTCAAAACTTGTGCTGTGTGACAAAACTTACACATTTTAGAGTGGCCTTTTATTGTCCCCAGCATAATCCCTGTGTAATGATCATGCTGTTTAATCAGCTTCTTGATATGTCAGGTGGATGGATTATCTTGGCGAAGGAGAAATGCTCACTAACAGGGATGTAAACAAATGTGTGCGCAACATTTCAAAGAAATAAGCTTTTTGTGTGCATGGAATGGTTTTTGAATATTTTATTTCAGCTCATGAAACATGGGACCAACACTTTACATGTTGTGTGTAAATTATGACTTGAACACCCATCAAAATCTATCTTCTCTTTCTTGTAATGTAAGTGTTTGAGACGGTGGGTTAAATCCCCTACAAATCTTTTGCGTTCTTATAGATTCAATGGAAAGACAATGTATTCCATTGAGACCATATCAGCCATTACCGGGATGTGTTTGCCAGGTCATTACAAACATTTCCGCGGGGGTAACGTTAACAGGGGAAAATGACAGGCACAAGCAAGAGTATGAAAGAGTCTCAGGAGTAAAATGAAAGCAATCAATCCAGCGAGATTTAAGGGACAAGTGATTTTGCACCCCTCAAATACAGGAAATAGATAGCTGAAAAAGACAGATCCTCAGGTGGGTCGGGTGTGCACGTTGCTAAATCATGGCCATCTGATGACTGGTATCTCTTAAAGCTATTCCACACTTCATTGTCCATGGAAAGGAAATTCCTCTCACAGACGGGAATAGTAGGCCCTGAGCCGGTCCCCCTGGTGCTCCAGCTGCAGGAGGTGGGTTCAGTCCCAGGCTGAGGGCCCCTGCTGTCTGCCCGGGGGTGTCTGGAGCCACCTATCCTACCCACACACAGCTTCCCAGGGGCAGGTAGGTAGGAGGACACAGGAAAGGCTTTTCCAAAGCTTTAACAATGGAGATGGCAGAAGATTAACAGGATTACTGTAACCGTAATGAAGGATGAACTGAATAATTTCTTCACTTGACGAAAATGTACAGTTGGTTTTTTAAAGTTTGCCGCTTCGGGTTATATTTTCTCACCATACATTTTTTTTTTTAACTCAATTGTGTTTACCAGACCTTAGGGGGTTTTCAAGTGAAGAGCATAGAGGATCCCTAATAGAGTAACAAATACTGTATATCAGGCCAGCATATGAGATCACCCATTACCACTTTGTCTGTGGACACTCAAGGTGGATTGATGGGTAGTTCCAACTGAACCTGCCCAAAAGGAGAAGGGGCCGACATCTAGGTGGTAAACCACATTGGCCACTGAGGTGAGGCGACTATGTGGGGCTTGCAGGTTGGAGGTTGTGGTCGGATATTGATGTGAAGTTCGGATCTCTTTGCTAAGTCGGGTCTTTCGATTGACAGTAGCACGAAGTAATGAAATTGCACAGGGGGAACAGGTACAGTAGTTCTGGTTTGTATACATTATATACTACCAATGAATAGAGTTGAGCAGAGGCATTTCCACTCAAACCTCAATTACATCTAATAACTTCATTAACAACCAATTGGATTTTCCACCGAATTGTTTCCAACTTTACGAAGGATTAGGAAAAGACAGGCCCACATGTTCCTGTAAACATTTGTTGTCATCCCTTTCTCCCTTAGTTTACTTTGCCAAGATTGTTGCTTTTCTGTGAGACATGCCAGAGAAATGAATGTTCTGAAACTAATGTTCACATCCGTAAGTTGGTGGAACAATGAGGTATCTGACAGTGAATCTTCTCCTGAAGAAACGTCAATCAGCATGTGGAGTCTCTCACCATACTCTCAGTTAAAACATGTTTTTATCAGCCTTTCATTCTCTTTTTAATCTTAATGACAAATGAGACAGGCAGATGCCCTGGTACAGTACGTTCAGGATAAGCCTTTCCCAGGCTGAGGTTATCGCTGAGACAGCACTGGATAGGTTTCCATTTAATGTATTTTATCTTAACTATACCGCTTGTGATTCCTTTGAAATAGGGCTTTGATGAACTTTTATGGTCTTCGAAATAGCCTACCTCTGGAATGAAGGGAATTTGGCACCTAACTAAAAACAAAGTGATTAGCGTGGAACAATTTTTTTTTGCTAATCTACACATTCATTTCAGGTCAGAGTTATTACGAAGATTTACATTAATTTTGGTCATTTCATTATTTTTGCTTTTTAAGCACATACTCAAATGCTGACATTCAGATTCCCAGGGGCAAAAATGTATGCGGACACATAGCCTAGAAGCTGTGATAAAAAATGTAACCCTGTTTGTGATCATATCAGATAATTTGATGATCTTGTAGGGACCTTGAGTTGGTTGATGGTTGTCTTAATCTATGTGCTGTGAAGAGGATGGAGTCCTTGAAATCAGTAGCAGGGGTGAGTGTGCATTTAATTAAACCAGCCTCCTGCATTATTGAACACACTTTGTACTTTTGAGGGACAATGTAAATTGTTAAGGTGGTCTGTCCCTGACCAAAAACCAAACATTTTAATGCATTTTTTAGTCAGGCTATTCCTTAAATAGAAAGTCAAACTATGAAATGATTTCAGAAATACTGGTTCTCACCCCTTAGAGAACAGTGCTTCATGATCGAAGTGTGAGCCTACACTGAAAATCACTATCTATCACCAGTGTGTGTATGTCCATAGGAGAGAGTGGGGTAAATTGAGCGAAAGGGTTAGTTGAGCCACCCCTTGTTTCTAGGAAACCATACACAACATTAATAATCATGGGACCTAATATATAGGGAGAGGTTGTCATTTCATGGATTCTGTAAAGAAAGAAACCACATGGAAAAAGTGGTACGCAAGTTAGGTCCAAAAAACAGATTTTCATGAAGTCAAATGAATTTATGCTGTTATAGGTTTCATGATGCTTGTATCTAAACCAAAGTAGATATTTTAAGATTGTTTTATACATCAGTTGGGGTCTCTATTAGCTATATAGGATGTCCTAAACCTAGCATGAAAGTGCATCCTTGTAGCTGTGTGGGCTAATTGTCACGACTTCGGCCGATGTCGGTCCCTCTCCTTGTTCGGGCGGCGTTCAGCGGTCGACGTCACCGGTCTTCTAGCCACCGCCGATCCACTTTTCAAATTCCGTTTGTTTTGTCTTCATTATACACACCTGGTTTCTATTCCCATAATTACATGTTCCTTATTTAAACCCTCTGTTTCCCCCCATGGCTTTGTGCGTGTTTGTTTTATGTAAGATGGTCTGTTTTGTGTGAGCTTGTATTTTACCCTTTTTGTAGTTTGATTTTTGAGTAACATTATTCGTGATTACTCATATCTGTTGTCCTGCGCCTGACTCTGCTTACCTGCTACACTGAGACTTCTGACACTACTTCAGTAAAACAACCGATCGAACTCAATGTGTTGCACAACACATACAACTTACAAACATTCAATAACCCACAAACACAGGTGGTGAGAGAACAAACTAAATAGGATTCCCAATTAGAGGCAACGACTAACAGCTGCCTCTAATTGGGAACCAACTCAAAACCAACATAGAAAACACCAAACACCCCTGGTCACGTCCTGGCCCAAAACCAGGATGTGACAAATGTAGTCAAAATGTTTGCCTTGGGGTAAGTTGAGCCAATGGCCACCATTCCCCATACAAATGAGGATTACATTAAGTCAGTTGTATGCATAATATGCATAGTATCATGCATATGAACTCAAGATAGTGCATTTGTATTGTTACAGAGCAGATATCATCATGCCCGTGTATACAAAGGTAAAACAAGCAGGGATCTAGCCCCCCTTGAGGTTCTTGAGAGAGTAGCCAAGGTAAGATTATTATATATTTGTTTCACCTTTATTTAACCAGGTAGGAAGGTTGAGAACAAGTTCACATTTACAACTGCGACCTGGCCAAGATAAAGCAAGCAGTGCGACACAAACAACAACACAGAGTTACACATGGAATAAACAAACATACAGTCAATAACACAGTTGAAAAGTCTATATCCAGTGTGTGCAAGGGAGGTAAAGGCAATAAATAGGTCGTAGTGGTGAAACAATTACAATTTAGCAATTAAACACTGGAGTGATAGATGTGCAGAAGATGCATGTGTAAGTAGAGATACTGGGGTGCAAAGGAGCAAAAAAATATTTAACAGTATGGGAATGAGGTAGTTGGATGGGCTATTTACAGATGGGCTATGTACAGGTGCAGTGATCTGTGAACTGCTCTGACAGCTGGTGCTTAAAGTTAGAGAGGGAGATATGAGTCTCCAGCTTCAGTGATTTTTGCAATTCGTTCCAGTCATTGGCACCATTTACTGAATAACACAAGAGGTACATTGACAAAAAAGAAAATGAACATGTACTTGTGTGAAAATAGAGTAGCAATGGCACACAATGTCTTGTCTGATGACATGGAGCCTGAGCTTGCTAAACATGATCAAGAATCTCACATACCATTTTCATGGGTTTTAGTAGCCTCAAATGCAGAGAACTTGCCTACGAATTGGCATATCGAAAACAACATCCCTCTTGCAGACAACTGGTCAAGAACTGGAAGGGTAAGTGATATTGAACAGAAATAGGCATACATACAAGATATAGAATATATCACACCCCCATTCCATTAATTAAACCTTGACCTACCATCACCCACTGTCACAGGACACCATCACACACTTACCCCAAGGCAGCTCAACTTACTCTGTCCCTATGCTCAACTTACCCCAGTTGTGCCAAGAGACCACTTTGGACAATTTATATTTTCAAAACTGTTGTTTACATTAATGCTGATTATTTCCAGTGATACACAACATCCTGAAGTATATGTAGATATCTTTGTTAGAAATAATACTATATTTCCCTTTACGTAGTGATGCTGAATGTACAAAATGGCTCAACTTACCCCACTCTCCCCTACTTGTAAAAGTAGAGGTGTCCATTTCGCAATGTAAAAACCAGGTAATTGTCATTAATTTCCAATTCTGTTTTTTCATTGAAGAAATTGTTCAGCCATTATTTAATGGTAAATGGAATTTCTTAGATACACTACATGACCAAAAGTATGTGGAGACCTGCTCATTCCAAAATCATGGGCATTAATATGGAGTCCCCCATTGCTGCTATAACAGCCTCCACTCTTCTGGAAAGGCTTGCTTCCATTTAGCCACAAGAGCATTAGTGAGGTCGGGCAGTTGGCGTTCCAATTCATCCCATAGGTGTTCGATGGAGTTGAGGTCAAGGCTCTGTGCAGGCCAGTGAAGTTCTTCTACACCGATCTCAACAAACCCTTTCTGTATGGACCTCGCTTTGTGCAAGGGGGCATTGTCATGTAGAAACTGTTGCCACATAGTTGGAAGCCCAGAATCGTCTAGAATTTTATCATGTTTGTCACTAATAAAAAAAAATTGGGGGGGAAACCTAACTTTGTGTCATGTGTAACACGTAATGCAAGTTTTCACCATTAAGCCTATGTCTCAGCAAATTCCTATAATGGCCCCTGCGACGGAGAGAATCATATCCAATTCAAATCTTGTACTACTCACTGTAAACTGCAGCCACACATTGATTTAAGCTTACAATAAATACATCTATCATGTCGGTGAAGAAATATTGAATTGTGATAAACACAAAATTACCTACAGTAACAGTTTAATCTATTGTCACATCTAGGGCTGTTGCGGTGACCATATTACCGCCATACCGGCGGTCATGAGTCATGACCACAGTAAAATTCCACGTGACCGTTGAGTCACGGTAATCGCCATTTATGCACTCTGTACATGCTTTGGTAGTACTGGTACTCAGGGCTCTATTGTCCCTCTAACTACTCTGACATCAATGCAAATGCAATCGAAAATCACATCAAACACATCATCAAAACAGTATCATTATTTTAAAACTAACCTCACTGTGATGATCAATTTGAAGAAAGAAGTTCATCAGCAGGTTGAAAGTGAGTGTAAAACATGGTCATTGTGGATGTTGTTTCAAAGCCTAACAACGAAGTAGGGGGTGCTTTCTAAGGTGATGATTAATTCAAAAACCCCATACGCATATTAAAGTTTAAGTATACGCATATGCTTATGACCCCAAGCCCGAAAAAAACCCTGAATAAAAATGATGATTGTGCTGTTATACAATACATAGCCTACCGCATATTATGCATGGCAGAAAAACTAAAACTGATGGAGCAGTGGGGCGCTGTCGCCCCACCTACGACAACATCCGGAAAAATGCAGAGTGCCAAATTCAAAATACAAAAGTAGTAATATTAAACATTCATGAAAATACAAGTATTGCACACTCCTCAAAGGCGTAGAATCTTGGTAATTTAACAGCGTTGTCAGAATTAAAAAAGGCTTTACGGTGAAAGCATAACATTTGATTGTCTGAAAACAGCGCCCCGCATACTTCCCTCTGTTAGTATAATAACATAACCAGCACGGGTGTCACAAAACTCAGAAAAAGCGATGAAAGAAATCGCTTACCTTTGAAGATCTTCATCTGATGGCAATCCGAAGGGTCCCAGCAACACAATAAAGCTCCGTTTGGTTGGCGCGTTTTGTTCAGAAATCCACCGTCCACTCTTCCAATATACAAGACATAAAAAGCGTAAAAAAACATACCTATAAACTTTGTCCAAACAATGTTTCTAATCGATCCTTAGGCTCACTAATATGTATATAAACGATAATATTTCACACGGAGAATATCCTGGGCGATAGAAAAGGAAAAAACCGAAGCGCGCTCTCTCGGTCCCGCGCGCCAAAGAGATGAGTGACTTCCTTAGTTCACTTACCAAAACATCTCTTACTCCTTCGTTCTTCAAGATAAACACATGAAACCTTGTCTAAAGACTGTTGCCATCTAGTGGAAGCCATAGGTACTCCAATCTGGGAGCTGGATCTCCCACCTTTCTACAGCATGTCAATGGGAAAAGTGACACTTCACAGAATCACATTTGGATGGATTTTTTCTCTGGTTTTCGCCTGCCAAATCAGTTCTGTTATACCCACAGACATTATTTTAACAGTTTTAGAAACTTCAGAGTGTTTTCTATCCAAACCTACTAATTATGTGCACATCCTAGTTTCTGGGCCTGAGTAACAGGAATTTTTACTTTGGACACGCCACAGTCTCCAAACCTTCGAACACTGCCTCCACTCCCTAACAGTTTAATTGAAATGCATTCCATGTGACTACCTCATGAAGCTGGTTGAGAGAATGCCAAACGTGTGCAAAGCTGGCATCAAGGCAAAGGGTGGCTATTTGAAGAATCTCAAAGATTGAGGGTTGTTTTGCGTGGCCTCCATGGAGGCCTGGAGATGCTACACTTGTTTATGTTAATAGGCAATTACCGAGACACGCAGTCTTTTGCATGACAATAACCGGCTGTCAAAATGACATGACCTTCAAAGCCCTAGTCACATCTTTTAAATAATTTCCTATTGTGTTGGCACATAGGGACCAATTCAGACTCAGGAAAGAGTGGGGTTGGGGGGGCTCAATCCTGCAGGGCAGACAAGTGCTCTACCACCTTTACAACAAAAAGCCTGGCAATGATTTAGTACTTAACTAGTACATGTTGGTACATGACTTCTGGACAAGAATTGTTTAGAATCTGATGTGGCTAAAGCAGATTTTTCTGTACCTGCAAGTCAGCAGGTAAACACGCAAAATCTGCCTTCCATTAAAGCCACAGTCCTGATTATGTAGCTTGTTCTGTACCAAACTAAGTGGTGGGGCTACCGTTGGGCTGAAACACAGACTCCAGATGCTGACCTAGAGCATTGAAATTGAACTGAATACATTGTTCCCTGAAAGGGGAAATCTGCAGTTCAAACAATAACAAAGAAGACACCCCACCACTGATTTGCTAAATAGTTGAAGGATAGGGCTGGAGAAATGTAACCACTCTCAAATTCGTAGACAGCGCTATAGATGCAAGGACTGACCATCCATGAGATCGAAATTCTAGTTTTAACCATGTTTTGAGGTTATACCGTGTTTATTTACAATTACATTGTTTACAAACAAAGAGGTAAAAAAAGCTTATATTTTGGGTTCCCTTTGGGGTAAAACAATTTAAATAAGCTCATGAGGCATTTATAAGTCATATTCTTCAAGAATCAATGGGTACATATAATACATTTAAAAGTCAACAAAATGTGTGTAGCAAACGCATATTGCCCCTTTATTAGAGAAAAGCTATTGTGAATCTTAACATAATCAGCATCTGGTCTAAATTCAGACTGGTGAATACCTTCCACTTATTATCTTATAAACATCCCGGAATTAACCGAAACAATGGTTAATTGTATTACTAAATTTCGGTCTCCATTCTTAAAATGGACAGTCCAAATAGCACATTGCTTTGCATATTTGTCTGCAAATGTTTTTTCTCTTTCTGTCTGGACATGGTGTCGTTATTTAGTAAAAGCAATAGCGCTATAGTGTTTTAGGAAAGCTGGGTTTTATGCACATGTTTATTGATGAAGTCTTCTAGAAGGGTCGTCTTTGATCTGACGGAGTGAACGGAAACTACGGCAGTCTTTGAACTAGTGGAATCAGAAGCTATTGTAGCCAGATCTAACTGTCATTCTATTCCAAACGTCTTTCCTCACTACAAGAAAAGTCTCAGTGAATGTATTGTTATTTCAGCATTATCCATCTCTAAATCTATTGTATCTGAAGAGATGAATCACAACAGTTGTGATTATAGAGTCCCAATAGGGAGGATGACACTTTGCGTCCAAGGGACCATTTTCCATCTTCTTCCGGTTGGATAGTTCCATTTAATTTGTGTGAATGGATTCAGTTTTGCACAGGGGTATGCTTTTATTACAGGAGGAGGAGATAGTTATTGGGAGGACAGCAGGCAATGAAGCAGGGAAGATTCATATCAACATGCACAGGAGAGAGCAACTCTATCAGAGAGATGACAGAGCTTCACACATTCATCAGCCTATTATAACCACTCTATAGATTTAACTGCCCTGTCACGAAGCACCCAGAGAGGAGACAGCAGTAGGCCTGATTACCAACAATGACGAGACATCCTACAGTGGGGAGGTGAGGGCCCTGGGAGAGTGGTGCCAGGAAAATAACCTCTCACTCAAGGTCAACAAAACAAAGGAGCTGATCATAGACAGCAGAGGGAGCACGCCCCTATCCACATCGACGGAACCGCAGTGGAGAAGGTGGAAAGCTTCAAGTTCCTCGGCGTACACATCACTGATGATCTGGAATGGTCCACCCACACAGACAGTGTGGTGAAGAAGGCGCAACAGCCTCAGGAGGCTGAAAAAAATTGTCTTTGCCCCTAAAACACTCACAAACTTTTACAGATGCACAATTGAGAGCATCCTGTCAGCCTCTGTCACCGCCTGGTATGGCAACTGCACCGCCTGCAATGCAGGGCTCTCCAGAGGGTGGCGCAGTCTGCCCAAGGCATCACTGGGGGGTAAACTACCTGCCCTCCAGGACACCTACAGCACCCGATGTCACATCAAAGCTGGGACCGAGAGACTGAGAAACAGCTTCTATCTCGAGGCCATCATACTGTTAAATAGCCATCACTAGCCGTCTTCCCCCCGGTAACTCAACCCTGTACCTTAGAGGCTGCTGGCCACTTTAATACTGTTACACTAGTCACTTTAATTATGTTTAAATAATGTTTACATACTGCTTTACTCATCACATATGTATATACTGGATTCTATTCTACTGAATTTTAGTCAAGGCCATTCCAACATTGCTCGATCTAATATTTATATTCATTGTTAGTTCTGATATTTCTTTATTTAAATTTTTGAAATGTGTGTGTACTATTTAGTATTGTAAGGTATACTGCACTGTTTGAGCTAGAATGTTCAAACTGAAAAAGAGTTGGGTGGGTTTTGGGGTCACTGGACTTAGTGACCAGGTCATAATTAAGTGCCCAGAAGCCGGTGTTTGGAGGTTATATTAGCACGGGTGTTGTTAAGCCCGAGACGAAGTTGAGTTCTTATCCCTTGCTTGCTAGCTAGCCAACTACGGCTAACAGAGTCAAATCAAACAGTGCAGCCAAAATAACATCAAAGAAGCTGCATTTGCATTTGTTTAGGCTGTTTTCTAGTGACATTTATTTGGATATATCCATAACAATGATGCGTGATTTCGCCTGGCATAGAAAATATGCTCTCTCATCAGGACACTTTTCGGGGGAGCGAGCCAACTAACTTGCACAGCTAACACAATCACTTCAAACTGAAGCTGGAAAGACAACAAACTAGCTGCATTTTGTTTCGTTTGACCTGTTTTTCTATGTAATTTATTTTGTATATATACATACAAATTATGCCGATTCATGATTTTGACTGGCTGAGAAAAGCTGTCTGTCTCGTCCTGACACATTAATCCTCAATGGGACAGTGGAGATCAAATTTCAGTATTGAAACGATGTTGAAAAGGTTGGAGAGTCAGACAGCAAGGTTTATACAAATCTCTGCTGTTGAAGCCAAATGCTAGTCTAAAAGAAAGGGTAGATAATGTCTAGATGCTTGTTTACAGCTGAGATCAAGTTTATAAATTGCCTGGTTTGGCTGATGAGACAGTGGATTGCACAGTGAGATGGAACAGTGAATAGGCATTTCAATATCATTGCCTTAGCCGGTTATAACATATGCAATAGACACAGGCTGGAGCGCGGTTTTAACCAAACAGCATCCAGGATTAGATCATCCCATTGTATAATGCACTTCATTCTCTCAGGTTTGTTTTCTCATATAGCGTTGAAGTCGGAAGTTTACATATACCTTAGCCAAATACATTTAAACTCAGTTTTTCACAATTCCTGACATTTAATCCTATTACAAATTCCATGTCTTAGGTCAGTTAGGATCACAACTTTATTTTAAGAATGTGAAATGTCAGTATAATAGTAGAGAGAATGATTTTATTTCAGCTTTTATTTCTTTCATCACATTCCCAGTGGGTCAGAAGTTTACCTATACTAATTTAGTATTTGGTAGCATTGCCTTTAAATTGTTTAACTTGGGTCAAACGTTTCGGGTAGCCTTCCACAAGCTTCCCACAATAAGTTGAGTGAATTTTGGCCCATTCCACCTGACATAGCTGGTGTAACTGAGTCAGGTTTGTAGGCCTCCTCGCTCGCACACGCTTCTTTAGTTCTGCCCACAAATTTTCTATAGGATTGAGGTCACGGCTTTGTGATGGCCACTCCAATACCTTGATTTTGTTGTCCTTAAACCATTTTGCCACAACTTTGGAAGTATGCTTGGGGTCATTGTACATTTGGAAGACCCATTTGCGACCAAGCTCTAACTTCCTGACTGATGTCTTGAGATGTTGCTTCAATATATCACGTAATTTTCCTCCTCATGATGCCATCTATTTTGTGAAGTGCACCAGTCCCTCCTGCAGCAAAGCACCCACAACGTGATGCTGCCACCCCCGTGCTTCAGGGGTGGGATGGTGTTCTTCGGCTTGCAAGCCTCCCCCTTTTTCCTCCAAACATAGCGATGGTCATTATGGCCAAACAGTTCTATTCAGACCAGAGGACATTTCTCCAAAAAGTACGATCTATGTCCCCATGTGAAGTTGCAAACCGTAGTCTAGCTATTTTTATGGTGGTTTTGGAGCAGTGGCTTTGTTTTACTGTCGATATTGATACTTTTGTACCTGTTTCCTCCAGCATCTTCACAAGGTCCTTTGCTGTTGTTCTGGGATTGATTTGCACTTTTCGCACAAAAGTATGTTCATCTCGAAGAGACAGAACGCGTCTCCTTCATGAGCGGTATGATGGCTGTGTGGTCCCATGGTGTTTATACTTGCGTACTCTTGTTTGTACAGATGAAAGTGGTACCTTCAGGCATTTTAAAATTGCTCCCAAGGATGAACCAGACTTGTGGAGGTCTACAAATGTTTTTCTGAGGTCTTGGCTGATATCTTTTGATTTTCCCACGATGTCAAGCAAAGAGGCAGTGAGTTTGAAGGTAGGCCTTGAAATACATCCACAGGTACACCTCCAATTGACTCAAATTATGTCAATTAGCCTATCAGAAGCTTCTAAAGCCATGACATCATTTTCTGGAATTTTCCAAGCTGTTTAAAGGCACAGTCAACTTAGTGTATGTAAACTTCTGACCCACTGGAATTGTGATTCAGTGAATTATAAGTGAAATAATCTGTCTGTAAACAATTGTTGTAATAATTACTTGTGTCATGCACAGAGTAGATATCCTAACCAACTTGCCAAACCTATAGTTTGTTAACAAATTTGTGGAGTGTTTGAAAAACGAGTTTGAATTAAGAATCATTGGGGCTCTAGCGCCCCAATCCCGACACTACCCGGTGAAATGTAAGGCGCAAAATTCAAAATCCAAAAGTTTAATTATAAAACATGAATCAATATACAAGTGTTGCATAGTCATCAAAAGCTTAGAGTCTTGGCCATATCACAGCATTGTCAGATTTCAAAAAGGCTTCACGGCGAAAGCACAACATTTGATTGTTTGAGGATAGCACCTCACATATTTTATGCATTAGCATAAATCCATAACCAGCGCGGGTCTCACAAAACACATATAAGAGCTAAAATAAATCGCTTACCTTTGATGATCTTCTGCTGAGGGCAAACCGAAGTGTCCAAGCAAGACAATCCATGTTTCTTTTGTTAGAGAAAGTCATTGTTTATATCCATAAATCGCTGTTTGGTTGGCACGTTATGTTCAGAAAATCCATTGTACAGGGAACAGAAAGCGTTCAAATTATACCTATCAACTTTGCCCAAACAAATCAAACATCATTTATAATGTATCCTTAGGTGTACTTTTATGTATATTAACAATTATATTTCACATGGATAGTATCCTAAACAATAGAAAAGGAAAATACAGTTGAGCACGCTCACGGTCTCTCGCACCAAAAACTGAAGTGACTTCGTCACTCCTCTTACAAATTCCTCTTCTGTTCGGTTGTCTTCCATGATAAATGCATGAAACCTTCTCTAAAGACTTGACATCTAGTGGAAGCCATAGGTACTGCAACCTGGGTCCTATTTCACAGAGAATCCCATAAACAGGCATTGAAAGTGAGGGCATGTCACAAAAAAACATTTTTCCGGACAGAATTTCCTCGGGTTTTTGCCTGCTATATCAGTTCTGTTATACTCATTATCTTAACAGTTTCAGAAACTTCATAGTGTTTCCTATCCAATACTACTAATTAGTTTCTGGGGCTGAGTTGCATGCATTTTACTTTGGGCACGCCAGACTCTCCAAACTTCCGAATACTGCCCCGGTGCCTGGAGAGGTTAACGACTCCAACCTAAGTGTATGTAAACTTCCGACTTAAACTGTACATGGCAGAGGAAGTTTTAATTCAATAAGGAATAACATATTTGCAGTAACCACCCATCTATCACATTTAGTGTCCATTTGTCAAGTGGCAGGTCTTGATTTTACATAACATATTACATAACTATATTCATAGTCACCCTTATGTCAAGGAGCATGACATGAAGTCATTGGAATATTCATAAAGCTGTTATGACACAGGATGACAAATATTTTGTGAAGACCTTATTATGAATGATACTTTAGGTTTAGTGTGATCCCTTTTCCCACACTGAAGTGGCATGTGTACACCTATTCCTTGTATTGCAATGGTATACATATAGTACAATCATAGAAATTCATTTTATTGAAGAACATTGGTAACAAGTGGCTAAATTTGCATGTGAAGGTGATAGTCACACATACAAGACTGTGTCCACTACAGTTCCACCACCTCAGTGTAAATCTGAATTGAATCGGGTATTGGTCCTCCTGTTGATATAACTATTTATTGGAAAACAGACCCAGCTCAATATATCATGAGTTTTTTTCCCCAAAAAATTTGGGGAAAGGAATCAATGGTGTTAAAACATTAAATCCTCAATTTACTTGACACAGCCGTCGAAAGTGACAAACAGAATTATGAGATACGGCTGAAGTTTGGAGCTTACATTTTTAATGCCGGAGCTCACCTGAACTGAGAAACTCACTGGAGAGTGAAGGATTTCAAGCGGTGTGGCAAAACACTGTGTCATTACATTTTACGGACGGCTGCTCTCACCCCCCACCTTTTTTTAGGTTGGTTTACCTTTCGTTCTTTTGTTGTTCTTTAAAAAAAAATGGAGAGGTCAATAGGAGGACCAACATGGCTATGAGGCACAGGGCACTGTTGCTGTAGATAACTTGGGGAATTGGTGTTCTCTTAACGCCACTTGATGCAGTGCTGAAAGCTTCAAGGAACACATACACTCTAGACAGCATCACTACTCTTCGTCTTCATCTTTTTTGAGAGCACAAACATATTTAAACGGAGAACACATTTTGTGAAATCTTGCATTAGCTGTTTATCTCGTGTCAGCTCTTTTCAATATTCTCAACCTTATCAAAGCGTTGTCAACTGCTCGTACCTCCTAATGTC
Source organism: Brachymystax lenok tsinlingensis (assembly GCA_030435695.1). Classification (NCBI taxonomy): domain Eukaryota; kingdom Metazoa; phylum Chordata; class Actinopteri; order Salmoniformes; family Salmonidae; genus Brachymystax; species Brachymystax lenok. The sequence continues at coordinate 1,180,962 of CM059786.1, forward strand.
CTCAATTAGACACTCCTCGAAAATCGTCCAGAATTCAAATGTTCAAGTACAGTAGTAGAAACAAAAGTAATAAAAGCAAAGTAGCTAGGTAGCAACAATAGCAAGTCCCTTCCCTCTGTGTTTACCCTCAGGAAATACGGTACAAATGTAATGTCGACACAAGAGTGGGACTTCCATTGCAAAACTTCATCCACCCAAGCGCCACACCCTCTTGTGTCAGACTTTATGGTGAAAGAAATCACAAGAGTGCGTCCATGCATTCAGCTCTGTTGACTTTGCATCGCACTAAAGGAAGTAAAGTGGGTGGGATGGCATAAATTAACAACCTCACCAGTACATTTTTTTTTTAATCCGTTTTTCTGGGGGAATATACACGTAACATTTTTTTCCAGGCAAAAAGCAAACTGGGGTCATGTTCATTAGCTGACCAAATACTACTAAGATCTTCTGAAACCTTTGGGTACATTTACTTTACCAGGGAGTAGTGCTTCTGCTTGAAAATGTTCAATCCTGCTAAGTGAAGACAAACGTGACAAAGCACTGTCAGCAAAGAAAGGCTCTGACTTTGGTCTATGATAATAGGTTCCAACAGAAATCCTGATTCACCGCTATTTGGGAGGAAGGGCAAATAAAGTGAGAGAACTCTACACCCCAATAACCTATTGAAGGTTCAGGTTACCCTAGATCAGCACGGAAGGGTGGAGCAGGGGTGGGCATGCTTTATGTTCGTGCTCCATCGCTTGTCCAGGCCCTTACTCATCACTTTTCTGAGGAGGCAGCACTTAATTTGAGGATCATGAGCCAGTATCAGCTTTTTCCTCTTTCTCATGTGTTGAAAAACATAGTTTCTGAATTTCATATTCTCTTTCAATTCGATCCCGGTGCCAAACCAACATGAAGACTGTCAACATAATCTTTGAGTTAGTGACAGTGTATTGAGCTACACATCTAGTCAATCAATGAAGTTATGCTGCTGAAATAAAAATGGATAATCAAAACAGGCCTTGAGATGGTGCGACTATATTATTAAGCACCCTTGTAGCCTGTCATGCTTTTCCAATGTTTAAAACCCTAATCATGTCCACGGCTCCCTGATCTTTCACTGGGTCTTCAGAGTGGGTCGTAGCGGGCCCATGGAGCTCGTAAAACTCATCTCAATTGCAAACAATCGCTAACTGAGCGTTGCTCCATTAGTCAGCTCTCATGCTATATTAATCAATACTGCCTCCCTGGCATTTGTTTACTTTGACTGCGGCTGAAGGACAACCCCAACTACGATTCAGATTATTATTTTTTTTGCCTATCAATATAGTTCGCCTTCCTACATCAGCAAAAGCAATCCCCATTATCCTTTTGTAGTCAGATTAATTGAATTCTTCGGAGAGGGCAAAATTATTTGCACTGAAAGGGACACATTTAGAAAGAAAATTAGCTTGCTTTCAAATAAATCCAAGATTTATTTAAATGTCAATCCAAACAAATGCATACTTGTCATTTCACAACAGCGAAAAGGTCTGTGCCTCGTAACCACTTTCACGCCCTGACCTGTATGAGCCTGTTTATGTCTCATTTTGGTGTGGTCAGGGTGTGAGTTGGGGTGGGCATTCTATGTTCCTTTTTGTATTTCTTTGTTTTTGACCGGGTATGGCTCTCAATCAGGGACAGCTGTCTATCATTGTCTCTGAAGTAGCCCTTTTTCCATCCGGTCTTTGTGGGAAGTTGACTTTTTTTGTGTGTATGTACTGTTGGTGCTACACCTCATGAGCTTCGTTCATTGTTTTTGTTTCGGTGAGTTAGACGAATAAACATGTTTTTCTCAACCCGGCACGCTGCACCTTGGTCCGTCATTGAAGATCGTGACAACCACATTTAGCTGTTGCTATAGAATCCTTACTATTATCAAAGTAATGTGCTAATGCAATCATCACTACGCCAACACTATTACTATATCATAACAACATTATCATGATTTTCACTTTTCGCACCAAAGTACGTTCATCGCTAGGAGACAGAACACGTCTCCTTCCTTAGCGGTGTGCCGGCTGCGTGGTCCAATGGTGTTTATACTTGCTTACTATGTGACGATCGTTTTGAGAAACGGACCAAGGCGCAGCGTGAGTGGAGTTCCGCATTATTTAATCATAAAGTGAAACTTCCAAAATACAACAAACGAACGCTCAAAAATGTAGCGCACACTGCACATACAAAAACACAATACAATAACTCACAAACACAGGTGGGGAGAGAACAAACTAAATAGGATTCCCAATTAGAGGCAACGACTAACAGCTGCCTCTAATTGGGAACCAACTCAAAACCAACACAGAAAACACCAAACACCCCTGGTCACGTCCTGGTCCAAAACCCCATAGAGAACCCAGAGGGCTCTCTATGGCCAGGACGTGACAGTACCCCCAAAGGCGCGGACTCTGGCCGCCAAACTTGCACAAGCTAGGAGGGTTCGGGTGGGCAGCTTGCATTGGAGGCAACTCCGGTGCACGTCGTACCGGGCTGAGAAGGCGCACTGCAGGTCTGGTGCGAGGAGCCGGCACAGGTCTCACCGGACTGACGACTCACACCTCAGGGCGTGTGCAGGGAGCCGGCACAGGTGTCACCGGACTGGGGAGGTGCACCGGAGTCCTGGTGCGTGGAGCCGGAACAGGTTTCTCCGGACTGTTGACACGCACCTCAGGACGAGTGCAGGGAACAAGCATAGGACGCACAGGCCTGGGGAGGCGCACTGGAATCCGAGTGCGTGGAGCCGGCTTAGGTCTCCCTGGACTGACGACACGCACCTCAGGGCGAGTGCGGGGAGCTGGCACTGGACGTACCGGGCTGGGGAGGCACACTGGAATCCGAGTGCATGTTGCCGGCTTAGGTCTCACCGGACGGACGACACGCACCTCAGGGCGAGTGCGGGGAGCTGGCACAGGACGCACCAGCCTGGGGAGGCTCACTGGAATCCGAGTGCGTGGAGCCGGCTTAGGTCTCACCGGACTGACGACACGCACCTCAGGGCGAGTGCGTGGAGCTGGCACTGGACGTACCGGGCTGGGGAGGCACACTGGAATCCGAGTGCATGGAGCCGGCTTAGGTCTCACCGGACTGACGACACGCACCTCAGGGCGAGTGCGGGGAGCTGGCACAGGACGCACCTGGCTGGGCAGACGTTCCTCTAAACTCCTGCGCTGCAGCTCCTTCCTTGCCCATACCTATCTCCTGTAACCTTCCTTGAACTCCTCATACGTTCTCCATTCGCGCTCTGGCTCTCTCCTCAGCCCGACCGACAGCCCCATGTGCCTCCCCAAAAAAGATATTGGGGCTGTCCCTGGGCTGCATGGGTACGCGGCCCCTGGCGTCGTCGCTGTCCTCCCTCTCTACTTTGCGACTCCCGCCAAGGAAGGGTCTCGCTTCTTCCCATTGCTTCCTCCCAGGTCCAACTCTCCTTCCACTCCAATGGGGCACGCTGCTTGGTCCTGGTTGGGTGGGTTATTCTGTGGCGATCGTTTGGAGTTCTGCATTATTTGATCTCAAAGTGAAACTTCCAAAATACAACAAAACAACAAACGAACGCTCAAAAATGTAGCGCACACTGCACATACAAAAACACAATACAATAACCCACAAACACAGGTGAGGAGAGAACAAACTAAATAGGATTCCCAATTAGAGGCAACGACTAACAGCTGCCTCTAATTGGGAACCAACTCAAAACCAACATAGAAAACACCAAGCACCCCTGGTCACGTCCTGGCCCAAAACCCCATAGAGAACCCAGAGGGCTCTCTACGGCCAGGACGTGACATACTATTGTTTGTACAGATGAACGTGCATTGGAAATTTGGAAATTGCTCCCAAGGATGAACCAGACTTCAAATCAAATCAAATTTTATTTGTCACATACACATGGTTAGCAGATGTTAATGCGAGTGTAGCGAAATGCTTGTGCTTCTAGTTCCGACCATGCAGTAGTATCTAACAAGTAATCTAACAAATTCACAACAACTACCTTATACACACAAGAGTAAAGGAATGAATACGAGTATGTACATATAAATATATGGATGAGCGATGGCTGACCGGCATAGGCAAGATGCAGTAGATGGTATGGAGTACAGTATATACACATATGAGATGAGTAATGTAGGATATGTAAACATTAAATAAATGGCATTGTTTAAAGTGGCTAGTGATACATTATTTCATCCAATTATAATTATTAAAGTGGCTAGAGATTTGGGTCGATGGCCGAACGGCATAGACAAGATTCATTAGATGGTTTAGAGTACAGTGTATACATTTGATATGAGTATGTCGGAGACATAAACATTATATACTTGTGGAGGTCTACAATGTTTGGCTGATTTCTTTTAATTTTCCCATGATGCCAAGCAAAGGGGCACAGAGTTTGAAGGTAGGCCTTGAAATACATCCACAGGTACACCTCCAATTGACCCAAATGATGTCAATTAGCCTATCAGAAGCTTCTAAAGCCATGACATAATTTTCTGTAATTTTCCAAGCTGTTTAAAGGCACAGTCAACTTTGTGTATGTAAACTTCTGACTCACTGGAATTGTGGTACAGTGAACGATAAGCAAAATAATCTGTAAACAATTGTTGGGAAAAATTACTTGTCTTACACAAAGTAGATGTCCTAACCGACCTGCCAAAACTATAGTTTTTAATTACTCCAACCTAAGCTATGTAAACTTCTGACTTCATCTGTAAGAGTGTGTTAGTGTTGAAAGTGGTTAAAGGGTAGGTAGCATAAACGTAACAACATGTAACATATGGATTTGTGTTAGAATACACATTAAATGTCCCAATGCAAAGTTACACCTTACTTCTCTATTTTTCTAATTATTACATAAAACTGATCAGAATACAGGCCAACATTTGTGGGGTATGACGTAATATGGAGGACCCGGCAAGCCAGCCTATTCCCTGTAATGTAAACTCCAACAGAAATAACTTTAAATATATACCTTCAAATTAAACCAAATTGTTGCCACTCGTGACTACTGGTTTCAATTACATTTTCTGCCAATTTACAAGCAAATACTTGATTTTATTGTTAAAAATCAGCTTGCAAGGTTGCTAGCCAAATTGCCTGCTAACGTTAGCCCTACTAGTCTTCTAACGTTATTCCTACCAGTCTGCTAACATTACGTTAGCACTGCATGAGTCAGTCAGTTGCTATCAACACCAAGCTTACAGCTACATTAAAGTAAAACAACGTTTTGGAAGTACATAATGCCATCTAACCAGTTATCAAATAACCGGTATATGCAGTTATCTTAGCCAGAAAGCCAGCCAGCTAAAGTTCGTTATTTTAGCCTGCTAGCTAGCCTAGCCAGCTAACTAGCCAACCACCACAGTCGACATAGCTAAGTAGTAAGCCAGAGAACAACTACTCTAGCACAGGCAGGAACCCACGGAACACAACAACAACAAAAAAGCCATCAGATATAACGCACGGAGAGCAGAGACATACCGATAGCTACCAAAGTCAAAGAAGAGCCAAGGAGAGGCTTTCAGAGGGAGAGGCCATTTCACCGGCCGAGGGAGTGTCAGCTGATACAATAGCGATATAGTTAGGGAAATCCACATTGAATTTACACGGTTTATCTCCATCACAGCTGACACTCACGATGTGCCAGTAGGTCAGTAGGAAATAGAGGGCATTAATTAGAGGGCGTTAATTGAGAGCATCCTGACTGGTTGTATCATCGTCTGGTATGTCAATGGCACGGCCCTCAACCAGAAGGCCCTACAAATGGTGATGCGGACGGCGCAGAACATCACTCCCAGCCATCCAGAACGTACAAGCCAGCCGTGTCTGAGAGAGGCTTGAAAAATTGTCAAAGACTCCAGACACCCAAGAAATTGACTATTTTCCATGCTCGCGTTCGGCAGACAGTACCAGTGCAGCAACACTCAGACCAACAGACTCCTAAACAGCTTCTATCCCCTGGCTGTTAACAAACTATAGGTTTGGCAAGTCGGTTAGGACACCTACTTTGTGCATGACACATCAGTTTTCCAACAATTGCTTACAGACATATTATTTCACTTATAATTAACTGTATCACAATTCCAGTGGGTCAGAGGTTTACATACACTAAGTTGACTGTGCCTTTAAACAGCTTGGAAAAGTCCAGAAAATTATGTTATGGCTTTAGAAGCTTCTAATTGACATCATTTGAGTCAGTTGGAGGTGTACCTGTGGATGTATTTCAAGGCCTACCTTACAACTCAGTGCCTCTTTGCTTGACATCATGGGAAAATCTAAAGAAATCAGCCAATACCTCCACAAGTCTGGTTCATCCTTGGGAGCAATTTCCAAACGCCTGAAGGTACCACACTCATCTGTACAAACAATAGTACGTAAGTATAAACAACATGGGACCCCGCAGCCGTCATACCGCTCAGGAAGGAGACGCGTTCTGTCTCCTAGAGATGAACGTACTTTGGTGCGAAAAGTACAAATCAATCCTAGAACAACAGCAATGGACCTTGTGAAGGTGCTGGAGGTAGCAGGTACAAAAGTATCTATATCCACAGTAAAACGAGTCCTATATCGATATAACCTGAAAGGCCGCTCAGAAAGGAAGAAACCACTGCTCCAAAACCGCCATCAAAAAGCCAGACTATGGTTTGCAACTGCACATGGGGACAAAGATCGTACTTTTTGGAGAAATTTCCATAATGTGTAACGATAGGCGCTGAGAGTCGGGAAGCAAGTTCAGGGAGTGAACACATTTTAATAAATGAACAAAACAAGAAACACAAGCAGCGCACCGACATTAAACAAAGTCAGAACAGAAACAATAACGCCTGGGGAAGGAACCAAAGGGAGTGACATATATAGGGAAGGTAATAAGGGAAGTGATAGAGTCCAGGTGAGCGTAACAATGGTGACAGGTGTGCGCCAGAACGAGCAGCCTGGTAACCTAGAGGCCGGAGAGGGAGCACACGTGACATAATGGCCATAATGACCATCGTTATGTTTGGAGGGAAAAGGGGAAGGCTTGCAAGCTGAAGAACATCATCCCAACCGTGAAGCAAGGGGGTGGCAGCATCATGTTGTGGGGTGCTTTGCTGCAGGAGGGACTGGTGCACTTCACAAAATAGATGGCATCATGAGGATGGAAAATTATGTGGATATATTGAAGCAACATCTCAAGACATCATTCAGGAAGTTAAAGCTTGGTTGCAAATGGGTCTTCCAAATGGACAATGACCCCAAGCATACTTCCAAAGTTGTGGCAAAATGGCTTAAGGACAACAAAGTCAAGTTATTGGAGTGGCCATCGCAAAGCCCTGACCTCGATCCTATATTAAATGTGTGGGCAGAACTGAAAAAGCGTGTGTCCGAGCGAGGAGGCCTACAAACCTGACTCAGTTACATCAGCTCTGTCAGGAGGAAAGGGCCAAAAAATATCTAAATTTTTTTATTTCACCTTTGTCTATCCAGGTAGGCCAGTTGAGAACACAACTGCGACCTGGCCAAGATAAAGCAAAGCAGTGCGACTCAAACAACAACACAGAGTAACACATGGAATAAACAAACGTACAGTCAATAACACAATAGAAAAAAAATCTATATAAAGTGTGTGCAAGTTAGGTAAGATTAGGGAGGTAAGGCAATAAATAGGTTGTAGTGGCAACATAATTACAATTTAGCAATTAAACACTGGAGTGATAGATGTGCAGAAGATGAATGTGCAAGTAGAGATGCTGGGGTGCAAAGGAGCAAAACGTAATTTCTTTTAAAAGAACAATAAGGGGATGAGGTGGTTGGATAGGTTATTTACAGATGGGCTATGTACAGGTGCAGTGATCTGTGAGCTGCTCTTACAGCTGATGCTTAAAGTTAGTGAGGGAGATATAGTCTCCAGCTTCAGTGATTTTTACAATTCATTTCAGTCATTTTCAGCAGAGAACTGGAAGGAAAGGCGGCCAAAGGAGGAATAGGCTTTGGGGGTGACCAGTGAAATATACCTGCTGGAGCACGTGCTACGGGTGGATGCTGCTACCTAGCAAAGACTTATAGATGACCTGGAGCTAGTGGGTCTGGCGACAAATATGAAGCGAGGGCCAGCCAACGAGAGCATACAGGTCGCAGTGGTGGGTAGTATATGAGGCTTTGGCAGCATGAGTGAAGGATGCTTTGTTGCGAAATAGGAAGCCGATTCTAGATTTAACTTTCAATTGGAGATGCTTAATTTGAGTATGAAAGGAGAGTTTACTGTCTAACCAGACACCTAGGTATTTGTAATTGTCCACATATTCTAAGTCAGAACCGTCCAGAGTAGTGATGCTGGACGGGGGGGCAGGTGCAGGCAGCGATTGGTTGAAGAGCATGCATTTAGTTTTACTTGCATTTAAGAGCAGTTGGAGGCCAACTTATTGTGGGAAGCTTGTAGATGGCTACCCGAAACGTTTTAAAGGCAATGCTAAAAAATACTAATTCAGGGTATGTAAACTTCTGACCCACTGGGAATGTGATGAAAGAAATAAAACCTGAAATAAATAATTCTCTCTACTATTATTCTGACATTTACCATTCTTAAAATAAAGTGGTGATCCTAACTGACGTAAGACAGGGAATTTTTACTAGGATTAAATGTCAGGAATTGTGAAAAACTGAGTTTAAATGTATTTGGCTAAGGTGTATGTAAACTTCCGACTTCAACTGTATATACCCCAAATACTCCAGCATCCCTGCTCATTGTAAATGTGGTATTGGCACTGTAGCGTCCTCATTTATTTTTTGTTTTCTTTTTTATACACTGCTCAAAAAAATAAAGGGAACACTTAAACAACACAATGCAACTCCAAGTCAATCACACTTCTGTGAAATCAAACTGTCCACTTAGGAAGCAACACTGATTGACAATAAATGTCACATGCTGTTGTGCAAATGGAATAGACAACAGGTGGAAATTATAGGCAATTAGCAAGACACCCCCAATAAAGGAGTGGTTCTGAAGGTGGTGACCACAGACCACTTCTCAGTTCCTATGCTTCCTGGCTGATGTTTTGGTCACTTTTGAATGCTGGCGGTGCTTTCACTCTAGTGGTAGCATGAGACGGAGTCTACAACCCACACAAGTGGCTCAGGTAGTGCAGCTCATCCAGGATGGCACATCAATGCGAGCTGTGGCAAGAAGGTTTGCTGTGTCTGTCAGCGTAGTGTCCAGAGCATGGAGGCGCTACCAGGAGACAGGCCAGTACATCAGGAGACGTGGAGGAGGGCAACAACCCAGCAGCAGGACCACTACCTCCGCCTTTGTGCAAAGAGGAGCACTGCCAGAGCCCTGCAAAATGACCTCCAGCAGGCCACAAATGTGCATGTGTCTGCTCAAACGGTCAGAAACAGACTCCATGAGGGTGGTATGAGGGCCCAACGTCCACAGGTGGGGGTTGTGCTTACAGCCCAACACCGTGCAGGACGTTTGGCATTTGCCAGAGAACACCAAGATTGGCAAATTCGCCACTGGCGCCCTGTGCTCTTCACAGATGAAAGCAGGTTCACACTGAGCACGTGACAGACGTGACAGAGTCTGGAGACGCCGTGGAGAACGTTCTGCTGCCTGCAACATCCTCCAGCATGACCGGTTTGGCGGTGGGTCAGTCATGGTGTGGGGTGGCATTTCTTTGGGGGCCGCACAGCCCTCCATGTGCTCGCCAGAGGTAGCCTGACTGCCATTAGGTACCGAGATGAGATCCTCAGACCCCTTGTGAGACCATATGCTGGTGCGGTTGGCCCTGGGTTCCTCCTAATGCAAGACAATGCTAGACCTCATGTGGCTGGAGTGTGTCAGCAGTTCCTGCAAGAGGAAGGCATTGATGCTAAGGACTGGCCCGCCCGTTCCCCAGACCTGAATCCAATTGAGCACATCTGGGACATCATGTCTCGCTCCATCCACCAACGCCACGTTGCACCACAGACTGTCCAGGAGTTGGCGGATGCTTTAGTCCAGGTCTGGGAGGAGATCCCTCAGGAGACCATCCGCCACCTCATCAGGAGCATGCCCAGGCATTGTAGGGAGGTCATTCAGGCACGTGGAGGCCACACACACTACTGAGCCTCATTTTGACTTGTTTTAAGGACATTACATCAAAGTTGGATCAGGCTGTAGTGTGGTTTTCCACTTTAATTTTGAGTGTGACTCCAAATCCAGACCTCCATGGGTTGATAAATTTGATTTCCATTGATAATTTTTGTGTGATTTTGTTGTCAGCACATTCAACTATGTAAAGAAAAAAGTATTTAATAAGATTATTTCATTCATTCAGATCTATGATGTGTTATTTTAGTGTTCCCTTTATTTTTTTGAGCAGTGTATATTTTTTGGACATTGATTACAGCACTGTTGGGTAGAGCTTGCAAGTTAAGAGTTTTACTGTACTTGTGCTGTTGACCAGAGTCCTATGGGCCCTGGCGTGCATATATAGGGAATAAGGTGTAATTTGTGAAGAAACCTAGTTCACTAGAAAGAAAGGAAAGACACTACAATGTTTCCATGACAAGGGAGCCAATGCCGTCAAGCCAACATCAATATTTCCCTGAATGAATGTTTTGGATAACTTCCACTCCTGAAGAGAGTAGTGGGAAAGATAATTGTTTCTTCCTTTGCTAATGAGACCAAAATGATAGTGTAAACCCTTAATGATTGTATTGCATTTCATACACGTCTAAGTAGCATAAATCATTTGAGTTGACAATCTGGAAAACAATGCCTGAAGCATAGATTGTAATCAGTCAAAGTATTCCGGCAATAATGTATATTGATTACTCAATATGAGGTAGTTTAATAACGTGACTTAAGTTCTCTGCAAGAGCTGCATTTAAGATGTAAAATCAGATACATTTGTCTATGTGACATGATTGTATGCAGGACTGCTCATTTGCAACATGTCATGTCACATACTTTATCTTAATTAATATGTCAATTCCTGGACATATAGATTTTTACTATAAAGATGAATTAAACTTTTGCACAGCTGCCAAAGTTGCACCCCTCTAAGTAAAAGTATACAGAAGAAAACTTAAAAGTAAATTTGGACAGCCCCCTATGGATGATCCATAGGTGCTCAATAGATGTTCAAACAATCAACTGCAAGAAGAAAGCAATTGACTCAAAGGCCACGTTCCAAATAAGGAGGTGTGTCCAAAATGTTGGTAATTGGTAACTGGTAATTGGTAATGTATGTAAATTAGATATTTCTGTATTTCATTTTCAATACATTAGCAAACATTTCTAAAAACATGTTTTCACTTTGTCATTATGGGGTTAAATTCATATCCAGCGCGGGTCACACAAACCCCATATACAGTGGGGAAAAAAAGTATTTAGTCAGCCACCAATTGTGCAAGTTCTCTCACTTAAAAAGATGAGAGAGGCCTGTAATTTTCATCATAGGTACACTTCAACTATGACAGACGAAATGAGGAAAATCCAGAAAATCACATTGTAGGATTTTTAATGAATTTATTTGCAAATTATGGTGGAAAATAAGTATTTGGTCACATACAAACAAGCAAGATTTCTGGCTCTCACAGACCTGTAACTTCTTCTTTAAGAGGCTCTCTGTCCTCCACTCATTACCTGTATTAATGGCACCTGTTTGAACTTGTTATCAGTATAAAGACACCTGTCCACAACCTCAAACAGTCACACTCCAAACTCCACTATGGCCAAGACCAAAGAGCTGTCAAAGGACACCAGAAACAAAATTGTAGACCTGCACCAGGTTGGGAAGACTGAATCTGCAATAGGTAAGCAGCTTGGTTTGAAGAAATCAACTGTGGGAGCAATTATTAGAAATGGAAGACATACAAGACCACTGATAATCTTCCTCGATCTGGGGCTCCACGCAAGATCTCACCCGGGGTCAAATGATCACAAGAACGGTGAGCAAAAATCCCAGAACCACACGGGGGACCTAGTGAATGACCTGCAGAGAGCTGGGACCAAAGTAACAAAGCCTACCATCAGTAACACACACGCCGCCAGGGACTCAAATCCTGCAGTGCCAGACGTGTCCCCTGCTGCTTAAGCCAGTACATGTTCAGGTCTGCCTAAAGTTTGCTAGAGAGCATTTGGATGATCCAGATGAGGATTGGGAGAATGTCAGATGAAACCAAAATAGAACTTTTTGGTAAAAACTCAACTGTCGTGTTTGGAGGACAAAGAATGCTGAGTTGCATCCAAAGAACACCATATCTACTGTGAAGCATGGGGTGGAAACATCATGCTTTGGGGCTGTTTTTCTGCAAAGGGACCAGGACGACTGATCCGCGTGTAAAGGAAAGAATGAATGGGGCCATGTATCGTGAGATTTTGAGTGAAAACCTCCTTCCATCAGCAAGGGCATTGAAGATGAAACGTGGCTGGGTCTTTCAGCATGACAATGATCCCAAACACACCGCCCGGGCAACTAAGGAGAGGCTTCAGTAAGAAGCATTTCAAGGTCCTGGAGTGGCTCTAGCCAGTCTCCAGATCTCAACCCCATAGAAAATCTTTGAAAGTCCGTGTTGCCCAGCGACAGCCCCAAAACATCACTGCTCTAGAGGAGATCTGCATGGAGGAATGGGCCAAAATACCAGCAACAGTGTGTGAAAACCTTGTGAAGACTTACAGAAAACATTTGACCTCTGTCATTGCCAACAAAGGGTATATAACAAAGTATTGAGATAAACTTTTGTTATTGACCAAATACTTATTTTCCACCATAATATGCAAATAAATTCATAAAAAATCCTACAATGTGATTTCCTGGATTTCATTCCCTCATTTTGTCTGTCATAGTTGAAGTGTACCTATGATGAAAATTACAGGCCTCTCTCATCTTTTTAAGTGAGAGAACTTGCACAATTGGTGGCTGACTAAATACTTTTTTTCCCCACTGTAAGAGCTAAACAATATCACTTACCTTTCAAAGAACTTCTGCTGAGGGCTTCCCAAGTGTCCAACGAAGACATCCAATGGTTATTTTGTTAGAAAAAGTCATTTATTATATCCATAAATCTCCGTTTGGTTGGCGCGTTATGGTCATAAAATCCACCGTTGAGTTGCCCATTGAACCGTGAAGAGAACACGTTCAAATTATACCTATAAACTTTCTACAAACAAATCAAACATCATTTTTAATGTATCCTTAGGTATCCTTTTATGTATATTTACTGTAATATTTCAACCGGACGATAACGTGAACAATAGGAAAGGAAAATAAACTGGGGCGCACTCACAATCTTGCGCGCGTCAAACGTTGTTTACAAAAGTGTTCCCCCTGACTACTTCCTCTTCCTATCCGTTCTACTTACTGCTAGAGCTTCCAGGCTTTGTATAAAGACTGTTGACATCTAGTGGAAGCCATAGGTACTGCAGTCTCAGTCCTAGGTAAAATACAAATGAATAGGCACAATGGAGAAGAAGGTCATTTACAAAAAAAACTGCAAATCCGAATGGATTTTCCTCGGGTTTTCGCCGGCTATATCAGTTCTGTTATACTCACATACATTATTTTAACACTCTTAGAAACTTCAGAGTGTTTCCTATCCAATAGTACTAATTATGTGCATTTTACTTTGGGCACGCCAGACTCTCCAAAACCGTCACCTATGCTGTCGCTCCCTAAGAAGTTAAGCTATTTTGCCACAACTTTGGAAATATGCTTGGGGTCATTGTCCATTTGCGACCAAGCTTTAAATCCCTAACTGACGTCTTGAGATGTTGCTTCAATATATCTATATAATTTTCCATCCTCATGATGCCATCTATTTTGTGAAGTGCACCAGTCCCTCCTGCAGAAAAGCACCCCCACAACATGATGCTGCCAACCCCATGCTTCACGGTTGGGATGGTGTTCTTCGGCTTGCAAGCCCCCCAGTTTTTTTCCTCCAAACATAACGATAGTCATTATGGCCAAATAGTTTTATTTTTGTTTCATCAGACCAGAGGACATTTCTCCAAAAAGCTGTTTAAAGGCACAGTCAACTTGGTGTATGTAAACTTCTGACCCACTGGAATTATAAGTGAAATTATCTGTCTGTAAACAATTGTTGGAAAAATTACTTGTGTCATGCACAAAGTAGATGTCCTAACCGACTTGCCAAAACTATAGTTCGTTAACAAGACATTTGTGGAGAGGTTGAAAAACGAGTTTTAATGACTCCAACCAAGTGTATGTAAACTTCCGACTTCAACTGTGTATATATATATACCAGACGGTTGGCGATCAGGGACACCTACTCTACCAACATCACAATCAGCTGGCGCAACTGCGTGCGACTATGGATGAGATCCTTCGCATCCTCCACCATTTCGACACTACCCAAGAGGGTTCACTTTCAAATAGCAGAGGGCCTTCTACCACGAGTCGTCCCAGCGAGCCAGTCCCTCAGCCTACCCAGCAGTCTGCCTAGGTCAGCGATGCCCAACTGTCCCTCCCGGACAAGTATGACGGGACTCCATCCAAATGCTGTGGCTTACTACTCCAGTGCTCCATCTATTTCGCTCATTAGACAGGAGCCCCCACTGCCAAGTGGTCCAAGGTTGTTTCCCTGCTGACCGGGCAGGTGTTGGGTGGGCTACGGCTGTCTGGGAGAGAGGAGGAGCTGGCTTCCTACGAAGGGTTCATGACTGTTCAGGACGGTCTTTGACCATCCACCGGAGGGAGGTGAGCGACTACTCCAGCAGGGTGCCCAGACCGCTGCGGAGTATGCCCTGACCTTCCAGACCGTGGCAGCCTCCAGTGGATGGCACGAGCCGGTGCTCCACTCCTTATTCCAAAGAGGACTGCGCGAAGAGGTCCAGACAGACAACTTTCTTCAGGAATGTCGGCAGTCCCTTTGTCCCTCACCTTCCTCCTTTGGCCGTGCTGAGGTAGAGCCTGAACCTATGGAGATAGGGGTCACGCACCCCTCCGTCGCCGGAGACTGCCAGGATTGTGTCCCTATTGCGGCCAGAAGGGGCACCGATACAGCTGCGTCCACTGCATCCTAACTCAAAGTCCTCTGGGGCAGAGGGACAGCCCCATGATCATCTGTCTCCCAAGGTAGGTGTGAGTGTTCCTTCATCGCTTTCTTCCAAACCCTACCTGGTGTCTATTTCACTGGTTGGCTGTCCCTCAGGTCTCTACAGCGCCGATGCCGCAGGGAATTTCATCGGCCAGGCCCTTGTCTCCTCCCTCAACATCACTGCATACCCGCTCTCCTCACCTTGTTCGGACCAAGCCCTAGATAAACGACCATTGGGATCCGGCACTATTACTCATTTCACAGCACCACTCACCCGTACCGTAGGACCTTATCACCAGGAAAGACTTCCCTTCCTCATCACCTCCTCACCTGTGCACAAAGTCATCCTCGGCTTCCCGTGGCTTCAACTTCATAACCCCACCATCTCCTGGTCTAAGATGAGAATCACCGCCTAGGGACCAGGATGTCGGAGGACCTGCATTCTCACAACCTATGGTGGAGGGTCCTGTGAGTGTCCTTCAGCCAGTCAATCATTCCTCCCGTATCATTGGCCCCGTGTTGTGGGAAGTAGATGTGGACATGCTGTAATGACATCAGGGCTGAACTGAAATCTCTTAATATTTTATCCCCATTTCAGTATTCTTATCTTCCCCTTCAGACATTGCAATTTGCAAGATCATACACACACACACACACGTCAGCACAGTAAGGACAATTAGGTGAGTAAAGTCAAATGGACAGAGGATAACTGATCATGCAAAAATATATATGCAACATCTTGGTTTTCTTAATTTATGTAGTGCATCTCTTTCCAAATGATTGTTGATATCAATGATGAAAGGGTCAATGCACATAAAGGCACGTGACAATTTATCTCATTTAAACATCCAGCCCTTCTGTCAGTTAGTTTGCGCTGCTTCAGATCAGAAGTGAATAATAATCCACTCAAATATAGTCTGGTCAGGTTTTTAATTATGCCGTCTCCACGTGCTCCTTTTTGAGATAGGAGAAATGCACTTCTACCCACTAAATAAAGGTTTAATAAAGGCATCATGCTTGGCTTTTAGAATAACTTTGCTCATCACAGTTTGCCCCTGTAAGATTGGAGCCGATTCAGCAATAGCTTTCTCGCCTGATCTCTGTATAGGACAAACACTATCAGAAGCAATTACAGTTTTCATTGCGCTGATGGCTCATTTCGAACAGTGGCGGATAACTCAGAGAAACTGAGGCAGTCGTCTGAATATGCAGCATACGTAATATGACCTATCCCAAATATTATCCAAGGCCACATCATAGTAATAAATCATAATTTACATATAAAGGCGTAAGAGAAATTAGGTGATATTATACAACTGAAATGAAATGATTAAATTAGATTTTCAATTGAGTGACATAAAATGACAATGATCTTAACTACACAGGGGTTATTGCCTAACATTAAACCTTTGAGGATCTGGCGTCCTTGAGTAAATTATTTTCAAAAGCAAATGTCATCATTTTGACAAGGCGCATCTCCCCTTTGATACATCATATACAATGCATTCGGAAAGTATTCAGACCCCTTAACTTTTTCCACCTTTTGTTAAGTTGAAGCCTTATTTTAAAATGTATTAAATTGCTTTTTCCCCCCTCATCAATCGACACACAATACCCCATAATCACCAAGTATGAACAGGTTTAATATTTTTTTGCTAATTTATAATTATTTTTAAACTTAAATATCAAATTTACATAAGTGTTCAGACCCTTTACTCAGTACTTTGTTGAAGCACCTTTGGCAGCGATTACAGCCTCAAGTCTTCTTGGGTATGACGCTACAAACTTGGCACACCTGTATTTGGGGAGTTTCTCCCATTTATCTCTGCAAATCTTCTCAAGCTCTGTAAGGTTAGGTGGGGAGCGTCGCTGCACAGTTTTTTCAGGTCTCTCCAGAGATGTTCGATCGGGTTCAATTCTGGGCTCTGGCAAGGCCACTCAAGGACATTCAGAGACTTGTCCCGAAGCCAATCTTGCATTGTTTTGGCTGTGTGCTTAGGGTTTGTTGTCCTGTTGGAAGGTGAACCTTCGCCCCAGTCTGAGGTCTCGAGCGCTCTGGACCAGGTTTTTATCAAGGATCTCTCTGTACTTTGCTCTGTTCATCTTTCCCTCAGGCCTGACTAGTCTCCCAGTCCCTCCCGCTGAAAAACATCCCCATGCTTCACCGTAGGGAAGGTACCAGGTTTCCTCCAGATGTGATGCTTGGCATTCAGGCCAAAGAGTTCAATCTTGGTTTCATCAGACCAGACTCCAAGCCAGCTGTCATGTGCCTTTACTTAGGAGTGGCTTCCGTCTGGCCAATCTACCATAAAGGAAGGATTGGTGGAGTGCTGCAGAGATGGTTGTCCTTCTGGAAGGTTCTCCCACCTCCATAGAGGAACTCTGGAGCTCTGTCAGAGTGACCATCGGGTTCTTGGTCACCTTTTCCCCCGATTGCTCAGTCTGGCCGGGCGGCCAACTCTAGGAAGAGTCTTCTTGCATTTAAGAATGATGGAGGCCACTGTGTTCTTGGGGACCTTCAATGCTGAAGAAATATTTTGGTACCCTTCCCCAGACCTGTGCCTCGACACAATCCTGTCTCGGAGCTCTACGGACAATTCGTTCGACCTGATTGCTTGGTTTTTGCTCTGACATGCACTGTCAACTGTGTGACGTTTATATAGACAGGTGTGTGCCTTTCCAAATCATGTCCAGTCAATTGAATTTACCACAGGTGGACTCCAATCAAGTTGTAGAAATCTCAAGGATGATCAATGGAAACAGGATATACCTAAGCTCAATTGTGAGTCTAATAGTAACGGGTCTGAATACTTATGTAAATAAGGTATTTCCTTTTTTTTTTTTTTTTATAAATGAGCAAAATAAACAGTTTTCGCTTTGTCATTATGAGGTATTCTGTGTAGACTGAGGGAAAAACATATTTAAATAATTTTTGAAAAAGACTAACATAACAAAATGTGGATAAAGGGAAGGGGTCTGAATACTTTCCGAATGCACTGTATATGAAGTCCGATCAGGTTACAATATTAAATTGTATCTCTATGGTTGTACCGTGCTCAACATGGCCCAGGTGGTGGGTTATAAATCAGCTGTTCCTGGATCAGTTAGTGAGAGTATCAGCCAATACCCCTGCTTTCATTCACTACCCAATCATACTAATTTCCTGAAGAACATAACAAGAGGAATACTAATCAGCCCTGCAGGTTTGCCAAAATATTATTGGATTAGACCACCTCCTGATCTCCAAACTTTATATTGAAAGTGTGTGTCTATTGTTCACAAGAGGCTCTCGTAGGAGCAGCAGTAATTTAATTTAGCTATAATGTGACATTTTCTATAAAACTAATGACACAATAAGCTAGATTGTAGCTGGTGACAAAAGGTACACTCCAAACTATTTTCAATTATTGATTGGTTTGCATTGGTTTGTAAAAGAGAGGAATTTCTCTGTCAAAGCTGAAGTTTCTGCATGTTTAATATTAATATGGATGTGGTTGATGCTAATCAATCTCCTGCACAATTCTTATTTAAAACTAAGATATTTTTTTGGTCTAGTTCTTCTTTGGTCTAGTTCCAAAATCAATCAATGCGTGTTTTACAAATGTAACTAGATTCCACATTCTATGACAATTATTTTATCACCTGTTGAAGTCCGAATCCATCAAAACACAATTATCCAGTTGTAAATAGGATGTTATGATGATGTATTATGGCGAAATATCAAATTATTCATATGCACAATATACATACACTATGAATACAAAGGTATGTGGACACCCCTTCAAATTAGTGGATTCGGCTATTTCAGCCACACCCGTTATTGACAGGTGTATAAAATCGAGCACACAGCCATGCAATCTCCATAGACAAACATTGGCAGTAGAATGGCCATACTGAAGAGATCAGTGACTTTCAACGTGGCACTGTCATACGATTCCACCTTTCCAACAAATCAGTTCCTCTATTTTCTGCACTGCTAGAGCTGCCCAAATCAACTGTAAGTGCT
Source organism: Brachymystax lenok tsinlingensis (assembly GCA_030435695.1). Classification (NCBI taxonomy): domain Eukaryota; kingdom Metazoa; phylum Chordata; class Actinopteri; order Salmoniformes; family Salmonidae; genus Brachymystax; species Brachymystax lenok. The sequence goes on from CM059786.1 coordinate 1,200,001, forward strand.
GTTATTGTGAAGTAGAAATGTCTAGAAGCAACAACGGGTCATCCACGAAATGGTAGGCCACACAAGCTCACAGAACAGGACCGCCGAGTGCTGAAGCGTGTAGCGTGTAAAAAACGTCTGTTCTCGGTTGTAACACTCACCACCGAGTTCTAAAGTGCCTCTGGAAGCAACATCAGCACAATAACTCTTCGTCGGGATCTTCATGAAATGTGTTTCCATGGCCGAGCAGCCGCACACAACCCTAAGATCACCATGCACAATGCCAAGCGTCGGCTGGAGTGGCGTAAAGCTCGCCGACATTGGACTCTGGAACAGTGGAAACGTGTACTCTGGAGTGATGAATCACGCTTCACCATCTGGCAGTCCAACGATAAGTAGTGCCAACTGTAAAGTTTGGTGGAGGAGGAATAATGGTCTGGGGCTTTTTTTCATGGTTTGGGCTAACCCCCTTAGTTCCAGTGAAGGGAAATCTTCATGCTACAGCATACAATGACGATTCTGTGCTTCAACTTTGTGGCAACAGTCTGGGGAAGGCTCTTTCCTGTTTCAGCATGACAATGCCCCCGTGCACAAAGCGAGGTCCATACAGAAATGGTTTGTCGAGTTCTCTGTGGAAGAACTTGACTGGCCTGCACAGAGCCCTGACCTAAACCCTATCGAAAACCTTTGGAATTAATTGGATCGCCGACTGCGAGCCAGGCCTAATCGCCCAACATCAGTGCCCGACCGTTCCAATGCTCTTGTGGCTGAATGGAAGCAGCAATGTTTCATTATCTAGTGGAAAGCCTTCCCAGAAGAGTGGAGGCTGTTATAGCAGCAAAGGGGGCACCAACTCAATATTAATGCACATGACGTTGGAATGAGATGTTTGACGAGCAGGTGTCCACATACTTTGTCATGTAGTGTATGTACAGTACCAGTCAAAAGTTTGGACACACCTACTCATTCAAGGGATTTTCTATATTTTTACTATTTTTTACATTGTAAAATAATAGTGAAGACATCAAAACTATGAAATAACACATATGGAATCATGTAGTAACCAATGCCAGGATTGTGTAAAACTGTCATCAAGGCAAAGGGTCGCTACTTTGAATAATCTCATATAAAATATATTTTTTGGTTACAACGTGATACCATATGTGTTATTTCATAGTTTTGATGTCTTCACTAGTAAAAATAAAGAAAAATCCTTGAATGAGTAGGTGTGTCAACTTTTAACTGGTACTGTATATCAATGCTGCACACAAGTGAGGTATGAGATCCATGTTCCACACATTTTATGTATTGGAAATTATTTGGTCCTGTCCAATTCTCAACCAGACATGCAATCTTTGAAAGCTAAGCTATAATTTATGACACTATTCAATTAGAAAATGGTATTCTCTTTGAGTACAGTTATAAGGATCGCAGAAATTGAGCAGCCATAATTTCTTGAATAATGGATAACCTTACATTTCAAATATTGATTCTACGAGGGCACTGGAGCTTCTGATGACAATGCTTTTAGGGCAATGTGGCATGTTGCCCAGCTAAACCTCAGCCTCGCTTCCCTCTCTGTCCAGTCAAGATCCTCTGCACATAAGGCTCTATTTTCGGCTGGCGTTTAGGCGGCGCTAGTGTCAAACTCACGCTCTTTGGCAATTTCAACTTGTAAAAGCCAGCGCTCTGCTATACCTGTCTAACATTCTGACCAAACCGAACGTGCGTCGGCGTGTGCGCCATCGCTCGCATGTTGATTTTGTACCCTAACATCAGACACGCAGGTTGAAATATCAAAACAAACTCTGAACCAATTCTATTAATTTGGGGACAGGTCGAAAAGCATTAAACATTTATGGCAATTTAGCTAGCTAGCTTGCTGATGCTAGCTAATTTGTCCTGGAATATAAACATTGGGTTGTTATTTTGCCTGAAATGCACAAGGTCCTCTACTCCGACAATTAGTCCACAGATAAAATGGTAAACCAAATTCTTGTCTCGTCATCTCTGCTCCTTCCTTAGGCTTATTTTTTACTTCTTTGGACTTTATATGGAGGTTGGCAACCAACTTTATGGTGCATTACTACAACGACTGGAGTGTGGACATCAGTTCATCTTTCAATCACCCACGTGGGTACAGTATATGCTCCTAAAAACCAATGAGGGGATGGGAGAGGCCGGACTTGCAGCACAATGAGTGTCACAAATAGAACCTATTTATATTTTAGCGCCTGGCCACGCAGATGCTCGCTGTGGCGCGCAATGAATGAATAACATGAATGTGTACATTTATTTTGCAACACGAGCAGTGTGGTCAGCATGTTACAGTACATGCTGACCACACCGCCCGCGTAAATGTACACATTATTCAATCATTTCATCCACAATGCTCACGAGCGTCTGCGTAGCCAGGTGCTAAAACAGAACTTGGTTCTATCTTTGACGCGCTGCAAGTCCCGCCTCTCCCGTCTCCTCATTGGTTTTTAGGTGCATATACCCACATGGGTGACTGAAAGCTGAACTGAGGTCCACAGTCCAGTTGGTGGTGGTAATGTACCTTAAAGTTGGTTGCCAACCTCCATATGAAGTCCACAGAAGACTAAGACTAAGACGTAAGGAGGAGGAGAGATTACTATGGATCTGTGGATTAATTGTCGAAGTAGAGAACAAACGATTTTGTGTGATTCAGAATGGGTAAAAATTCCACAAAGATACAGAAAAAAAGGACCTTGTGCATTTCAGGTAAAATAACAACCCAATGTGTCACACTCTGATCTGTTTCACCTGCCTTTGTGATTGTCTCCACCCCCCTCCAGGTGTCGCCCATCTTCCCCTGTGTATTTATACCTGTGTTCTCTGTTTGTCTGTTGCCAGTTCGTCTTGTTTGTCAGTCAACCAGCGTTTTGTACTCAGCTCCTGCTTTTCCCCAGTGTTTCTTTTTCTCGCCCTCCTGGTTTTGACCATTGCCTGTCCTGTTTCTGAGCCCACCTGCCTGACCACTCTGCCTGCCCCTGACCATGAGCCTGCAGTCCTGTACCTTTGCCCCACCTCTGGTGTACTGACCTCTGCTTGACCTGCCATCCTGTACCTTTGCCACACTACTCTGGATTATCGACCCCTGCCTGCCTTGACCTGTCATTTGCCTGCCCCCGTTTCTGTAATAAACATTGTTATGTATATTTTAACCTGATACAATGTTTACATCCCAGGATGAATTAGCTAGCAACAGCAAGCTAGTTAGCTAAATGTCCATGAAAGTTTCACGTGTTTTGACCTGTCCCCAAATGAATATAGTTGGTTCAGAGTTTGTTTTAATATTTCAACCTGCGTGTCCTGATCACGTCTGGTGTGGATGGTCAAAATCACCATGCACGCAGACGCACGTGCGTGCCCAGTGTAAGCCAGCATGTTATATCGTCTGGCTTGCGCTGAGGTGGGAGGGTGTCCTTAAAAACGTGTGCCAATGTGCCAATTCCAAGCAGTACTACTGGTGATGTTTAAGACTCACTAAAATCTGGTCTTAGTGGTAAATGCAATTGGTTATGGCATCGATTTTGCCAGCGAAGGCGCATGGTAGCCTAATCAGTAGCGTATAACCAATGTTTTTTTATTAAAGTATCACGAGCAGCAAAACAGTCAACAGTTTCGTTCTTTGTCCATGCAGCTTCTGTGAAAAGTTTGGACTCATAAGCCCAATGTGCGATGCCCATTGAATTAAATTATTTTATTACAATATACTGCTTGTTGTTTTTCATTTTGTAAAAAAAAAATGATTTTTTTTTTGCATCTTCCACTTTCATCTGTTGGCCCTAACTGTCAAATCGCGGGAATTCAGATCTCTGTCCTTAGTGCTGTGTCCACTTCTAGCCTAGGCTATCTGCCTGTTTGTCACTAACAGGCAATATCAACGGCGATGGTTGGCTAATCTTATAACGTTTTGGGCAAGGTCCAAATATCTATGGCTCGAACATGCAGGGCATTTTCGTAATGTGACTGCATTGTATGTATGGATAGGACAAACATCCATGCCTCCTTCCCGAGCCCTGCGTGCACACACACAGCCTCAGAAATTGCAGCCCAAATAAATGTTTCACAGGGTTCAAGTAGAGACACATCTCAACATCAACTGTTCAGAGGAGACTGTGTGAAGCAGGCCTTCATGGTCAAATTGTTGCAAAGAAACCACTACTAAAAGGACACCAATAAGAAGAAGAGACTTGCTTGGGCCAAGAAACACGAGCAATGGACATTAGACTGTCCTTTGGTCTGATGAGTCCAAATTTGACTGCCGTGTCTTTGTGAGATGCAGAGTAGGTGAACGGATCATCTCCGCATGTGTGGTTCCGACCGTGAAGCATGGAGGAGGAGGTGTGATGGTGTGGGGGTGCTTTGTTGGTGACATGTCTGTGATTTATTTAGAATTCAAGGCACACTTAACAAGCATGGCTACCACAGCATTCTGCAGCAATACGCCATCCCATCTAGTTTGAGCTTAGTGGGACTATAATTTGTTTTTCAACAGAGCAGTCCGAGGGGGGAGGATTTTGTATTTTGTGTGTATCCATCTAAAGTTTTTGTAACTGATGATAACAGAACTAGGGAGAGGGATGGCTGACGGTAGCCTCTTGTGACAATGCAATTTCATAAAAATGCCCATATAAAACATTTATTGGCATTGCTAATGTAGAGTTGCCAAATAATTCTGTAATGCTGGCCCTTTGTCTATTAATTGACAAATTGTATGATCAGATGCAGGGTGGGTGAAGTGACGCCCATGTAAATAAAGATGGATGCCAGACTGTGATGGCGATCCCTCAATGGTGCTGGATGGAAGAGAAGCAGCAGCTGGCCTGGACTCCCTACATTAATTCCTATTTTTGGACTGGGACCCATTCTTTCATATGTTGTTATTTTTTTACTTTATTGAATTGTACAGTACTCAATAATGGGATGTACCTCTTATACTCAATTTCAGTCAATATTTATAGACTTGAATGACAGTTAGCTTTTGCCATTTGAAAAAGCACTTCCATTGACATAAGTATTGGTAATTTAAAACTCATTCAGGCCTATTTAACAGTGCCATTTCATCATAGAGTTACAATTAAAGAGCACTGGGGGGCTGTCAAAAGTCTCAAAATGTGTCACATAATCAGTCATTCAAAAGCATTCACATCACCCCACATATTTTTGGTTTGATCCAGTAACGTGTAATGTCACATGCAGCGATAAGAAGATGCTCTTCACATTGCTTTTTGTTGTGATTAAAGAAAATAGAGATAGCAGATCTACCTCACAGTATGCCCCCAGGCTATGATCCCTCATAGGAAACAAGCCAACTTTTCATTTAGGGTGTGAATTCCGTGGCGTATGAAATCCGAATCGTATTCTCAGCTCATGATGGCCCATTTTCCTTCACAAGCTTTGTTGGCAGATAACGTTATCCATCAAGGGATAAATCAGAGGTGTCTGGATGGTTCTCAAGACCTTGAAGGTGTGAAATAGTTGAAGAAATTTCTATGGCTGTTGTCACATAACAACTGCAAATGGACCTAAGAGTAACGGTAAAAACACAGACAAGAAACGAAGGAAATTTGTGCAGCTGTGCAGTGTACACCACAAGCACATGCACAGATAGGGCTGTACCTGTGCAGAGCACATGCCCTTTTGCCCCACCAGTCTCCAAAGTAGCCTTTTGTCAATGTTGTTTGGAACGTACTGCATCGTTACAGAAGCAGTTGGTATGTTATGAGTTTTGAGATATGAATTATGAAAGTAACAAACAAATTATCAAGGGGGGTCTTTTTTCATTTTGAGCACCTGCCCCCTAAAAGGTCTGTGCATGGCCTTGGTACACCTGCATGTGTAATCGGTCAGATGGCATTTGATTCAGGAATCAATTTGATGATTTGAGTTCGTAATAGAGAAAATAACAGATGCCATCAATGTCATTGGACATACTGTATTTGCTGCTGTGGGTCTTACCTCACACACTTTGAAATCTCCTTCATGCCTCTGGATTGAGTGACATAACCTATAACCACTAAACCACACAGTCTTTAACCATCAGCCTGTGATCCATCCTTTCAGGTGTCTAATCTATTGCATTAGTGGGATATCTCAAGCATGCTGCATGTAAAAGCAGGGAAAGAGCTGCCATACGATAAAAAGGCATGTCAGCGAGTGGGATGGCAATAAATCAATACAATTCATTGTTTATCTGAGTCATGTTAGACGTTTGCCCACAAAAATGTTATTCTCCAATTTTTGGAACCAGGAACAAGATAGAGAAAATCAGATGGCTTTGTAACATGTCATTTTTATTTACATGTAAATGGCTGTTTCAATCTAGATTATAAGTTATTTTAACTATACCACATTGGAGAGCATGTTGCTATAGCATTATCTACACTTTATCTACACTTGATTTATTTTTGCTATCCCTTAGCATTCCATGCAAATGTCTTTGAGAGGCTGTTGGTCAACTTGGCATCTGAACTATTGGTGCATCTCAAACATGCATTTTCGTTTAGTCAAAGTCTGTTTCTCACGCTCGTCTCCACCAGAGGCAAATCGAAAAGACATGTCAAATGCCGTGGGGCCTCAGATTCCCAAACATTAACAGTGGACACAAAATCAATATCTCTCTGGCTAGAGGGAATGCCTCGGAGGCAGACTTGTCTCTGTGGAGATTTAATTTGGCCTCCTTTTTAAGCTGCTTTTAGAATCTGTCATTTAGTAGTGGATGACAGACACAAGATGCTTCTTTCAGCTGTATTTGTGGTCCCACTGTTTACTAAGTGGCCTAGGTATTTGCAAAAACAATGTATTTGCATGGTAGTTATATTAGGCAGATAGTTAGTGTTGATACACATAGTTACATACAGTGAGCTCAAAGTATTGGGACAGTGAATTTTTGGTTTTTTTTGGCTTAACCAGCGTGCTAGGAATATGGGACCAAATACTAAACTTTTGATTATTTTAATACACATACAGTTGAAGTCAGAAGTTTACATACACCTTAGCCAAATACGTTAAACTGTTTTTCACAATTCCTAACATTTAATCCTAATAAAGATTCCCTATCTTAGGTCAGATAGGATCACCAATTAATTTTAAGAATGTGAAATGTCAGAATAATAGTAGAGAGAGTGATTTATTTCAGCTTTTATTTATTTCATCACATTTCATTTACATACACTCAATTAGTATTCCATAGCATTGCCTTTAAATTGTTTAACTTGGGTCAAACGTTTCGGGTAGCCTTCCACAAGCTTCCCACAACAAGAATTTTGGCCAATTCCTCCTGACAGAGCTAGTGTAACTAAGTCAGGTTTATAGGCCTCCTTGCTCGCACACGCTTTTTCAGTTATGCCCACACATTTTCTATAGGATTAAGGTCAGGGCTTTGTGATGGCCACTCCAATACCTTGACTTCGTTGTCCTTAACTTTGGAAGTATGCTTGGGGTCATTGTTCATTTGGAAGACCCGTTTGCGACCAAGCTTTAACTTCCTGACTGATATCTTGAGATGTTGCTTCAATATATACACATAATTTTCCTTCTCATGATGCCATCTATTTTGTGAAGTGTGCCAGTCCCTCCTGCAGCAAAGCACCACCACAACATGATGCTGCTAACCCGTGCTTCACGGTTTGGATGGTGTTCTTCGGCTTTGAAGCATCCCCCTTTTTCCTCCAAACATAACGATGGAAGAATGGTGTCTCATCCCTCCAGTAGAGTTACAGACACTTTACTCTGAAAATGCTGGGTTAAAAACAACCCAGTGCTGGGTAAATAGTGGACAGAACACACATTGGGTTATTTTTGACCCAGACAGTTTGGTTGCTTAGTTGGGTTATTGAGATATGATCCACTGGGTCAGATCAGAAGACTGGTATTTGGTATTTTATTAGGATCCCCATTAGCTGTTGCAAAAGCAGCAGCTACTCTTCCTGGGGTCCACACAAAACATGAAACATAATACAGAATGACATAATACAGAACATCAATAGACAAGAACAGCTCAAGGACAGAACTACATACATTTTTACTGGAAGCGGGGCTTAGTAGGGGCGTGGCTTTCTGAACGTTTTCTTTTTGGCCACCCATGAGAGTAAATGTCATTCTGGTTCATCCCATTCTCACATACTTTGTGACCCCTCAGATTTTTGGGGTGCATGATGCTCCTGTGCTTAGACATGGTGGCATGACTCAGCTGGTCTCTGGTTGCTAGTGGGCCAATAGTGACCACTCATTGGTTTTTCTATCAAGACATGTTGTTAGTCATTTATTTAACATTTTTCATCAGAGCCTGGCTTTTGTGCAATCGTTGATGTCTTTAAATGTAACATTTACAATACCTTAATGAGTATAAAATATTATTCTGGGTTAGAAATTAACAAATAATTGTATTATGATGCATGATAATCATTGCACCAGTCCCATGGCTTATGAAAATACATTGCTATAACTAGCAGAATAACAAAATCATTAGCCTGTATTAGGTAAGGGGGTATATGCAGTTAATGCTGTATTTACAACTACACAAAATCTGGTCAAAAGTGTACCGCATATAGACAAAGTAAAGCTGTCATGAGGACAGTGTAAATTATATTGCTCTAACTATAATAATGTGGACGGCAATAACGGTTGGTCGACACTCGATTATCAACCAGGTCTACAATAAAAGGTCATGTAATTAATATCTCGTAAAGTGTAATGACACACTCTGCAGGTCTACAGTAAAGTAAACATTTGTTTAAATATCAGTGCTTAACAATCCCTATCAACTGCAGCTTGCTGCCAAAAAAGCCAGTTTAATTTGCAGCTTGCTGCCAAAAAAGCCAGTTTAATTTCAATAGCTTAGTTTGGGGTAATTTCAGTCTATACTTCAAATGGTCTGCATGGTGGTGGATAATATAGATATTTTTTAAACATATGCTTAGAAAAAACATACACATTGTATGTGAGCCTACCACACAGTAACCATAGCTATTTTTTCAATGTCATCTTTGTTGCATTCATGAAATAGTTCCGGAATTATAAAGTGACAGTATACTGTAGGTAATACAGTCAAGGTACTCTGATGGACATTGCAATTGTTGTATTTGTGTGTTTTTTGGAGCAGACCTTAAGACAAATGTCTGTCTCTGCAGATTTAACTAATAATCTGCTATTCTAGGTTATATAAAAGCAATGTCAAAAGACATATAGACTTGGATGTACCTATGCCAAACCAAACTCAATTACAGTATTTTTTAATTACAGTATTGCCACGTTTTAGAGTAATAGCAGAGAAAACATTTTTAATTGACTGACAACACTTGTAAATGACATTTATATTTGCAAAGGGTAGGTAGTTACCTGCTGCGACTTGAATTCAGTAGAGATACTTTGATCAATGATCGCCTCCAAAATGAGAACAATTCAATTGGAGTATTTGGGGCATTTGGGAAAGCACTTTTGGCTGGGGCATTACATTATAATTCTTGGATCGCAGCCCCAATGTTTGGCCTTTCTATCTCTGATCGATCTGATGTACACTTCTTAATCTGAGAGAGACATCCCTCTGAGTGCATTCAGGGAGATCAGATGGAAGGGATGAGAAAGGGGGACTAAAAAAGAGAGATTGAGAGAGAGACAGGCAAAGTATATTTTATGCACCTTTGAACAATATCAAAGGCAGTTAATCCGCTGTTCCTAGGCCATCAGTGTAAATAAGAATTTGTTCTTAACTGACTTGCCTAGTTAAATAAAGGTTAAATAAAAATAAAAGCTGTAAAATCTCAAAGGTCATACTTTATTACTACAATAGACACCCTATACTGACTTTATCCTTAAAGCACACATGCAGTCGTCTCTTTCAAATATTAGTATAGAAGAGTAGGAGAAATGCAGTAGCATGCCATTGAGTAGATGCTAGCCAGACATTGCTAAATGTAGTTTTGTTTCAAACCATGGCTATTTCATTCCATATGATTGACATGCAAAAATAAAAAGTATTGATTAAAAATAAATGTTGACAGATACTGCTCAGCATTAAAATAGGTCCTCAAGTCACTAATCCAAAACTGGCCAAGTCTTAGGCCTAATGGATCGTAGTCTCTAAGGACAATAACGTGGAGATATACAGCACACTTATTTTCACCCTGAGAACCGGTAAGTGCTTTTTGCCATGTGCAGCTATTTCAAAAGCCTCAGGTGAAAGCAGGGTGGTCCTATTTCTCCTCAACTGTGGCCACACTCCAAGAAAGTCAGCATCCACTGTTCCAGTCCCTTATATGGAACCCACAAGGCAAAGAAAATTGTGGGAGACCAAGGAACACCTGGAGAAGATCTGTAACGTAAAGATTGAAGAACTGAACTACTCTTGGACCTTGAAAAACTGGCCCAAATGTGAAAAAGATAATTTGTGGATGACCTATGCTCCTCAAAGAGTAAAAGGGTTTAAGTCTAGTAAGTTGAGCTCTCAAGTGCCCCTTGAGAGCTCAACTTACAGGATGGAGAGACGATACAAGTCGTCTCTCCATCCTGGATACTCGAGATGTCTGTGGCCTTATCACTGCCGATGCTGCTCCTGACAGAGATACTGGCAATGAATGAGTTCATCTTTTGGGTGTACAGGTCCCCGACATTAAAGTAAGGTATACTGGGGTCAGAGATCTTAATATCGTTGTTATTGCATTGGTCCGCCTCGTTATTGCTCTGATCGGCATCCATGGCCTTTTGCCTTTGGTAGTACATGGAGAACTTGTTGAAGATAATGGTGATGGGCAGGGCCACCACCAGTAGCCCACAGATGATGCACAGGGTTGCCACTAGCTTCCCTAACACCGTCACTGGGCAGGTGTCGCCGTAGCCCACCGTCGTCATGCTAATAGTGGCCCACCACCAGCCCACAGGGATGGTTGTTATGTCTGACTCCTCTGACTCCTTCTCCACAAAGTAGATGAGCGCGGAAAAGATGGATATGCCCACATAGAGAAAGAGCATCAGGAGGCCCACCTCGTGGTAGCTATGCCTTAGCGTGGCACCCAGCGAGCGCAGCCCCGCTGAGTGGCGTGCCAGCTTGAGGATGCGGAAGATGCGCATCAGCCGCAGGATCTGCACCACCTTCCCCACGTTTTCCAGCTCCTCATTCTCCTCGTCCACCGTCTCAAAGGCCAACGTGGCGTAGAAAGGCACGATGGACACAAAGTCAATGATGTTGAGCGCGTTGCTCAGGAACTTCCGGGGGCACGGTGCCACGGAAAGCCGCACCAGAAACTCCACAGAGAAGCTGACAACACACACAGCCTCGAAGATAGCCAGCACCGGGTCTTCAATCTCCTTGTCGTTGAGGTCCACCTGGTGGAACTCGGGAATGCTGTGGATGCACATGGCCACGATGGAGGTCAGCACCATGGCCAGTGAGGCCACGGCGATTACCTTGGCCAAACGTGAGTATCCCGGGTTCTCCAGGTGCAGCCAGATGTTCTTGCGGACCTCCGAGCACCAGATGCCCTCAAACTTCTCCAAGTCCTTGTCTATAGTTGAAAGCTCCTCCATGGATGAGTCAATGCTCCCGAACTGCTGATGTTGCTCATCGCTTCTCCGGTCCCAGTCCTTGTCCTCTGCAAACTCCCTCTGTTCCTGAAACTTGTTGCTGCAGCAGGAGTCCAGGTGGAGCTCCTTGATGCCCCAGTACTCAATCTCCTGGCTGAAGGAGAAGACACACAGCTCCTCCATCAGGTGGATCTTGCCCGTGTGGTAGAAGTTAAGGACATAGCGGAAGAAGTGCGGGTTGCGGTCAAAGTAGTACTCCTTGTCGGTGGGGCTGAAGTCATCGCAAAGCTCCAGGATGGCCTCCTCGGAGACGCAACCCAGCAGGCACCCCAGGCGGGTCCTGGGGAAGCGCTGCAGGATGCTGCGCTCCACGCGCTGCTTAAAGCCGCCCACGTTCAGGTTGAGGAAGCTTTCGTCTGGGCCACGCCTGTGAAGGATCTGGCCGTACAGCATGGTGGATCTGTGGCATAGGTGGAGCCTTACGAGAAGGGGGAGGCATTCACTGCTCAATGCTTGCTCAGGTCATTTCCAGCCTGAAAATTCATCATCTACACAAGGAAACAATATACCAACATCAGTGACTTGCACAAACCACAGCATTGGTATACTATATCTGTTTCAAACTGAGAGATCAAGAAGAAAAAACGATGTGCACATGATTTGCAAACTCGTTTATTCTTCCAGAATATATTTTGGTTGTAAAAAGCTTTGTGCTTTCAGCAAACAAATAGTATATCATTTATTTATCACAAATAAATGTATCTTGTAAAACATACCTTATCATAGTGCTTAGGCCTACATTACAGTGCTTTATATGAACATGATACCTTGATATTGTTCCACAGTATTGGGTTCATTGAAACCCAAGTTGAGATATTATGTATCAAGACTTCAAACAATATGACTTTGACTACAATTATAGAGAGCCAAGATCCATGCTACAATCCATGTGCTTCATAAACCCATCCAATCAAACATTAAAAAACAACATTAATTTATAAATTATTGGTTTATTCATTTAGTCCTTTTTACCTAGATGACATTATTAAAAGTAATTCAGAACGTTCCTACATCAATGTAACAATGGATGATAAAATATATTCAGAAGAGTTGTGCCAAGCCAAAGAGCTGAAACTGAAGTTAATGCGAAATAATAAAAAACCACAATAGAAACCACAGCACAGTTCACTATTTAAGAAAGTTAGACTCCCCACAAACAACAACAACCTCAACAACAAAATCACATACCTGTCTTTCGGGGATCCCCTGTATATTAAAGAACATTATTCCAGAGGCAAACTTATTTTTCTGAAAGGCTCGTCAACTCACGCTCGTGTTCCTCCAATGTCCCATCACACTGATTCAGTCGGGATGCTACGGCCATTTTGAAGAGGAGTAAAGTGATCAATGGCCAAGAGAAGCATCAATGCGTCACTCAGTGGTCAATTTACCAGTAGCGTGCGCGCTCGCACTTCTCACTCCCAAAGCTGGGCACTTCGTGCGCACGGTGTCCCCAGAGCCAGACGCACGCGGATAATAAGCTGAGTAGACGGGAAAGTTGCTTCAAGGGAAATCGAAGTGAGATCTCACATTTCAAGGCTATTCAGTGTAAATTAAGCTTGAAACACGTAACGCGCAAGAAATGCTGAATTGACAACTCCAAAAGCAAGATGAACAAAGCGTTTTGCATGATGGCTCACCAAACTCATCTAACATTGTTATTAGTTGACATTGACAAATCTTGAATGTTTGGACCTTCTTATGTTAGACTACTACTTCACCAGAAAAGCATGACCAATATCATAGTATAGGACAGTATAATGCTGTATAATATTAAAATGGCATGATATACAGAGGTGTAAAGTACTTAAGGCAAAATACTTTATAGTACTACTTTAGTTCTTTTTTAGGTATATGTACTTTACTTTACTATTTGTGATGGACCTGCTCAAATCGGTCTTATGTAGCAAAATTTGAAATTGTGTTTTTTTTACATTGGATAAAAGTAGTGACTCAGAGCTACAAAGTGGTATATCATACACTGCATTTGAGGAGCAATGAGAAAGTAATTCTGCTTTGAAAGTTGATAAACATTTTTTTTTGGTACCTACTGGAGAGCTCTCCTTTGTCTACACCCATTCAACATTGTTCACACCCTCTTAACCCAGTCCCACCCATCTCTTTAAGGATTCACATGTGAGGTCATGTGCTAAACAGTGAGTAATGTAGTAAAGATTAAGACTAAAAGTGGTGAAAGTAGTGGCCTACAATAAGGAAAACTTCCAGGTGAACAGAAATATTTTATAAATATTAGATGACGCTTACCCAGACACACTTGTCTAAATTGATGGGTCATGTGAAAGAAATGCTATAACCCCCAGCCACATCTTGCCAAGTGGATGGGTCTCTACAGACGGTGTAAACAGTACAGCCAAATGGTTACTTGCATAGTAGCAATATCATAAATAGATAGTGTCAATATAAATAAAATAATTTACAGTATGTACAAGAACAATATCAATAACAATATCAGTGATAGATGAGGTAGTTATATACATACAATCAGGGGTAAAATGTCTGAGCAGCAGGATAAAATAAATAAATAGTAGCAGCAACGTATGGCGTGTGTGTTTGAATAGAGGCACTGCAGATAGTGCTGATGACTGGTTTCGTCCAAACCACGCATGAACAAGGTAATCTATATTCGGAGAGCCTGTTTCTGTCCTGCCCTTGACTTTGGTGCAGGGCATGTGATGTCCATAGCCTCTTCGTTGCAAAACTCCCTGATCTTCTCAAAAACATAAGTTTGTCTAGCTCTGTCCAGTCCAGGTGGTGCTTGTACAGGCAGACCATCTTTGGGAGGAAGGGTGTCAGCGTTGCACAGCAGCTGAAACCAGGTCCCGACTGACAAC